>CM071913.1:36754315-37357700 GCA_036785865.1 Coffea canephora
GCGCTCTAGTCAACCGTCTTTTTCAACTCCTGAAAACTTCCTTCACACTTAGGACTCCAAATAAATTTTCCATTTTTCTTGGTCAACTCAGTCATAGGTCCAGCGATTTTCGAAAAATCCTGGATGAATCTCCGATAATACCCTGCCAATCCTAAAAACTCCGAACTTCCGTTGGATTTTCCGGTCGTTTCCATTTCGAAACAACTTCCACTTTAGCTGGATCCACTTTAATCCCATCCTTAGAAATTATATGCCCTAGGAAAGTCACTTCCTTTAGCCAGAATTCACACTTGCTAAACTTAGCATATAGCTGATGTTCCCTCAAGATTTGTAAAACCATTCTCAAATGTTTCTCATGATCTTTCACATTCTTAGAATACACCAAAATGTCATCAATGAAGATCACCACAAATTGATCCAAGTAAGGCTTAAAAACCCTATGCATTAAATCCATGAAAGCGGCAGGTGCATTGGTTAACCCAAAAGGCATTACTGCAAACTCGAAGTGCCCATACCTCGAGTTAAAAGCAGTCTTAGGTATGTCTTTCTCCAAAATCCTCAATTGATAGTAACCTTGCCTTAGATCCAACTTTGAAAACACTACCGCCCCTTGCAGTTGGTCAAATAGTTCATCAATGTGGGTAGTGGGTATTTATTTTTAACCGTAACATCATTTAAACCTCGATAATCTATACATAACCTCAAACTCCCATCTTTCTTCTTTACAAACAAAACTGGGGCTCCCCACGGAGAATCACTCTCTCGTATAAAACCCCGTTCCAACAAATCCTGTAATTGTAACTTCAATCCTTTAATCAGCTGGAGCCATCCGATATGGTGTCCTTGAATAGGTGCTGTTCCCGGAGCTAAATCAATTTTAAAAGCTATTTCCCGTTCCGGAGGTAGAGACTCCAATTCTTCAGGAAAAACATCAGAAAATTCTTTTACTACCGGTGTGTCCTCCAGATTCACCTTATCGTTAGGGGTATTAATAAGAAAAGCCAAATACCCTTGAGCTCCTTTACTTAACAACTTTCTAGCCCGAATTCCCGAAATAAGTGCAGACGAGGCTAACTTACCCCTCACATCCAATTTCAAGGTCGCTTCCCCTGGAATACACAATTCTACAATTTTCGTCCTACAATTCAGTTGGGCATTATAACGGGCTAACCAATCCATCCCTAGGATCACATCATATCCTTTAATCGCTAAGCCTATCAAATCGGCCAGCAATTTTCTTTCCCTCACGCAAATTTCACTATTCTTATACACCATATTAGCAATTAGACTTTTGTCCCCAGTGGGTGTTTTAACCTCCAAGTCATATGGTAACTTAATTGGCTTCAAGTCTATTCCACTCATGAAATCAGGGTTTACAAAAGAGTGCGTTGCACCCGGATCAATTAAAACCCTAGCTAGGCGGTGAAAGATTGGAATTGTACCTTCGACCACTTCGGTCGCCTCTGGAGCTTGTGGATAGTCCAATGCGTAGACCCTAGCCGGTATTTTCGGTCGACTCCCTCCGGCACTGGTCTGCTTAGAGGTTGATTTTTCAGGCCTCTGCAGGTTCCCCCTGTCTTCAACGATTTCGGACAATTCGCGATTTGATGCTCAGTGCTCCCACACAGCAAGCATTTTCCCAGCTTTCTCCAGCAGTCATTCTCAGAGTGGTTGGATTACCACAATACCCACAAGTAACTTGAGGGGTCACAGTCGATCCAACAGATGGTGCTCCCCTAGCTTGAGTCTCCCGCTACGACCTCCCCTAGATAAAGCTCCCCTAGAAGCTCCAGCAGTTCTCGTTCCTCCTTCCCCTCTTCCCTTTTTAGAAGGTGTACAAACTTACTGGCTGCCCAGTAGTGCGACTAGGGAAATTCCTTTTTCTATTGTGGAAATCCCTCACTTGAGATCTTGCATTCTCAACCCTTGCGCTTTCGCTAAAGCCTCAGTAAAAGTAGAGATTTGGGCTGCAGCCAGGCCCTCCTGAAGTTCCACATTAAGTCCCTGTATGAACCTTCTAATCCTTCTCCGTTCATTGGCTACTAGCTCAGGAGCATATTTGGAAAGTTTAGTGAACTTCCCTTCATACTCTGCTACAGTAAGGGTTCCTTGTTTTAACTTAATAAATTCATCCTCCCTCTTCTCTTGAATTAAGGGCGGAAGAAACTTTTCATTAAACTCCCTTGCGAAATTCTCCCAAGTCCAAGGGTTTGAGCTCTTTCCCATTTTCCTTTTTATCAAATCCCACCAAGCACGGGCTACTCCCTCAAATTGAAAAGCAGCAAAGTTCACTCGCCTATCCTCAGTATAGTCTAGAGCGGCGAATATGTTGGTCATCCTTTCTAACCAATTCTCCGCTACTTCGGGGTCAGGTTCACCCATAAACTTAGGCGGGTTAAACTTTAGGAATCTTTCCAGAGCTCTATCCTCTCCTCTATCCTGGCCCCCAGGTTGGTTAAATGGTCCAGGACCCTGTCTCTCCGCTAGACGTTCTAGGATATCAGTCATCCTATTGATGGCAGTAGCCACTTGGTTACCCTCAACGTTTCCTGTCCCTGGGTCGGTCCAGTTGCCGATCCCTGGTCATCCCCCTAAGGTTGGGCCTGTCTAGACGCTCGCCCACGGCCTCGACCACTCCTTAATCCTTCCATTAGTCTAAACGTGCCTAGTGCAAGAAATAATTTAATTTAAGCAGAAAACAAGAATTATATCGAATTTAGAACTAACCAAGAAAGCATTTGAAATTAACAATAATTTACATTTATAAGCATGTCAAGTTCGTACAATTAGCAAGTTAGGGACAATTCACAAAATATAGCACACAGGTGCTCAAAAGTATACTTTTAGTCACAGAAGACTAAAGTAAGAACAAGTGCCCAAAAGTAGGCCACACAAGCATGCAAATACAATGGCCTCGGCACCCGCGTCACCCTAACTAGTCCTAACTGTACCAGTCAAAAGTCAAAAGGGAGTCAACGACTAAGATCCTAGTCCACAGCGGGGCTAGCAGGAGGAACCTCCTCCTCGGGGTCCTCCTCCGGATCCTCCTCCTCATCGTCAGGAATCACCGCAGTAGCGTCCTCAACCAGACTAGTAGCATCAACCAGCATCTCGAAAGCCCGAGTACGGACATCCCGTGCTAACCTAATGAGTCGAGCCCTAGCATCCCGAAGCTCCTCGTAACCACTGCAGATGTGGCTACCTCACCCTCCAGCACCTCCTCGAGCTCAGCAATCCGCTCACCCTGAGCGCCAACCATCTGCCTAAGCTCATCTACCTCAGCTTGTAAATCACGGTTGGCATCCACCAACTGACGACACTCGTCGTCCAGAGCATGCACTAGATGGTTCGGGTAGGCGAAAGTCAACCTACACAAACATCGCGGGTATCTGTCATAGGGTGAGTAGCGTACACGAGCTCCTCCTGCTATAGATCGGTAGTAGATAGTCCTAAGGGGCTCGTAATGACCATTCGCATGGCCATTCCCATTAGCTCCGGGGCTCCCATTTCCGTCATCCATACCTGCAACATAAAATAATAATACCTTTCGGGTTAGAAACTTAAATCACTACCTAATTCCAATATCCTGCAATGCATGCCTAACTTAATCGTTGGTTCATCCCAATCATCACTTGAGGTAGGGACTAACTTAGTTGCTAGCTCGCCTCAAGTATCACTTAGGGTAGGATTAAGTTATCCCATATCGAGTCTTAAAGGTAGAGTATCTAATATGTCTCCCATATAGACCTCTAACCTAGTGCTCTGATACCAACTGTGACGCCCCACATCTCCCTAAGGCGGACCAAAGGGTATCCGCGGACGCTTGCCCATCTCACGCCAGGACTCAAGCAATTCCATTCAATTTAAAATCGAACTAAACACTTCGACGAGAGCAACATGAATACAATAATGCGGAAGCGTTCAAGCTTAATAAGTCACTTAATGTATATCCAGTACATCGGGTAATCATGAAACGACTTAAATTCAAAGTACACATCAGGGCCTAAACTTTTCAAGTTTACAATTTCCAAAAGTACAACCCAAACCAGGGCCTAGTCAAAATATATAACAGGAGTCTTAACAAAATTACAACGGATGGTTTCTCCATATCTCTCCAAGAGTCGTCCTGTTAAGGAAAACAAAACTATAGGGTGAGCTAACGCTCGTGAGGCCAAGAACACACATGCAAGCACTTAGTCAAATAACAATCCCAGATTTAATAAATAAAGCCATGTCTTTTCAATAATCAATCAATCAAACAGGAAAAGTAATCAGAAACAATTCAAGGATATAGTAGCTCTCAGGAGCTAAGTTCCACTCGATCTGCCGTTGTCATTCGTATACCTTCCCGCATTGACCCTCCTGTCAACCGGGTCGGTATTTCCATTTCCGTAGATCACCACTTACTTTTCCTCCGTCCACCGTACACCCCAAGGGCCCACAATGACCATTATTGGGCGATACTCAACGAGTATGCCAAGCAAGACCTCTTATTAGGTCGAGCTTATGTGTATCTCACGGCTCGTCCAAATCCCCGACCAAGCCCATTGCTGGCTCGAGTCTAAGGACGGCCTATGAGTTTGGGCGTCCCCCATTCATTTGAAAGTCGAGGAGGTTCACTCCAACGACATAAGCATTCATGACATAACATTGCATTTCATTCATTCATTCAATACATTTCATTCATTCATTTGAAATTAGAACGAGTGCGATAAAGTACGCACCCGCCCTTATTTTTAAAACTTTCAACAAATCCCACAAATAAGCAAGTATCAAAATTCACACACTTGACACTCACCGAGCAATTCAATAAGAATTATTTTCCGGAAGTTCAAGTGTCCACGGTGAGATCCTCTTGAAGGTCTCCTTACGCGCCTGGCAATTTAATAGTGGATAATCACACAATTAACCCACTTATCAAGAAAGATTGTACACTAGTACAATCTAAGAATTATTTTGCAAAAGGAACCTCAATTACACGTAAATCGAGGTTCAACTTGCCTTTTATTAGGTACATATTATTGAGATTTTATCATGAAAATCGAGGGCAAAACGTTTGAATAATACTAAGAGAATTAAGAGTTTTGGAAAAACTCCTTTGCCTTGAAAAGTGAGAATTTCAGTTTTATCCTAAATCTTTGAAAAATCGTAACTCGCTCGGTATAAGTCGAGAATTGGAAAACTTTATACCGTTGGAACCCTCTGAGAGAGTACTATAAGTTCCTAGAAGACACTTTTCCATGAATTGAAGTGAAAAGTGGTCAAAAATGAGCTTGAAGACGCAGCGTCGGTTTTCATGGCAGAATTAAGTTGGATTTCGGCCAACTTTGAAAATTCGGCACGATTCACACGTTGCAAACCGGCCTCTGAAATTTGCAGCTCAATTAGGGTTGCAAGTGAGGTGTATGACAAAACAAGCGGATCAAGAATCGGAGTTTCGAGCACCGAGATACGGTAGCCCGAAGTTGAGCAAATTCAAGACTGGATGAGAATTTTCCAGATTTGAACCTCTAACTTTAGTAATTCAATTGGGTATCGAAACGAACTTGAATTGGCACCAAAATTGGCAGTATTTCAATACTATATGGAAAGTATCTCTCTATCGAATTTTGGGGAAAAATACCTTCGGCAAGGTAGTTAATTAGCCCACCAAAGTTCAAGAAAAATCCTAAGGCAATCTGCCTTTGACTTGCATTTCCCAATTTCCAATCGTCTAACCAAGAAAGTTATCCAACCATGGTTCATTTGTGAAATAAGGGTCTAAGATACACCCATAATATCTTTGGTAAGTGTTTAATATCAAAAACATCAACTAACAAGTTCACTCCAAGATTTTGTTCCAAACCAGTCCAAAGATTAGGGTTTTCCAAAACAGAGCAGTCCACTTGCTTCAGTCACAACTCAGTCATTATAGCTCGAAATCGAACATGGCTTACGCCGTTGGAAAATACATTCATGGAGTTAAAATATCACAGAAGAAATCGTTTCCAATTTCGGCACCCATCGGGTTCAAATTCGGGCATCAAGTTGCTGCCTGAACACTTCATTCCAGAAGAACAGAGTAACAGGACAGCGAACTTAAAACATTTGGTTCGGCTTGCTCACAAAGAATCAGAACGTGTATTATATACCAAATTAAATCTAGGAATGTCTAGTTTCAAACGCCACTGACGGCACATGATTTCGACATCCGAGGACAGAGTTATAGCCAAAATACTACTGCTGGTCAGAGCATACGCGAATCAGTTTTCCAGATTTGCTGGTTTCTAAAAAAAATTCATTTGCCCATTCAAACCTCATTATTTTTCAATGAAAATTTTCACACTTCTAATACATCATATAAGCATCCAATTCAAGCCATTAGTTCATTAAAAACTGGCCTTAAAATGGCCGAATAAAACAGGGGTAGAATCGGAAGTTTTTGCTTCTTGCACCCAATGAAGTTCCTACTAATTACCCACCACTAATGCATCATTATAATCACTAAACCAACAATATAATCACCATTAATTATCACATCAGCAACAACAACCCAAGTGTGGGAATTCCAAGAGCCCACAATCACATTTTTACACCATAATCAAGTAACTAAGTGCATGCATGAGCTTAATCTTGCCATATAGTCTCCAAAAGATAAGAATCCAAGGGTTGATCATTACCTACTCCTTTGGTTTGCAAGGTCAGAATTTTCGGCCCTCTTGAAGCTCCAAGAAACCGTGAAAGCTCCCCTCCTCCTTAGCTAGATATAGTCTCCAAGTGGTTTGCTAAGTGGTCTCCAAGTTTGGTGTGATTTGGATGAATTTTAGTGCATGAATTGAAGATGAAAAATGAAGGACAATGCAGAGCTCTTCTCCTTTCTTGTTGCACGGCCAAGTGAGGTGAGGAGAGAAGGAGTGTTGGTTCAATTGTGGCTTCCTAAGGAAGATTCATTGTGTGGTGCAAAATGCATCTCAAAGTCAACTTGAAATAGTGCAATTAGGATGCGTTTGGACTCGATTTTTCTCGCGCGTTTGGTTCACTAGTGCACTAAACCTCCAATGCATATACATTCATGTAAATATTATTCACTCTTAGTTGTCCCGAAATAAGGGTCTAAAGTCTCCCAAATAAATTCGCGCGCGTGAAAACGCGTACCGCCAAATTTAACGCTATAACGCGAAACTTTCGGAAAATTCTTATAACGATTGCACTACTAACTATCACTTGAATATTTATTCATAAGATTACCTATTTTAGGACCATAGTACAAGTCTCCAATATTCCAAGCTTATCGTGCTACTACGCGGATAAAATCTCCAAGTACTATTCACTATTTTTACTAAACGCGCTCTAGGAAATTAATTTTCGAAACGAATCATTTTAAAATTATAACGAAGATATACTACCACTTATTTAGGTCTAATAAGACTAGAAAATATTTCTTGGAAATAAAATCCAATTAAATAATTTATTAAGCCATAAATTAGGCATAAAATAATAGTTTTTTTTTTTTGCGAGTCCTCACATCCTCTCCCCCTTAAGAAAATTTCGTCCTCGAAATTTACCTTGGTCGATGAACAAGTCTGGATACTTCTCCCTGATTGTCTCTTCAACTTCCCATGTTGCTTCCTCTACTCCATGGTTCTTCCATAAAACTTTCACTAGTGGTATCTGCTTGTTCCTCAATTCCTTCACCTTTCGATCCAGAAGTTTTACTGGTCTCTCCTCATAGGTCAGGGTTTCATCAATCTCAATATTCTCCGGTTGTAAAACATGAGAGGGGTCTGGATGATACTTCTTAAGCATGGACACATGAAACACGTTATGGATACGAGATAAACTCGGTGGTAATTCCAGCTTATAGGCTACATTCCCAACTCGCTGAATAATCTTATAAGGCCCTACAAACCTTGGTTGTAGTTTCTTCCTTTTTCCGGACATCAAACTTGCTTTTAAAGGCGTAATCTTGAGAAATACCATATCTCCAACAGTGAACTCCAAATCCTTCCTCCGATTGTCGGCATAACTTTTTTGTCTACTCTGAGCGGTTTGAATTCTTTGCCGTACCAATTTCACCTTTTCATTAGCCTCCTCAATCCAAGATACAGTAGTCGTGTCTAAGATTTTCCGTTCACCTACTTCATCCCAACAAATTGGGGATCTACACTTCCGACCATAAAGTGCCTCATACGGAGCCATTTGAATAGAAGAGTGGAAACTATTGTTATAGGCAAATTCCACTGAAGTCAAGAACTTACTCCAATTCTCTCCAAAGTCCAGTACACAAGTCCTCAACATGTCCTCAAGAGTTTGAATTGTTCTTTCAGATTGTCCATCAGTCTGGGGATGATAGGTGGTACTAAAGTTCAACTTAGTCCCCAACACTTCTTGCATCTTTTGCCAAAACCTCGAAACAAATCTTGGATCCCTATCCGACACAATACTCACAGGTATACCATGTAGTCTGATGATCTCATCCAAATACAATCTGGCCAACTTCTCCAATGGATATTTCATATTAATCGGCAGAAAATGAGCCGATTTAGTCAACCTATCTACTATCACCCAAATGGCATCATGGCCTCTCTGTGTCCTTGGTAAGCCTGATACAAAATCCATGGTAATATTTTCCCATTTCCACTCAGGTATTTCTAGAGGTTGCAAAAGCCCAGATGGTTTCTGATGTTCGGCTTTAACCTGTTGACAAACCAAGCATGTCTGAACAAATTGGGCAATTTCCTTCTTCATATTTTTCCACCAATATAGACTCTTCAAGTCTTGGTACATTTTATTCCCTCCTGGATGTACTGTAAACTTTGATCGGTGTGCCTCTTCCAAAATTTCTTTTCTAAGCCCTTCATCCTTTGGCATAACCACCCGATTTCGAAATCTTAATATTCCATCTGATCCCAAAGTGAAATCGGTCTGGTCTCCCATCTTGACTTTCTCCACCAACTTTTGCATTTCAGGGTCCTTTTCCTGAGATTCCTTAATACGTCCCAATAAAGTGGAGGTTATCACAATATTCCCCAAAATCACTTTCCTTGGTTCTAATCGAGGATTCCAATAGCTAACTTCCTCTAACAATCAAAATTCCTTAACCATCAATCCAGCCATTTGTACCTGACGGCTCAAAGCATCGGCCACTACATTGGCCTTCCCAGGATGGTACTTAATAATGCAGTCATAATCTTCCAGAAATTCCATCCATCTACGTTGCCTCAAATTCAGCTCCTTCTGAGAAAATAAGTACTTAAGGCTTTTGTGATCTGTAAAACCCTCAAATGTCACTCCGTATAAGTAGTGTCTCCATTTCTTCAAAGCAAAGACCACAGCCGCTAACTCCAAATCATGGGTCGGATAGTTTCCTTCATGCGGCTTCAATTTTCTAGAGGCATAAGCTATCACTTTATCATTTTGCATCAAAACACATCCCAAACCTTCCTTAGATGCGTCTGTGTAAACCACAAAACTATCATGTCCATTTGGTAGAGCTAGAACAGGCGCTCTAGTCAACCGTCTTTTCAACTCCTGAAAACTTCCTTCACACTTAGGACTCCAAATAAATTTTCCATTTTTCTTGGTCAACTCAATCATAGGTCCAGCGATTTTCGAAAAATCCTGGATGAATCTCCGATAATACCCTGCCAATCCTATAAAACTCCGAACTTCCGTTGGATTTTCCGGTCGTTTCCATTTCGAAACAACTTCCACTTTAGTTGGATCCACTTTAATCCCATCCTTAGAAATTATATGCCCTAGGAAAGTCACTTCCTTTAGCCAGAATTCACACTTGCTAAACTTAGCATATAGCTGATGTTCCCTCAAGATTTGTAAAACCATTCTCAAATGTTTCTCATGATCTTTCACATTCTTAGAATACACCAAAATGTCATCAATGAAGATCACCACAAATTGATCCAAGTAAGGCTTAAAAACCCTATGCATTAAATCCATGAAAGCGGCAGGTGCATTGGTTAACCCAAAAGGCATTACTGCAAACTCGAAGTGCCCATACCTCGAGTTAAAAGCAGTCTTAGGTATGTCTTTCTCCAAAATCCTCAATTGATAGTAACCTTGACTTAGATCCAACTTTGAAAACACTACCGCCCCTTGCAGTTGGTCAAATAGTTCATCAATGTGGGGTAGTGGGTATTTATTTTTAACCGTAACATCATTTAAACCTCGATAATCTATACATAACCTCAAACTCCCATCTTTCTTCTTTACAAATAAAACTGGGGCTCCCCACGGAGAATCACTCTCTCGTATAAAACCCCGTTCCAACAAATCCTGTAATTGTAACTTCAATTCCTTTAATTCAGCTGGAGCCATCCGATATGGTGTCCTTGAGATAGGTGCTGTTCCCGGAGCTAAATCAATTTTAAAAGCTATTTCCCGTTCCGGAGGTAGAGACTCCAATTCTTCAGGAAAAACATCAGAAAATTCTTTTACTACCGGTGTGTCCTCCAGATTCACCTTATCGTTAGGGGTATTAATAAGAAAAGCCAAATACCCTTGAGCTCCTTTACTTAACAACTTTCTAGCCCGAATTCCCGAAATAAGTGCAGACGAGGCTAACTTACCCCTCACATCCAATTTCAAGGTCGCTTCCCCTGGAATACACAATTCTACAATTTTCGTCCTACAATTCAGTTGGGCATTATAACGGGCTAACCAATCCATCCCTAGGATCACATCATATCCTTTAATCGCTAAGCCTATCAAATCGGCCAGCAATTTTCTTTCCCTCACGCAAATTTCACTATTCTTATACACCATATTAGCAATTAGACTTTTGTCCCCAGTGGGTGTTTTAACCTCCAAGTCATATGGTAACTTAATTGGCTTCAAATCTATTCCACTCATGAAATCAGGGTTTACAAAAGAGTGCGTTGCACCCGGATCAATTAAAACCCTAGCCAGGCGGTGAAAGATTGGAATTGTACCTTCGACCACTTCGGTCGCCTCTGGAGCTTGTGGATAGTCCAATGCGTAGACCCTAGCCGGTATTTTCGGTCGACTCCCTCCGGCACTGGTCTGCTTAGAGGTTGATTTTTCAGGCCTCTGCAGGCTTCCCCCTGTCTTTAACGATTTCGGACAATTCGCGATTTGATACTCAGTGCTCCCACACAGCAAGCATTTTCCCAGCTTTCTCCAGCAGTCATTCTCAGAGTGGTTGGATTTACCACAATACCCACAAGTAACTTGAGGTGTCACAGTCGATCCAACAGATGGTGCTCCCCTAGCTTGAGTCGTCCCGCTACGACCTCCCCTAGATAGAGCTCCCCTAGAAGCTCCAGCAGTTCTCGTTCCTCCTTCCCCTCTTCCCTTTTTAGAAGGGTGTACAAACTTACTGGTCTGCCCAGTAGTGCGACTAGGGAAATTCCTTTTTCTATTGTGGAAATCCCTCACTTGAGATCTTGCATTCTCAACCCTTTGCGCTTTCTCTAAAGCCTCAGTAAAAGTAGAGATTTGGGCTGCAGCCAGGCCCTCCTGAAGTTCCACATTAAGTCCCTGTATGAACCTTCTAATCCTTCTCCGTTCATTGGCTACTAGCTCAGGAGCATATTTGGAAAGTTTAGTGAACTTCCCTTCATACTCTGCTACAGTAAGGGTTCCTTGTTTTAACTTAATAAATTCATCCTCCCTCTTCTCTTGAATTAAGGGCGGAAGAAACTTTTCATTAAACTCCCTTGCGAAATTCTCCCAAGTCCAAGGGGTTTGAGCTCTTTCCCATTTTCCTTTTATCAAATCCCACCAAGCACGGGCTACTCCCTCAAATTGAAAAGCAGCAAAGTTCACTCGCCTATCCTCAGTATAGTCTAGAGCGGCGAATATGTTGGTCATCCTTTCTAACCAATTCTCCGCTACTTCGGGGTCAGGTTCACCCATAAACTTAGGCGGGTTAAACTTTAGGAATCTTTCCAGAGCTCTATCCTCTCCTCTATCCTGGCCCCCAGGTTGGTTAAATGGTCCAGGACCCTGTCTCTCCGCTAGACGTTCTAGGATATCAGTCATCCTATTGATGGCAGTAGCCACTTGGTTACCCTCAACGTTTTCCTGTCCCTGGGTCGGTCCAGTTGCCGATCCCTGGTCATCCCCCTAAGGTTGGGCCTGTCTAGACACTCGCCCACGGCCTCGACCACTCCTTAATCCTTCCATTAGTCTAAACGTGCCTAGTGCAAGAAATAATTTAATTTAAGCAGAAAACAAGAATTATATCGAATTTAGAACTAACCAAGAAAGCATTGAAATTAACAATAATTTACATTTATAAGCATGTCAAGTTCGTACAATTAGCAAGTTAGGGACAATTCACAAAATATAGCACACAGGTGCTCAAAAGTATACTTTTAGTCACAGAAGACTAAAGTAAGAACAAGTGCCCAAAAGTAGGCCACACAAGCATGCAAAATACAATGGCCTCGGCACCCGCGTCACCCTAACTAGTCCTAACTGTACCAGTCAAAAGTCAAAAGGGAGTCAACGACTAAGATCCTAGTCCACAGCGGGGCTAGCAGGAGGAACCTCCTCCTCGGGGTCCTACTCCGGATCCTCCTCCTCATCGTCAGGAATCACCGCAGTAGCGTCCTCAACCAGACTAGTAGCATCAACTAGCATCTCGAAAGCCCGAGTACGGACATCCCGTGCTAACCTAATGAGTCGAGCCCTAGCATCCCGAAGCTCCTCGTTAACCACTGCAGACGTGGCTACCTCACCCTCCAGCACCTCCTCGAGCTCAGCAATCCGCTCACCCTGAGCGCCAACCATCTGCCTAAGCTCATCTACCTCAGCCTGTAAATCACGGTTGGCATCCACCAACTGACGACACTCGTCGTCCAGAGCATGCACTAGATGGTTCGGGTAGGCGAAAGTCAACCTACACAAACATCGCGGGTATCTGTCATAGGGTGAGTAGCGTACACGAGCTCCTCCTGCTATAGATCGGTAGTAGATAGTCCTAAGGGGCTCGTAATGACCATTCGCATGGCCATTCCCATTAGCCTCCGGGGCTCCATTTCCGTCATCCATACCTGCAACATAAAATAATAATACCTTTCGGGTTAGAAACTTAAATCACTACCTAATTCCAATATCCTGCAATGCATGCCTAACTTAATCGTTGGTTCATCCCAATCATCACTTGAGGTAGGACTAACTTAGTTGCTAGCTCGCCTCAAGTATCACTTTGGGTAGGATTAAGTTATCCCATATCGAGTCTTAAAGGTAGAGTATCTAATATGTCTCCCATATAGACCTCTAACCTAGTGCTCTGATACCAACTGTGACGCCCCACATCTCCCTAAGACGGACCAAAGGGTATCCGCGGACGCCTGCCCATCTCACGCCAGGACTCAAGCAATTCCATTCAATTTAAAATCGAACTAAACACTTCGACGAGAGCAACATGAATACAATAATGCGGAAGCGTTCAAGCTTAATAAGTCACTTAATGTATATCCAGTACATCGGGTAATCATGAAACGACTTAAATTCAAAGTACACATCAGGGCCCAAACTTTTCAAGTTTACAATTTCCAAAAGTACAACCCAAACCAGGGCCTAGTCAAAATATATAACAGGAGTCTTAACAAAATTACAACGGATGGTTTCTCCATATCTCTCCAAGAGTCGGTCCTGTTAAGGAAAACAAAACTATAGGGTGAGCTAACGCTCGTGAGGCCAAGAACACACATGCAAGCACTTAGTCAAATAACAATCCCAGATTTAATAAATAAAGCCATGTCTTTTCAATAATCAATCAATCAAACAGGAAAAGTAATCAGAAACAATTCAAGGATATAGTAGCTCTCAGGAGCTAAGTTCCACTCGATCTGCCGTTGTCATTCGTATACCTTCCCGCATTGACCCTCCTGTCAACCGGGTCGGTATTTCCATTTCCGTAGATCACCACTTACTTTCCTCCGTCCACCGTACACCCCAAGGGCCCACAATGACCATTATTGGGCGATACTCAACGAGTATGCCAAGCAAGACCTCTTATTAGGTCGAGCTTATGTGTATCTCACGGCTCGTCCAAATCCTCGACCAAGCCCATTGCTGGCTCGAGTCTAAGGACGGCCTATGAGTTTGGGCGTCCCCCATTCATTTGAAAGTCGAGGAGGTTCACTCCAACGACATAAGCATTCATGACATAACATTGCATTTCATTCATTCATTCAATACATTTCATTCATTCATTTGAAATTAGAACGAGTGCGATAAAGTACGCACCCGCCCTTATTTTTATAACTTTCAACAAATCCCACAAATAAGCAAGTATCAAAATTCACACACTTGACACTCACCGAGCAATTCAATAAGAATTATTTTCCGGAAGTTCAAGTGTCCACGGTGAGATCCTCTTGAAGGTCTCCTTACGCGCCTGGCAATTTAATAGTGGATAATCACACAATTAACCCACTTATCAAGAAAGATTGTACACTAGTACAATCTAAGAATTATTTTGCAAAAAGGAACCTCAATTACACGTAAATCGAGGTTCAACTTGCCTTTTATTAGGTACAATATTATTTGAGTTTTTATCATGAAAATCGAGGGCAAAACGTTTGAATAATACTAAGAGAATTAAGAGTTTTGGAAAAACTCCTTTGCCTTGAAAAGTGAGAATTTCAGTTTTATCCTAAATCTTTGAAAAATCGTAACTCGCTCGGTATAAGTCGAGAATTGGAAAACTTTATACCGTTGGAACCCTCTGAGAGAGTGCTATAAGTTCCTAGAAGACACTTTTCCATGAATTGAAGTGAAAAGTGGTAAAAAATGAGCTTGAAGATGCAGGGTCGGTTTTCATGGCAGAATTAAGTTGGATTTCGGCCAACTTTGAAAATTCGGCACGATTCACACGTTGCAAACCGGCCTCTGAAATTTGTAGCTCAATTAGGATTGCAAGTGAGGTGTATGACAAAACAAGCGGATCAAGAATCGGAGTTTCGAGCACCGAGATACGGTAGCCCGAAGTTGAGCAATTTCAAGACTGGATGAGAATTTTCCAGATTTGAACCTCTAACTTTAGTAATTCAATTGGGTATCGAAACGAACTTGAATTGGCACCAAAATTGGCAGTATTTCAATACTATATGGAAAGTATCTCTCTATCGAATTTCGGGGAAAAATACCTTCGGCAAGGTAGTTAATTAGCCCACCAAAGTTCAAGAAAAATCCTAAGGCAATCTGCCTTTGACTTGCATTTCCCAATTTCCAATCGTCTAACCAAGAAAGTTATCCAACCATGGTTCATTTGTGAAATAAGGGTCTAAGATACACCCATAATATCTTTGGTAAGTGTTTAATATCAAAAACATCAACTAACAAGTTCACTCCAAGATTTTGTTCCAAACCAGTCCAAAGATTAGGGTTTTCCAAAACAGAGCAGTCCACTTGCTTCAGTCACAACTCAGTCATTATAGCTCGAAATCGAACATGGCTTACGCCGTTGGAAAATACATTCATGGAGTTAAAATATCACAGAAGAAATCGTTCCCAATTTCGGCACCCATCGGGTTCAAATTCGGGCATCAAGTTGCTGCCTGAACACTTCATTCCAGAAGAACAGAGTAACAGGACAGCGAACTTAAAACATTTGGTTCGGCTTGCTCACAAAGAATCAGAACGTGAATTATATACCAAATTAAAGCTAGGAATGTCTAGTTTCAAACGCCACTGACGGCACATGATTTCGACATCCGAGGACAGAGTTATAGCCAAAATACTACTGCTGGTCAGAGCATACGCGAATCAGTTTTCCAGATTTGCTGGTTTCTAAAAAAAATTCATTTGCCCATTCAAACCTCATTATTTTTCAATGAAATTTTTCACACCTCTAATACATCATATAAGCATCCAATTCAAGCCATTAGTTCATTAAAAACTGGCCTTAAAATGGCCGAATAAAACAGGGGTAGAATCGGAAGTTTTTGCTTCTTGCACCCAATGAAGTTCCTACTAATTACCCACCACTAATGCATCATTATAATCACTAAACCAACAATATAATCACCATTAATTATCACATCAGCAACAACAACCCAAGTGTGGGAATTCCAAGAGCCCACAATCACATTTTTACACCATAATCAAGTAACTAAGTGCATGCATGAGCTTAATCTTGCCATATAGTCTCCAAAAGATAAGAATCCAAGGGTTGATCATTACCTACTCCTTTGGTTTGCAAGGTCAGAATTTTCGGCCCTCTTGAAGCTCCAAGAAACCGTGAAAGCTCCCCTCCTCCTTAGCTAGATATAGTCTCCAAGTGGTTTGCTAAGTGGTCTCCAAGTTTGGTGTGATTTGGATGAATTTTAGTGCATGAATTGAAGATGAAAAATGAAGGACAATGGAGAGCTCTTCTCCTTTCTTGTTGCACAGCCAAGTGAGGTGAGGAGAGAAGGAGTGTTGGTTCAATTGTGGCTTCCTAAGGAAGATTCATTGTGTGGTGCAAAATGCATCTCAAAGTCAACTTGAAATAGTGCAATTAGGATGCGTTTGGACTCGATTTTTCTCACGCGTTTGGTTCACTAGTGCACTAAACCTCCAATGCATATACATTCATGTAAATATTATTCACTCTTAGTTGTCCCGAAATAAGGGTCTAAAGTCTCCCAAATAAATTCACGCGCGTGAAAACGCGTACCGCCAAATTTAACGCTATAACGCGAAACTTTCGGAAAATTCTTATAACGATTGCACTACTAACTATCACTTGAATATTTATTCATAAGATTACCTATTTTAGGACCATAGTACAAGTCTCCAATATTCCAAGCTTATCGTGCTACTACGCGGATAAAATCTCCAAGTACTATTCACTATTTTTACTAAACGCGCTCTAGGAAATTAATTTTCGAAACGAATCATTTTAAAAATATAACGAAGATATACTACCACTTATTTAGGTCTAATAAGACTAGAAAATATTCCTTGGAAATAAAATCCAATTAAATAATTTATTAAGCCATAAATTAGGCATAAAATAATAGTTTTTTTTTTTTGAGTCCTCACATCGTCGCATTTTCATGTCCCATTTAGACCCATATTTTTCCATTTTCTTTTTCAAATCAAAAATTCACTTTTTTAAAACCATTTATTTTTCTTATAAAAAATGGGGCGCGACAGTTGGCGACTCCACTGGGGACTTTGAGAGTCCGAGCAAATTTGATTTAGTCAATCTTTTTCTTCTTTTAACCTTTTCATATATCACATTTGGATGTTTAGGGTTGCATTTTTCCTTTTTAGGATTTTTGCATTTCACGCGTATCAACTCACTACCTCACATATTTGCGTACGATTGTTTGGATGGATGGATGGTTTATTTATGTGATCCCGCGCTTTGCATTGCATTTGGATGGGGGAAATTTTACCCTAGAGCCTCGCGTTGGTTCTCGATCCCTCCCCTCCAAACGAAGCACTTCATACGTGCATACGTAGTTTTAGTCACCCTATTTTTTCTCTTTTTCGTGGGCGTTTCCTCCTTGTAGGATTAGGATCGATTGCCTTGGGTAGACGGATGGTGTGCTCTGCGCCCATAGCGCTACCTAAGGGATCACTCGAGCCACCGATCGAAGGCCTTGGGAGTGATGACCCTTTGCCTTTAGGTCTGAAGGCTTGGGAGCCGAAGCCTTATTGAGTCTAGATGCATTAGTGAGCCAAACCTCATGCATCCATATTAGAATTGCCTAGAGTAGAGTTGACCTTACCCTAAATTAGGAACACTATTCACGAGGGGAGGGGTCCTACCCCTCTTTCCTTATTTATCTTTGTTGCTTTTTATTATCTAATTGTCTAACGTGTTATGTGATTATGTGTTGAACTCACGTTTCCTTGTCTCTTGTCTTTTGCATTCACAAACGTTATGAAATAAGAGGTCTGGCATGATCCTCTTTAGGACCTACCCTTATAGATAAGCTATTGCACGTTTAAAAATTTTGGTATATTGCATTTGTAAATTAATAATGGCATATCATTTTAGGCCTACTGTGATGGCCCCACCTCCCCCTAGGGCGTACCCCAGGGTTCGGCGGACCGCCTGCCCATCTCTCACCGGGACTCAGTCGTTCACTACAGTCCTCAAATAAATACAAGATAAATCTCAAATATAACTCAAATGTTCCAACATTTACATATCAAAAGCGAAGCGTTCACGCTTCCACTGCGCCACTCTGATCCATGATCCCAATTCTTATACAAGAGGAATTCCACAACAATAAAATCACAACAAGCCTTCTTTCGCCACGAGCCTTGTGGAGGGGAATAAAATAGTTTTGGGGTGAGCTAGAAGCTCAGCAAGTAACCAGTAAAATCAGAAATCAAATATATTTCACAATAATACATTTCGATTGTTTCGATGATGTCGTGATTCAGAGATCAAATGTACCTTTATTGCTCTCATGAACCGGTGAAATCATTGCACTTGACCACCCAACTTTCAAATAGATCATTTAACATTAACATTGAGAGGGAGCCCCTTTTTGAGCTCCAGATAAACATGAACATGAACCATAAACAAGGTGGAGACGTTGGTGTCCAGCACTAGACTTTCCCAGAACTCATTGAAGCCAAATCTTGTCATGAATCCACATGCAAGCACGCATGATATGCAATCAAATAAATAATGCAAGAAGCATTTCACAAGTACTTTGGAAATAGTTTAGGGTCACTCACCTCCGTGGCTCAGAAATCATCCATCATATAACATTATCTTGTCCGAATCGAAGCCCTTCAACTCAAACTCAAAGCCATCAAATGCTTTCAAAGATCGGACAGCATTTCCCCTACAGTTGCTTACTTCTCTAGCCGTCATGGCTTCATGATTTTTCTCATTCAAACCCAAAGGTACACACACAACAATAAGTTCATTCAATAGCCATTCAGCAAGCTCCCAGCATTACAAGCACAAGTCAAGCTAGGGAAAAGTCCGGAAATGAAAGTTAAGCTCAAAACCAGAAAAACAGGTTTTGACATTATTTTGCGGTAACGGCACCAAAGGCACTACGACTATTGGATGAAAGTGCAAGACCCACCGTTTCAAAGATAAGAGATAGGGATACAATATTACAGAAGGTCACTCAACCCAGTTTCGAGTGTAACAAGGTCAAAAATGCAAGATACTACACCAGAATCACAAAAACAGATTCACAGAACGTATTCTAGCGGAAACATCATAAATCAGTCTACCTAAGTCCAAATCCCGAAATTCCAAAACCAGATGAAAGCTAAGAAACAGGGCTACATTTCATCAGAAGACCTCAACAACCAATTCGGAAGCATTCCTGACCAAAACAACCAATTACAGAAGCAATTCCCAAATTCGGGTAAAACCAGGACAGTAAGGGTAATTTCGACTTTTCTCAAGCTACACTACTCCGATTTACCTGAAATTTTGTAGGCACCTATAAAATACCATTTTATACAACTTTCATGTTTTAAGCCAAGGCCAATTCAGCCTCTAACCCGGTCAAACAGGAACGGGCAGAAAGGAAAAAAAAATGGACCCTAATCTGGAAATTCATGCATTCATGTGCCAATCTTCCACAAAACAACATCTAAAACAACTAAAAACCACTAATAAGCAATTAATTGAAGTAAAGAGGAAGTTTGTAAGCAAGGTACCTTGACACCTCAAGAAAGATGATAACTTAGGTTTTTTCTTTCACAAATCCCTCCACTAGAAGCTTTAATCCTCCATAATAAGTAACTTTGATGGAGGGTTTTGCAAAAATTCTGGTTAGAATTCAAGATTGGGCAAGAAATTGAAGAACAAATGAAGTTTCTCTCTTGCTCACTCTCTCTCTTGTGTTCAGCCAACAAGCTAAAAAAAATGGAGAAGAATGAAGCTCCAAGATGGCTTTAAGATGACTTAGTCTTCACTTGGGTCAAAGGTCACTTTTCCTCCACCAATCAAATTTAAGCTTAGGAAGACCTTAGAAGTTTCAAGATTACTAATATCTTACTTTGCTAAGTCTCACACTATGGCCCCAATAACTTTTAATCTTTGCAATTAACTTCATGGTTCACCAACTAGTTGAAAAAAAACAATCGCATTTACCGAACTAGCGGGTCCCACGTTCATAATACACTTCAAAATTAACGTGGATTAACTTGGATCAAGAAAATGATTTGAAAACTATATTTCCTTATAAAAATGTATAGAAAATTAATATATTGAAGAAAACAAACTTATAGACAAGAAAACAAAATAATGTCGAGAAAATATATAAAAATTTTCAGTTTCTCACACTCATACTTTTCGGGGCATCACACCTACCCTGGCATATAAAGGGTCCCTTTAGGTCATGATATCAGTTAAATTGTAAATTTATCGCTTTAATAAACTGGCATCATGCATAAACCCTAGAAAGGGAATACCATTTAGGGGATCCCGTGTTAGGAATAAACCACCTAATGTCTCGGATACTCAATCCAACGAGACTTGCACGTTTATATTTTGTACCATCCAAAGGGGTAGTGCACGAGGTAAGGTAGAATTCGATCATTTTCAAGAGCGATCTTTGGAATATGAGCGTCTAATAATCACCTTTTGGCCATTTTATCAAAATTGGTAAAAATCCCGTGCGTAAAGGACATTAATTTGAGGAAATCCACAAATAATTCCTCACTATTGAGATGATAAATGAATTGAGGCCAAAATCTGATTTTAGAAGTGTGACGGCCCCACCTCCCCCTAAGGCGAACCAGAGGGTTCGGCGGGTCGCCTGCCCAACTCTCGCCAGGACTAACGGTTCGGTATAGAACGAGCTAATACATCCCGAAACTTACCAACGTGGGTAAAAAAAATAAATAAAAAAAATAAAATCGAAGTCGGCTATGAATAGTAACCGACCCGTCAGAACCCAACCAAATACCAAGCAAACATTCCCATCTTGAAACTTAGCATTTACAAGCCAAAGTGGCATGCAAAAGTATTCAAAAGTGGATACATGTCTGGTTTGCCAAATCAAAAGGAAAACAGTTCCCAAAAGTACATTTAAGATTTTAATATATGAGCTATACAAAAGATATGTTCAACTAGCTCAATTTGGCAGCCATTTGTCAAATCCAGTCCAAAAGTATTTATTTTCCGGTAAGGAAAATAAAAGGAACAGAAAGGGGTGAGCTTGCGCTCAATGAGGTACCAAACATATAGCAGAAAAATCATGGCATTTCACATTTAACAAATCAGATACACATGCCAGATGTAAAGTAAAGTAACTAATGATTCATATAGGAAGGATACAGGTGGCTCTCAGGAGCCAAATTTCCAGCGCAGTACTTGATCCAAACCGGTTGACTCTCTGTCAACGTATATAGAACCAACGCGTCCGTAGACCCACTTCGCACCGAATCCCGTCCACCAAACACCCCTTTACCGGGCCCGCTCACCTCAAACGAACAAAATGGTAATACTCGAGTATACCCGGAATCAAGGGTCTCAATACCCAAAATCCCCGAACAGACTACCGTGGTTCGTTATCTAATCGTCCAGGCCCTTGCCGGCCCGACTCGAATAACTTAGCCACAGGACTGAGCTCATAGGTCATAGAAATCCGAACAGATGCAGACACAGATAACAGATTCAAAATTTGCATAGTAAATTGGCATATGAACAGACAAGAGAACGAGTGATATAAAGTACACCCTCGTCTCAAACAAGTAAACAGATTGCAGAGCAGAAATCAAGTTAAACAGCAATGGAGGGGAGTGGTACACTCACCGGCTCAACTTCAAAAGTTTTCACTTCAGATTGGCCTTAATCGCCAAGAAACCCTAAAATAATCAAAGTAAACTAATTGAAGGTTTCATATCCAAAATCGAGTAAACGGAATGCACAAGTGAGGCTCGACTACACATCGTACGCCTTGCCAAATAAATACTAATGCAAGGGTGGAAAACATGATTTTCTTGGAAACGAAAAGGTAACATGAAAACCTAGGCGCAAACAACCCAAAAGCCCTTTGCTCAAATCACAAGTAAATCCAACTAGCCTTCAAGTAAAATTTCGGCAGTATATCCCTTGTTTTTACCTATTTTCCAGCCATCATGGCTTCATTATTTTCTCAAATCAGTCCCAACATCTCACACAAAATTCATCTCATTTCCCAAAAGCCGTTCACTAGGCTCAAAGTAGTACAAGTACAAAAGTTAGCTAGGAAATGACCGGAATAAGAGTAAGCCTTAAAACATGTAAACAAGTACAATGAGACTCGATAACGAATCATAAATCAATGCCAAATATGACCCCAATAGGATTCCACAAACATATACAAACATTAGAGAAAACCAGAAAATTCGGAAATGCAATTAGCTTTGGCCTTGAAAAAACAGTTTTTGACCTCTTTTTGCGGTAATGGCACCAAATGCCCTAGAATTATCGGATGAAGGTATAACACCCACCATTTCAAAGATAAAAGACAGGGCTACAACATCACAGAAGGTCACTCAACCCAGTTTTGAGTGCAAACAGGTCAAAAATGCAAGATACCACATCAAAAACGTAAAACAGATTCACCAAAACGCATTCTAGCGGAAACATCATAACTCAGGCTCTACAAGTCCAAATCCAGAAATTCCAAAACCAGCTGAAAGTTAAGAAACAGAGATAAATTTCATCAGAAGGTCTCAACAACCAATTCGGAAGCAATTCAGACCAAAACACCCAATTACAGTCGCAAATCTCAATTTCGGGTAAAACCAGAACAGCAATAGTAATTTCGACTTATCTCATTCCACACTACTCCGATTAACCTGAAATTTTGTAGGGACCTCTAAAATGTCATTCCCTACAACTTTCATGTTTTGAGCTAAGGCTAATTCTGTGAGAACCCATAAAACCCTAATTATTTTCCTAGGGTTTATTTCCCCTTAATTGCATGTTTTCTTCATTTTCTGGCTTAGAAATATTTTCTTAGTGGATTTTATGAGCAATTATAGTTTTAAGATGATTTTTCTAGCATTGGTGAAATTTTAGAAAATTAAGAGTAAATAGTGGACGTGGGACCCACTAGTGCGAAAAGTTCGGAAAAATTCGGCCAATAAGGTTAAGTTTCGGATACTGTGTGAAATTTATCGGGTGTTAAGAGATAAGTAGAATGTGTGAAGTGATTGATGTGAGAGGGAAAAAGAAAGATAAGAATGCATTAATGAGTGTGACAAGTGTCACAATATGATTGGGTGGACTTTAAGAAATACTATTCACATTTTTGACTTTTTTGACCCAAGGATTAAATATCAAAAAAATGCCCAAAATTCACCATTTTTCTCTTCCTTGTGGCCGGCTCTCTCCTTGCAAAGAAGAAGGAAATTCCACCAACTTTCAAGCTTCCATAAGCTTCAATCTTCCATAAACAAAAGCTTAGACTAGATTTCACTCCATAAAATCCTATCTTCAAGTGCTAGTAAGGGTTGTAGTGAAGTTTGTTTGAAGAGCTAAGTGTCCAACACCTCTCTACATCTCTTGTTTCTTGGTAAGTTATGCTTGAACACCCTACTACACCTAATGATGGTATTATTATGCTTAGAAGTGGCTTGAGTGTTGGAATATGTGATTTATCTCTTGATTTGGCTTGTTTTGGTGAAGTTTTTATTTTATTGAGAATTTTTCTGGTTTAATATGAAATGAATGTTGTGGCCATCTTTGATGATTGGCAATGGACTATAATGGCTCTAGTAGGTATGTTTGATAAGTATTTGCAATCAATTTTGGATTTGGATGGAAAAATGGAAAATTAGGGTTCATAAAACCCCAATTCTGTCCGGTTTTAGATAATAGGGTTAGAGGCCGAATTAGACTTTCCTCAAAACATGAAAGTTGTAGGTATTGATGTGTTTGAGGTGCCTGTAAAATTTCAGGTCATTTGGATTAGTGTAGAGTGAGATATGACGAAATTACTGTAGCTGTTCTGCTTTGATCAGAATGCGAAAAGTGCGATAGTAATTGGCCATTTTGACTGGAATTGGTTTGGATTTTGGAGTTGGTGTCTTCTGATGAAATGTATCTGGATGTCTTAGCTAACTTATGCCTTTGGAATTTCTGCATTTGGACTTGTATGGACTGAGATATACCGATTACAGTTTTCTGTGTTTTGCAAACCTGTTTTGGTGATTCTGGTTTAGTGTTTGGCATTTTTGACCTAGTTGGGTCAGGAACTGGATTGAGTGACCTTCTACATTGTTGTAGACCTGTTCCATAGCTTCGAAACGGTGGGTCTTACACCCCCATCCGATAATTGTAGTGAGAGTTGTACCATTACCACATTATGACGTCAAAACCGGTTTTCTTATCAAGGCCTAAGTTAAAGCCCTTTTCTTAATTTCTGGTTTGCTTTCATGCTTGTATATGTTTATAAAACCCTATTGGGGTTGTAATTGGCATGGCTTTATGGCTCGGTATCGAGTCTCATTGAATGTGTTACATGTTTTAGGACGTGACGGTAGCTCACGACGTCTTGGTGATCACGGTGTATGAAACACCACTTTCTTGCTTGGTGAGTATACTACTCACTTACTTGTTATAATGTGGCTTTGCTATGTGTATTTGATGCCTTGAAGGCTTAATTGGTTATTGGAAGTGATTGAGGTGAGGGTGTACTTGACCGCCCTCACCCCTTGTAATTTCCTTCATGGCTATTTACCGTTTTGCTGAAATACTGCATTTGTTATATGAGATACTGAATTCCATGTATGGAAACTGAATTGGTGTCGTTTGGGACGATTGTCCAACGGCTTTACTGTATTACTGAGCTCAACCCCGTTTGGTAGTCAATTGGATCGAGCCGGCGAGGGCTTGGTCGTGAAAATTGTCATGCCACGGGGACTGTACTGAGGAAGCTTGTAGTAATGAGACTCTCGGTTCCGGTAAACTCAAGTATTACCAAAATGACTGAATGGAGTGCGGGCCCGGTTGGGGTATGATGGGTGGAAGGATGGAAGTTAAGCGAGGTCTACGGTTGTTTGGTACTTTTAAAATTGACGGAGGGTCAATGGGGTTGGATCAAGATTGCAAGCGTGGAAATGGGCTCTTGAGAGCCGATTGTATCCTTTCACTGATTTGCTTTACTTCGAAATTGCATACTTGAATTGAATGGTTATGCTTATGTGATCTTGACTGCTATTGTGATAGTTGCTCACTGGGCTTTAGCTCATTCCGTGTCATTTGTTTCCTTACAGGAAAATGAAACTTTTGGAAAAGATTGTGATAGTTGGATGACAAGTTGAGCTCTTGTACATGTATTTTGAATAGCTCCTTGAGGGTAAAAACCCTAAGTGTTTTGTTTCCACCAATGTTGGGTGTGTAAATGGCTTTTGGTACATGTATGAACTAGACGAATATCTTGGTTTGCCGTTTGGCTTCTAAATGTTGATTTCCAATGTATATATATGCTTGGCCGTGGTTTGGATAAATTTCGGCTTCGATTTTCATTTTTTTTTATTTTGTGATTTTGACTTGTTTGGCGCAATAGTAAGTTCCGGAACGTAATAGATCGACGTAAACTGAACCGTTAGTCCTGGCGAGAGTTGGGCAGGCAGTCCGCTAACCCCTTTGGTTCGCCTTAGGGGAAGGTGGGGCTATCACAAATTCGGCCTCTATCTATGACCTAAAATTTCGGACAGAATGAAGAACCAAGGAACCCTAATTTTTCCAGATTTCTTCCAAAACAGAAATTACTTGCAATCTTCCACTTTTTCCACCTTCTAGAATCATTATATACCATTTCTAATCATCATAGATAGCCACACAATCATACTCATATTAAAACAGAAAAAATCCCCAAAAATTACAAAAGTTCATCAATTCAACAAAAATCACAATATAATCCATAAAGTGGCACCTTATACCACCACTAAGCATCAATTAAGCATCATTAGAGGGAGGAGAGTGGTACTTCATGACTTACCTTTAAAACAAGAGAGAGAGAGCTATGGGTCACCTTAACCTTCCAAATAACTCCACAAATCCACTTACTAACTCTAATTGAAGAGGTTTTATGGAGTAATTTCAAGGTTGGATGGTTAGTTTTGATGATTTGGAGCAAGATTGAAGTGTTTTCTTCCTTGTACTTGGAATAAGAGAGAGAGAAAGAAAGCTTGAGAGGGCCAGCTCTTCTTGAAGATTTTTGGAAGATTTTTGGGTCATTTTGGGTTATTTAAGTCAATGGTAAGAAAGTCTTAAAGTAAGCCCAATCAAATGGTGACACTTGTCACCTAATTTAATGCAAGTCTATCACTTTGTTTCCTCTCACATCAATCCAAATTTGCAACCTCTACTTATCTCTTAACACCCGAAAAAATAATTCCAGTATCCAAAACTTAATTTAGTTGGCCGAATTTTTCCGAACTTTTCGCACTAGTGGGTCCCACGTCCGGTATTCACTCTTAATTTCTCAAAACCTATTCAATACTAGAAAATCATCTAAAAATTATATTTACTCATAAAATTTATCTAGAAAATTTTCCGGATACAGAAAGTGCAGAAAACAAATCATTGAAAATAAGAAAACCTAGAAATATAATAAAACCTAGAAATTGAAAAAATTACGGGTTCTCACAAGAAGGCTCATAGACCAATGCATCGCAATAAATTTTTGAAACTACCAGTTGATAGATTGCTTTTTAAATAAGCTGTTAATTCCATTCAATCCATTGGACCATTTCATTCATCAATTTTATCCAGTCCATTTTATCAACTTGTTCATTTTTAAGGCAACCTAGTCGATTTTGAATTCATTTGACCAGTTTACCCTTTTTTAGGGCAATCTAGTCGATTTTGAATAGATCACCAACTTCATTCAATTCATTTGATTGGTTTACCCATTCTTAGGGCAATCTTATCGATTTTGAATAAATTATCAATTTCGTCCGATTCATTTGACCAGTTTACCTATTTTTTGGGGCAATTCGGTCGATTTTGAATAAATCATCAGTTCACTTGATCTGTTTGATCAATTGATTTCATTCAATTCATTTGATTAGTGTAATTTCATTTTAGGGTTGTCCATTCAATTTTGAATAAATAATCAAAATTCATTCAATGCATTTGACCATTTTACCCTTTTAAAGGTGATCCGGTCAATTTTTGAATAAATCATCAATTTCATCCTATCCATTTGACTTGTTTATTCCCTTTAGGGTTTAAGTCTAAAAGTTCACTGAATAAATTGGTCGAAACATTGCAACCCTTTCAAGAGCAGACTCTTTTGCACATCATGCGTCGATCAAAACAAGCAATCCATTCGGACTTTGTCCTCATTTTTAGGGCAAATATCTTTTTCTCACTCCAATTGGTCGAATTTTTCAAATTATTTTTCACTCAATCAGTTGATCGGATTCATCAGGTATTGTATGGTGCCTACCCTAGAGGATTGCATTTTCATGCTAGGCTTACCCTTGGCATAAAAAGGGCTCCCCCATAGGACATGCATACCGATTTTATAGTCTTGCTTACTAACTCAGGGTGTTTTTCTTTTGTTTTTTCCCCTTCCCATGCATTCATAAAAATGTTTCAATAAGGTGAAAATATTTTTTCTATATCTGATAACAATTTTTGATCCGGAAAGTGTGAAAAGTATTACTTGACTCTTGGGCAGACCCTGCAATGAAAACATGAAGGATCTATTTGGAAGCGTTAGGCCAAAGCCTCTAAGAGATTTCATAATTGTTTTTCAAAGGAAAATTCTGCATATTTGACTTGTTAATACATTTTTGGCCCAAAAGAAAAGGAGACAAAAAGTGTATATATGTGGAGCTCTTTAGAAGTTTTTCTCTTCTCATTTGTATTGTAATTGAACGAGAAATTTTGTTTTAAACTTTTTCAGCAATAAAGTTTTTGGGATAATTATTGTATTTATGTACATTTCATTCTTTTGCTCATTGGAGATTTCATGATGAATTTTAAGAAATAAAGCTAAATTGAGATTTTCTCAACCTCCAGCCTGAAATTTTACGAGTGTATGCTTTCTAAAATCCTTACGTACACTCAATTGGTGATCCGAGCTATACAATAAGAGTGCTCAGAGTTAAAAGAAAAAAAAAGGGTGAGCGGTCACTCAAAAGGCCCAATGAGATACATTTTCTCCTTCACTTAACCTCAAAATAAGAGTGCTCGAGTTCTGTTTGTGGTATTTGAAATTAGACACTTCCAGTTTTCTAACGGTATAAAATGCATCCCCTGATTCCACTTGAGTGAACCTTACCAGCCTTTCAAAGTCACCTGTCCTGTTTCTTGGATGTGTTGGAAAACCTGTTATGTGCTGCTATTTGTTGCTCGAATATGAGCCAATTATGGACAGAATTTCATAATGATTTCTTCTGATAAATTGTAGCCTTATGAATGTAGTTTCCAACACTACCTACCACGCTCAATTCCAAGTTGAATTGAGTGAGTTGTGGCCAAATTACGAAACTGTCTCAGTGATGGAAAACCCTCTTTTTGGCTTGTTGAATGCCTTAATTTGAACTGGGACTTGTTATTTTGAAATTCTTGGTGTTAACCACCTACCAAAAGTATTTTGGATGTTTATTAGACCTTGTCTTCATAATTGAACCATGTTTCAGATGATTTCATTGACCCAAAAGTTAGAGAAAAGAAAATTGAAGTACAAGGCAGATTTGCCTTGGAAATTCTTGGAATTTTAGTGGCTTTGTTAACTGACCTTCCATACGAATTTTGCATAAAATTTAACAGAGGAATAGCCCTTATATGGTAGGGTAATACTACCAAATTTGGTGCCATTCCAAGTCTATTTCGATGCCCAACCAAAGTCACAAATTTCATGTTTCAAATCTGGAAAACCATTGTTCAGTGAGAAATTTTCAGCAACTTTGAGCTACTATATCTTGGAGCTCAAAACTCCAATTCTTGTTCCATTTGTTGTGTTTTAAACTTTGATTATAACTCTAATTGAGTTCCAAATTTCTTAGGCTAGTTTGCATTCGGTGAATTTTTCCGAATTTCCAAAGTTGGCCAAAAACCAACCTCAAAACTGTCTCGATAGCCCAAATCAGCGACTTGAAGCTGAAATTTGGATGTCTTCCATTTGGAATCATGGAAAAGTGCCTTCTAGGAACTTTTAGTACTCTAGAATCAGTTTCCAATGGTACCAAGTTTCCCAATTTTGGACCTATAGAGAGTGAGATACGATTTTTCAAAGATTGCTTGTCAAATCTGAAATTTCCGAACTTAAAGGAAATTGAGTCCTTTGCACTCTCTATTTTCCTTTGAGATTGCTTGACAGTTTTACACTTGATTTCACGATGAAAATCAGATTTTCCCTTGTATTATTAAACTCCACTTTTGAGCCTCGATTTACGAGTAATTAAGGCTCATTTTCATGATATTTTTCTAGATTGTACAAGTGTGCAATCTTTCATGATAATTGGGGTTCTAAGTGGTAGTTCATTATTAATTGCTCAGGCACTGAAGAAGACCTTCAAGAGGATCCCGCGGTGGACGCCTGAACCCTCAGTATGCTTTACTTCTTGAATTACTTGGTGAGTGTCAAGTGTATGTGAACTTGATACGTGCTTAATTGCTATTAGTGATTAGAGATTTTGAAAATGCTGAGTCAAATGTATACTTTATCACACTCATTCTCATTTAAGTGAAGCGTACTTGAATTACTTGACATGAAATGCTTGAATTGCTTCAAGTGACTTGTTAAGTGAATTACGTGAAGTGTTTACGTGACTATTTATGCTATGGCCGCATAAGTGGATTGGAGTGAATCTCCTCGACTCTTAAGTGTAAGCGTGGGAGATGCCCAATTCTCACTGGCCAACCTTGGACTCGAGCCGGCATGGGCTTGGTTGGGCTCCTTGGTGAACCATGAGAAAAAAAATAAGCTTGACCCATTGAGAGGTCTTGCTTGGTATACTCGAGCAGTATCACCTCAAACAAATGAAAGGCGGGCCCGGTACAGGGGTATGTAACGGTGAACGGGAACATGATAAGTGAAGTTCTACGGACTATAGTCTACCCGATTGACGAAGTGTCAATTCGTGGAGGTTCTTGATCGTGCAAGTGAAAAATAGCTCTTGAGAGCTCCTATATCCTTGAATTGTTTCTGTTTACTTTTCTAGCTGGAATTGTTATTTTCTTGAATATTATTGCTTTACTTGTCAATTGTGATTGTTACTTGAACAACGTGCTTGCATGTGTGTTTTCTTGGCCTCACGAGCGATTGCTCACCCCGTAAGTTTGTTTTCCTTAACAGGTATGGACATGCAGCGAAACTCGGAGAAACCCTTTGGATGTACTTTTGTATTAGGGTTTTGTAACAGCCCCACCTTCCCCTAAGGCGAACCAAAGGGGTTAGCGGACTGCCTGCCCAGCTCTCGCCAGGACTAACGGATCAGTTTATGTCGATCTCATACGTCCCGGAACATACCATTGCGCGCAAACAAGTCAAAATCACAAAATAAAAAAAACGAAATTCGAAGCCGAAGATGAACAGTGCTGGACACGTCAGAATCCAGACACTAGGCCGAGAGTAGCCAAAATTTTTCTTTTGCCGTTTGAAATACGAGTTGATCCGAAATTCAACCAAACATCAACCAAACATATGTACATTGAAATACAACGTTTACAAGCCAAACGGCATACCAAAATATCCAACTAGTCCATACATGTGCAAATAGCCAATTACAAACCAACCATTGGTGGGAAACAACACACTTAGGGTTTTCACTCTCAAGGAGCTATTCAAAAATACATTTACAAACTCAACTTGACAACCAACTAGCACAGCCTTTCCCAAAATAGTCATTTTCCTGTAAGGAAAACAAATGGAACGGAGTGAGCTAAAGCTCAGTGAGTTACTACCACATAAGCATCTAAAATCACATAAGTGTAACCGTTCAGTTCAAGTATGCAAATAAGAAGTAAATCAAATCAGTGAAACGATACGGACGACTCTCAAGAGCCCATTTCCACGCTTGCAATCTTGATCCAACCTCATTGACCCTCCGTCAATGTTTAAGAATACACGACCGTAGACCTCACTTCACTTCCATTCCTTCCACCCAATATACCCCAACCGGGCCCGCACTCCAATTCAGTAGCTTTTGGTAATACTCGAGTTTACCGGAATCAAGAGTCTCATTACTACAAGATTCCCCAGTACAGTCCCCGTGGCATGACAATTTTCACGACCAAGCCCTCGCCGGCTCGATCCAATTGACTACCAAACGGGGTTGAGCTCAGTGATACAGTAAAGCCGTTGGACATTCGTCCAAACGACACCAAATCAGTTTTCCATGAATGGAATTCAGTATCTCATATAACAAGTGCAGTATTTCAGTAAAACAATTAATAGCCATGAATGGAATCACAAGGGGTGAGGGCGGTCAAGTACACCCTCACCTCAATCACTTCCAATAACCAAATAAGCTTTCAAGGCATCAAATTCACATATAACAAAGCCACATTGTAACATTTAAGTGAGTAGTATACTCACCAATCACGTAAGTGATATTTCATACACCGTGATCAAAAGTGCGTCGTGAACCACCGTCACGCCCTAGAACACGTAAACAAATGCAATGAGACTCGATAACGAGTCATATAGCAATGCCAATCATAACCCCCAATAGGGTTTATATGCATAAATAAGCATCATTGGTAACCAGAAATTAAGAAATGGCTTTAGCTTAAACCTTAACAAAGAAACCGTATTTGACCTCAATATGCGGTAATGGCACCAAATTCACTACGGTTATCGGATGGGGGTGTAAGACCCACCGTTTCGAATCCAAGAAACAGGGCTACAACAATGTAGAAGGTCACTCAGTCCAAATCCTAGCACAACTAGGTCAAATATGCAAAATACTAAACCAGAATTACCAAAACAGGTTTGCAAATCACATAATGCTGTAATGAGTCCAACTCGGTCCATACAAGTCCAAATGCATTGCTTCCAAAGGCATATGGTAGCTAAGACATCCCTCTATATTTCATCAGAAGACACCAACATCCAAATCCAAAGTAATTCCAGTCAAAATAGCCAAACACAAACACAGTTCTGCCATCCTGATCAACCCAGAACAGCCACAGTAAAATCGACATATCTCACCCTACACTAATCTAAATGACCTGAAATTTTACAGGCACCTCAAACACATCAATACCTACAACTTTCATGTTTTAAGCAAAGGACAATTCGGCCTTTAACCCTATGATCCAAAACCGGACAGAATAAGGGGTGATAAAACCCTAACTTTCCACAATTCAATCCAAACCCAAAATTGATTGCAATTATCACTAATTCACACCTACTAGAGTCATTCCCCCTCATCATCAACCATCATAGATGACCACAACATGACATTCATATTAAACCAGAAAATTCCTCAAAAATATAAAAACTTCACCAAATCACTTCAAATCAAGAAATAAATCACAAATATCATCACTTTAGCCACTACTAAGCATAACTTAAGCATCATTAGGTGTAGGAGTATGTTCAATCATCACTTACCTAGTATACAAGAGAAGAGAAGTTGTAGACCACCTTAGCTCTTCCAAAAACTTCACCAAACTCACCACTAACACCAAATGGAAAGATTGTATGGAGTAGAAACTAGTTTAAACACTTGGTTTGGTTGATTTGAGCTAGTTGGAAGCTTGAAATGTTGAAGAGTTTTCTTCCTTCTTGCAAGAGAGAGGGCCGGCCACAATGGTAAGAGAAAATGGTGATTTTTGGTTAAATTTAAGATATTTAACCAATTTGGTCAACAGTCAAAAAAATGGAATAGTAAGTCTTAAGTCAAAACCAATGAAATGGTGACACTTGGCACTACCATTAATGCATTCCTATCCCTTCTTTTTCCTCTCACATCAATCATTTCACATACTCTACTTATCTCTTAACACCCGATAAATTTCACACAGTATCCGGAATTTAACCTAATTGGCCGAATTTTTCAGAACTTTTCGCACTAGTGGGTCCCACGTCCAATATATATTCTTAATTTTTCAAAAACTCTCCAATACTAGAAAAATCATCTAAAAACTATAATTACTCATAAAATTCACCAAGAAAATATTCCTAAGCCAGAAAATGCAGAAAACATGCAATTAAGGGGAAAAACCCTAGGGAAAAAAAATATTAGGGAAATACGGGTTCTCACAGGTTTTAAATGTAATTGACTAGACATTGTGGCTGTTATATATTTTAGGAATTGATGTATCTTTTGGGAACCTAATGTAAGAATTGGATAACTGATGTATCTCAAACTTGTGGTGTAAGACTTGGATATTCGTGTAGACACCAAATTTTTAGCATTTAGTTTTTTTTTTGTCGTGTTAGTTTTATTCACTTTTTAGTTTTTATTTTATTTTTATTATTTTGAGTTCTTTAGCATAGAATTTCTCGAAAAGAAAAAAAAAGCATTCAAAAATAGGTTTAATGTCTTCTTGGAAAAAAGAAAAGGAAAAAACAATGAAAAAGGAAAAAGGGAAAAATGAAAACTGCGTTTTGTTGTTTCTAGTTTATGTATTTTTCATCCAATGTTAATTAAATTGTTTTTGTTATTTATTTTTATTATTATCATTTTTTACTGCTGTTTAATTAATCTAAAAAATAAATAAATAAATAAAGAGAAGCCGCATGCAGCGGCAACTTCAGGGGAATGTGACTGGAATTGGAGGGCTAGATTTTACAGTAGTAACAAGCCCCTCATCCTCATCGTTGAGGTGAGGGTTTAAGGTTGAAGTTCCATATAAAAGGGACGAGAAACCAGAGCATACGAGAGGAGGTTGACAGCCGCAAATCTGGAAAGGAAAGGAAAACAAAAACAGCGACAGAGTAGAGAGTATAGGGAGGTCGGCTGAGAGGTTGAAAAAGGGTGAAAAGAGAGACTGAAGTAGAGAGGATCGAGATTGGCGGCTGTAGAGAGAAACAGAGAAGAGAACAGCGAGGGTTTTGAGAAAAGGAGAAACGCAGTCAAGAGGGAGAAAGAAAGTGAGGAAAGAAAAGAGGAACGGGAAAGCAAGAACAGTCGGCGGCTGAGTTAGGAGGAGAAGAAAAGAATAACCGAGGGCTGGAACGTGAAGGAGAAATCGGATTGGAGTTCGAAGCTGTGGCCCGTCAGTCCCAAAGGAAAATTTGGCAGCGTTCCACCAACAACTGGAATCTGTTCATATTACCAAGAAATAATTCCTGAACTTTCTTTCGTTCTTTTGCTCTCTGCATTTAGCCTTTTTTTTACTGTTAACTCCATGTTTCTATTATAATCTTGCGTTGGAAAGAAGTTTGATCTGTTTGATGCTGAGAGTGGTATAAAGTGTTGTGTTGATGAGAAAGATTGTTGCTTTGGTTGAAACTTGTTATTTGCGTATGCCCAGAATGTCACAGTTGTGAAATTAGAGAACATTTTTCCAGATTTTGCATGATTTTGCTTGGGATTTTTATGTATGAAAGGGAAAATTGCAAAGAAGAAATCAGAAATTATGTGGAGTTTTTCATGAACAAAACTGGTGTTTTGTTAGCTTTTCCTCCTACTTAGATTTTACTCTTGTTTGCATGCTTAGTCCTAATGAAGTGTTTAGAGGTCTGTCTCTAGGTCTTTCCCTGATGAATCCATGAGGTTTGTTTAAGTTGTAGTTTGGTTATGTTTGTGTTCGAAGGTTTACCGCAACAGGTTTTGAAATTCTGGTTTCGTTACAGCAGTTTTAGAGAAAAAAAATCAATCTTTTGGGTTGTTAAAAGTTTTCCAGAATGGTTTAAGCTACCTCTTGGGTTTTGTTTGTTGCTCCATGGCATCCCATGTATATGTTTGATGTCATTTCGAGACCATTAGACTGCAACAAGTAGCTAAAACCTGCGGCAGCCATGATTTTCTTTCTTTTCTTTGCTTGTTCAAGTTTTGGTTTTACATCTTATGTTATCTTGGGTGTTCGGTTGATATCGATATTATGTTGGGCTGAGTTTTGTGCATGAAATCTGCTGCAATAAACTTGCAAGCTCTTTGCTTGTTGCGACAGTGCACGCGGACAGCTTGTGTGCGTTTGTTTTTGCTGAATTTTCTGGAAGTATAAACATCAAGGTTCTAGGATAAAAGTGGGAAGAAAGCTTTGTTATCTTGTTGCTTTGATTCCAGTTTTTGGTTCGGTTAACTTTGTTAAGGGATGTTTGAATGAAAGGAAGATTGCATTCGTTGTGAAAAGCTTTCAGCAGAAATGTTTGTTGCAGAAATGTTTTGAAAGCTTGGCATGAAGTTGCTTGAGTTGTTCAGATTTGCATCTACGAGTTTCATGATGCAAAGTGAGAGGATTGTGTGATTGTTTGCTTGGATTTAATTGTGTTTGAAAGCTGATTTTGGTGAAGTGCTGATTGCAGAAGCCTTGTCTAAATAAAATTGCAGAAGCTTAAACTTTTACGTATGCATGCATGAAGATCTTCCAAAATTTGCATTTCAACCTCACATGTTTATCTTCGTTCTACAAAGGCCCAATTATATTGTAATTTCTTGCAATTAAGTCCTACCTCATTTGTATTTGAGTCCCACAACTTGATTTTTTAGTTGGGCACTAATCACTATTTTGTGGACTGCAATATGAACTCTGGGCATTTATCCTTGGGATTTTAAGGGCTTGATTAATGTAAATAATGATTTATTTGATTCTAATGGCATTTCCTTTAAGCAATTTTTGACATTTGAGACTAGTTGAGTTCTATTAGTGTCATGACTTACATTTATGTTTTATTTACTATTCATTTGAGATGCCTTGACCCTTCATATTTCTTGTTTTCCTTTCCAATTAGGCCCCAATTTTGGCAAACATAGGTTGTTTAAGTTATTTAAATGCTTCAACGTCTATGTGTTTATTTGCGATTACTTGAATATTTCTTGGCTCTTGGGTCTTTGGCGTTCCTAATTTGTTTCAATTAGACTTGAATGATTGGTGAAGGATTTCTTTTGGGTCCTTAGTAGATGCTATGTATTTGGGAGTTGGATGGGTCGTTCCATTTCCTTGGTCTTCATGTATTATTTGATTTCATTTAAGTCGAAATTAGGGAAGGTTTGTTGGTTTGTTAGTGCCTTTTGAAGTTTCTAAAGTGATTTGAGTTTCCTTTTTTGCCTCTTATTCTACCTATCTTTAAAGTGGTGCATTAACCCTTTGCTTTGGATGGTTTTAGCCCAGGTTATCCTTTTCTGTGGTGACTATAGCCCAAGTTAAGTCTTGTCCACTTTATTAGCACCACAAAAGGGGGGGAGGTATAATTTCTTTTATCCTTTTTTTGTCTCTCCTATGTGATCCAACGTGCTAAGTGAGAATTGCATGTCTAATTTACTTTTCTTGCTTTTCTTTAGTTCCTTTATTTCATTTACTCTTACTTTCATTAAGTTATTCTTTTAATGGGGTATGTGTACACCTCTTGGCTTGTAATAGATAGGGCTTGGGGAGCATTTGAGGAAGACCTATTGAAGACGTGTGCCTAGCTAGCAAATGTAATAGGTTTATTAGTTTGGTTGTTTGCCTTTGTTGCTATGTGTTAATTTGCTTTATTAGGCTCTTGCATCTAGTCGAGCATGCTAAGTGTTACGTGCTATGTGTTTATGAGTGTTTGGCATGTCTACTTGCTTTATATAGTCGTGGATGATGTGATGGATGAATGTACGTCACCCCACTAGTCCAATGCTAGTTGTGACTCATTATTCTGTTAGGAATTCATAGAAAGGGCTAGTCCAACGCTAGACCCAATAGGCCGTCCCCCTTTCATTAGTGAATACTTGCATATTCACTACATTTCATGCATTTTTCTTAGTTTTTATCATTTGGCATGCTCCTCCAATCCTTTTCCCCTCATTTTAGGCTTTTTACATCCTCATGCTAGTTATAGGGTACATTGGCTTGAGAGTCCCCTTTCGATAAGGGAAACGAGCGAGTTTGGCTACAAAATAGCCTTAGCACGCTAGTTATTCCTTCTAATCCAAGGGAAAATCAAAGTCGTAAAGTTAGGAGTCCTTCCCATGCCCGACCTGATGCATTCCCTTAGGGTCATACACTTGCATTCTTTTTATATCACATCCACACTCTTTTAGCCACATTTTCTCACAACTTAGACTTTTTATCAATCTACACTTTCTCACCACTTTCTTCCTATCACTTATTTATTTTTCTATCTCACAAATGGCACCCAATTGCACTTATATGTATCTACTATCCTATTTTCATTCATTTGCACACACAAACACCTTTATTTTCTCACACTTGCACACTTGCACTTGAGTCCTCACTTGCATTAATCACGACTTCCATGAGAGCTTTCCTTATTGGCTACCACAATTCATGTGGTTGGTGTAACAGCCCCACTTTCCCCTAAGGCGAACCAAAGGGGTTAGCGGACTGCCTGCCCAGCTCTCGTCAGGACTAACGATGCAGACTAGAACTATCTATAGCGATCCGGAACTTACAAACGAGCGTAAACAGGTCAAAATGGTAAAATAACCCAAAATAAAAAAAAATGAAATCCGGAGCCGGCCATGAATAGTAACCGACCCGTCAGAACCCAACCGAAATAGCTAACAAACATTCACATCTGAACTTTAGCGATTACAATCCAAAAGGACATACAAAAGTTTTCAAAAGTTGATACATATACACGGTTTGCCAAATCAAAAGAGAAAACGCCCCAAAAGTACACTTAGGGTTTTAATACATGAGCTATACAAAAGATATGTTCAACTAGTTCAATTTGGCAGCCATTTGTCAAATCCAGACCAAAAGGGTTTATTTTCCTGTAAGGAAAACAAAAGGAACATAAAGGGGTGAGCTTGCGCTCAATGAGGTACCAAACATATAGCAGAAAATCATGGCATTTCACATTTAACAAATCAGATACACATGCTAGATGTAAAGCAAAGGAACCAATGATTCAAATCAGAAGGATACAGGTGGCTCTCAGGAGCCAAATTTCCAGCGCAGTACTTGATCCAAACCGGTTGACTCTCCGTCAACGTATATAGAACCAAAACGTCCGTAGACCCCTCTTTACACCGAATTCCGTCCACCAAACACCCCTTTACCGGGCCCGCTCACCGTAACCGAACAGAAATGGTAATACTCGAGTATACCGGAATCAAGGGTCTCAATACCCAAAAATCCCCGAACAGACTACCGTGGTTCGTTATCTAATCGTCCAGGCCCTTGCCGGCCCGACTCGAATAACTTAGCCACAGGATTGAGCTCATAGGTCATAGAAATCCGAACAGATGCAGACACAGATAACAGATTCAAATTTTACATAGTAAATTGGCATATGAACAGACTAGAGAACGAGTGTGATAAAGTACACCCTCGTCTCGAACAAATAAACAGATTGCAGAGCAAAAATCAAGTTAAACAGCAATGGAGGGGAGTGGTACACTCACCGGTTCAACTTCAAAAGTTTTTACTTCAGATTGGCCTTAATCGCCAAGAAACCCTAAAATAACCAAAATAAAACCAATTGAAGGTTTCACATCCATAATCGAGTAAACACAATGCACATGAGGCTCGACTACTAGTCGTATGCCTTGCCAAAATAATACTAATGCAAGGGTACAAAACATGATTTTCTTGGAAACGAAAAGGTAACATGAAGACTTAGGCGCAAACAACCCAAAAGCCTTTCATTTCCACCAAAAGGCAAATTCAACTTGACGGAACCAAACGGCCTAGAAAATCGGGCAGCACCTCCCCTAAAATTCTTACTTTTCCAGCCATTAAGGCTTCATTATTTCCTCAAATCAATCCCAACATCTCACACAAAATTCATCTCATTTACCAAAAGCCGTTCACTAGGCTCAAAATAGTACAAGTACAAAAGTTAGCTAGGAAATGACCGGAATAAGAGTAAGTCTTAAAACATGTAAGCAAGTACAATGAGACTCGATAACGAGTCATAAAGCCATGCCAACCACAACCCCAATAAGGTTTCATATGCATATATAAGTATTATAGCAAACCAGAAATTAAGAAACGGCATTAGCTTAGGCCTTAACAAAAAACAGTTTTCGTCATACTTTTGCGGTAATGACACAAAATGCGCTACGCTTATCGGATGAGGGTGTAAGACCCACCATCTCGAAGCTAAAAGACAGGGCTACAACAATGTAGAAGGCTACTCAGTCCAAATCCTAGCACAACTAGGTCAAAAATGCAGAATACCACAACCTGAACCGTAATTGCAGGTTTACAAATCACACAATGCTGTAATGAACACAACTCAGTCTATACAAGTCCAAATGCCAAAATTCAAATGGCATATGTTAGCTAAGATAACCAGCTACATTTAATCAGAAGACACCAACAACAAAATCCAAACCAATTCCAGTCAAAATGGCCGATTACAAGTGCAGTTTTCGCATTCTGATCAACCCAGATCAGCAATAGTAAAAATGACATATCTCACTCTACACTACTCCAAATGACCTGAAATTTTGAAGGCACTTCAAACTCATCAATACCTACAACTTTCATGTTTTGAGTAAAGTCCAATTCGGCCTCTAACCCTATGATCCAAAACCGGACAGAATTAGGGGTTTTGAAACCCTATATTTTCACAATTCATTCCAAACCCAAAATTGGTTGTAATTATCACTAATTCACATCTACTAGAGTCATTCCCCCTCATCATCAACCATCATAGATGACCACAACATCACATTCATATTAAACCAGAAAATTCCTCAAAAATAGAAAAACTTCACCAAATCACTTCAAACCAAGATAAAAACCAGAAATTTCAGCACTTTAATCACTACTAAGCATAACTTAAGCATCATTAGGTGTAGGAGGAAGTTTGAGCATCACTTACCAAGAAAACAAGAGAGAGGAAGTAGGAGGACACCTTAGCTCTCCAAGAAAGCTTCACCAAATCACCCACTATCACTAACTAAAGGGATTTTATGGAGTAATTGCAAGATCAAATGGTTGGATGGTTCACCTTGAGCAAGATTGGAGCTAAAACTTGAAGAGTTTCTTGCTTCCTTTTGGAGAGAGAGGGCCGGCCATATGAGGAGAAGAAATGGTGATTTTTGAACAATTTTTTCAAGATATTTACTCAATTTGGTCAAAAGTCAAAAGTGTGAATAGTTGCCAACAAAGTCCAACCAATGGTTGTGTGACACTTGTCACTCCATTAATGCAATCTTATCACTCTTTTTCTCTCTCACATCAATCATAATAGCTTCCTCTAATTATCTCTTAACACCCGATAAAATAATTTCAGTATCCAAAACTTAATCTAGTTGGCCGAAATCTTCCGAACTTTTCACACTAGTGGGTCCCACGTCCGGTATACGCTCTTAATTTCTCAAAATCTCTTTGATACTAGAAAAATCATCTAAAAGCTATATTTACTCATAAAAATAATCTAGAAAATTTTCTGGATACAGAAAGTGTAGAAAACAAATCATTGAAAATAAGAAAACCTAGAAATATAATAAAACCTAGAAATTGGAAAAATTACGGGTTCTCACAGTTGGGACCTAAAAGCCTCATGAGAAACATTTTAGGTTTAGGATTGCATTTTTCTTTCCTTTTCGCATCCATTAGTCATATCCAACATGCGATACATACCTTGGGTAGAATAATTAGGAAAAGTGGGGCTAAGTCACGCAACTAGCTTTGGCTAGGGTAAGGGAGTGACTTAGGCGTTGCCTTTGCCTTCTCCCTTATCAAATGTGACCCCCGATCCCTTTCTTTGGTTACGAAGACCTAAAAGTTCTTTAAAAGGGTTTATTTACATTTTCGTTCAAAAACAAAAAATCATTTTTGGGTGACTTGGTACACCCTAACTCTATACCAAGTGGCGACTCCATTTTTCATTTAAAAAACCCTATTTGAACTTTATTTGGCCAAACCGTCGCATTTCAATCCCACGGCCTTTTCTTTTCACTTTCACACACGTTCACATACATATCTCACACACTACTTTCACACCACCATATCAAAAAGTGGGGCGCGACAACTTGGCGACTCCACTGGGGAATTCCTAAGTGGGTCCAAGCATTTGACTTAGCCATTCGTTTCCTTTTTCTACCCTTTTTATGCATGGCATGTGGATATTAGGGTTGCATTTTCCATTTTTAGGACCTTTCGTCTCACGCACGCATTAAACTACCCCCTCACTCACGTATGTATGATTTGGTTGTTTGGATGTATGTTTTACTTGTCTTATCTCGCGCTTTGCATTGCATTTGGGGGGGTGTGTGTCACCTTTAGAGCCTCGCGTTGGTTCTCAATCCCTCCCCTCCAAACGAGCACTAGCATACGTGCATACGCTTTATTATTTACCTCTCATTTATTTTTCTTTTAGTGGCTTGTCACGCCACTCCACCCTACTAGGATTAGGCGACTCACTTGGACATGTGATCACGACACGATGTGTGTGTAGCATGAGCCAATGGGTCACTCGATCTTCCGCTTTAAGCTTTGGGTTGATAGCCTTTAGCTTTTAGTCGAAGGTTGAGGATTTTTGATTGATTCACTCAAACACGTAGCCGTGACACGATGTGTGCGTAGCGGTGTTTGGGGAATCACTCGAGCCACCGACAAAGAACCTTGGGATTGATGACCCTTGGTTTCCAAGTCTGAAGGCTCGGGGACCTGAGCTTATCGAGTCTAGATGCATTAGCGAACCTCAGCCTCATGCATTCATATTAGAATTGCCTAGGGTAGAGTCGACCTTACCCTATTAGGGACACGATTCACGAGGGGAGGGATCCAACCCCTCTTTCCCTTTTATTGCTTTATTTCTTTGTATTGATTTCGTTGCTACAATGTGTTATGTGTATTTATCTGGCTGAACTAACTTTTCTTGGTTTTGTGTCCCTATTGCATTCACAAACCCTAGCAAATAAGAGGTCTGGCATGACCTTCTTTTAGAACCTACCCTCATAGATAGGTTATTGCACATTTAAAGATTTTAGTATATTGCATTCATAGATTAATAATTGCATAGCATTCTAAGCCTACCCTGGCGTATAAAGGGCTCCTTAGGGCACGTTTTCTTTAAATCACATGTTTTATTGCTTTAATAAACTGACATCATGCATCCACCTTAGAAGGGAATGCCATTTAGGGGATCCCGTGTCAGGAATAAACCACCTTGTGTCTCGGATACTTAATCCAAAGAGACTTGCACGTTTACATTTTGTACCATCCAAAGGGGTAGTGCACAAGGTAAGGTAGGATCCGATCGTCTTCATAAGAGTGATTTTTGGAATATGAGCGTCTAATAATCACTTTTTGGCCATTTTATCAAAATTGGTAAAATTCCCTTTCGTAAAAGGACATTAATTTGAAGAAAATTCACAAATGATTCCTCCTATTGAGACGATAAATAAATTGGGGCCAAAATTTGATTTTTAGAAGGCTCATAGGCTAAATGCATTATAATAAAATTTTGAAACTACCAGTGGATCGTTTGATTAGTTAGGGCAATTTTGTCGATTTTCGATAAATCATCAATTTCGTCCAATTCATTTGACCAGTTTACCCTTTTAGGGCGATCTGATCAATTTTGAATAAATTCTCGATTTCATTTAATTCATTTGACCAATTTCATTTTTAGGATGATCCGGTCCATTTTGAATAAAATTCTCAATTGCATTCGATCAAGTTCCTTTTTTAGGATGATTCGGTCAATTTTGAGTAAGTTTTTAAATTTCACTCAATTCATTTGACCCGTTTCATTTAGGATGATCCGGTCCATTTTGAATAAAATTCTCAATTGCATTCGATCAAGTTCCTTTTTTAGGATGATTCGGTCAATTTTGAGTAAGTTTTTAAATTTCACTCAATTCATTTGACCCGTTTCCCTTTTTAGGGTAATTCGGTTAATTTTAAATAAATTGTCAATTTCATTCAACCCGTTTGACCAATTAGGGTTTCGATATCGAATTCCAAATTGAGAAATCTAGTCGATTTTTGAGAAAACCATCCATTGTATCCAACTATTTGATCAGTTGGGGTTTTGACTCATGCTTCACTGAGAAAATTTGTCAACGAATTCCAATCTCTTCGATAAAAGGTTCGTCAAGGTCAAACCCGTGTGTTTTGCAAATCAAAGGTGATCAATCTATTCGGACGTTATCCTCATTTTGACAAATCTCTCGTCACTCCAATTGACCAATTTCTTTCAAAATTATTTTTCACTCAATGAGTTGATCAGATCCATCAGGTATGGTATAGTGCCTACCTCAGAGGATTGCATCCTCATTCTAAGCCTACCCTTGGCACAAAAAGGGTTCCCCCATAGGACATGCATCCAAATTTTCTGGATATCTACTAACTCTTGCCTTTTTCTTTTCTTTTTCTTTATTTTATTGGAATAACTAAGCGAGGGTTAAATCTAAAGGCAAGTTTTTCAAAAATTCTCAGGTAATATTTAAACATAGCTTCTCGTCGAAGCCCCATCATAACACGATCCCGTAGTCAAGCTTAGAGGAGTCGTGTAAACATGAGTTCACAACCGGAACCATCAGATAGGTCTGCTACTACCGCCTAGCCCGAGACTACGAGTTTGGGGGTTCAGCTAACCGAAATGCTCACTAAATTTGGTGAAATGGCTACCGAGATGGCAGCCCAAAGAAAGTTGATTGACGAGTTAATTAGCAGCGGAGTTCAACCCGAGCCCGTACTCGGCAGGCAGCCTGAGCCAGAGCCATTTGTCATACCTTCGATTCAAGCCACCGTTGCTCCATCTTTCCCAATTCCACCTGAAGAAACTTTCACTTATCCCACTACAAATTTGCCATACACTTATCCTCCTAATCCCTCATTTTTCCCTACTTACATGCGAGGTCCACAACCCCAAGTCACATCAAATATACCACTTGAGCCACATATCTTTTATCACCCTGCTACTGAGCCATTCCTACCAAACAATATTGTTCAAACCAAGCCAGAAATGGGGGAATTTTCTGCTCCCGTTGATATGAAGCTGCTTAAGCGCCTTGACCATTTTGATGAATTTATGAGGAAAAATCAAGAGTTGACCAAGCAAGGAGTTCTGGATTACGACGAGTTTTGCCTTTTTCCGAATGTGCAGTTGCCTGAGGGGTTCAAAACCCCTAAATTTAACAAGTATGATGGAACAGGCAATCCCAAAACACACCTGTGAGAACCCGTAAAACCCTAATATTTTTCCTAGGGTTTATTTCCCCTTAATTGCATGTTTTCTGCATTTTCTGGCTTAGGAATATTTTCCTGGTGAATTTTATGAGTAATTATAGTTTTTAGATAATTTTTCTAGTATTGGAGAATTTTTAGAAAATTAAGAATATATATTGGACGTGGGACCCACTAGTGCGAAAAGTTCGGAAAAATTCGGCCAATAAGGTTAAGTTTCGGATACTGTGTAAAATTTATCGGGTGTTAAGAGATAAGTAGAGAGTGAGATTTGATTGATGTGAGAGGAAAAAGAAGTGATAAGATTGCATTAATGAGGTGACAAGTGTCACCCTCTTATTGGTTTGACTTTAAGATTTACTATTCCAATTTTTTACTTTTTTTGACCAAAGGTTAAATATCTTAAAAAAATTGCACAAAAATCACCATTTTCTTTCACCTTGTGGCCGGCCCTCTCTCTTGCAAGAAGGAAGGGAATTCTTCAACATTTCAAGCTTCCAACTAGTCCAAATTCACCAAACCAAGTGTTTAAATTGGTTTTTACTCCATACAATCCTTCCTTTTAGTGATAGTGAGTGCTATAGTGAAGCTTTTTGGAAGAGCTAAGGTGTCCAACATCTTCCTCTCTCTTGTTTGCTTGGTAAGTGATGCTTGAACACCCTACTTCACTTAATGATGCTTAAATGGTGCCTAATGGGACCTAAAGTGATGGATTATGTGATTTATTTCTTGATTTGAAGTGATGTAGTGAAGTTTTTATTTTTTTGAGGAATTTTCTGAGTTAATATGAATGTGATGTTGTGATCATCTATGATGGTTGATAATGAGGGGGAAAGACTCTAGTAGGTGTGAATTAGTGATAATAGCAACTAATTTTGGCTTTGGAGTGAATTGTGAAATGTTAGGGTTTCAAAACCCCTAATTCTGTCAGATTTTGGATCATAGGGTTAGAGGCCGAATTGGACTTTGCTCAAAACATGAAAGTTGTAGGTATTGATGAATTTAAAGTGCCTGCAAAATTTCAGGTCATTGCGATTAGTGTAGAGTGAGATATGTCGATTTTACTGTTGCTGTTCTGGGTTGATCAGAATGCGAAAACTGCACTTGTAATTGGCCATTTTGACTGGAATTTATTTGGATTTAGGTGTTGGTGTCTTCTGATGAAATGTAGCTGGATGTCTTAGCTACCATATTCCTTTGGAATTTCGGCATTTGGACCTGTATAGACTGAGTTATAGTAATTACAGCATTATGTGATTTGTAAACCTATTTTTGGTGGTTCCGGTTGAGTATTTGGCACATTTGACCTAGTTGTGCTAGGATTTGGACTGAGTGGCCTTCTACATTGTTGTATCCCTGTTCCATAGCTTCGAAACGGTGGGTCTTACACCCCCATCCGATAATCATAGTGAAATTGACACCATTACCGTAAAATAAGGGCAAAACAGTTTTTCTATTCGGGGCCAAGACTAATGCTATTTCTAATTTCTGGTTTGCTATCATGCTTATTTATGCATATGAGACCCTATTGGGGTTGTGTTCAGCATTGTTTTATGACTCGTTATCGAGTCTCATTGTATTTGCTTGCTTGTTCTAGGAGGAAACGGTGGTGCACGACGTTCGTTTAACGACGGTGCATGAAACATCATTTTCTCACTTGGTGAGTATACTACTCACTTAAATGTTATTATGTGGCTTTGTTATACGTGGTTGTGTTGCCTTGAAGGCTTATTTGGATATTGTAATTGATTAAGGTGAGGGTGTACTTGACCGCCCTCACCCCTTTTGATAGTATCACTGATTGTCTACTGTTTCACTGTTTTACTGAACTTGATATATGAGTTATTGCATTCCATTTCATGGAAGCTGATTTGGTGTTGTTTGGACGAATGTCCAACGACCTTACTGTATCACTGAGCTCAACTCCATTAGGTAGTCAATTGGATCGAGCCGGCGAGGGCTTGGTCGTGATAATTGACATGCCACGGGGACTGTACTGGGGAATCTTGTAGTAATGAGACTCTTGATTCCGGTATACTCGAGTATTACCAAAATGACTGAATGGAGTGCGGGCCCGGTTGGGGAATGTTGGGTGGAAGGAATGGAAGTAAAGAGTTGTCTACGGTTGGTTATTTCTTTACATTGATGGAGGGTCAATGAGGTTGGATCAAGAATATAAACGAGGAAATGGGCTCTTGAGAGCCGTCCGTATCCTTTCACTGATTTGATTTACTTCTTATTTGCATACTTGAACTGAACGGTTATGCTTATGTGATCTTAGCTGCTATGGTGGTTGTATTCTCACTGGGCATATAGCTCACCCCGTTTCTTTTGTTTTCCTTACAGGAATATGACTCTTTTGGAATGAATTTTGTTAAATGGTTGCCGAATGAACTAGATGAATGCCTCTTTTGTATTGCATATAAAATGGGACCCTAAATGTATCATTAGGGCCGTTTTCACTTTTGTTTTGGCAACCCACATATGTAGTGACTTTTGTATCACTTTTAAAGGCCATTGTGGCTTGTAAATGGTAAATGTTATGTTGTACATGTATTTCGATGTTTGGTTGGGTTTCGGACGGGTCGGTTACTATTCATGGCCGACTCTGGATTTCATTTCTTTTATTTTGGGTTATTTTGCCCTTTTGCCTTGTTTGCGCCCATTATAAGTTTCAGAACGTGATAGATCGCTTTATACTGCACCGTTAGTCCTGGCGAGAGCTGGGCAGGCAGTCCGCTAACCTCTTTGGTTCGCCTTAGGGGAAGGTGGGGCTGTCACAACACCTCCGACTGTTTGCTAACAAGTTGGGAAAGCCCGTAGACGACGAGAATTTGCCATTAAGGTTATTCCCCAAAAGTCTGGAGGGGGATGCACTCGACTAGTACTCAAATTTGAAGCCCGAAGAAGTGAAAACCTGGATTGATTTGTCCAATGCTTTTGTGAGACAGTATGAGTATAACTGCGAGCTGGCTCCGACACGAACCACGTTGGAAGGAACGAAGAGAAAACCCTCTGAGGATCATAAGACTTATGCCAAGAGGTGGAGAAAAGTAGTTGCAAAAGTCGAGCCACCAATGACCGAGGACGAAATCATATGCACTTTCATTAAAGCACATGACCCGCCGTACTTTGAAGAAATTTTCCGCATGACTGGATGCTCGTTTGCCGCTATTGTCAATAAGCTTGAAGAGTTCAATGACTTCGTGAAAGCTGGGAAGATTGTTAATGTTTCTGCCCTCAAATCCCAGTTGGATGCCTTGGAAGGACAGGGGAATAGTGGGAAGAACCCGCCACTTAAAAAGAAAGAGGGGGAAACTGCCTTCATATGGGATCAAAACCCTATCCCAAGACCTAGACCTCAACAATATCCCACCTACTCAAACCCTTACCCTTACTATTCAAACCCTCATCCTGTTTATCACACCAATACCACTCATCCTCGACCTCGCCCTAACTACAACAACTCGCCTATGACCCCTTTTCAAATATCTCACCTAACTTCTAACAAGTTCGACCCCGACCTCCCTACAATCAACAATTTCCTCCACCAAATAGATCCACCTATAGCTATCCCCAACCCACTGAAACCTACAATCAAAGCCGCACCCGAACCTTCACCAATCTAGGCAGACCTTTGGACCAATTGCATGAGAAATTGAAGGCTGCCGGCAAAATAGGCTTGATTCCCCCTCCATCATATCCTTATGGCATGCCAACTGGATACGATCCATGTGAGACCCCGTAAATTCCTCTTAATAATTTTTCGAGGGTTTTATTTCCTTTAATAGCATGTTTTCTGCATTTCCTGGCTTAGGAAATTTTCCTGAGTAATTATAGTTTTTAGATGATTTTTCTAGCCTTGGAGAGTTTTTGGAAAATTAAGAATATATAATGGACGTGGGACCCACTAGTGCGAAAAGTGAGGAAAAATTCGGCCAATTAGGTTAAATTCCGGATACTGTGTAAAATTTATCGGGTGTTAAGAGATAAGTAGAGTATGTGAAATGATTGATGTGAGAGAGAAAAGAAAGGATAGGAATGCATTAATGAGGTGCCAAGTGTCATGGTATCATTTGATAGGATTTAAGAGTTACTATTCCAATTTTTGACTTTTTTTGACCAAAAGGTTAAATATCTTAAAAATTGCTCAAAATTCACTCATTTTTACTCCTCCATGGCCGGCTCTCTTAAGCTCAAGAAGGAAGAGGATTTCTTCAATTTTTAAGCTCCCAACTAGCACAAATCATCCAAACCACTTACCTAAATTAGTTTCTACTCCATATTATCCTTCCATTAGGTGCTAGTAAGTTGATTAGTGAAGTTTTCTTGGAGAGCTAAGGTGTCCTACAACTCCCTCTCTCTTGTTTACTAGGTAAGTGAAGCTTAAACTTCCTCCTATACTTAACGATGTTTAAATTGTGCCTAATAGGAGCCAAAGTGGTGGATTATGTGATTTATTTCTTGGTTTGAGTTGATTTGGTGAAGTTTTTATATTTTTGAGGAATTTTCTGGTTTAATATGAATGTGATGTTGTGGCTATCTTTGATGATTGGCAATAGTCTATAAAGACTCTAGTAGGTGTGAATTAGTGATAAATGCAACCAATTTTGGGTTTGGAGTGAAATGAGAAAAGTTAGGGTTTTCAACCCCCTTTTCTGTCCGGTTTTGGATCATAGGGTTAGAGGCCGAATTGGTCTTTGCTCAAAACATTAAAGTTGTAGGTATTGATGTGTGTGAGGTTCCTGTAAAATTTCAGGTCATTTGGACTAGTGTAGAGTGAGATATGTCGATTTTACTGTTGCTGTTCTGGGTTGATCAGAATGTGAAAACCGCACTTGTAATTGACTGTTTTGGCTGGGATTGGTTTGGATTTTGTTGTTGGTGTCTTCTGATGAAATGTAGCTTGATGTCCTAGCTATCATATGTCTTTGGAATTTCGGCATTTGGACCTGTATGGACTGAGTTAGACCAATTACAGCATTGTGTGATTTGTGAACCTGTAATTACGGTTCTGGTTTGGTATTCTGCATTTTTGACCTAGTTGTGCTAGGATTTGGACTGAGTGGCCTTCTACATTGTTGTAGCCCTGTCTTTTAGCTTCGCGATGGTGGGTTTTACACCCTCATCCGATAAGCGTAACGCATTTTGTGCCATTACCGCATTAGGAGGCCAAAACTGTTTTTGTTGTTGGGTCAAATGAGTTACATTTCCTGATTTTCTGGTTCGCTATAATGCTTATATATGTTTGCAAAACCCTATTGGGGTTGTGATTGGCATTGCTTTATGACTCGTTATCGAGTCTCATTGTACTTGCTTACGTGTTCTAGGGCGTGACGGTGGTTCACGACATTCTCCTGACGGAAGTGCATGAAATAGCACTTAATTGATTGGTGAGTATACTACTCACTTAATTGTTACAATGTGGCTTTGTTATATGTGAATTTGATGCCTTGAAGGCTTACTTGGCTATTGGAATTGATAGAGGTGAGGGTGTACTTAACCGCCCTCACCCTTTGTGATCTCATTCATGACTGTTTACCGTTTACTGAAATACTGCAATTGATATATGAGATATTGAATTCCTTCCATGAAAACTGATTTGGTGTCGTTTGGACGAATATCCAACGGCCTTACTGTATTACTGAGCTCAACCTCGTTGGTGGTCAATTGAATCGAGCTGGCGAGGGCTTGGTCGTGAAAATTGACATGCCACGGGGACTGTACTGGGGAACCTTGTAGTAATGAGACTCTTGGTTCCGGTATACTCGAGTATTACCAAAAGCTACTGAATTGGAGTGCGGGCCCGGTTGGGGTATGTTGGGTGGAAGGAATGGAAGTGAAGTGAGGTCTACGGTCGTGTATTCTTAAACATTGACGGAGGGTCAACGAGGTTGGATCAAGATTGCAAGCGTGGAAATGGGCTCTTGAGAGCCGTCCGTATCCTTTCACTGATTTGATTTACTTCTTATTTGCATACTTGAACTGAACGGTTACACTTATGTGATTTCAGATGCTTATGTGGTAGTAACTCACTGAGCTTTAGCTCACTCCATTCCATTTGTTTTCCTTACAGGAAAATGACTATTTTGGGAAAGGTTGTGGTAGTTGGTTGCCAAGTTGAGTGTAACAGCCCCACCTTCCCCTAAGGCGAACCAAAGGGGTTGGCGGACTGCCTGCCCAACTCTCGCCAGGACTAACGGTTCAGATTAGCGCGATCTAATACTTTTCGGGTCATACAACCGCGTGTGAACAAGTCGAACCCACAAAAATAAATAAAAAAAACAAAGTCGGAGTCGGCCAGGAAGAGGAACCGACACGTCAAGCAAATATTTACATCTCACAAGTTCGCATATACAACCCAAAAGGGGCATACCAAAATGATTCAAAAGTGGATACATGTACGGTTTTCCAAATCCAAAAGAGAAACGGACCCAAACTATATTTAGGGTTTAAATCAACGAGCTATACAAAAGATATGTCCAACTAGCTCAAGTCGGCAACCGATTATCAAATCCAGTCCAAAAGTATTTATTTTTCCTGTAAGGAAAACAAAAGGAACAGAACGGGGTGAGCTTGCGCTCAATGAGGTACCAAACAGATAGCAATAAAATCATGGCATTTCACATTTAACAAATCAGATACACATGTCAGATGTAAAGCAAAGGAACTAATGATTCAAATCAGAAGGATACGGGTGGCTCTCAGGAGCCAAATTTCCAGCGCAGTACTTGATCCAAACCGGTTGACTCTCCGTCAACGCATATAGAACCAACGCGTCCGTAGACCCCTCTTTACACCGAATTCCGTCCACCAAACACCCCTTTACCGGGCCCGCTCACCGTAACCGAACAGAATTGGTAATACTCGAGTATACCCGGAATCAAGGGTCTCAATACCCAAAATCCCCGAACAGACTACCGTGGTTCGTTATCTAATCGTCCAGGCCCTTGCCGGCCCGAGTCGAATAACTTAGCCACAGGATTGAGCTCATAGGTCATTGAAATCCGAACAGATGCAGACACAGATAACAGATTCAGATACAGATACAGGATAGCAGATTCAGATAGCAGATTCAGACGGCAGATTTAGATAGGCACTCAAAATTGGCATATGAGCAGATAGAAGAACGAGTGTGATAAAGTACACCCTCGCCTCCATTTTATCAAAACAGTATTTGGCTTCAATAGTCATAAATCAAGTATTCAGATATTCAGATATTTCATATAATGGGTAGCAGGTAGTGGAACACTCACCGGCTCAACTTCAAAAGTTTTCACTTCAGATTGGCCTTAATCGCCAAGAAACCCTAAAATAATCAAAATAAACCAATTGAAAGTTTTACTTCCAGAATCGAGTAAACAGAATGCACATGTGAGGCTCGACTACACGTCGTACGCCTTGCCAAATAAATACTAATGCAAGAAGGCAAAAACATGATTCCCTTGGAAACGAAAAGGTAGCATGAAGACCTAGGCGCAAACAACCCAAAAGCCTTTCATTCTACCAAAAGGCAAATCCAACTTAAAGGAACCAAACGGCCTAGAAAATCGGGCAGCACTTCCCCTAAATTTCTTACTTTTCCAGCCATTAAGGCTTCATTATATCCTCAAATCAGTCCCAACATCTCACACAAAATTCATCTCATTTCCCAAAAGCCGTTCGCTAGGCTCAAAGTGGTACAAGTACAAAAGTTAGCTAGGAAACAACCGAAATAAAAGCAAGCCCTAAAAGAGACTCGATAACGAGTCATATAGCCATACCAATTATAACCCTAATAGGGTTTCATATGCATAAATAAGCATCATAGGTAACCAGAAATTAAGAAATGGCTTTAACTTAGGCCTTAACAAAAAAACGTATTTGACCTCATAATGCGGTAATGACACCACTTTCACTACGGTTATCGGATGGGGGTACAAGACCCACTGTTTCAAAGCTATGAAACAGGGCTACAACAATGTAGAAGGCCACTCAGTCCAAATCCTAGTACAACTAGGTCGAAAATGCAGAATTCCACAACCTGAACCGTAATTGCAGGTTTACAAATCACACAAAACTGTAATCAGTACAACTCGGTCTATACCGGTCCACATGCATTGATTCCAAAGGCATATGGTAGCTAAGACACTCAGCTACATTTCATCAGAAGACACCAACAACAAAATCCAAACCAATTCCAGTCAAAATGGCCAATTACTAGTGCAGTTTTCGCATTCTGATCAACCCAGAATAGCAACAGTAAAAATGCCATATCTCACTCTACACTAATGCAAATGACCTGAAATTTTGTAGGCACCTCAAAAACATGAATTCCTACAACTTTCATGTTTTGAGCAAAGTCCAATTCGGCCTCTAACCCTATGATCCAAAACCGGACAGAATTAGGGGTTATCAAACCCTCACTTTTCACAATTCACTCCAAACCCAAAATTAGTTGCTATTATCACCAATTCACACCCACATGAGTCATTACCCCTCATTAACAACCATCATAGATGACCACAACATCACATTCATATTAAACCAGAAAATTCCTCAAAAAAATAAAAACTTCACTAACTCACTTCAAATCAAGAAATAAATCACAGCTAACATCACTTTAGCCACTACTAAGCATAACTTAAGCATCATTAGGGGTAGGAGGAAGTTTAGCATCACTTACCAAGTAAACAAGAGAGAGGAAGTTGTAGACCACCTTAGCTCTCCAAGAAAACTTCACTAAAGCACTCACTAGCACCAAGTGGTAGGATTTTATGGAGTAGAATCAAGATCAAACACTTGGTTTTGGAAGATTGAACCAAATGGAAGCTAAAAGTTGAAGAGTTTCTTCTTCCTTCCTTGCTCAAGATGGCCGGCCACTATAGAGGTAAGAAATGGTAATTTTTTGTGAATTTTAAAGATATTTAATCAAGTTTGGTCAAAAGTCAAAAAAAGTGAATAGTGTTCTTAAGTCAAAACCAATGATATAGTGACACTTGTCACTCTCATAAATGAAATCTTATCTTTTCTTTTCCTCTCACATCAATCAAATCTCACTCTCTATGTGACAGCCCCACCTTCCCCTAAGGCGAACCAAAGGGGTTAGCGGACTGCCTGCCCAGCTCTCGCCAGGACTAACGGTACAGTTTACGTTGGTCTATTACGTTCCGGAACATAACAATGCGCGCAAACAAGTCACAATCGCACAATAAAAAAAAATGAAAGTTGAAGCCGAAGTGAACAGTAGAAGACACGTCAGAATCCGGCCGGAATCTGGCCGGATTCTCGGCCGGATACAAGGCCGAGAGCAAAACCAAGAAATTCAATTTTCCCTCGCAATCCGGCCGGCAATCCGGCCAAGATTCCGGCCGGATTGTCTGGCCGGATTCCAGGCCGAATGCAACTGGCCGGATTTCCAATTTTTCTCAGGCAATCTGGCCTTCAATCCGGCCAGTTTCTGGCCGGATTCGACACTGTTCATCCACGCCAAATTTTTTCCCTTTTCGTTTGAAATCGCATTGATCCGAGATCCATCCAAACATTTACCAAACATATATATATACATCAATTCAACATTTACAAGCCAAAATGGCCTACCAAAATCATTCACTAAGGAAGTACACATTCGATTTGCCTATCAAAAGGAAATGAACCCGTTATACATTAGGGTTTCACTTCAAGAGCAATACAAAAGACTTTTACATGCTCAATTCGGCAATTGACTAACCAATCCATTCTCAAAAGTAATTATCGCCCTGTAAGGAAAACAAATAACACGGAATGAGCTAAGCCCAGTGGTATACCACCCAATAAGCAATCAAAGTCATATAAGAATGAACTTTCATTTAAAGTGCACAAATAAGCAATGAAGCAAAACGGTAAAAGGATACGGTCGGCTCTCAAGAGCCCATTTCCACGCTTGCAATCTTGATCCAACCTCATTGACTCTCCGTCAATGTTAAAAGTACCAAACCGTAGACCACCCTTTTCTTCCAATCCTTCCACCTAACATACCCCAACCGGGCCCGCACTTCATTTCAGTAGTTTTTGGTAATACTCGAGTTTACCGGAACCAAGGGTCTCATTACCACAAGGTTCCCCAGTACAGTCCCCGTGGCAATTCAATCTTCACGACCAAGCCCTCGCCGGCTCGATTCGATTGACTACCAAACGGGGTTGAGCTCAGTAATGCAGTAAGGCCGTTGGACATCGTCCAAACGACATCAATTCAGTTTCCATGAAATGGAATTCACCAACCAATATATCAAGTTCAATAATGCAATAAAACGGTAGCCAATCAATGACAATATCAAAAGAGGTGAGGGCGGTCAAGTACACCCTCACCTTAATCAATTCCAATATGCAAGTAAGCCTTCAAGGCTTCACATAAGCATTTAGCAAAGCCACATAGTAACCATTTAGTGAGTAGTATACTCACCAAGTGAGAAAGTGGTGTTTCATACACCGTGGTCACCAAGACGTCGTGAGCTACCGTCACGCCCTAAAACATGTAACACATACAATGAGACTCGAGAACGAGTCACCAAACAATGCTAAACACAACCCCAATAGGGTTTCATATGCATAAATGAACACGATAGCAAACCAGAAATTAAAATTAGCAATAGTCTTGGCCCCGATTAGGAAAAACTGTTTTACACTTATTATGCGGTAATGGCGTCAATTTCACTACGGTTATCGGATGGGGGTGTAAGACCCACCGTTTCGAAGCCAAGAAACAGGGTTACAACATTGTAGAAGGTCATTCAATCCAGTTCCTAACACAACTAGGTCAAATATACGAAATACTATACCAGAATCCCCAAAACAGGTTTGCAAAACGCAGAAAACTGTAATCGGTATATCTCAGTCCATACAAGTCCAATTGCCGAAATTCCAAAGGTATATGTTAGATACGACATTCAGCTACATTTCATCAGAAGACACCAACTTCAAAATCCAAACCAATTCCAGTCAAAAAGGCCAATTACTATCGCAGTTTTCACATTCTGCTCCATGCAGAACAGCTACAGTAGAAACGGCATAACTCACTCCACACTCATCCAAATGACCTGAAAGTTTGCATGCACCTTAACCACATCAATACCTACAACTTTCATGTTTTGAGCAAAGTCCAATTCGGCCTCTAACTCAGTGATCTAAAACCGGACAGAAATGGGATTCTATGAACCCTAACTTTTCAATTTTCACACCAAATCCAAAATTGATTGCATTTTCCTATCCAATACACCTCATAGAGTCATTATCAACCATTACAATTCATCATACAAGGCCACAACATCCCATTCATATTAAACCAGAAAAATTCCCAATAAAATAAAAACTTCTCCAAAACAAGCCAAATCAAGAAACAAATCATATATTCCTTCACTCATGCCACCATTAAGCATAATATAACAATCATTAGGTATAGGGGAGAGGTTGTAGCATCACTTACCAAGAAACAAGAGAGAGGAGGATGTTGGACACCTTAAACCTTCAAACAAGCTTCACTAAAGCACTCACTATCACTAAAAGGTAAGATTTTATGGAGCAAAAACTAAGTTAAACACTTGATTTGGTGGATTTGGACTTATTAGAAGCTTGAATGTTGAAGATTTTTGTCTTCCTTGGAGCTTGAGAGGGCCGGCTATGGTGGAGAGAAAATGAGGGAATTTTAATGAATTTTTGAAGATATTTACTAATTGGGTCAAAAGTCAAAAATTTGTCAAAAGGTGAATAGTGTTTCTTAAGTCATAACCAATGAGAAAGTGACATGTGGCATCTCATTAAATGCCTTCCTATCTTTCTTTTCTCTCTCACATCAATCACTTCACACACTCTACTTATCACTTAACACCCGATAAATTTTACACAGTATCCGAAACTTAACCTTATTGGCCGAATTTTTCCGAACTTTTCACACTAATGGGTCCCACGTCCACTATTTACTCTTAATTTTCTAAAAATTCTCCAATACTAGAAAAATCATTTTAAAACTATAATTGCTCATAAAATCCACTAAGAAAATATTTCTAAGCCAGAAAATGCAGAAAACATGCAAGTAAGGGGAAATAAACCCTAGGGAAAATATTAGGGTTTTACGGGTTCTCACACTCTCCCCCCCTTAAAAGAATTTCGCCCTCGAAATTTCTCACCTTAATTCTCGAAAAGGTTTGGGTATTTATCTCGCATTTCCTCTTCCATCTCCCAGGTAGCTTCCTCCACTCCGTGGTTTCTCCATAGCACTTTCACTAGTGGAATCTTCTTGTTTCGGAGCTCTTTGACTTTTCGATCGAGTACTTGAACCGGTTTCTCTTCATAGGCAAGCGATTCATCTACTTCGATCTCTTCCGGTTGCAATACATGGGATGGATCAGGATTGTACTTCTTTAGCATCGAGACGTGGAATACATCATGGATTCAAGAAAGACTAGACGGTAGTTCCAATCGATACGCGACCGCTCCAACCCTCTGAAGGATCTTGTAGGGTCCGACGTACCGCGGTTGAAGCTTCTTTCCTTTCCCCGCTGTAAGACTTCGTAAGGGTGTGATTTTGAGAAATACATGGTCTCCAACTTCAAATTCCAAATCTTTTCTTCGATTATCCGCGTAGCTCTTTTGTCGACTCTGAGCTGTTTGAAGTCGTTGCCGAATCAACTTGACCTTTTCCTGAGCCTCTTCCATCCATGGAATGGTTGCCGGGTCTAGCGCTTTCTTTTCACCAACTTCATCCCAGTAAATCGGTGAGCGGCACTTGCGTCCGTAAAGAGTCTCGTACGGAGCCATTTGAATCAACGAATGGAAGCTATTGTTGTACGCAAACTCTACTAAAGTCATGTGCTGACCCCAGTTGCCTCCAAAGTCCAGAATGCACGTTCGTAGCATGTCCTCGAGAGTTTGAATTGTCCGTTCTGACTGGCCATCCGTCTGAGGATGATAGGTAGTGCTCAAATTGAGTTTAGTCCCCAAGGTTTCTTGGAATTTCTGCCAAAATCGTGATACAAACCGTGGATCCCGATCGGAGACGTTGTTCACAGGCACTCCGTGTAGTCTTACTACTTCGTCCATGTACAGTCGGGCCAACTGATCCATTGAATACTTCATGTTCACCGGCAAGAAATGGGCCGACTTGGTTAATCGATCAACGATCACCCAAACGACATCGTGTCCCCTTTGCGTCCTCGGTAAACCGGAAACGAAGTCCATGGTGATGTTTTCCCACTTCCACTCGGGTATCTCCAAGGGTTGTAATAGACCCGATGGTTTTTGATGCTCTGCCTTCACTTGCTGGCAAATAAGACATTTCTGCACGTATTGAGCTATTTCCCTCTTCATATTATCCCACCAATAGGTCCCTTTCAGGTATTGATACATCTTGCTGCTACCCGGATGGATTGTATACTTGGACCGATGAGCTTCCTCCAGAATTTCCTCTTTCAACACCTCTTCCTTCGGTACTACGATTCGGTTCTGATACTTCAAAAGACCCTCAGGACTCAAATTGAAGTCCGTTGTTTCTCCCTTTTCCAATTTCTCTCTCCACTTCCGTACCATCAAATCCTCGCTTTGCGCCTCTTTTATACGTTCCAGTAGAGTGGAGGTAACCCTAACATTGCCAAATATCACCTTATGGCTCCCTAGACAGGGTTTCCACTCACACACGGATTCTAGCAAATCCCACTCCTTAATCATTAGTCCCGCTACTTGCACCTTACGAATCAAGGCATCTGCTACCACATTTGCCTTTCCCGGATGGTAATTGATCGTACAGTCGTAATCTTCCAGAAATTCCATCCATCGCCGTTGCCTCATGTTCAGTTCCTTCTGGGAGAAAAGATATCTAAGGCTCTTGTGATCCGAATATACTTCGAAGGTCACCCCATATAGGTAGTGCCTCCACTTTTTCAGGGCAAACACAACTGCGGCCAGTTCCAGGTCGTGAGTCGGATAGTTCTGCTCGTGAAGCTTCAATTTCCTAGAAGTAAAAGCTATCACATTCCGGTTCTGCATCAAAACACATCCCAATCCCTCTCGCGACGCGTCCGCATATACTGCAAACCCGTCCACTCCATTTGGCAAGACCAGTACTGGAGCCATGGTCAATCTTTTCTTTAATTCCTGACAACTCGTTTCGCATTGGCCGTTCCAGATAAACTGGCCATGCTTCTTTGTCAAATCAGTTAAAGGTCCTGCCAGTTTGGAAAAATCCTTAATAAACCTTCGGTAGTATCCAGCTAGCCCTAGAAAGCTGCGAATCTCCGTGGGGGTTTTTGGCCTCTTCCAATCTGTCACGGCCTCAACCTTCGCCGGGTCCACCGAAATACCTTCGTGGGAGATCACGTGCCCTAGAAACGCTACTTTCTCCAACCAGAACTCGCATTTACTAAACTTGGCATACAGTTGATGTTCCCGTAACGTCTGCAGTACCACTCTCAAATGCTCCTCATGCTCCTCGCGTGTCTTAGAGTAGACCAAAATGTCATCAATGAACACAACGACAAATCGGTCCAGGTAGGGTTTGAAAACCCTATGCATTAGGTCCATGAAAGCGGCGGGAGCATTAGTCAGTCCAAAGGGCATAACGGCGAACTCGTAATGCCCGTATCTTGAATTGAAAGCAGTTTTCGGAATGTCCTCCTTCCTAATCAACAACTGGTAGTATCCCTGTCGGAGGTCCAATTTCGAGAAGACCACTGCTCCCTGCAGCTGGTCAAACAACTCATCGATGTGGGGCAGTGGATACTTATTCTTGATGGTCACGTTGTTCAGCCCCCGGTAATCAATGCACATCCTCAACGTTCCATCCTTTTTCTTCACAAATAGGACCGGAGCTCCCCAAGGAGACTCACTCTCGTGAATGAATCCCCGCTCCAAAAGGTCTTGCAATTGCAACTTAAGCTCTTTAAGTTCTGCAGGCGCCATTCGGTAAGGGGTTTTCGAGATAGGTGCAGTTCCAGGTAAAAGATCTATTCGAAATTCTATCTCTCTTTCCGGAGGTAAAGCCACTAACTCATCAGGAAACACATCCGGAAAATCCCTCACTACGGCCACGTCTTCCACTTTTAACTTATCCGTAGGGGTATTAATTAGAAAGGCCAAAAATCCTTGCGCCCCTCTACTTATCAATTTCCTAGCTCGAATGCCCGAAATGAGAGCAGATGAGGCTAACCTACCCCTTATATCTAACCTTAAGGTTGCCTCTCCAGGAATGCGAAATTCAACTATTTTCGTTTTACAGTCCAGTTAGGCGTTATATTTAGCTAACCAGTCCATACCCAAAATCACATCGTACCCCTTAATGGACAAACTAATCAGGTCTCCGAAGAACCTCCTTTCACCTACCCATACATCGCAATCCTTATAAACCATACTAGTCACCAAACGTTGATTCCCCGTAGGTGTACTAACCTCTAGGTTATATGGTAAACTAGCAGGTTTTATATCGATGCCACACATGAAGTCAGGGTTAACAAACGAATGAGTGGCACCAGGATCAATTAAAACTTTGGCAAAGCGGTGGAAAATAGGGATCGTACCTTCCACCACCTCGGAAGACTCTGGGACCTGATGGGGCTCTAAGGAATACACCCTAGCTGGCACCTTTGGTTTGGATCCGTCTCCCTTGGCTGGTCCAGTATTGGTCCTCGACGGTAGCTGGCTTCCCTTTCCGTCTTGTTTCAGGACCGGGCATGTAGCCAGTTGATGGTCCGCACTTCCACACCGCAGGCACTTACCCAGTTTCCTCCAGCAATCATCTTCGGTGTGGTTTGCTTTCCCACAGTGCCCACAGGGACCGCGAGGTGCCAAAGCCGAGCCACTCCGAGCGTTTCCCCTTTGTCCTCGCCCAGCTTGGCCGCCCCTGAACGGAGTCCCTCTGCCTGGTCCAGATTGTCGACCACCTCCCGTGCCTCGTCCAAACTTAGAGGGAGTGCTCTTCTCACCCTGTCCAGATGTACTCCCAGGAAAACCACGCTTTTTAGCCTGGAAGTTTCGGACCTGAAGCCGTGCACTCTCAACCCGTTGGGCCTTCTCCATTGCCTCGCTAAATGTAGTGATTTGAGCTGCCGCGAGGTCTTTCTGGATCTCCACATTCAAACCCTGAATGAAGCGCCTCACCCGTCGTTGCTCAGTCATGATCAGTTCAGGCGCGAATTTGGACAGGCGGGTAAACTGGCTCTCGTACTCCGCCACTGTCTGAGCCCCTTGCCGGAGCCGGATAAACTCGTCTTCCTTCCTCTCCTGGACTAAGGGAGGGAAAAACTTGGCATTAAATTCCCGGATGAAGTTCACCCAAGTCCTCGGTGTCTGCTCCCGTTCCCATTTCTGTCTAATTACGTTCCACCAGGAACGGGCAGCCCCTTCAAGTTGAAACACGGCAAAAGTGACCTGCCGTTCGTCCGAGTAGTGTAGGGCCGCGAATATATCAACCATTTTCTCAAGCCATTTCTCAGCCACATCAGGGTCGGGTCCCCCAATAAACTTTGGTGGAGAAAACTTTTGAAACCGTTCTAGCGCTCTATCTTCACTCTCGACATGATGGCCAGGGTTTCCAGGGTTAGGGTTTGGGTTTTGGCCATGTTGTTGCACTACTTGTGCGAGTAGGTTGGTCATTTGCTGCATAGCAGCAGCGATTTGCACATTGGGGTCTAATTGCGGTCCAGGGTTAGGTCCAGTAGAGGGTTCCCCCGTTTCCCTAACCGGTGCGGTTTGTCTAGTTCCGCGCCCGCGTCCCCGACCACTTCGTGTTCCTTCCATAAATTCACTCGGTCTAGGCAAAAGTACTAAACCAAAGCAGTAATAAAGCAGGTAAGTAACACATAAACTTTCACATAACACATATTGATACATTTCAAACAGGGTCACAAGCACACATATATACAAGCCAAACATATATATACAAGCAGTCAGTCAAGTACGGCCAAAGCACGTACGTACACAAAAGATCCACCTGAGGATAGGCCTATCAAAAGAGATTTACACGTAGCTAACCCTACATCCAAAACGGTTAGCTAAGGCTCTATCCCTATCCGCCCTATACACAAGACCAAAACTATCTATAACAACTCTAGGAGTCATAACCTAGCCCGAAGATGAGCTATGAGACCCACTCAACGGAGTGGATCCAACCCTAGCCTCAGACCCCGCACAGGAGTCCTTATCGCTCACTCCTTCCACCACCTCGGCACAGAGGTTTAGGATTGCAGCGGCTCGAGTCCTCACCTTCCGAGCCCTCTTAGACTCGCGCTCACGCGCCTCCCTCAGCTGGCCACAGAGGTCATCGACTCTATCCTCCGCCTCTAGTACATCGTACTTCAGATCCTCTATCCTTTTGGCTTGCCCCTCGTTGGCCGCCTTTAACTGATTCACCTCAACCTCAAGCTTGGCATTAGCTTTTGCCAGCTCCTTTCTTTCCTTCACAACTGCCAAAACGAGGGCATTCGGGTAAGCATACTTCTCCTTACACGCGCACCGCCGAAGACGGTTAGACGGGCTCCAACGAATAACGGCCCCCTTTGGCCGGATCTGGTACTTAATCATCGGGAGCGCTACACGGGGTCGCTTGACCCCAGGGCCATCACAAGGTCCACTGGAACTGTCCATCCTACACCAAAAGTGTAAAAATAAGAATCAATAAGCTTAAAAACCATAAACAATAAACCCTCAGATCAAGCATTCCTATAACACCCAGGCTAATTCAAACCTAGGCTCTGATACCACCTGTGACAGCCCCACCTTCCCCTAAGGCGAACCAAAGGGGTTAGCGGACTGCCTGCCCAGCTCTCGCCAGGACTAACGGTACAGTTTACGTCGGTCTATTACGTTCCGGAACATAACAATGCGCGCAAACAAGTCACAATCGCACAATAAAAAAAAACGAAAGTTGAAGCCGAAGTGAACAGTAGAAGACACGTCAGAATCCGGCCGGAATCTGGCCGGATTCTCGGCCGGATACAAGGCCGAGACCAAAACCAAGAAATTCAATTTTCCCTCGCAATCCGGCCGGCAATCCGGCCAAGATTCCGGCCGGATTGTCTGGCCGGATTCCAGGCCGAATGCAACTGGCCGGATTTTCAATTTTTCTCAGGCAATCCGGCCTTCAATCCGGCCAGTTTCTGGCCGGATTCGACACTGTTCATCCACGCCAAATTTTTTCCCTTTTCGTTTGAAATCGCATTGATCCGAGATCCATCCAAACATTTACCAAACATATATATATACATCAATTCAACATTTACAAGCCAAAACGGCCTACCAAAATCATTCACTAAGGAAGTACACATTCGATTTGCCTATCAAAAGGAAATGAACCCGTTATACATTAGGGTTTCACTTCAAGAGCAATACAAAAGACTTTTACATGCTCAATTCGGCAATTGACTAACCAATCCATTCTCAAAAGTAATTATCGCCCTGTAAGGAAAACAAATAACACGGAATGAGCTAAGCCCAGTGGTATACCACCCAATAAGCAATCAAAGTCATATAAGAATGAACTTTCATTTAAAGTGCACAAATAAGCAATGAAGCAAAACGGTAAAAGGATACAGTCGGCTCTCAAGAGCCCATTTCCACGCTTGCAATCTTGATCCAACCTCATTGACTCTCCGTCAATGTTAAAAGTACCAAACCGTAGACCACCCTTTTCTTCCAATCCTTCCACCTAACATACCCCAACCGGGCCCGCACTTCATTTCAGTAGTTTTTGGTAATACTCGAGTTTACCGGAACCAAGGGTCTCATTACCACAAGGTTCCCCAGTACAGTCCCCGTGGCAATTCAATCTTCACGACCAAGCCCTCGCCGGCTCGATTCGATTGACTACCAAACGGGGTTGAGCTCAGTAATGCAGTAAGGCCGTTGGACATCGTCCAAACGACATCAATTCAGTTTCCATGAAATGGAATTCACCAACCAATATATCAAGTTCAATAATGCAATAAAACGGTAGCCAATCAATGACAATATCAAAAGAGGTGAGGGCGGTCAAGTACACCCTCACCTTAATCAATTCCAATATGCAAGTAAGCCTTCAAGGCTTCACATAAGCATTTAGCAAAGCCACATAGTAACCATTTAGTGAGTAGTATACTCACCAAGTGAGAAAGTGGTGTTTCATACACCGTGGTCACCAAGACGTCGTGAGCTACCGTCACGCCCTAAAACATGTAACACATACAATGAGACTCGAGAACGAGTCACCAAACAATGCTAAACACAACCACAATAGGGTTTCATATGCATAAATGAACACGATAGCAAACCAGAAATTAAAATTAGCAATAGTCTTGGCCCCGATTAGGAAAAACTGTTTTACACTTATTATGCGGTAATGGCGTCAATTTCACTACGGTTATCGGATGGGGGTGTAAGATCCACCGTTTCGAAGCCAAGAAACAGGGTTAAAACATTGTAGAAGGTCATTCAATCCAGTTCCTAACACAACTAGGTCAAATATACGAAATACTATACCAGAATCCCCAAAACAGGTTTGCAAAACGCAGAAAACTGTAATCGGTATATCTCAGTCCATACAAGTCCAATTGCCGAAATTCCAAAGGAATATGTTAGATAAGACATTCAGCTACATTTCATCAGAAGACACCAACTTCAAAATCCAAACCAATTCCAGTCAAAAAGGCCAATTACTATCGCAGTTTTCACATTCTGCTCCATGCAGAACAGCTACAGTAGAAACGGCATAACTCACTCCACACTCATCCAAATGACCTGAAATTTTACATACACCTTAAACACATCAATACCTACAACTTTCATGTTTTGAGCAAAGTCCAATTCGGCCTCCAACTCAGTGATCTAAAACCGGACAGAAATGGGATTCTATGAACCCTAACTTTTCAATTTTCACACCAAATCCAAAATTGATTGCATTTTCCTATCCAATACACCTCATAGAGTCATTATCAACCATTACAATTCATCATACAAGGCCACAACATCCCATTCATATTAAACCAGAAAAATTCCCAATAAAATAAAAACTTCTCCAAAACAAGCCAAATCAAGAAACAAATCATATATTCCTTCACTCATGCCACCATTAAGCATAATATAACCATCATTAGGTATAGGGGAGAGGTTGTAGCATCACTTACCAAGAAACAAGAGAGAGGAGGATGTTGGACACCTTAAACCTTCAAACAAGCTTCACTAAAGCACTCACTATCACTAAAAGGTAAGATTTTATGGAGCAAAAACTAAGTTAAACACTTGATTTGGTGGATTTGGACTTATTAGAAGCTTGAATGTTGAAGAGTTTTGTCTTCCTTGGAGCTTGAGAGGGCCGGCTATGGTGGAGAGAAAATGAGGGAATTTTAATGAATTTTTGAAGATATTTACTAATTGGGTCAAAAGTCAAAAATTTGTCAAAAGGTGAATAGTGTTTCTTAAGTCATAACCAATGAGAAAGTGACATGTGGCATCTCATTAAATGCCTTCCTATCTTTCTTTTCTCTCTCACATCAATCACTTCACACACTCTACTTATCACTTAACACCCGATAAATTTTACACAGTATCCGAAACTTAACCTTATTGGCCGAATTTTTCCGAACTTTTCGCACTAGTGGGTCCCACGTCCACTATTTACTCTTAATTTTCTAAAAATTCTCCAATACTAGAAAAATCATCTTAAAACTATAATTGCTCATAAAATCCACTAAGAAAATATTTCTAAGCCAGAAAATGCAGAAAACATGCAAGTAAGGGGAAATAAACCCTAGGGAAAATATTAGGGTTTTACGGGTTCTCACACTCTACTTATCTCTTAACACCCGATAAATTTTACACAGTATCCGAAACTTAACCTTAGTGGCCGAATTTTTCCGAACTTTTCGCACTAGCGGGTCCCACGTCCGATATACGTTCTTAATTTCTCAAAATCTATTCGATACTAGAAAAATCATCTAAAAACTATATTTACTCGTAAAAATAATCTAGAAAATTTTCCGGATACAGAAAGTGTAGAAAACAAGCCATTGAAAATAAGAAAACTTAGAAAGATTATAATACCTAACAAATGGAAAAGTTACGGGTTCTCACATTGAGCTTGTAAATGTATTTTTGAATAGCTCCTTGAGAGTGAAAACCCTAAGTGTTTTGTTTCCCACCAATGGTTGGTTTGTAATTGGCTATTTGCACATGTATGGACTAGTTGGATATTTTGGTATGCCGTTTGGCTTGTAAACATTGTATTTCAATGTACATATGTTTGGTTGATATTTGGTTGAATTTCGGATCAACTCGTATTTCAAACGGCAAAAGAAAAATTTTGGCTACTCTCGGCCTAGTGTCTGGATTCTGACGTGTCCAGCACTGTTCATCTTCGGCTTCGAATTTCGTTTTTTTTATTTTGTGATTTTGACTTGTTTGCGCGCAATGGTATGTTCCGGGACGTATGAGATCGACATAAACTGATCCGTTAGTCCTGGCGAGAGCTGGGCAGGCAGTCCGCTAACCCCTTTGGTTCGCCTTAGGGAAGGTGGGGTTGTTACAATCCACAGTCTATTTGTGCCTATCACTCAGGAGCGCCTGGCCACTCAACCGCCAATTGTAAAGCCCTCAAGCACAAAATCCAAGACATGATTGAGGCAGGGGAAATAGTGATAAGGGGAAAGAGTGAACAAGGACCCAGTGTAAATACAAACCCCTTTCCCAAACACAAGGACACCTTTGAGGCATCCACTTCCAATGACGAAATTTGAAAAGCTTGAAGGAACCTTGCACAATTTGGATGGCCGAGTATCTTCCCCATCGAAGGGAATTTCGGTAAATCTAGGGGTTGTTATTTACTAAAATTCACAAAAACTACTTCTTACATATGTGAATAGTTTAATGAAAGCATCTTTTGCAATTCAGTTTTTGTCTTGTTTCCGCTTTGATTTGGAGTTTTATGAAATGCACAATTTGTTTCATTTGATTATTGTCCTGATTTTTAATTCTTTTAAGATGGCCAAAGATGAAATTATTTGACCCTTTGAATATCACCGTTCTGGAATTCGATGAAGCCGCAAATTGAAAAATCCCTTCATTGAAAAATCCCTGCATTGAAAATCCCTTCCTTGAAAAAGCCTTCATTGAGAAACTCATACATTGAAAAAACTCTTCATTGAGAAAATCCCTTCATTGAGAAAATCCCTGCCTTGCCAAGTTCGAAGCTGATTGGTTAAAGCAGCGTCACCGACGATTGATTTTGATGGATGAAAAGTAGCTGAATGCCATGTGCCATGGCCAATGTTACCAAAATGCATGGCCTGTGTTCATAACAAAAAGGTCCGCCACCGGTCCTTTAGAGAAGGAGGACAAAGAGTTAAAGCGAGTTTTGCCAATGCAAGATGAAGTCAAAGACGAATTTGGTCTGAACTGGTAAGGCCATTTGTCATTCAAAAAGGTGTTACCGAGTGGAGCACTTATCCTTGAAGAGATGGATGGACAAACATTCCCTCAACCTATCAACTCAGTCATGTGTAAGAAGTTTTATTTTTTTTGATTATGCAAATTTCTTTTGGAAATCATGCAAGGGGCGAAACAAAAGTCAGGCCATCTTCCTTTCCAATCAAAACATTTCATCCCTCGTCATCCCCTTTGAGCTATCAGAACAATAATTTTCGTTTGGCAGCCCCTGAGAATTGCAAACCCCACACTGGGGCAAATTTATTTTCAGAAAAATGATCAAGAGGAAAAAGAAGAAAGAAAACCCCTACACTGGGGCAAATTTATTTTGAGATGAGATGATCAAAAGACGAAAGAAAAAAAAAAGAAGAAAAAAAACCCCACACTAAGGCAAATTTAGTTTTCAAAAGGAAATGTAAAAGTGAGAAAATGCAATGAAAAATGCGAAGAGAGAAATCCAATCAAACTGGGGCAAATTTTTCTCGGTTTCGTTCAAAAATTGGAGATAATCTCAAAATGATGCAATCTCAGGTTATTTCACACCTCTCATTAAATTTTTTTTTCCTTTCAAGCGTCAACTTTTCTTGAAAACACCCCACCTGACCTCATTTCAAAAGCCCAAAGTCCTGGCTTTCGTTACTTGCTGTATTTCTATTGGGAAGTCTGCTAATCGACTGGCAAGTGATGTCCATAATGCCTTCGCTTAATTTTATAAGGGAAGCGCATTTTACTGATGCCAGCAATCTCCAACTTACATTCCTGAGTCGATTATGGTCGAGCTCTTCCATTGCTTCCTTAGGTGAAGACCCGAAAGGGCACCTCAAAAAAAAAAAAAAAAAGGTGGGGGGCAACCTTGGTGGAAACCCGAAAGGGCGCCAAGGTAGGTCTCTGCAATGAGCGAGCACGAGGAGGAACAGCTGGTGGTTTGGTTCATTGTGGATTTCTCTTCGTAACACTTCTACCAGTGGTCGAATTTCGGAACAAAGATATCCAAGGATTCGAATATGACATCCGGTGGCCAAAACTGTGTCGCTTTGTAAAAAATATTCTTTTGTAAATACATTCTTATGAAACTCATTTTTCCTCAGTTGCTTGTATTCATGGCATTTTATAGGATTGAGCACAATTGATTGTGTTTTGCATTCTTTTTCACATTCATTCCTGCATGACATGTGAAGTTACCTTGCATACATCATTTTTGGGTCATTGAATTTTGGTGAAAAACAACCCCTGTGGTTTATTCGAAACATACTTGGGTTCAGTCATTTCTTTAAAAAAAGGGTTAAGGTTCAACAAAGCTAGGTACGCAGGCTTCACAATATGGCAAAATGCATACCCGGTCAGTCTGGGAAAAGCAGAGACGTTTGGAAGCGACAAATTCAACTAAGTCAGATGCCGCAACAAAAGTTGGCGAAGGCATCAAAAGACTCATGTTTACACGATTCTCGAGGGCAAACGACTCAAATGATGGTGCCACTTTTCTTTGTCCTTTTTCTTTTGCAGGAAAATTTCGTGCGTGAAAATAGTCACCTTTCGCACTGGGGCAAGTATCGGAAAAGAGTCTCCAGTGAACAAAGACGGATCGGAAATGTCACGAGCAAATTTGCTCAAAAGGTGCAACAACATGGCAATGCGGAATCAACTATAGGAGCTGATGCAAAGACTAAATCTCTAATAGGGCAAAATTTTGAGCTATTTTCAGGTAAGTATACTGGAATTTCCCATGATTGTAAGTTTTATTCGGGTCAATCCCATGAGTTTAAGTTTTATTCGGGTCAGTCCCATGATTTTAAGTTTTATTCGGGTCAGTCCCATGAATTTAAGTTTATTCGGGTCAGTCCCATGATTCTAAGTTTTATTCGGGTCAGTCCCATGATTTTGAGTTTTATTCGGGTCAGTCCCATGATTCTAAGTTTTATTCGGGTTAGTCCCATGATTTTGAGTTTTATTCGGGTCAGTCCCATGATTTTGAATTTTATTCGGGTCAGTCCCATGATTTTAAGTTTTATTCGGGTCAGTCCCATGAGTTTAAGTTTTATTCGGGTCAGTCCCATGATTCTAAGTTTTATTCGGATCAGTCCCACGATTTTAAATTTTGTTCGGGTCAGTCCCATGATTTAAGTTTCCTTGTCCGGGTCAGCCCCATGATTTTGAATTTCTCATCTGAGTCAGTCTCATTTTGCAATTTTGGTTAAAAAAGGTCAGTCCTCATTTTCAAAAACGGCAGTCGTTTGAATAGTAGCTACTGCCGAATAACACAGGTAAGTATTTGGTGTCTACTTCTTTGTCTCAAGTTTTTTCAAAACTCAGACAAAGAGGGGCAAACTGTAGACACCAAATTTTTAGCATTTAGTTTTTTTTTTGTCGTGTTAGTTTTATTCACTTTTTAGTTTTTAGTTTTTTAATTTTTATTTTATTTTTATTATTTTGAGTTCTTTAGCATAGAATTTCTCGAAAAGAAAAGAAAAAGCATTCAAAAATAGGTTTAATGTCTTCTTGGAAAAACGAAAAGGAAAAAACAATGAAAAAGGAAAAAGGGAAAAATGAAAACTGCGTTTTGTTGTTTCTAGTTTATGTATTTTTCATCCAATGTTAATTAAATTGTTTTTGTTATTTATTTTTATTATTATCATTTTTTACTGCTGTTTAATTAATCTTAAAAAAAATAAATAAATAAAGAGAAGCCGCATGCAGCGGCAACTTCAGGGGAATGTGACTGGAATTGGAGGGCTAGATTTTACAGTAGTAACAAGCCCCTCATCCTCATCGTTGAGGTGAGGGTTTAAGGTTGAAGTTCCATATAAAAGGGACGAGAAACCAGAGCATACGAGAGGAGGTTGACAGCCGCAAATCTGGAAAGGAAAGGAAAAGAAAAACAGCGACAGAGTAGAGAATATAGGGAGGTCAGCTGAGAGGTTGAAAAAGGGTGAAAAGAGAGACTGAAGTAGAGAGGATCAAGATTGGCGCCTGTAGAGAGAAACAGAGAAGAGAACAGCGAGGGTTTTGAGGAAAGGAGAAACGCAGTCAAGAGGGAGAAAGAAAGTGAGGAAAGAAAAGAGGAACGGGAAAGCAAGAACAGTCGGCGGCTGAGTTAGGAGGAGAAGAAAGGAATAACCGAGGGCTGGAACGTGAAGGAGAAATCGGATTGGAGTTCGAAGCTGTGGCCCGTCAGTCCCAAAGGAAAATTTGGCAGCGTTCCACCAACAACTGGAATCTGTTCATATTACCAAGAAGTAATTCCTAAACTTCCTTCCGTTCTTTTGCTCTCTGCATTTAGCGTTTTTTTTACTGTTAACTCCATGTTTCTATTATAATCTTGCGTTGGAAAGAAGTTTGATCTGTTTGATGCTGAGAGTGGTATAAAGTGTTGTGTTGATGAGAAAGATTGTTGCTTTGGTTGAAACTTGTTATTTGCGTATGCCCAGAATGTCACAGTTGTGAAATTAGAGAACATTTTTCCAGATTTTGCATGATTTTGCTTGGGATTTTTATGTATGAAAGGGAAAATTGCAAAGAAGAAATCAGAAATTATGTGGAGTTTTTCATGAACAAAACTGGTGTTTTGTTAGCTTTTCCTCCTACTTAGATTTTACTCTTGTTTGCATGCTTAGTCCTGATGAAGTGTTTAGAGGTCTGTCTCTAGGTCTTTCCCTGATGAATCCATGAGGTTTGTTTAAGTTGTAGTTTGGTTATGTTCGTGTTCGAAGGTTTGCCGCAACAGGTTTTGAAATTCTGGTTTCGTTACAGCAGTTTTAGAGAAAAAAATCAATCTTTTGGGTTGTTAAAAGTTTTCCAGAATGGTTTAAGCTACCTCTTGGGTTTTGTTTGTTGCTCCATGGTATCCCATGTATATGTTTGATGTCATTTCGAGACCATTAGACTGCAACAAGTAGCTAAAACCTGCGGCAGCCATGATTTTCTTTCTTTTCTTTGCTTGTTCAAGTTTTGGTTTTACATCTTATGTTATCTTGGGTGTTCGGTTGATATCGATATTATGTTGGGCTGAGTTTTGTGCATGAAATCTGCTGCAATAAACTTGCAAGCTCTTTGCTTGTTGCGACAGTGCACGCGGACAGCTTGTGTGCGTTTGTTTTTGCTGAATTTTCTGGAAGTATAAACATCAAGGTTCTAGGATAAAAGTGGGAAGAAAGCTTTGTTATCTTGTTGCTTTGATTCCAGTTTTTGGTTCGGTTAACTTTGTTAAGGGATGTTTGAATGAAAGGAAGATTGCATTCGTTGTGAAAAGCTTTCAGCAGAAATGTTTGTTGCAGAAATGTTTTGAAAGCTTGGCATGAAGTTGCTTGAGTTGTTCAGATTTGCATCTACGAGTTTCATGATGCAAAGCGAGAGGATTGTGTGATTGTTTGCTTGGATTTAATTGTGTTTGAAAGCTGATTTTGGTGAAGTGCTGATTGCAGAAGCCTTGTCTAAATAAAATTGCAGAAGCTTAAACTTTTACGTATGCATGCATGAAGATCTTCCAAAATTTGCATTTCAACCTCACATGTTTATCTTCGTTCTACAAAGGCCCAATTATATTGTAATTTCTTGCAATTAAGTCCTACCTCATTTGCATTTGAGTCCCACAACTTGATTTTTTAGTTGGGCACTAATCACTATTTTGTGGACTGCAATATGAACTCTGGGCATTTATCCTTGGGATTTTAAGGGCTTGATTAATGTAAATAATGATTTATTTGATTATAATGGCATTTCCTTTAAGCAATTTTTGACATTTGAGACTAGTTGAGTTCTATTAGTGTCATGATTTACATTTATGTTTTATTTACTATTCATTTGAGATGCCTTGACCCTTCATATTTCTTGTTTTCCTTTCCAATTAGGCCCCAATTTTGGCAAACATAGGTTGTTTAAGTTATTTAAATGCTTCAACGTCTATGTGTTTATTTGCGATTACTTGAATATTTCTTGGCTCTTGGGTCTTTGGCGTTCCTAATTTGTTTCAATTAGACTTGAATGATTGGTTAAGGATTTCTTTTGGGTCCTTAGTAGATGCTATGTATTTGGGAGTTGGATGGGTCGTTCCGTTTCCTTGGTCTTCATGTATTATTTGATTTCATTTAAGTCGAAATTAGGGAAGGTTTGTTGGTTTGTTAGTGCCTTTTGAAGTTTCTAAAGTGATTTGAGTTTCCTTTTTTGCCTCTTATTCTACCTATCTTTAAAGTGGTGCATTAACCCTTTGCTTTGGATGGTTTTAGCCCAGGTTATCCTTTTCTGTGGTGACTATAGCCCAAGTTAAGTCTTGTCCACTTTATTAGCACCACAAAAGGGGGGGAGGTATAATTTCTTTTATCCTTTTTTTGTCTCTCCTATGTGATCCAACGTGCTAAGTGAGAATTGCATGTCTAATTTACTTTTCTTGTTTTTCTTTAGTTCCTTTATTTCATTTACTCTTACTTTCATTAAGTTATTCTTTTAATGGGGTATGTGTACACCTCTTGGCTTGTAATAGATAGGGCTTGGGGAGCATTTGAGGAAGACCTATTGAAGACGTGTGCCTAGCTAGCAAATGTAATAGGTTTATTAGTTTGGTTGTTTGCCTTTGTTGCTATGTGTTAATTTGCTTTATTAGGCTCTTGCATCTAGTCGAGCATGCTAAGTGTTACGTGCTATGTGTTTATGAGTGTTTGGCATGTCTACTTGCTTTATATAGTCGTGGATGATGTGATGGATGAATGTACGTCACCCCACTAGTCCAATGCTAGTTGTGGCTCATTATTCTGTTAGGAATTCATAGAAAGGGCTAGTCCAACGCTAGACTCAATAGGCCGTCCCCCTTTCATTAGTGAATACTTGCATGTTCACTACATTTCATGCACTTTTCTTAGTTTTTATCATTTGGCATGCTCCTCCAATCCTTTTCCCCTCATTTTAGGCTTTTTGCATCCTCATGCTAGTTATAGGGTACATTGGCTTGAGAGTCCCCTTTCGATAAGGGAAACGAGCGAGTTTGGCTACAAAATAGCCTTAGCACGCTAGTTATTCCTTCTAATCCAAGGGAAAATCAAAGTCGTAAAGTTAGGAGTCCTTCCCGTGCCCGACCTGATGCATTCCCTTAGGGTCATACACTTGCATTCTTTTTATATCACATCCACACTCTTTTAGCCACATTTTCTCACTACTTAGACTTTTTCTCAATCTACACCTTCTCACCACTTTCTTCCTATCACTTATTTATTTTTCTATCTCACAAATGGCACCCAATTGCACTTATATGTATCTACTATCCTATTTTCATTCATTTGCACACACAAACACCTTTATTTTCTCACACTTGCACACTTGCACTTGAGTCATCACTTGCATTAATCACGACTTCCATGAGAGCTTTCCTTATTGGCTACCACAATTCATGTGGTTGGGACCTAAAAGCCTCATGAGAAACATTTTAGGTTTGGGATTGCATTTTTCTTTCCTTTTCGCATCCATTAGTCATATCCAACATGCGATACATACCTTGGGTAGAATAATTAGGAAAAGTGGGGCTAAGTCACGCAACTAGCTTTGGCTAGGGTAAGGGAGTGCCTTAGGCGTTGCCTTTGCCTTCTCCCTTATCAAATGTGACCCCCGATCCCTTTCTTTGGTTACGAAGACCTAAAAGTTCTTTAAAAGGGTTTATTTACTTTTTCATTCAAAAACAAAAAATTATTTTTGGGTGACTTGGTACACCCTAACTCTATACCAAGTGGCGACTCCATTTTTCATTTAAAAAACCCTTTTTGAACTTTATTTGGACAAACCGTCGCATTTCAATCCCACGGCCTTTTCTTTTCACTTTCACACACGTTGACATACATATCTCACACACTACTTTCACACCACCATATCAAAAAGTGGGGCGCGACAACTCGATTATAGAAGCGACTTTTCTTTATTAGGCTTGTATTAATTGTTATATATCAATAAGCTTGAATCGAAATTCTTAAGTCCTGGTGAGAGTTGGGCAGGGGTCGCGTAGATACCTTTTGGTTCACCTTAGGGAGAAGTGGGTGTGACAGCCCTACCTTCCCCTAAGGCATAGCGAATTGCTTGCCCAACTCTTCCCAGGACTACTAAGATGGTTATACACGAACTAAAATGTTCCGAAATATATTAGTGCACTTAAACGATTCAACAACCGTGAAACGGAAAAATGAAAATAGAAACTGAAGGTGAATAGTGACTGCCACGTCACAATCCGTACAGATTCCTGGCCGGATTGGAGGCAGTAGCCAACTCAAATGGATTTGAGGCTGGATTCCCCTGCAGAATTTCCCGCCAAAATTTTTCCTTTTCGTTCAAATTTCGAACCTGTCCGAAACCCAATCGAATACAATTAACTTCATATAATTTTAGAAGATGGACATTTCCAAACCAAATATGACACATGAACAAGATCACACACTTTCGTATACCACGTTTGTACATTTACAAATCAAAAGGGAAACATTTGAATCAAGGTACAGTTAGGGTTTTCCAACTACTGAGGAGTTATACAAAAATATCTATACTAGCTCAACTCATTCTTCAAAATATTGCAGGTTCAAAAGATTGTTCCCCGTAAGGAAAATAAAGTTAACGGAGTGAGCTTTCGCCCAATGAGGTACCATCACTCAAGCATTCAAGGAGCACATAAACACAATGATACCCAATTTAAATCTGTTCATCAAGTGAGCAAAACCAAAACCACACAACAATAGAGAGTAAAAGGATATGGACGGCTCTCAAGAGCCCTTTTCCTCTATCACCACACTTGATCTCACCTTATTCACTCTCCGTCAATGTATCAAGAATAACCATAACCGTAGACCCCCCTTTACTCCGATTTCCGTCCACCACACATACCCTTTACTGGGCCCGAACACCAAGCAGAATAGAAATGGTAATACTCGAGTATACCGGAATCAAGAGTCTCATACCCAAAGATTCCCAAACATAGTCCCCATAGCTTGTCAATTTTCCTCGACCAAGCCCTTGCTGGCTTGATTCAAATGACTACCAATGAGGTTGAGCTCACAGTTATCAGTAAAGGTCGTTGGATACATGTCCAAATGACATTAGTTCAAGTACAATTAAGAAAATTCCAAGTGCTACAGTGAACAGTCAAATAAGCCTTAGAGTACGAGAGTGATCAAGTACACCCTAGTCTCATCTAGCATAAGTAGTAATCACAACAGTCTAGTCACAAATGTCAAGTACAATAAAGCCATGAAATAACAATCACGTGAGTAGTACACTCACCAATTGAAGCAAAGCAAGGTCACAAATTGCTGCCCGACGTATGCCTTGAATCACCAGCACGTCCTATAAAAATAAAGAAACACAATTGAGACTCGCACACGAGCCATAAACCTAATCAAGAAACGACTAATGCAAGACCAAGTAGAACTTAGAAATGAAAATAAGGAACACTTAGTGCCAAAGGTTTGGACAAACCCCAAAGTCACTCATTTCCACTCAAAGTATGCCAAAACCAAGAAATCACATAGACTTAAAATTTTGACAGCATTTGCCCTAAAATTTCAGATTTCCATCCTACAAACAACCATTTATTTCATCCTACACAACCACAATTCATAAGCTATTCAACACACCTCATTAGGGTTACAATACCCTTCAATCAAAGCCAACCAAGAGCTCCATAACAAATCATAGAAAAGCCCTAATTTGAAAACCCTAAAACTGAAATTTTCCACACAAATCTAAAATTTCCACAAACACCCACAACTAACACACAAAAACTCCCCTTTAGACCATATCAGGCCATCATTCCATGGCTAACCATAGACATCATATAAAAACAGAAAAATTACCAATAAAATCTGAAATTTACTACAACTCTACTCCAAACCATGAAACCCTCCACAAAATAGCATCCTTAGTCACCAAAAACTACTAATTTACCATTATTACAAACAAAAAGAGAATTACTAAGCAAAGTACCTTGAAACCTCGCAAAAGGTGGTAGCTTAGGGTGTCTCTTTCCAAAACTACTCCACCAATACCTTTGTTCCTCCTTAACTAGCACTTCTATGGAAAGATTTGAAATTCAATCGGTTAGAACTTGAGATTGAGGCAAATTTGAAGTTGGAAATTGATGTTTTCTCCCCTGGTTTTCTTCTCAAGATGGCTGGCCAAGATGCCATGAAACGAAGATGATTTTTGGGTCAAAGCGATATTTGGTCAAGTTAGGGAATAGTGGTCAAAGTCCACATCCAACCATGTCATGACACCTAACACCTTTTAAGTTCAAACCTATCTTCTTGTCTCTCCAATGTTAATCCATCTGGGTAACCTCTAATTATCACTCAACACCTAGTAATTTAATCCCTTTATACAAAACTTAACCTAATTGGTCGAGTTTATCACACTTAACGCACTAGCGGGTCCCACGTCCAATATACACTCCTAATATCTCATGAACTAACTTATCCTAGAAAAATGATTTAAAATTCCTAATATCTCATGAACTAATTTATCCTAGAAAAATGATTTAAAACTATATTTACTCATAAAAATTATTTAAAAATTTTTCATAATAAAGAAAATATAGAAATTGTGTGCAAATAAATAAAATAATGTCTAGAATTTAAGAAAATTTTGGGTTCTCACACTCTCTCTTCCTTAAAAAAATTTCGTCCTCGAAATTTCTTACCGTGATTCATAAAAAGACCAGGTATTTCTTTTGCATCTCCTCTTCCACCTCCCAGGTCGCCTCCTCTACCTCGTGATTTTTTCACAAGATCTTCACCAATAGGATTTGTTTATTTCTTAGCCCCTTAACTTTTCGGTCGAGTAGCTGTACAGGTTTCTCCTCATAGGTGAGTGATTCATCCATCTCAATTTCCTCCGGTTATAAGATGTGAGTTGGGTCGGGGTAATACTTTTTGAGCATCGAGACATGAAAGATGTCATGAATTTTGGACAAACTTAATGGTAGCTTGAGTCAATACGCTACTTTTTCAACTCTTTGGAGAATTTTGAAGGGTCCTACAAATCTCAATTGAAGTTTCTTTCCTCTACCCGCCGTGACACTTCGTACCGGTGTGATCTTCAGAAAGACACGATCTCTAACTCAAACTTCAAATCTTTCCTTCGGTTATCCGCGTAATTCTTTTGTTGGCTTTGAGCCGTTAGGAGCCTTTGACGTATCAACTTAATCTTTTCCGGTGCATCCTCCATCCACGGAACAGTTGTCGGATCTAAAACTTTCTTCTCACCTACTTCATCCTAATAAATAGGTGATTGGCACTTCTGCCCATAAAGAGTTTCGTACGGTGCCATTTGAATTGATGAATGCTAACTGTTATTGTATGCGAACCCCACTAACGTCATATGTTGGCCCTAACTACCCCCAAAATCTAAGATGCAAGTCCGTAACATGTCTTCAAGGGTTTGAATAGTTCGCTACGACTGTCCATCCGTTTGGGGGTGATAAGTAGTACTAAGGTTGATTTTGGTCCCCAGGGTTTCTTGAAATTTTTGCTAAAACCTAGACACAAAACGAGGATCTCTATCTGAAACGATACTCACAGGGACTCCGTATAGTCTTACAATTTCATCCATATATAACTGAGCCAATTTATCCATGGAATACTTCATGTTAACCGGTAAAAAATCGGCCAATTTGGTTAACCAATCGACAATCACCCAAACGGCATCATGTCCTCATTGTGTTCGTGGCAAACCTGAAACAAAGTCCATTGTTATATTTTTCCACTTCCATTCGGGTATCTTAAGGGGTTGTACCAGATGGTTTTTGATGTTCTGCCTTAACTTGCTGACAGATGAGACAAGTTTGCACGTATTGGGCAATTTTCTTTTTCATGTTGTCCCACCAATAGGCCCCTTTCAAGTCCTGATACATCTTACTACTGTGCCATTTGAATGGTAACTGTTATTGATGAATGGTACGGTGCCATCGTACGATGCCATTTGAATTGATGAATGGTAACTGTTATTGATGAATGGTACGGTGCCATCGTACGATGCCATTTGAATTGATGAATAGTAACTGTTATTGTATGCGAACCCCACTAACGTCATATGTTGGCCCTAACTACCCCCAAAATCTAAGATGCAGGTCCATAACATGTCTTCAAGTGTTTGAATAGTCCGCTCCGACTGTCCATCCGTTTGGGGGTGATAAGTGGTACTAAGGTTGATTTTGGTCCCCAGGGTTTCTTGAAATTTTTGGCAAAACCTAGACACAAAACGAGGATCTCTATCTGAAACGATACTCACAGGGACTCCATATAGTCTTACAATCTCATCCATATATAACTGAGCCAATTTATCCATGGAATACTTCATGTTTACCGGTAAGAAATGGGCCAATTTGGTTAACCAATCGACAATCACCCAAACGGCATCATGTCCTCATTGTGTTCGTGGCAAACCTGAAACGAAGTCCATTGTTATATTTTTCCACTTCCATTCGGGTATCTTAAGGGGTTGTACCAGATGGTTTTTGATGTTCTGCCTTAACTTGCTGACAGATGAGACAAGTTTGCACGTATTGGGCAATTTTCTTTTTCATGTTGTCCCACCAATAGGCCCCTTTCAAGTCCTGATACATCTTACTACTGTGCCATTTGAATGGTAACTGTTATTGATGAATGGTACGGTGCCATCGTATGATGCCATTTGAATTGATGAATGGTAACTGTTATTGTATGCGAACCCCACTAACGTCATATGTTGGCCCTAACTACCCCCAAAATCTAAGATGCAAGTCCATAATATGTCTTCAAGGGTTTGAATTGTTCGCTCCGACTGTCCATCCGTTTGGGGGTGATAAGTGGTACTAAGGTTGATTTTGGTCCCCAGGGTTTCTTGAAATTTTTGGCAAAACCTAGACACAAAACGAGGATCTCTATCTGAAATGATACTCACAGGGACTCCGTATAGTCTTACAATCTCATCCATATATAACTGAGCCAATTTACCCATGGAATACTTCATGTTTACCGGTAAGAAATAGGCCGATTTGGTTAACCAATCGACAATCACCCAAACGGCATCATGTCCTCATTGTGTTCGTGGCAAACCTGAAACAAAGTCCATTGTTATATTTTTCCACTTCCATTCGGGTATCTTAAGGGGTTGTGCCAGATGGTTTTTGATGTTCTGCCTTAACTTGCTGACAGATGAGACAAGTTTGCACGTATTGGGCAATTTTCTTTTTCATGTTGTCCCACCAATAGGCCCCTTTCAAGTTCTGATACATCTTACTACTGTGCCATTTGAATGGTAACTGTTATTGATGAATGGTACGGTGCCATCGTACGATGCCATTTGAATTGATGAATGGTAACTGTTATTGTATGCGAACCCCACTAACGTCATATGTTGGCCCTAACTACCCCCAAAATCTAAGATGCAAGTCCATAACATGTCTTCAAGGGTTTGAATAGTTCGCTCCGACTGTCCATCCGTTTGGGGGTGATAAGTGGTACTAAGGTTGATTTTGGTCCCCAGGGTTTCTTGAAATTTTTGGCAAAACCTAGACACAAAACGAGGATCTCTATCTGAAACGTTACTCACAGGGACTCCGTATAGTCTTACAATCTCATCCATATATAACTGAGCCAATTTACCCATGGAATACTTCATGTTTACCGGTAAGAAATGGGCCGATTTGGTTAACCAATCGACAATCACCCAAACGGCATCATGTCCTCATTGTGTTCGTGGCAAACCTGAAACAAAGTCCATTGTTATATTTTTCCACTTCCATTCGGGTATCTTAAGGGGTTGTACCAGATGGTTTTTGATGTTCTGCCTTAACTTGCTGACAGATGAGACAAGTTTGCACGTATTGGGCAATTTTCTTTTTCATGTTGTCCCACCAATAGGCCCCTTTCAAGTCCTGATACATCTTACTACTGTGCCATTTGAATGGTAACTGTTATTGATGAATGGTACGGTGCCATCGTACGATGCCATTTGAATTGATGAATGGTAACTGTTATTGATGAATGGTACGGTGCCATCGTACGATGCCATTTGAATTGATGAATAGTAACTGTTATTGTATGCGAACCCCACTAACGTCATATGTTGGCCCTAACTACCCCCAAAATCTAAGATGCAGGTCCATAACATGTCTTCAAGTGTTTGAATAGTCCGCTCCGACTGTCCATCCGTTTGGGGGTGATAAGTGGTACTAAGGTTGATTTTGGTCCCCAGGGTTTCTTGAAATTTTTGGCAAAACCTAGACACAAAACGAGGATCTCTATCTGAAACGATACTCACAGGGACTCCATATAGTCTTACAATCTCATCCATATATAACTGAGCCAATTTATCCATGGAATACTTCATGTTTACCGGTAAGAAATGGGCCAATTTGGTTAACCAATCGACAATCACCCAAACGGCATCATGTCCTCATTGTGTTCGTGGCAAACCTGAAACGAAGTCCATTGTTATATTTTTCCACTTCCATTCGGGTATCTTAAGGGGTTGTACCAGATGGTTTTTGATGTTCTGCCTTAACTTGCTGACAGATGAGACAAGTTTGCACGTATTGGGCAATTTTCTTTTTCATGTTGTCCCACCAATAGGCCCCTTTCAAGTCCTGATACATCTTACTACTGTGCCATTTGAATGGTAACTGTTATTGATGAATGGTACGGTGCCATCGTATGATGCCATTTGAATTGATGAATGGTAACTGTTATTGTATGCGAACCCCACTAACGTCATATGTTGGCCCTAACTACCCCCAAAATCTAAGATGCAAGTCCATAATATGTCTTCAAGGGTTTGAATAGTTCGCTCCGACTGTCCATCCGTTTGGGGGTGATAAGTGGTACTAAGGTTGATTTTGGTCCCCAGGGTTTCTTGAAATTTTTGGCAAAACCTAGACACAAAACGAGGATCTCTATCTGAAATGATACTCACAGGGACTCCGTATAGTCTTACAATCTCATCCATATATAACTGAGCCAATTTACCCATGGAATACTTCATGTTTACCGGTAAGAAATAGGCCGATTTGGTTAACCAATCGACAATCACCCAAACGGCATCATGTCCTCATTGTGTTCGTGGCAAACCTGAAACAAAGTCCATTGTTATATTTTTCCACTTCCATTCGGGTATCTTAAGGGGTTGTGCCAGATGGTTTTTGATGTTCTGCCTTAACTTGCTGACAGATGAGACAAGTTTGCACGTATTGGGCAATTTTCTTTTTCATGTTGTCCCACCAATAGGCCCCTTTCAAGTTCTGATACATCTTACTACTGTGCCATTTGAATGGTAACTGTTATTGATGAATGGTACGGTGCCATCGTACGATGCCATTTGAATTGATGAATGGTAACTGTTATTGTATGCGAACCCCACTAACGTCATATGTTGGCCCTAACTACCCCCAAAATCTAAGATGCAAGTCCATAACATGTCTTCAAGGGTTTGAATAGTTCGCTCCGACTGTCCATCCGTTTGGGGGTGATAAGTGGTACTAAGGTTGATTTTGGTCCCCAGGGTTTCTTGAAATTTTTGGCAAAACCTAGACACAAAACGAGGATCTCTATCTGAAACGATACTCACAGGGACTCCGTATAGTCTTACAATCTCATCCATATATAACTGAGCCAATTTACCCATGGAATACTTCATGTTTACCGGTAAGAAATGGGCCGATTTGGTTAACCAATCGACAATCACCCAAACGGCATCATGTCCTCATTGTGTTCGTGGCAAACCTGAAACAAAGTCCATTGTTATATTTTTCCACTTCCATTCGGGTATCTTAAGGGGTTGTACCAGATGGTTTTTGATGTTCTGCCTTAACTTGCTGACAGATGAGACAAGTTTGCACGTATTGGGCAATTTTCTTTTTCATGTTGTCCCACCAATAGGCCCCTTTCAAGTCCTGATACATCTTACTACTGTGCCATTTGAATGGTAACTGTTATTGATGAATGGTACGGTGCCATCGTACGATGCCATTTGAATTGATGAATGGTAACTGTTATTGATGAATGGTACGGTGCCATCGTACGATGCCATTTGAATTGATGAATAGTAACTGTTATTGTATGCGAACCCCACTAACGTCATATGTTGGCCCTAACTACCCCCAAAATCTAAGATGCAGGTCCATAACATGTCTTCAAGTGTTTGAATAGTCCGCTCCGACTGTCCATCCGTTTGGGGGTGATAAGTGGTACTAAGGTTGATTTTGGTCCCCAGGGTTTCTTGAAATTTTTGGCAAAACCTAGACACAAAACGAGGATCTCTATCTGAAACGATACTCACAGGGACTCCATATAGTCTTACAATCTCATCCATATATAACTGAGCCAATTTATCCATGGAATACTTCATGTTTACCGGTAAGAAATGGGCCAATTTGGTTAACCAATCGACAATCACCCAAACGGCATCATGTCCTCATTGTGTTCGTGGCAAACCTGAAACGAAGTCCATTGTTATATTTTTCCACTTCCATTCGGGTATCTTAAGGGGTTGTACCAGATGGTTTTTGATGTTCTGCCTTAACTTGCTGACAGATGAGACAAGTTTGCACGTATTGGGCAATTTTCTTTTTCATGTTGTCCCACCAATAGGCCCCTTTCAAGTCCTGATACATCTTACTACTGTGCCATTTGAATGGTAACTGTTATTGATGAATGGTACGGTGCCATCGTACGATGCCATTTGAATTGATGAATGGTAACTGTTATTGTATGCGAACCCCACTAACGTCATATGTTGGCCCTAACTACCCCCAAAATCTAAGATGCAAGTCCATAACATGTCTTCAAGGGTTTGAATAGTTCGCTCCGACTGTCCATCCGTTTGGGGGTGATAAGTGGTACTAAGGTTGATTTTGGTCCCCAGGGTTTCTTGAAATTTTTGGCAAAACCTAGACACAAAACGAGGATCTCTATCTGAAACGATACTCACAGCGACTCCGTATAGTCTTACAATCTCATCCATATATAACTGAGCCAATTTACCCATGGAATACTTCATGTTTACCGGTAAGAAATGGGCCGATTTGGTTAACCAATCGACAATCACCCAAACGGCATCATGTCCTCATTTGTTCGTGGCAAACCTAAAACAAAGTCCATTGTTATATTTTTCCATTTCCATTCCGGTATCTTAAGGGGTTGTACCAGATGGTTTTTGATGTTCTGCCTTAACTTACTGACAAATGAGACAAGTTTGCATGTATTGGGCAATTTTCTTTTCATTTTGTCCCATCAATAGGCCCCTTTCAAGTCCTGATACATCTTACTACTGCCCGGATGGATAGTGTACTTCACCCGATGAGTTTCCTCCAAGATTTCCCTTTTCAATACTTCATATTTGGGTACCACCACTCGATTTCGATACCTCAAAACTCCCTTGGGACTTAGATTGAAATCAGACGTTTCTCTCTTTTCCACTTTTTCCCCTCACTTTCGTACCATCGAATCTTCCTTCTGGGCCTTTTTAATTTTCTCCAGTAAAGTGGATATCACTCTAATGTTACCAAAAATCACATTCTTATTGCCAAGACAAAGGTTCCATTCACAAATTGATGTTAACAAGTCCCACTCCTTAATCATTAATCTCGCAACTTGAGCCTTTCGACTTAAGACATTGGCCACCACGTTAGCTTTTGTTGGATGGTAGTTGATGATGCAATCATAGTCTTCCATAAATTCCATCCATCGCCGCTGCCTCATGTTCAATTCCTTTTGCGAGAAGAGGTATCTAAGACTCTTATGGTCATAGTAAATCTCGAAAGTTATCCCGTATAGATAGTGTCTCCGCTCTTTCAGAGCAAAACCAACTGCAGCTAACTCTAAGTCATGGGTTGGGTAGTTCTGCTCATGAGTTTTCAATTTTCTAGAGGCAAAAGATATCACATTCTTGTTTTGCATCAGCACACACCCCAAACCTTCCCTCGAGGCATCAGTATAAACAGTAAAGCTAGAATGGGTGCCATGGTTAATATTCTTTTCAATTCTTGAAAACTAGCTTCACACCTAGCATCCCACACAAAACGACCATTTTTCTTTGTCAGGTCGGTTAAAGGGCCAGCATGTCTAGAAAAGTCCTTAATAAGATGCCTATAGTACCCTGCCAACCCTAAAAAGTTACAAATCTCAGTGGAATTTTCTAGCCTCTTCCATTCGGTCACTGCCTCTACTTTCGCCGGGTCAACAGAGATACCTTCTTGTGAAATTACATACCCTAAGAAAGAAATCTTCTCTAGCCAAAACTCATACTTACTAAATTTTGCATACAATTGGTGCTCTCTTAGGGTTTGTAAGATGATTTGTAGGTGCTACACATACTCCTCTCGGATTTTTGAATAAACCAAAATGTCATCGATAAACACAATGACAAATCGGTCCAGGTAGGGCTTAAAAATTCTATGCATCAGATCCATAAAAGCAGCAGGGGCATTGGTTAGTCCAAAGGACATGACTGTAAATTCAAAATGCCCATATCTAGAATTGAAGGCAGTCTTTGGTATGTCCTCCTTTCTAATCAACAATTGATGGTATCCCTGTCGGAGGTAATGAGAACATGAAGATTTGGATTGGTCATGTTGACCATAGTTAAGCCAATTGAGTCAGTTAGTTTCCTATTCTAATTGAATTAGAGTTTTAGGAGTTAATTGCTTCCAAATTTATTTAGGAAGTTTTGTCAAGTCAAATAAAGAAACTTGTATTGTTTCTAATTTAGATTAGGGTTTTGAGTCTTGTAAGGCTATAAATAGCCAATTTTATTTAACTATTGAGGAGACAATGATAAGATGAATAAAAATTGAGAGTTTTCTCTTTCTTGTTCCTTTGGGAGCGTTCCTTGGTACAAAGTGAGTTGTATCTCCTTTGTTCAAGTTTTGGCTTATCAATTCAAGATCACGTTGAATTGTGGCGCCATTCTACCAACACCTTTGGTTCCTAATCCGTTAGTTTGTGGGTTGAGATAATATCAAGATTGTTCGCAATCTCGGGGATTAGAGAGGTCGTAAGGTTTTCCATCTTTGTATCCATAACCTGATCAAGATAGATCCTTCCGCTGCCTGATCGATTCGGTTCTTGAAGACAGGTTCTTGTTGGGTCGAGTTCGTATCAGGAGGTCTAATTTCGAGAAAACCACGGCTCCTTGTAACTGGTCAAATAATTCATCAATATGGGGCAGTGGGTATTTATTCTTAGCCATTACATTATTTAACCCCCGGTAGTCTATACACATCCTCAAATTCCCATCCTTTTTTTTCACAAACAACACAGGAGCTCCCCAAGGAGATCCACTCTCACGAATAAACCCTCGTTCCAATAGGTCTTGCAACTGTAACTTTAACTCCTTAAACTCAGCAGGTGCCATCCGATATGGGATTTTAGAGATAGGTGACATCCCCGGTAACAAGTCAATTTTGAATTTTATCTCTCTCTCCGGAAGTAGGGTTACTAATTCATCAGGAAATACATCCGGATATTCACTCACTATCGGTACATCTTCTACCTTCAGTTTGTCAGTGGGGGTATTGATTAGAAAGGCTAAGAACCCTTGCGCCCCTCTACTTAGCAATTTTCTAACCCGAATACTCGAGATCAAGGCAGATGAGGCTAACCTACCCCGTATATCTAACCTTAAAGTCGCCTCCCGGGAATACGAAATTCTACAACTTTTCTCTTAGAATCAAGTTGAGCATTATACCAAACTAACCAATCTATGCCAAGAATTACATCATACCCCTTAATGGACAAGCTTATTAAGTCCTCTAACAATTTTCTCTCTCCTACCCAAACTTCAAAATTCTTATAAACCATACTAGTAAGCAAACGGTGTTCCCCCGTAGGAGTACTAACTTCTAGGTCATAAGGTAAACTAGCAGGTTTTATATCAATTCCACACTAGAAATTAGGGTTGACAAATGAATGAGTGGCCCCGGGATCTACTACTTTCACAAATTGGTGGAATACATGGATCGTACCTTCTACGACCTCAGAAAAATCAGGGACATGTTGTGGCTCTAGCGAGTACACTCGAGCCAATACTTTAGGTTTAGTCCCTTCCACCTTAGCCGATCCAGAATTAGTCCTTGTCGGTTGCTAGTTTCCCTTTTCGTCTCGTAGTAGAACTGGGCAATTGGCAATTTGGTAGTCTGCACTCCCACAACGCAAACATTTTCTTTCCTTCCTCCAGCAATTGTCCTCCATGTGGTTTGGCTTTCCATAATACCCGCAGGGGCCGCGAGATGCAGAAACTGAACCTTCTTGGGACCCTCCTCTTTGGCCTTGCTCCACTTGGCCACCTCTTGACAGGGCCCCTCTCCACATTCCCAGTAGCCTTTCTCCTCCTGTTCCCCTTCCAAACTTGGAAGGGGTACTCTCATCCCCCTGCCCTGAGGTACTGCCAGGAAATCCTCTCTTCTTACCTTGGAAGTTTCTCACTTGTAGCCTGACACTTTCCACTCGGTAAGCCTTCTCCACTACCTCACTAAAAGCATTAATTTGGGCCATAGCTAGGTCCTTCTGGATCTCCACATTCAGGCCCTGAACAAAACGCCTTATTCTTCGTTGTTCGGTGACAATTAGTTCGGGGGCAAATTTGGACAATCGAGTGAATTGGCTCTCGTACTTGGCTACGATCTGAGTCCCCTGACGGAGCCGAATAAACTCATCTTCCTTCCGTTCTTGAATCAGAGGAGGGATAAACTTAGCGTTGAACTCCCTCATGAATTTCACCCACGTCCTTGGCATCTGTTCTCTTTCCCATTTTTGTCTTATTATATTCCACCAAGAACGGGCTGCCTCTTCCAGTTGAAAGACAGCAAAAGTCACCTGCCTCTCCTTGCTTTCCACAACATTACCAGGATTTCCAAGGTTTTCAGGTTAGGGATTAGGGTTTTGACCTTGGTGCTCCACTACATGAGCTAGCAAGTCAGTCATTCGTTGGATGGCTGCGGCAATTTGAACATTCAGATCGACCCTAGGTTCAGGATTCGGTTCACGTATTGGTTCTTGGTTATCCCCTTCATTCGAGAGTTGCCTAGTTCCGCGACCATGACCTCGTCCACTACGGGTTCCCTCTATTGGAATTAACCAATCTAGGGTCGAAGCATAAATATAACATTAAAGATAGATATATGCGTAAACAAGGAACAGGGGTTACTCACAAATCAAAGCATATATATACACATAACGCAACCATATCAAACAAGTCACACAACAATAGTCAGTCAAATACAAACAAAGAAATTCCATGAGATAACGGAGTCATCAAAAGTACTATTTACAAAGCTAGTCCAAACCTATAAAAGCAGCTAGCTAAAAGTCCTTCCTCCTAAACTACTCCTCCTATGGAATCAAAACTTAGCTCAAAGAAGCTCTAACCTAGTTCCCTACTGAGCCCACAGACTCTCCCCTTCGGCTTGAACTAGGAGTGCTCCCCTCTCCAGAAGTTCCGTCACTTGATGCCTCCACTTGCGCATTGGCGCCAATCACCCCTTGGATTAGCGCCTTGCACTCGTTAATGATGCCGCCGGAAAGCTCTCTAACTTCCCTGACCACATTTGTAAGACGGTTGTTAACCACTTGTAACTACTCTCTAAGAGCATTCGTTCGCTCTTGCTCATGGCTATGTCCCCCTGGAGCTCTCCAATCCGATCTACTTGCATCCTCATGATGCCTCTCAGTCTAAATAGCTCAGTGTGATCCCTAGCGACATCACGTCGAAGCCTCCTTCTTTCGTCTAGTACTGCCACGACCACATGGTCAGCATAAGAGTAATTCTAGAAATGACTACAGCGACGGGTTCCGACTAGCAGTATACCAAAGCCGGATCGGACCTCCAGGCCTCTCTTGATAATCGATAACTCATGGGTGACTCCGAGGTACCTCACCTCCGCCCACTCCACTTGTTCCAGCCATAACCTACATAGATAGCAAAGGTTCACATGTTAGACAAGGTAGTCACACTTAACGACACCTTAACACTAACCCCACAAGTTCGAAGAGAAAGAGTTCTAACTCGCCCAAGTCACTTCTAACCTAGGCTCTAAAACCAACTGTGACAGCCCTACCTTCCCCTAAGGCATATCAAAAGGGTTAGCAAACTTCTTGCCCAACTCTCGCTAGGACTACTAAGACGGTAATACACAAACTAAAATGTTTCGAAATATATTAGCGCGCTTAAACGATTCAACAACGGCGAAACGGAAAAATGAAAATCGAAACTGAAGGTGATTAGTGACTGCCACATCACAATCTGGCCAGATTCCTGGCCGGATTGGAGGCAATAGCCAACTCAAACATATTTCAAAAATCCCTGTCAATCCGGCCAACCCTGCAGAATTTCCCGCCAAAATTTTTCCTTTTCGTTCAAATTTCGAACCTGTCCAAAACCCAATCCAATACAATTAACTTCATATAATTTTAGAAGATGGACATTTCCAAACCGAATATAACACATGAACAACATCACACACTTTCGTATACCACGTTTGTACATTTACAAATCAAAAGGGAAACATTTGAATCAAGGTACAGTTAGGGTTTCCAACTACTGAGGAGCTATACAAAAATATCTATACTAGCTCAACTCATTCTTCAAAATATCGCAAGTCCAAAAGATTGTTCCCTGTAAGGAAAACAAAGTTAACGGAGTGAGCTTTCGCCCAATGAGGTACCATCACTTAAGCATTCAGGGAGCACATAAACACAATGATACCCAATTCAAAAATGTTCATCAAGTGAGCAAAACCAATACCACACAACAATAGAGAGTAAAAGCATACGGACGGCTCTCAATAGCCCTTTTCCTCTATCACCGCACTTGATCTCACCTCATTGACTCTCCGTCAATGTATCAAGAATAACCAAAACCATAGAACCCCCCTTACTCCGATTTCTGTCCACCGCACATACCCCTTACCGGACCCGAACACCAAGCAAAACAGAAATGGTAATACTCGAGTATACCAGAATCAAGAGTCTCATACCCAAAGATTCCTAAAAACAGTCCCCATGGCTTGTCAATTTTCCTCGACCAAGCCCTTGCTGGATCGATTCAAATGACTACCAACGAGGTTGAGCTCACAGTTATCAGTAAAGGTCATTGGATACACGTCCAAACGACATCAGTTCAAGTACAATTAAGAAAATTCTAAGTGCTACAGTGAACAGTCAAATAAGCCATAGAGTACGAGAGTGATCAAGTACACCCTCGTCTCATCTAGCATAAGCAGTAATCACAACAGTCCAGTCACAAATGTCAAGTACAGTAAAGCCATGAAATAACAATCACGTGAGTAGTACACTCACCAATTCAAGCAAAGCAAGGTCACAAATTTCCGCCCGACGTATGCCTTGAATCACCGGCGCATCCTATAAAAATCAAGAAACGCAATTGAGACTCGTACACGAGTCATAAACCAAATCAAGAAATGACTAATGCAAGGCCAAATAGAACTTAGAAATGAAAATAAGGAACACTTATTGCCAAAGGTTTGGTCAAACCCCAAAGTCACTCATTTCCACTCAAAGTAAGCCAAAACCAAGAAATCACATGGACTTAAAATTTTGACAGCATTTCCCCTAAAATTTCAGATTTTCCATCCTACAAACAAACCATTTATTTCATCCAACACAACCACAAATACAATCACAATTCATAAGCTATTCAACACACCTCATTAGGGTTACAATACCCTTCAATCAAAGCCAACCAAGAGCTCCACAACAAATCATAGAAAAGCCCTAATTTGAAAACCCTAAAACTGAAATTTTCCGAACAAATCCGAAATTTCCGCAAACACCCACAACTAACACTCAAAAGCTCCCCTTTAGACCATATGAAGCCATCATTCCATGGCCAACCATAGACACCATATAAAAACAGAAAAATTACCAATAAATTCTGAAATTTACTACAACTCTACTCTAAACCATGAAACCTTCCACAAAATAGCATCCTTAGTCACCAAAAACTACTAATTTACCATTATTACAAACAAAAAGAGAATTGCTAAGCAAAATACCTTGAAACCTCACAAAAGGTGGTAGCTTAGGGTGTCTCCTTCCAAAATTACTCCACCAATACCTTTGTTCCTGTGACAGCCCCACCTTCCCCTAAGGCGAACCAAAGGGGTTAGCGGACTGCCTGCCCACCTCTCGCCAGGACTAACGGTGCAGTTTAGAGCGATCTATTGTGTTCCAAAACTTACAATGCGCGTAAACAAGTCAAAATCCCAAAATAAAAAAAGCGAAATCGGAGTCGGCCACGAATAGTAACCGACACGTCAAAACCCTACCAAACGTCAAGCGAGTATTTACATGTTGAAATTTAGCATATACAATCCAAAGCGGCATACAAAAGTATTCAAAAGTGGATACATGTATAGTTTGCCAAAACAAAAGAGATACGGACCCAAAAGTACATTTAGGGTTTCAGTCAATGAGCTATACAAAAGATATGTCCAACTAGCTCAATTTGGCAACCAACTATCAATTGCAGTCCAAATGTATTTATTTTCCTGTAAGAAAAACAAAAGGGAATAGGGTGAGCTAATTTCCCAGTGATAATACTACTCAAGCAACCAAGTTCATAGATGCATCAAGCTTTTCAGTCCAATTCATCAAAAGTAAATAAAGACACACATCAATAATGATGATAAAAGGATACGGTCGGCTCTCAAGAGCCCTTTTCCTCGTTTGCATTCTTGATCGGATCTCATTGACTCTCCGTCAATGTTTAAAAGTAACCAACCGTAGACTTCACTTTACTTCCATTCCTTCCACCTAACATTCCCCTACCGGGCCCGAACTCCAAACACTTGTACTGTGGTATTACTCGAGTATACCGGAATCGAGAGTCTCTCACACTACAAGATTCCATAACAGTCCCCAAGGTTCATTAATTGGCACGACCAAGCCCTTGCCAGCTCGATTCAATCAACTACCAATGGGGTTGAGCTCAATGGTAACAATCATGGTCGTTGGATACTCGTCCAAACGACACCAAGTCAAGTACTTTCATTTCATGTAACATTCCAATAACATGATGAGCAATAAGGGAGAGTGATAAAGTACGCTCTCACTTCAATCATTTAACATTCAACGCATCAAGTTCAAGTATCAAAGCCATATAGTAACACACAAGTGAGTAGTACACTAACCAAGCTTGCAAATGGTGTTTCATGCACTTCCATCAAAAGAACGTCGTGAACCACCGTCACGCCCTAAAACATGCAAAAAAGTACAATGAGACTCGATAACGAGTCATAAACCAATGCCAAATACGACCCCAATAGGGTTCCATAAGCATATACAAGCATTAGAGGAAACCAGAAAAATCCGGAAATGTAATTAGCTTTAACCCTGAAAAAAATAGTTTTTGACCTCATTTTACGGGAATGGCACCAAAGGCACTACGATTATCGGATGAAGGTGCAAGACCTACCGTTTCGAAGCTAAGAGATAGGGCTACAATGTTCTAGAAGGCAACTCTGTCCAGTTTCGAGTGTAACAAGGTCAAAAATGCAAGATACTACACCAGAACCGGAAAAATAGATTCACAAAACGCATTCTGGAGTAAACATCATAAAACAAGCTACCTAAGTCCAAATCCAGTAATTCTAAAGCCATCCGAAAGCTTAGAAACAGGGCTACATTTCATCAGAAGACCTCAACAACCAATTCTGATACGAACCCACCAAGAAGGCCTGAACTCGTATCCCATTAGTCCCCGGATCTAGACGATGAAAATCAAGTTAAGGGCGGAATTCCTTGACTCCACTAGACGAACAACTTGTGAACCTGGAATTTAATCTCAACCCACAAGAGTTTGAATAAGTGAACCTAGGACAAGGTAGAAGATGCCACAATCAAGTGTGGTTCTTGATTGATAAGTCCAATGAACACCCAAGTCAATTCTCAAGTATTCAAAGAAGGATCTCTTAGAAAGAGAGTTGTTATCACACAAGTGAAAAATGAGAGTAAAATTCTGATGGTTTATCTCTTTGAGAAGAAAGGCTATTTATAGCCTTTACAAAGAAACCCTAAAGCTTAAGCTGCCTGAATTGAAGACTCAAAGCTAACTTAAATAAATTAGGAAATATAACAAAACCATTCGGCCATAATGGAACCAATGATTGGCCGAGTTAACAACAACCTTAAATAGAACTAAGCTTCTTTATTTTCGGCTTCAATCACTTGAACAAGTGTACAAAGTTTAAGATCATCAGCTATGAGCCCTTGAGCTTCACTTGACCCTGCATCTTGCACTTGAACTTGATGGACTAGGGCTTGCATAGCCTCTTGAAGTTTCTTAGCCCGACTCCTTGTAATTGGACCTCGTGGAACCACTAGCTCTTTACTTGACATTGGTCGGTCCCTACTCAAGCTACTATCATTCCTCTCCTCTTGAAGGCGATTTGTTCCCAAATCAAACTCATCTCCTGCAAGATAAGGTTGCAAGTCAGACACATTAAAAGTGGCATGTACCCCGTACTCACCTAGCAAGTCCAACTTGTACGCATTGTCATTAATGCGCTCCACAACTTGGAAAGGCCCATCTCCCCTAGGCATGAGCTTGTTGCGCCTATGCATGGGAAATCTTTCCTTGCGCAAATGCAGCCATACCCAATCACCTGGTTCAAATACAACCTTTTGACGACCTTTATTAGCTCCTTGAACATATTGTAGGGTCCTCTTTTCAATATTAGCTCTTACCTTTGCATGCAAATCTCGAACATACTCAGCCCGTTTCAAACCATCCATGTTAGTATGTTGAGAAGTAGACAATGGAGATAAATCTAGTGGTGTGAGTGGATTAAACCCATACACAACTTCGAAGGATGAGTAGTGTGTAGCACTATGAACGGTGCGGTTGTATGCAAACTCTACATGTGGCAAAAAATCTTCCCAAGTCCTTAAATTGTTCTTTATAAGTGAACGTAACAAAGTAGAGAGTGTCCTATTAACTACCTCAGTTTGCCCATCCGTTTGAGGATGACTAGAAGTAGAAAACAAGAGTTTAGTTCCTAACCTTCCCCACAAAGATTTCCAAAAGTAATTAAGGAACTTAACATCTCTATCAGAAACAATTGTACGTGGCATACCATGCAAACGAACAATCTCTCTAAAGAACAAGTGAGAAACATGTCTAGCATCATCAGTTTTGTGACAAGGAATGAAGTGTGCCATTTTTGAAAAACGATCAACAACCACATAAATGGAGTCATGACCATACCTAGTCCTAGGCAAACCAAGTACGAAATCCATAGACAAATCGACCCAAGGAATGGTAGGAATAGGTAATAGTGTATAGAGCCCATACGGGTGTACCTTGGATTTGGCAAGATGACAAGTGACACACCTTTGGATAACACGTTCCACGTCTCGCCTCATCTTTGGCCAATAGAAGTGCTCTTGGAGTATGGAAAGTGACTTAGGCACTCCATAGTGACCCATTAATCCACCACCATGTGCTTCCCTAACAAGTAATTCACGCAACGAACAACTAGGAATGTACAGTTTATCTTTAAAGTACAAAAACCCATGGGACATAGAATAACCCTCTCGGCTACACTTAGGAAAATTTGAATATTCCTTACCAAAATTAGAATCATCAGGGTATGCCTCTTTAATCAACTCAAAACCAAGCAACTTTGCATCAAGAGTAGTGATTAGAGTCTACCTTCTTGACAATGCATCAGCCACTACATTGCTCTTGCCGGTTTTGTACCTGATCACAAATGGAAAAGTGTCAATGAAAGCAATCCAACGTGCATGTCGCTTACTCAGCTTGTTTTGAGACTTGAGATGTTTAAGCGACTCATGATCAGTGTGTAGGACAAACTCCTTAGGCCTCAGGTAGTGCTGCCAAGTTTGCAATGCTCGAACAAATGCCAAAAGCTCCTTATCATATATTGAGTAGTTCAACGAAGCACCATTGAGCTTTTCGCTAAAGTAGGCAATTGGCTTCCCCTCTTGAAGTAACACGGCCCCAACACCTATACCAGAAGCATCACAGTCAACTTCAAAAGTTCTTTCAAAGTTAGGTAAACTAAGTACAGGTGCATGTGTGAGTTTGTGTTTAGGTAATGGGAAAGACTTAGCTTGTTCATCTCCCCAATGAAATGGTTGGTTCTTCTTCACAATGGATGTAAGAGGCGTGGCAATGGTTGAAAAGTCCTTGACAAAACGTCTATAGAAACTTGCCAACCCGTGGAAGCTCCTCACCTCACTAACACTTGTAGGTGTCAGCCACTCCATGATGGCCTTCACTTTGCTTTGGTCAACATGTATACCCTGCGCACTTACAACATATCCTAGGAACACAACCTCATTAGTGCAAAAGGTACACTTTTGAAGATTAGCATACAAGTGTTCCCTTCGAAGAACCTCTGAAACAGCTTTAACATGCTCAACATGCTCATCTAAACTTTTACTATAAATGAGGATATCATCGAAGTAGACGACCACAAATTTGCCCAAGAAAGCACATAAGACATGGTTCATCAAACGCATGAAAGTATTAGGGGCATTAGTCAGGCCAAATGGCAAGACTAACCACTCATACAAACCATGTTTAGTCTTAAATGCAGTTTTCCATTCATCTCCTTCTTTCATCCTAATTTGGTGATACCCACTTTTAAGGTCAATTTTAGTGAAAATAACGGCACCATGAAGTTCATCAAGCATGTCATCTAAACGTGGTATAGGATGGCGATACTTTACCGTGATAGCATTATGGCACGACAATCGGTGCACATCCTCCACGTTCCATCCTTCTTGGGGACAAGTAATACTGGTACCGCACAGGGGCTAAGTGACTCCTTCACCCAGCCTTTCTCTAACAAAGCAGCTACTTGTCTCTCCAATTCCTTAGTCTCCTCAGGATTAGTCCTATATGGTGGTTTATTGGGCAAGGAAGCCCCAGGAATGAGATCTATTTGGTGCTCAATTCCCCTCACCGGTGGTAGACCACTAGGAATATCCTCCGGAAACACATCCCGATAGTCCTGCAAAAGTTTAGTGAAGACACTAGGCAAGGAAACATCGAGTTGGTTAGTAGAAGTAAGCACAACCTTACACATAAGAAGGAAAACTGGTTGATTAGACAATAAGGCTTTGCGCACATGCTTAGTCTTAGCAAGTAACACTCTGTTGTTCCCTTCCTTGACCGAATTACCTTCAGCCCCTTTGAGAGAGTTGGATTCGGTTTTACCCTTTCTTTTTACCTCTCGGGTGGTATCCAAATCACTGCTCCTTTGTTCTTTCTTTTTCTCATTATCTAGTTCAAACTCCCTTTGAAGGCTAGCTTGATCCTCATGCACTTGCTGGGGTGTAAGAGGTATAAGTATCATCTTTTTGTTACAATGAGAGAAGGAATAACGATTGGTAACACCATCCCAACTAACCCTTCTATCAAACTACCAAGGACGCCCAAGGATAATATGTGCAGCTTGCATAGGCACTACATCACATAAAACTTCATCTACAAATCTACCAATGCGAAAAGGAACTAATACTTGTTTGAGTACACGTACCTCTCCACTATTGTTGAGCCATTGAAGCTTGTATGGATGTGGATGGTTGGTAGTTGGCAAATTCAGCTTTGTCACCATGAGAGCACTTTCCACATTTGTACAACTTCCAGGGTCAATCACCAAACTATGAACCTTCTCTTGGATATAACACCTAGTGTAAAAGATGTTTTCTCTTTGAAGTTCATCTACACTAGCTTGAGTAAACAATGCCCTTCGAGCAACTAGTGTATGACCGAGTCTATCAAGAGTTGGTTGTTCAATGATCTCCTCTTCATCCTCTTCTTCTTTCATAAGAGGTGGCATTCCCTCACAATCATCCTCTTCGTCATCGGTCACAACTTCTCCATTTCTTACAAGCATTACTCGTTGATTTGGACATTGTGATGCAATATGGCCGAATCCTTGACACTTGAAACACCTCACATCTCGGTTCCTAGGTTTGGGAACATTTGGGTTAGGGTTTGGATTGCCTCTTGCATTTGGTCTTGAAGGAGCTCCATTCGGCTTTGAGGGATTTGCACCAGGCTTGGAGAGACCATGTGAAGCCACGCCTGGCTTGTTCCAATTGGAAGGTTCCGATCCTCTCTCCTCTTTCTTGGGTGGTTGATTTCGCCAACCTTCCCCTTGGAGGTTAGTGTTTGGTCGATTGTTACCCCTCCTCTTGAACCTCCATTCCACCTTGATTGCTTTGTCCAATAACTCATGAATTTCAAGGTAGTGTTGAAGCTCCACAGTATCAGCAATTTCGGGCTTCAACCCTCGCACGAATCGTGCCCTAGTAGCCTCGGGGTCTTCACGTACATCAGCTTTGATCATGGCCATCTCCATCTCCTTATAGTACTCTTCAAACGACATGCTACCTTGAGTTAGAGTTTGCAGTTTGTGGTGCAAATCTCTATGGTAGTAGCTAGGTATGAACCTTTGTCGCATGACCCTTTTGAGTTCATTCCAAGTAGCGATCACGGGCCCTTCATTCCTCCTTTGCCTCATGCGGAGTTGATCCCACCAAGTTGAGGCATAGTTGGTGAACTCTAGGATTGCTAGCTTCACCTTTTGGTTCTCCGTATAGTGGTGGCAATCAAAAAGCTTCTCCATTCGACTCTCCCATTCTAGGTATGCGTCGGGGTCTGCTGTGACGGCCCCACCTCACCCTAGGGCGTACCAAAGAGTTCGGCGGGTCGCCTGCCCAGCTCTCGCCAGGACTCACTCACTCGTATCATGTATATACATCCATAGACAATAGATGCTCAAGTAAAAGATAAGAAACTTCTACACACCAGAAGTCTTCAAAGTGTTTACCATTCAAGTACAAACATCGAATATACGAGGGTTCTCATTCCTCATACAACCAGCCCGTGCCAAGCACTAGGGCGAGAACCATTGCAAGGCCAAAGAACTAGATCAACTAGACTATACAGAACTCTCGTCCTTGCTCGCCTTCCCCTGCTAAGGAAAACAATTTACGTGGTATGAGCTAAAAAGCCCAGTGAGGTTCTATATATATAAACAAGTAATTAAACAAGGAACATTAGTCATGGCGGCTCTCCTGCATGGGGAGGCGCCGCCGATAGTCAGGCCACCAAAGACGTTCGCCTCCATTCTTTCTCAACCTCCTTCTTCTTCCCCTGGTATTGGCCAGCTCAGTACATACAAGGGGGAGCCTTCGTTGGTGATCTCTCGTCAGGACTTGTTGCAGATTGCGGCGCCTTATTCTAATGCGCTAGTCGGCAGATTTGCTGTGGGTCGGCCTTCTATGGAGCTGATTCGAAAATTTCTTGTTTCTTTGGGGCTGCGGGGTGAGTGCCCGATTGGTTTGCTAGATTCCAAGCACATTCTATTACGTCCAGCCGAGGAGGAAGATTACACCAGGCTTTGGTGTCGAAAATCGTGGTATGTAGGCAAGTTTCATATGTCGCTGTCGAAATGGACAATTGATTTCCAACCAGGAGCAGAGTCATCAATTGCACCAGTTTGGGTCAACTTCCCGGGTCTTCCACTGCCGTTTTTTGAAAAGCACTTCCTGTTTAAACTGGGTTCTTTACTTGGTCGACCTTTAAAGGTGGATGAAGCTACGGCTTCGTTGAAGCGGCCTTCTGTTGCCCGTATATTATTGGAGGTCGATGTTTTGCAATCTCCCAAATCCAGGATTTGGATTGGCGATGATCAGTGGGGTTTTTGGCAGAAAATTGAGTACGATGACTATCCTTCATATTGTGTTGACTGGGCATACGGAAACATCCGGAATTGCGGCCGGTGCGCCGTTCTGTACCTGTATCTAAGCCGCAAGTCAGACAGGTCTTTCAACCAAAGGGGGTAGTTGTTGGATCTATTCCTGTTGTGGATGACATTCCGGGGGTACAGGAGCCTGACAAAGGTATTTTAGCACCGGATGGTTCTTTTTCTGATATTCCATCTTCGTCTTCTAACCCTAGGGGAAAGGCCCCGCAACCTGATGAGCCTGGTTTTGTATCGGGCGTCCCTGCAACGTCTATGGGGCCTACGGCAGATACGCAGATGGGTAAAGTTTGTCTGTTATCATTGCAGTCTGCGTCCGCAGTACGGATATATGAGCGGAAATCTTCTTCTCTCTCGCCTACACGACGCCAGGGTCATCGACTGGTGCGGTCTCATTCTGAGGGGCGTTCGGGGGTCCGAGGTCCGTCCTTGGCTGAGCTAAAGAGTTTTCAGGCTCGCCTGTCCAACAGATTTCAAGCTTCTAAGCTTTGTTGTGCTCCGGTTGTTTCTGGGTTTTCCCCGGAGGATACTGATTCTCATCTGCTGCACACGTGCCACAAGGGTAGGAGTCGACAGCCAAGGAAACATGATGGTACGATTTCATCTGCTCATTATAATCTTCGGTCTCTTAATGTTAAATCCAATTAAATTTATCGTTTGGAACATTCGGGGTGCTTCGAGCAAGGAGTCACTTCGTTATATTCGTAGCACTTGTAGATCACATAATATTAGGTTATTGGTTCTGTTGGAGCCTTTAGCCAATGTCACCCATTTGGAGAGTGTGCAGCTGTTCTTGGGTTTTGATTTTGCTCGGTCATTTGTGCATAACAAAATTTGGATATTCTGGTGTTCCGATGCTCGTTATTCTTTTGTTGAGGCTGTGGATCAATTAGTTCACATATATCTGACTTTCCCTTCGGGTTCTTCCTTTATTATTTCGGCTGTATATGCGAAGTGTACTAGAATTGGTAGGAGACGGCTGTGGGAGGAGTTGGAGCATTTTTCCACGTCTATTTCTTTTCCATGGATTGCCGTAGGGGACTACAACGTTGTTTCCTGTGCGGAGGAGAGGGTTGGAGGTTCATCTCTGAATATTCGTGATTTGGAGGAGTTTAACTCTGCTGTAACTCGGAGTGGTCTTTTTCCGGTTCAATTTGATGGGTCTGCATTCACATGGACCAATGGTCGCATGTGGCAGCGTCTCGATCGGGCATTCGTTAATGGCGTTTGGATGTCTGATGTTGACTTGACTCGGGTCGCTCATCTTCAGCGCGGTAGGTCAGATCATTGTCCGTTGCTGGTCAGTGGGGGAGGTACGACATCAAGGCGATCTTCCTTTCGCTTCCTTAATGTTTGGCGTGGTCATTCCAGTTTCCAACAAACGGTTAAGTCTGCGTGGGTACAGCCGGTTTCTGGAGTGGGAATGCAGAAATTTTTTAATAAGTTGCAGGTGGTTAAAGGAGCTCTAGCTAGATGGAACGTGGAGGTTTTTGGGAATGTCTCACAAAGGGTCCGTGTGGCAGCAGATATTTTGCTAGCCAAGGAGGCTTTGTATGATCAACATAGGGATGCGGTGTCGAGGACGGCTGTTCACGAGGCAAGGGCAGTTCATTCTCGGGAGCTTGCGATAGAAGGTGAATTTTGGAGACAAAAGGCAGCGATCAAATGGATCAAAGAGGGGGATGCTAATACCGCCTTTTTCCATGCTATGGTTAAGCACAAACGCAGCTCAAATTTTATTGCACGGATTCGGGGTTCAGGGGACAGTTGGCTGGATACGATTGGAGATATTAAGACGTCGGCGAGTGAATTTTTCTCTAAGTTGTTCACGGCAGACCGCAATGTTTGTTCTGGCATCAGACCATCCCTTGATTTCCCCAAGCTAACGCAGGAGGAGAATGACATGTTGCTGAAATCACCTTCGACAGAGGAAGTGTATGAGGTAATTTGTTCGATGGACCCTCAGAGTGCGGCGGGACCTGATGGATTCGGAGGGGGTTTTTATCAAGGTTGCTGGGAGTGTATCAAGGATGATTTCATGGATGCGGTGAATGAGTTTTTCGCTGGTGCCATGATGCCTCGCGGATTTACAAGTACCACGATCATTTTATTGCCTAAAAAGGAAGGTGCATGTGAGTGGAAGGATTTCCGACCAATCAGTTTATCTAACGTTAGTTCGAAGATCATTTCTAAAATTTTGTCTACCCGCATTAATCAGCTTCTCCCTAAGCTGATTTTAGAGTTTCAGACTGGTTTTATACCGGGCAGGGGTATACAGGATAATGTTCTGTTGGCTCAGGAATTAATTCTGGATTTGGACAAGAAGCTGCGCCATCCTAACGTGGTATTGAAATTGGATATGGAGAAGGCATATGACAGGGTGGAATGGGGGTTCTTATTATACATGCTTCGTGAGATTGGCTGTAAGGAAGGGGTAGTAGATCTGATTTTTCGTTTGATATCCAACGTCTGGTTTTCTGTGTTGATTAATGGGGAGCTCACGGGTTTTTTCAAATCGTCTAGAGGAGTTCGTCAGGGAGATCCATTATCTTCCACTCTTTTCCTCTTTGTAGCTGAATTTCTTGGAAGGGGACTACATCAGTTATTTTCTAGCAATAAGGGATTTAGATTTCTGTCCAAAGGAGGTCTGGTCCCATTTCTTGCGTTTGCTGATGACATGGTAATTTTCACGCGGGCGTCGCCGGATAGTCTGCAGGCGGTGTCCTCTTTATTACGGCAGTATGAGACTCTTTCCGGGCAGAGAGTTAATCTCGCCAAGAGTCGCTTCCTTTGTTCGGCGAAGCTTCCTTCGACTGTTATCAGTTTAATTCAGCAGCTAACAGGTTTTCAGCAGCAGTTTTGGCCTGTCAAATATTTGGGAGTTCCGCTTTACCTTGGCCGTAGTAAAACTATCCTGTTTGATGGAGTTCTTTCTTCCGTTAGAAATAAGCTCCATCATTGGAGTTCTCGGTTCCTTTCTGCTGGAAGAAAGCTCATCTTACTTCGTCATGTGTTGAGCTCAATGCCTCTATATCTGCTGCAGGTTACAAGACCAACCAAGGGGGTTTTGCTTAAGTTAGGCAGGCTGTTTAATGCATTTTTGTGGGATGGCAAGGATGGTAGACGGATTCACTGGGCTTCTTGGGAGAAATTATGTTTTCCAGTTGAAGAAGGGGGCTTAGGCTTTCGCTCTTTGTTGGACTTAGAGAGAGCCTTTGCAATGAAATTATGGTGGAGATTACGGCAAAATTCTTCTCCGTGGGCAAGGTTTATGCATCGTAAGTACGTTGGTGGCCAGCACCCCCTTTTGGCTGCAGCTGGTGTCGGGTCGGCTACATGGAAACGGCTCTGCTCGATTCGTGCTATATCTGAAGGCAATATTCGTTGGTGCATTGGTGAGGGGTTCGTTGATTTGTGGCATGATAGATGGCTTCTCGACGAACCGCTTCGGGGGCAGGTTGATGAAGTGCCTACTCATTTTTTAGTAGCTGAGTTTTATAGCTCTAAGGGGTGGAATACTGAGCGGCTTCTCCAGGTTCTTCCTCGATCTGTTGTTAATGTTATTTCCCAAACAATAGTGGACCCGACCCTTAAGGATGAATTGGTGTGGGCTCCTTCAGCGGATGGTAGGTTCACCGTGTCATCAGCCTGGGAGTTAATTAGACAACGGCGTAATCGGTCATTGGTTTGGCGTGGGATTTGGTGCCCTTTGCTGCCTTTAAAGATGTCTTATCTAGTTTGGCGGATTTTGGGTGATTTTCTCCCGCTGGACGACATGCTCCGGGGTAGAGGAATTTCTTTGGCTTCTAAGTGTAATTGTTGTGGGGTTGCAGCGGAGTCGTCGCAGCATATTTTTGTGCAGGGCAGGCTAGCAAGTACTGTTTGGCGGCATTTCTTTCTAGCTTGCGGCATCCCGTGGAGGTCCTTCTCATGTGTTTCTTCGCTGCTAGTGGTGTGGATACAGTCTTCGGGGACTGGGCGCTTGGATCATATTAGGTGTGTTATACCAGTGGTCGTGTTGTGGTTTCTGTGGCGGAGTAGAAATGATGCTCGGTTTGGTAATATCCCCTCAACCTGTGCTAAAGTTATCTTTAATATCAATGGGTGGTTGGCTGTAGCGGGGGCTGCACGTATGTTAAGCCGAGGTCAGTTGGAAGGGGATATGGATACGTATTTTGCGCGGTATTTTCGGATCAAACCAGTCAAAGCCTTATGTCCGAAGGTTATATCTTGGATGAAACCTCCTCGAGGGTCAGTCAAAATGAACACCGATGCTAGTGTGGTGAACGGGTTGGCTAAGGGCGGTGGAGTGATACGAGATTTTGAGGGGAAGATGCTTGGTGCTTTTTATAAGGAGTTCGGGGATTGTGAGGTGGTACAGGCGGAGGGGTTGGCAGTGTTGGCTGGTCTACAGTGGTGTGTTGGGGCAGGGTTGTCAGATATTTTAGTTGAGGTGGATTCTCTAGCGTTGGCTCGGCTGGTTACTGGACATTCGGTTGGTAAGTGGCCCTTGTGTTGTGTTTTAAGCCAAATTCGTTTGTTGCTATGCAAAGTGAAGGGGACCATTACACATATTTACCGCGAGGCGAATGCTGTGGCAGACAGTTTAGCAGCGTTATCTCTGGGGAGTTCACATGTTTCCTTCCAATCTTATCACATGCTTCCAAGTCGAACCCGGTCGTTGATTAATTTGGATGCGAACGGCTATCCATATATTCGCAACTTTAATTGTTAGGAATTGTTTCCTATCTTTGGCCTGTATTGACGGGTGGGGTTTTACCTCCGTCGGATAGTTTCGTTTTTAATAAAAGTTGGGGAGTTCTCCTTTAAAAAAAAAAAAAAAAAAAAAAAAAAAAAGGAACATTAGTCATGTAATAACATTTAATCCAGAAAACATGTCCAATATAAAGCAATGATAAAACATTCATTAAAAGGATACAGGCTCACAAGGAGCTATTTGTTCGTTCGGTCGTTCGTTCCCTTGACATTTCCCTTTATTCCTCCAATGATTTGAGAATTTCCTTTTTGAGAAGTAAAACCCTCGTGCCTGCGTTCGTTCATTCATCCCTTTCCGGACGTTGGCCGGACTCCACCCATCCGGACGTTGGCCGGACTCCACCCATCCGGACGTTAGCCGGACTACAAGGTAATACTCGAGTATACCAAATTCACCCAGGTCACCATATCGCCCGACCGAGTCCGCTTCTGGCTCGAGTCGATCGGTAACAAGGGCAAGGGCCCCGTTCAGCCAAAAAGGCTTACATTCATGCGCAACTAGTATTTCAACATTTAATCACCAAAAATTTCATATTTATTTAGGTCGAGTGCGATAAAGTACACACTCGCCTAACAAAAGTTCATTTTAGAAATCATAGAAAACAATTAACATTTAATCAAATATTCACAAATAACCACATAGTCACAACAATCCACATAGTCATAGAAACAAAACGTATATAGAACACTCACCTATTTACGCACAACAACGTGCAAAATATCCTTCCGGATATTATCTTTAGTCACTGAGAAAACCTAAAATTAAATGAAAAGAATATTACCACTCATTTATCACAAACAATTAGGTGCAATCAAAGAAGCTCGAAAAATGATGAGTAGAACGTATAAAAGACTTTAAAGTGGAACGAGGACATTTGGACCTGTGGACAAAAATAACTAGGGTTTCCTAGACCATACGTAAAACCAAACTCAAAAGGGTTATAAAATTTTCTAATGGAAACACTTGAACTAAAGACAAGTCAAAATCCAACTAGATAGACTAAGAAATACCGTTTTCAGAATCGTTTATATGGTTGAAACTTATCTCATTTTCAAGTAGATATTATAGACTAATTGTCTTAATGAAATTCATGAAAAAGAGAGGACAAAATACTCAAGAAAATCCTAAACCACTCCTCTTTATTTGGTAAGAGTAAGTAAACATTTGGAGTTTCCAATTGAAGAATGGAAAAACGGTCATAGTATTATACAAGTTCAAATAGAACTTAGCTTTCGGGCGAAAATTTGGGCAGCATGCCCTTTGTGTTTACCTAATTTTCCAGCCATTTATGGCTTCATGATTTTTCTCAGCCAATCCCAAAGTCATGTACACCACAAACTCATCATAATAGCCATTTCATAGGCTCAAGACAATATAAGAACAAAAATTAAAGTAATAACAAGTGCGGAAATGCAATTTGACAAAAGACAGTTTTGACGGGTTCATGCATAACGGTCACAACCGGAGTTACACTTATCGGATTGGGATGAAACTTATGCCGTTTCGAAGCTAAGACACAGGGTTACAATGTTGAAGAAGGCTACTCAGTACAGTTTACCCTGTATCTAGGTCGAATTTATCAAAATGATCCCAGATTTTCTAGTTCAAGGTTTACTGTGGTAGTCTTGATTCATCCACTCTGATCTCAGCACACATAACTCCAAATCCAGTAATTTCAAAGCCATATGAAAACTAAGACAAATGTATACAATTCTCATGAAGATGACTCAGTCAGATTTACAATGCAATCTAGTCAAATTCCCACTTTACAGATTCAAAATCCAACTAGTCGGTTAATTAACCGCACTGCATTCAAATGACCATATCCCAGTCTACCGAGGTCCGTTTAAGACGTTCTTGGTGGCGTTGAAAAGCTAATACAGGGTACTAAAACTTTAATGTTTTGACAATTGGCTAAATCTGAACGGATTATAGTGATCAAACACAACCAAAGAGACTGAACTGTCCACGCGGAATTCTGGAAAGTAACCTAGATCAGTGAGGGTATTTTCATCTTTTCACAAGCTACGTTGCTCCGATTGAGCTGAAATTTTGTGTGCAACTATTAAATACCATTCTATACAACTTTCATGTTTTGACCTAAGGCCAATTCGGCCTCTAACATGAAGAAACAAAACCGAATAGAAAGGGGAAAGAAATTTCCAGAAATCTGGAATTTTTGATTGTTAATGGAACCTTTCTTGATTTCTTGCTCCCATCATCACTACAACCACTTATCTAAGCTTAGATACAACATAGATCATCCATATAGCAAGTATAGACAGCACATACCTCAAAACAAAGCTTGCAAGAGTACCACTTCATTTCCTCTTGAAAATTTTAGCTTCCCTAGCTTCCCAAGATCACAATTCACGCTTTAATCGGTTTAGAATTTGTTTCTTGCACTTGGATGGTGCAAATCAAGAAGAAATTTTGTTTTCTCTTGCTCTCCCTTTCCTCTCTCTCCTAGCCCAGCTATGCAGCAGAAAATTGGGGAAGAATGAAGCTTAATTGGTCTTATAAGAAGACAAGAAGATTAGAACAAATTGTGTCCACAAGTTTAGCCAACACTTGGCTTGATTTCCACCACAAAATTTTCTCTTTCCTTTCTTGCATTTTAGCCCTTTAATTTCGGCCAAGATGTCATCATGAGAGAGGAGATATTTTGCTCCATTAGTAATAAACTTGTATGGCAAGAAAGTGGTGGTCAAGTGGTGGTTCAATCGGTAGTGCATGGTACACGTCGGTGTGACGCGTTTTCTCTTAAATCGCACGTACTAGGGTTTTTTTCTTCCAATTCACTAACTTTTTATCATTGCTTCTAATCACATATTATTTCTCACTTAAAAGTCACTCTTAAGCACCAAATTTGATCCTTACTCGGTACCGGATAATTATACTGCGGTTACACGAAAAAATCCGATTTCACCTTAAATTGAAAACGAATAGGAAAACCCTAATTTCCTATGGTCATTGGCACTTTTCTAGGGTGATTGAACTATGGATAACATGAAATAATAATTTCCAAATAATTTTCAAATAAAAGGGAATTTTTGAGAAATATGTAAGGAATTTGCGAGTCCTCACATCTGCCTTGCCCTGAAAAGAAGGAATGGTTAATTTAACTCCTTTAGGGATGTCATCTTCACGTACCAATTCAGTTTGGTTTCTCCTTGGAGGGTGTTCATAGCCTCGGCCGCCCCTTTCTTCCCCAAAATCAATCTCACCGTTAGAACCATTGGACTCAACCACTTGATGTCTTGCTCGAGTTGTATTGAATACACTTTTTGATCCCTCCATGCTATCTATGCGCTCATGTATTTCCTCAATGGTTCGGCGCAATTTCTGCTCTTGGTCTCCAAACATAGCCTTCATTTGAAAGGCTAATTGAGCAATGGTTAATTCCTCTTCTTGAGCCATGGTGTTCCTGCAAAATGGTTAGTAGTAAACAAGTAAAGTACCTCGCACGCTGCCTCATGTGTTTCACTTACTCGAATGTCTAAGTCACTCTAATGAGCTCGCCGATCAACCCTCTAAACCCTTGATTTCCTTCCTTGAAGAAATCAGAAATTCCTCAAGAAGTCCAAGGACTTACCGCCAATGGTCCCACAAGAATGTGGTGTAGAAGAGTGGTTCACTTGGTGATTTGATTTTTTTTTTTGTACTAGAAGGGAATTAAGAAGACACGGATAGAGTGCAATTTAAGCAATTGGAGGAAGACACGGACAGAATGCAATTGAAAAGAACTGCGGGTGATTGACACCCAAGGAACCGACAATGACTAAGGACAAGGTTTTCCGAATTTTGGGACTTGATGGATTCGGATTGTACTGGACTAATGTAACCGACTCACAGCTGAAACTAGGGCCTACTTAGACACTTGAAAACACCATAAAGTTGCTGGCACAAATTGAGTACTAATGTCGGTTTCTGGTCAGCACAAGGGGTGATATAGTAACGGGTTTGGGAATTGGCAGCTTTGGTTTGTGCATTTGGGAAGTTCCTAGAGCTGTCTTGATCGGTTGTGGAATATTGGGCGGTGGGCTGGCTGTTAGATTGTAGAAACCAAGAAGTTCCAAACGGAGTTTCCAAGGGAATTTGAGTGCAGTCAGAATTTGGAAGCTAGGGAGTTCCGAATTCAATTGGAAAGAAATATGTCTTGGGCTGCTATGTATTCCGACTTTCTTGCCTCTTCTCCCTTTTTTTTTTGCGTGGGTTTTTCCTTTTTTTTTTTTTTTTAACGCCACCAGATTGTTTTTTTTTTATTTCGGATCAATACTCAAGAACAAGAATAGGTTGGTCAGCCGCTAATCAAGTTGCCAGAGACAAGAACTTGTTTCAAGGACCCTTGTTTGTTTTTTTTTTTTTTTTGTCAATGGTTTCAATGTCTCAAGCGGTGGTCAGCCTTGGGAGCAAGGTTTCAATGATTGGGCAAGACAACCGCAAGTTCCAAGGCTGCCTTGTGTCCAAGACAGCAAGTTTTCAAGGCAGCCGCACAACAAGAGCTTGGTTCAAGCGGTGGTCAGCCCTGGCTTCAAGGTTTCAAGAGCAAGAGTGGATTGATACAAAGGTAAGCCTTTCAAAGTTTCCAAGGAAGAAAATTGTAAAACAGATTCAGCCTTTTTTTTTTGTGACTCTAGATGCTTTCCAGAAACAAGAGCAAGATGACACGAATACTCCACTTGGTCACAACACAATGCAACAAGAAAGTCTTGGGCACCAACTAAGGACAATATGAGACAAGACACAAGATTCAAGAAACGCTACAATAAGAACTCGGGCAGCCACAACACAAGCGTAACAAGGCACGATTGAGGTTTTAACAAACACACATGACCAGTTTGGAACACTTCCTAAGAGCAATATACGACAAGATTAGAGACTCAAATAACAAGACACGATTGAAACAAACAAGGAACGGACAGCAATACGGTTAAGACAAGAACGACCAGATTTGGGAAAAAACAAAAAGAAAACTTACAAGACTCCACTAACTGGATATACTTGATTCGTCAACTAGCTCTGATACCAACTGATACGAACCCACCAAGAAGGCCTGAACTCGTATCCCATTAGTCCCCGGATCTAGACGATGAAAATCAAGTTAAGGGCGGAATTCCTTGACTCCACTAGACGAACAACTTGCGAACCTGGAATTTAATCTCAACCCACAAGAGTTTGAATAAGTGAACCTAGGACAAGGTAGAAGATGCCACAATCAAGTGTGGTTCTTGATTGATAAGTCCAATGAACACCCAAGTCAATTCTCAAGTATTCAAAGAAGGATCTCTTAGAAAGAGATTTGTTATCACACAAGTGAAAAATGAGAGTAAAATTCTGATGGTTTATCTCTTTGAGAAGAAAGGCTATTTATAGCCTTTACAAAGAAACCCTAAAGCTTAAGCTGCCTGAATTGAAGACTCAAAACTAACTTAAATAAATTAGGAAATATAACAAAACCATTCGGCCATAATGGAACCAATGATTGGCCGAGTTAACAACAACCTTAAATAGAACTAAGCTTCTTTATTTTCGGCTTCAATCACTTGAACAAGTGTACAAAGTTTAAGATCATCAGCTATGAGCCCTTGAGCTTCACTTTACCCTCCATCTTGCACTTGAACTTGACGGACTAGGGCTTGCATAGCCTCTTGAAGTTTCTTAGCCCGACTCCTTGTAATTGGACCTCGCGGAACCACTAGCTCTTTACTTGACATTGGTCGGTCCCTACTCGAGCTGCTATCAAATTCTGAAGCATTCCTAACCAAAATAACCAATTACAGATGCAATTCTCAAATTCAAGCTACGCTACTCCGATTGACCTGAAATTGTGTAAGCACCCCTAAAATGTCATTCCCTACAACTTTCATGTTTTAACCCAAAACCAATTCAGCCTCTAACCATGAGCTACAAAACCAGGCAGAATGTATAACTTTGAAACCCTAGTTTTTCAATTTTCTTCCAAAACAGAAATTGCTTGCAATTAACCACTTTTCCCACCTCCCAGCTTCATTACATACCAATTCCAATCATCATACATGCCCACATAATCATATTCATATTAAATCAGAAAAATCACCAATAATTATAAAACTTCACCAATTCAACCAAAAATCAAGATTAATCCATAAACTTGCATCTCATACTATCACCAAGCATGAATTAAACATTATTAGAGGGAGGAAAGGAGTCCTTCACCACTCACCTTAGTAAAACAAGAGAGAGAGCAATTAACCACCTTAGCTTTCCAAACAACTTCACCAAACACGTTACAAACACTAAGTGAAGAGGTTTTATGGAACAAAAGTAAGATTAAGTGGTTGTTTTGATGATTTGGAGCAAGATGGTATCAAGAACTTGGAGAGTTTCTTTCTTTCTTCTTGTCAAGAGGGCCGGCTTCAAGGAGTGAATTTTGGAGTGATTTTTGGTCCAATTTTGAGTTATTTTAACCAAAAGGTAAAAGGGTGAATAGTGTCCAAACTTAAGAATCAATCCTATGGTGACACTTGTCACTATCATTAATGCATCTTTATCTTTTTGTTTCCTCTCACACCAATCCAAATAGCACCCTCTAATTATCTCTTAACACCCGGTAAATTAATTCCAGTATCCAAAACTTAACCTAGTTGGCCGAATTTTTCCGAACTTTTCGTACTAGCGGGTCCCACGTCCGGTATACGCTCTTAATTTCTCAAAACCTATTCGATACTAGAAAAATCATTCAAAAACTATATCTGCTCATTAAAAATATCTAGAAATTTTCCTAATCATGAAAAAGCAGAAAACAGGCCATGAAAGATAATAAAACCTAGAAAATGGGAAAAATTACGAGTTCTCACAGTTCCTCTTTAACTAGCACTTCTATGGAAGGGTTTGAAATTCAATCGGTTAGAACTTGAGATTGAGGCAAATTTGAAGTTGGAAATTGAAGTTTTCTCCCTTGGTTTTCTTCTCAAGAGGGCCAGCCAATATGCTATGAAATGAAGATGATTTTTGGGTCAAAGTGATATTTGGTAAAGTTAGGGAATAGTGGTCAAAATCCACATCCAACCATGTCATGACAGCTAGCACCTTTTAAGTTCAAACTTATTTTCTTGTCTCTCCAAGGTTAATCTATCCAGGTAACCTCTAATTATCTCCTATCACCTAGTAATTTATTCCCTTTATGCAAAATTTAACCTAATTGGCCGAATTTATCACACTTAAAGCACTAACGGGTCCCACGTCCAATATACACTCCTAATATCTCATGAACTAACTTATCCTAGAAAAATGATTTAAAACAATAGTTACTTATAAAAATTATTTAAAAATTTTTCATAATAAAGAAAATATAGAAATTGTGTGCAAATAAATAAAATAATGTCTAGAAAATAAGAAATTTTGGGTTCTCATAGTGGGGGCGTCACAACAGACTATGAGTATTTTGGTTGACGGAGTGTCAACAGGTGGACAAGCTCAGGGAATTGAACTGGTTTTAAAGTCACTTGTATCCTACCATTGTGATGTTACATTTCTGTTTATGGATGTGAAATTACTTGGTTTACATGTTTATGTGGATGTGATTTTACATTTTTAGCTCTGATTATTCACTAAGCATATAGTTTACTCCATTCTATTTGTTTTCCTTAGCAGGGGCCGACGCGGGGACCGCTCGGGCAGGTGTATAGTATAAGTGACTTTTGGTTTATAGAATAGTTGTTTTGCCCCAGTTGTGAGGCCCCAGTTCGTTCTACGTTGAGATATTCATTATTTGGGCGGTAACGTTTGGTTTGGGAGTATTTCGAAAACCCTAAGTAGGGATTAAGATTTAAACCCTAAATTCCGGTTAAGATTGAAAACCCGTTTTTCCTACATTTTCTTTATTAGAAAATTCCCCAGATAATTTTTATTGAGTAAATAGAGTTTTTAGATGATTTTCTAGTATTAGTTAGTTTTTGAGAAATTAAGAACGTATATCGGATGTGGGACCCACTAGTGCGAAAAGTTCGGAAAAATTCGGCCAATAAGGTTAAGTTTCGGATACTGTGTAAAATTTATCGGGTGTTAAGAGATAAGTAGAGTGTGTGAAATGATTGAAGTGAGAGAGAAAAGAAAGGATAGGATTGCATTTATGAGAGTGACAAGTGTCACTTCCTTATTGGATTGAACTTAAGAAACACTATTCACATTTTTGACTTTTTTGACCAAAAGATTAAATAAATCATTCAAAATTCACCATTTTTCTTTCTCCATAGCCGGCTCTCTCTCTCCCTTGCAAGAAGGAGAAAAAAAACCTCTTCAATCTTCAAGCTTTCCACTAGCAAATCATCTCAATCAAGCACATAAATTAGTTTCCTTTCCATACAACTTTTCTAGTTGGTGATAGTGGTTGGTTTAGTGAAGCTTTTTGGAAGAGCTAAGGTGTCCATCATCTCCATCTCTCTTGTTATTAGGTGAGTGATGCTTAAACTTCCCTCCTATACTTAATGATGGTTATTTTGTGCCTAATGGTGGCTTGAGTAATGGAATATGTGATTTATTTTTTGATTTGAAGAGTTTTGGTGAAGTTTTCCATTTTATGATGATTTTTCTGGTTTAATTGGATTATGATGGTGTGGTTGTTTATGATGATTGGTAATGGTCTATATAGACTCTAGTAGGTGCAAATTAGTGATAAATGCAATCAATTTTGGATTTGGATGGAAAAATGGAAAGTTAGGGTTCATAATCCCCTAATTCTGTCTGGTTTTAGATCATAGGGTTAGAGGGCGAATTGGACTTTGCTCAAAACATGAAAGTTATAGGTATTGATGAGATTGAAGTGCCTGCAAAATTTCAGGTCATTTGGATTAGTGTAGAGTGAGTTATTTTGGAATTACTGTAGCTGTTCTGCTTTGGTCAGAATGCGAAAACTGCGTTGGTATTTGGCTATTTTGGCTGGAATCACTTTGGATTTGGATATTAGTGTCTTCTGATGAAATGTAGCTGGATGTCTTAGCTATCATATGCCTTTGGAATTTCGGCATTTGGACTTGTATAGACTGAGTTGTGTGTTTTGCAAACCTGTTTTGGTAATTCTGGTTTCGTGTTTTGCATATTTGACCTAGTTGTGCTAGGATTTGGACTGAGTGACCTTTTACGTTGTTGTAGCCCTGTGTCTTAGCTTCGAAACGGTGGGTCTTACACCCCCATCCGATAACCGTAGTGAATTTGGTACCATTACCGCATATTAAGGTCAAATACGGTTTGTGATCCTGTTTTGCAATTCTGGTATAGTGTCTTGCATTTTTGACCTTGTTACATTCAAATTTGGACAAAGTTTCCTTCTTCAACATTGTAGCCCCTTAAGTCCTTGATATTCCTGTAAATTTTCATATTAAACGGATTAGTATATCCTGAGCTATAAACGAAATACTCAGACCTATTTTGACCAGCAAATTCCGTTACGTTTTTGGAAAGTTTACGACTGGAAATTTGGCTTCACATTTTACTGGGTTACAAGTTGTTTGGGCTTGCGACCAAAACACCAAACTTATAGCCTTATATCAGAGCTTTCTAACGCCCTTGGAATTTCATGAATCGGATTTATAAAACCTGAGATATAGCTGAGCAAATAAGGCCTGGCCGTGGAGATGACCATTTTCTGGTCAGATCTGTTTTGGTCCTGACGACCAATTTCCGTTCCGAATTTGGATTTCCGACCTTCATGAAAGTTGTTCCATTTGGAATGAACTATCTAACTGCTAATTTTTAGCTCTTTTGACCATGTGTAGCATAGAAAACAGTTCGCACTCAAAACTGACCATTTGTGCATTGGCCAGATTTCGTAAGTGATTGTGTTTGGTTCATTTGGGACTGAAGCCTCCAGTTTCAGTTCTGGATGTCTTCTTAACAGTTGTTTTTCATCCTTTAAGCTTCGATTTGGTATCTCATACGCCTTAATCCGATATTCGTAGCTCAACTTATGAGTAAACTAGAAATGAGTGTCAAATCTGCCGTTTCCGCTAACGGCCGTTTCCGTTTCCGTCCGTCATATTTACGTGCGCGCGTGTCATTTTTGCCGTTTTGCTTGTTTTAGGCACGATAGTAGCCGTTTTCGATATTGTGTGACACAATCTTCTATTTCAGACGGTGGTGAGCTGGGCGGAACTGGTGGGGCCCACTACTAGCTGTTCATTTCGATCCGATTCGTACTTTTGCTATTCCAGTTTCTGAGTAAGTATTCAGGCCAGTTTGGTGTGTTTTCTTTGCTATGTGTTTGAGATATGTGAAAAGGGTACTTAGGCGAGGGTGTACTTTATCGCACTCGACCTAAACCCTAATTTGAATGTATAATTGTACTTGGCATATGTATATGAACCTTTTGGAACCAAAACCCTTGAGCTTGTGGCTCGGGGCGACTTTCGAGTAAAGTTTGTGAAGTTTGCAAAGTTTGTGAGTTCGTGGGCCCGATCTAAGACCTGTTTGGACTATTCGAGCCGGTTAGGGCTTGGTCGAAGTCAGTCCAACTTAGTCTGAGGTCACCAAGTTTGTAGGTTCATGTTATGAACCAATTTTGTGAATCCGGTTCACCGAGAAGGTGACCAAGTTTGTGACCCGAGCTTGTGACTCAAGCTCAAGTTTGTGATTTTGTTCGCCCGGGCAAGTTTGTGAGGTGACTGGCCAGTGAGGGTGATAAGGTGTCGGTGGGTGTACAAGTGAAGTTCTACGGACCATTGAGTGTGGTCGACGGAGTGTCGGCAGGAGATCACGCATGGCATATGAATTGGCTTTGGAGCCACCTGTATCCTTATTATATGATGTTGTTCTTTTCTGCTTTTGCTTTACTCTTATTGTGAAATTGTTGCTACGTGAATTTATGCTTTCGCCCTTGTTTACTTACTAAGCATTTAGCTTACCCCATTCCTTTTGTTTTCCTTAGCAGGGGCCGACGCGGGGATTTTGGCACTTACACTAGTGTAGTTAAGTTTGTTTGTAATAGTTCGACAGTTAGGATGTTTGTTTTTGTTTTGGTGGTTTGTATAAGGATCCTTCTTAGGGTCTATCTTCTGCTGGTTGTGGTTGTAGTATATTAGAGTGGTTTGACTCGAGGCTTTTGAAGATGTAAATATAACTTTTGGGATTGTATATATTGTATATAGTGCTCTTTCGATCTATCTCGTTTGATTGCTTTAAGTTTTGAGTCCTGGCGCGAGTTAGGCAGGCGGCCCGCCAATACCCTTGGGTTCGCCCTTGGGAGAAGTGGGGTCGTCACAGTTGGTATCAGAGCGCCTAGGTTAGAGGACTTGGGCAAGTGGGACATACGCGATAGACACTAGGCATATTTGACCATCTTAAGTTGAATGATATTTTTTAAGCTGAAATGCCGGTTGACTGACGATTTAATGTTTTGTAGGTATGTATCCGGGCGGTTCGAGTGATGCGGGACCCAGTGGTGTGGGACCGAGACCTCCGAGTAGGAGGGGCCCAGAGGATCGAGCGCTGCGTAAGCGGGCGATCCGTTATAGGGAGAGGCTGGGAGAGCCTTACACTTTGTACTCCCCCTTCAGCCAGGTGTCGTGCCGACCCTGCGCGTGTTGGTATACGTATGGCTATCCCGACGTGGTAGTCATAGCATTGGATGACGAGCGTTATTACCTCGACAGGACAGTTGACTCTTTGAGAGTACAGCTGGAGGAGGCCAGAGAGGTTGGCCAGGGGCGGGCATCACGCATTAGGCACTTGGAGCGGAGTCTCCGAGAGGAGAGGGAGAGGGCGGATGCTTTGCACCGTCAGCTCCAGGACACACACCAGCACCTCTTCGCTATGAAGAGGCAGCTGAGGGGCAGGGCTCGGAGTATGTCTGTTGACTGCGAGCTCTTACTAGATTCAGCCGCAGAGGCACCGCCACGGGCCACCGGTCCAGAGGGGATGGATGAGGTGGATACGTTAGGTTCCGTTGGGAACCTGGGTCCTAGGGGAGACGCATAGGGCCGCTTTTGTACTTTTGACTGTTAGGCGGGTTACTTTTGTTAGAACTAGTTCGGCTAATTCCTTTTGTTACGTGGCCGACTAACTCGATTTTTGGAGCCGGAGCGCTCGTGTATATTGGGTTTTGTACCGACTGGAGGTCGGGTAATGTGTAAATCTTTTGGTGTGACTTTGTAAAAATGTGTATATATTTGAATAGAATGTTGAACTTATCTTTTGTGTGCCTTTTGTGCGTAAATTTTGTGACTCTTCTTTTGCTCATGGTCTGGATGATAAGCATACGTATTGTTCCGAATTATAGACTTGTACACTAGATGGCCTCCGGTACTCGAGGTGGAGGTAGAGGGCGAGGACGAGACCCTGAAATGGAACATGAACAAGAGCCAGATCAAGTAGCTACAGCCATCCAGCGAATGGCTGACTTGATGGAGCGTATGATTGACCAACAGGCTCAGGGCCATGGGAATGCTGTTGGAAATCCTGGACATAATCCGGGACATAATCATGAGGGCGAGAACCGCGCCTTAGAACGGGTCCAAAAGTTTGCACCTCCTAAGTTCATAGGAGGACCTAATCCTGATTTAGCAGAAACCTGGATGGACCGTATGTTTGATATATTTGCCGCGCTTAGGTATTCGGAAGAGCGGCAGATATCTTTTGCTGTGTTCCAGTTTGAAGGAGCCGCTCGAGCCTGGTGGAACGTGATTAAAACTAAATGGGAGCGCGAACAAACCCCCTGGACCTGGATCAATTTTACTCGAGAATTTAATGAGAAGTACTTGCCGCCCATCGTGCAAGAGAAACGGGAAGATGATTTTATCCGCCTGCGTCAAGGTGCATTTAGCGTGGCGGAGTACGAAACTCAGTTCACTAAACTTTCTCGCTTTGCCCCAGAGCTGGTGTTAACGGAGCAGAAACGAATCCGTCGATTCGTTCAAGGTTTAAATGTGGAAATCCAGGAGTCGCTAGCAGCTGCTCAGTTGAACACGTTTAGCCAAGCGCTAGAAAAAGCACAGCGGATTGAGACTGCGAGGGGACAGGTGAAAGCTTTCCATGATCGGAAAAGGAGGCAACCTAGCTCGAATGATTCCATGGTCGGACAAAGCTCGCGAAACGAGCCACCTGCCAAGATAAATAAGGGTACGGATGGTCCACGATCTGCAGGGATCCCGAATAACTTTGTGCGGGGTCGGGTAGTGCAAGAGGGGCCGAGGAGTGTCCAGCGTGGAGGGGCAAGTGCGGCCGCTAAACCAACCTGTGGTTTCTGTGGGGGCAACCACACTGATGAAAATTGCTGGAAAAATAGTTCGGTACGGAAATGCTTCAAATGTGGTAGCACCGAACATCTGATTGCCCGATGCCCCAAGATGCAGAAGGAAGGACTCAAGCCACCGACTGAAGGGACCACAACTAAGCCGTCAAATGCAGGGGACAATCGACCTAAAGGGCCAGCAAGAGTTTATGCAATGGGTCAACAGGAGGCGATTGACCCTTCGGCAGGTTTTGAAGGTACGCTTTGACCAACGAATTAATTTCGAGGACGAAATTGTCCTAAGTGGGGGAGATTGTGAGGCCCCAATTCGTTCTACGTTGAGATATTCATTATTTGGGCGGTAACGTTTGGGTTGGGAGTATTTCGAAAACCCTAAGTAGGGATTAAGATTTAAACCCTAAGTTCCGGTTAAAATTGAAAACCCGTTTTTCCTACATTTTCTTTATTAGAAAATTCCCCAGATAATTTTTATTGAGTAAATAGAGTTTTTAGATGATTTTCTAGTATTAGTTAGTTTTTGAGAAATTAAGAACGTATATCAGATGTGGGACCCACTAGTGCGAAAAGTTCGGAAAAATTCGGCCAATAAGGTTAAGTTTCGGATACTGTGTAAAATTTATCGGGTGTTAAGAGATAAGTAGAGTGTGTGAAATGATTGATGTGAGAGAGAAAAGAAAGGATAGGATTGCATTTATGAGAGTGACAAGTGTCACTTCCTTATTGGATTGAACTTAAGAAACACTATTCATATTTTTGACTTTTTTGACCAAAGGATTAAATATCTCAAAAATCATTCAAAATTCACCATTTTTTCTTTCTCCATAGCCGGCTCTCTCTCTCCCTTGCAAGAAGGAGAAAAAAAAACCTCTTCAATCTTCAAGCTTTCCACTAGCAAATCATCTCAATCAAGCACATAAATTAGTTTCCTTTCCATACAACTTTTCTAGTTGGTGATAGTGGTTGGTTTAGTGAAGCTTTTTGGAAGAGCTAAGGTGTCCATCATCTCCATCTCTCTTGTTATTAGGTGAGTGATGCTTAAACTTCCCTCCTATACTTAATGATGGTTATTTTGTGCCTAATGGTGGCTTGAGTAATGGAATATGTGATTTATTTTTTGATTTGAAGAGTTTTGGTGAAGTTTTCCATTTTATGATGATTTTTCTGGTTTAATTGGATTATGATGGTGTGGTTGTTTATGATGATTGGTAATGGTCTATATAGACTCTAGTAGGTGCAAATTAGTGATAAATGCAATCAATTTTGGATTTGGACGGAAAAATGGAAAGTTAGGGTTCATAATCCCCTAATTCTGTCCGGTTTTAGATCATAGGGTTAGAGGGCGAATTGGACTTTGCTCAAAACATGCAAGTTGTAGGTATTGATGAGTTTGAAGTGCCTGAAAAATTTCAGGTCATTTGGATTAGTGTAGAGTGAGTTATGTTGGAATTAGTGTAGCTGTTCTGCTTTGGTCAGAATGCGAAAACTGCGTTGGTATTTGGCTATTTTGGCTGGAATCACTTTGGATTTGGATGTTAGTGTCTTCTGATGAAATGTAGCTGGATGTCTTAGCTATCATATGCCTTTGGAATTTCGGCATTTGGACTTGTATAGACTGAGTTGTGTTCATTACAGCGTTGTATGTTTTGCAAACATGTTTTGGTAATTCTGGTTTCGTGTTTTGCATATTTGACCTAGTTGTGCTAGGATTTGGACTGAGTGACCTTTTACGTTATTGTAACCCTGTGTCTTAGCTTCGAAACAGTGGGTCTTACACCCCCATCCGATAACCGTAGTGAATTTGGTGCCATTACCGCATATTAAGGTCAAATACGGTTTGTGATCCTGTTTTGCAATTCTGGTATAGTGTCTTGCATTTTTTACCTTGTTACATTCAAATTTGGACAAAGTTTCCTTCTTCAACATTGTAGCCCCTTAAGTCCTGGATATTCCTGTAAATTTTCATGTTAAAAGGATTAGTATATCCTGAGCTATTAACGAAATACTCAGACCTGTTTTGACCAGCAAATTCTGTTACGTTTTTGGAAAGTTTACGACTGGAACTTTGGCTTCACATTTTACTGGGTTACAAGTTGTTTGGGCTTGCGACCAAAACACCAAACTTATAGCCTTATATTAGAGCTTTCTAACGCCCTTGGAATTTCATGAATCGGATTTATAAAACCTGAGATATAGCTGAGCAAATAAGGCCTGGCCGTGGAGATGACCATTTTCTGGTCAGATCTGTTTTGGTCCTGATGACCAATTTCTGTTCCGAATTTGGATTTCCGACCTTCATGAAAGTTGTTCCATTTGGAATGAACTATCTAACTGCTAATTTTCAGCTCTTTTGACCATGTGTAGCATAGAAAACAGTTCGCACTCAAAACTGACCATTTGTGCATTGGCCAGATTTCGTAAGTGATTGTGTTTGGTTTATTTGGGACTGAAGCCTCCAGTTTCAGTTCTAGATGTCTTCTTAACAGTTGTTGTTCATCCTTTAAGCTTCGATTTGGTATCTCATACGCCTTAATCCGATATTCGTAGCTCAACTTATGAGTAAACTAGAAATGAGTGTCAAATCTGCTGTTTCCGCTAACGGCCGTTTCCGTTTCCGTCCGTCATATTTACGTGAGCGCGTGTCATTTTTGCCGTTTTGCTTGTTTTAGGCACGATAGTAGCCGTTTCCGATATTGTGTGACACAATCTTCTATTTCAGACGGTGGTGAGCTGGGCGGAACTGGTGGGGCCCACTACTAGCTGTTCATTTCGATCCGATTCGTACTTTTGCTATTCCAGTTTCTGAGTAAGTATTCAGGCCAGTTTGGTGTGTTTTCTTTGCTATGTGTTTGAGATATGTGAAAAGGGTACTTAGGCGAGGGTGTACTTTATCGCACTCGACCTAAACCCTAATTTGAATATATAATTGTACTTGGCATATGTATATGAACCTTTTGGAACCAAAACCCTTGAGCTTGTGGCTCGGGGCGACTTTCGAGTAAAGTTTGTGAAGTTTGGAAAGTTTGTGAGTTCGTGGGCCCGATCTAAGACCTGTTTGGACTATTCGAGCCAGTTAGGGCTTGGTCGAAGTCAGTCCAACTTAGTCTGAGGTCACCAAGTTTGTAGGTTCATGTTATGAACCAATTTTGTGAATCCGGTTCACCGAGAAGGTGACCAAGTTTGTGACCCGAGCTTGTGACTCAAGCTCAAGTTTGTGATTTCGTTCGCCCGGGCAAGTTTGTGAGGTGACTGGCCAGTGAGGGTGATAAGGTGTCGGTGGGTGTACAAGTGAAGTTCTACGGACCATTGAGTGTGGTCGACGGAGTGTCGGCAGGAGATCACGCATGGCATATGAATTGGCTTTGGAGCCACCTGTATCCTAATTATATGATGTTGTTCTTTTCTGCTTTTGCTTTACTCTTATTGTGAAATTGTTGCTACGTGAATTTATGCTTTCGCCCCTGTTTACTTACTAAGCATTTAGCTTACCCCATTCCTTTTGTTTTCCTTAGCAGGGGCTGACGCAGGGATTTTGGCACTTACACTAGTGTAGTTAAGTTTGTTTGTAATAGTTCGACAGTTAGGATGTTTGTTTTTGTTTTGGTGGTTTGTATAAGGACCCTTCTTAGGGTCTATCTTCTGCTGGTTGTGGTTGTAGTATATTAGAGTGGTTTGACTCGAGACTTTTGAAGATGTAAATATAACTTTTGGGATTGTATATATTGTATATAGTGCTCTTTCGATCTATCTCGTTTGATTGCTTTAAGTTTTGAGTCCTGGCGCGAGCTAGGCAGGCGGCCCGCTGATACCCTTGGGTTCGCCCTTGGGAGAAGTGGGGTCGTCACACCAGTACTTGTTATAAGTTGACTGGTAAGATGTATATATTTGTTGTGGTGGTTATAGTTAGTAGCTTCTCTAGGGTTTACTTTCTGGTACTAGTGGAATGTACAGCTTGATGTAAATGGACCTCTCTTTTGATGATGTAATAGTGTAAATGGACCTCTCTTTTGTGTGAAGTCTATTTTCTCATTTGTAAGTATCGAGTCCTGGCACGAGCTAGGAAAACGATCTGCTATGCCCTTTGGTACGCCTCTGGGTACGGTAGGGTCGTTACAATTTATATATAAGTTGTATCTCCATTAGAAACAGTGAACTTGGTGCCTGATGTTTTGATTAGTGATATTACACATCTGTGTTTCAATGAATCAATTTCTACACCTTCTTCTTGGATTTGAACAAGAATTCTTTATTTGTGATTAATAATGAAAAAGGCAATTCGATTAGAGGAGATAGTATATTGCTAGTGTACTGTGTTTGATTCAAGATCTAGCAGAAGTAGTAACCAATTTTTGTAATTATCATTTTCTCTTTTCATCAAATTCTTAACCTTATATTACCCTGCACATTTGACATCTTTGTTAAACTTCCTTAGCATATTAGCTTAGCCTTTACGTCGTAAGATTTTCCCACTAGCCAAGTTGTGGTAGCACTATGAGTGAGAGAAAGCCACATGAAAATTAAAGGAAATCCTATAGCATTAAGTTTTGTGCAAGCAAAAAATAGAATTTTGAGGACGAAATTCTTTTAAGAGGGAAAGAGTGTGAGGACCGGAAAACTTATTTTATATTGTATCTTATTTTCTTGGATACATTTTCTTTTACTTTACTTTATATGCCTTATTTTCTTGGATACTTTATAAGTGAGTCAAGATTTTTATTATTTGGCTTCTATAAGTTAGTGCATATATGAAAGTGGGACCCACTAGTGAGGTGTGTGTGATAAATTTGGAAGATTAGGAGGAGTTGGCTGTAAAGGGATATTATTTATAAGGAGTTAAGAGACAATTAGAAGTTGACTAGATATTTTAGTGATTGAAAGATAATTAGATAAGGATTAGCTCTTGGTTTACCATTTGTCATAAAACCATAGAATCTTAACTTTGACTAAGACCAAATTTTCTTCTTATCCAACCAAGATAATTAGGTCACATTAATCATTGCCTTGCCAAGTGTCACTCATCTATGGAACTTTGAACAAGACTTCTCTTGAACTTTCTCTTAGAAGTTTGGTCAAAATTCCCTTCCTTTCTTTCTATTTCTTGGTCGAACTTCCTAGCAAGAAAAGAGGGGGAAAAACTTCGAAATTTCAACTTCATCCCATGCTTGAATCCTTGAATAATTTATCCTAGAATCTTACTTCAATCCATAGAAAGTTGTAAAAAGGAAGGAAGAAAGGCTCTTGTGGAAAGATTTAGGGAAAAAGAAAGCTCTTGGTTGCATTTCTTCCCAGGGTTTGAAGGCTTCAAGTTAAGAAACCTTCTTTTCTTTCTTATCTTTTTTTTGATAGATATATGACTTGATTATGGAAGATTTGAGAAAGATTTCATGGTTTTGTGAGGTTGATTGAATTTTCTAGCTTTGACTTATAATTTTCCAGCCTTGAGATGAAAACTTCTAGCTTTGATATGATTTGTGGGCTTGGATATCTTATTGAAGATGCATTTTTAGCTTTGTTATATGAATTTCCGGCTCTAGTAGTCAATTTTCAGCCTTGTTATGCTAATTTTCAGCCTTGGAATATGATTTTCAGCTTTGTTTGCCTTCTAGGTCTTTGTGAGGACCCGAATTTTATTTTTCTTACTTTTATGTTATATTACTGGTTTATTTAATTATTTATTTATTCATTTACTCCAATTAATTCATTTCATCCATTTTAATATCATTTGCTCGAAGCAATGTCTCATTTTATATTTTAAAACGTTTTGCTAGTAAATTTAATTTTTCTACGGTTCGTTTAGTAAAAAATAGTGAATACACATTTTTCAAGGCAAATTCGATCCTAGAGTGTAATGATCTTGGAGAATTAAGGATGATCAATAGTAGACTAAAAAAAGTTAATTGAGGGATTACAGGTGAGTGAGTTAAATTAAGCTCGATCAATTAGGAGCACTAATGGCCTCCTATTCATTAGTTGACTTTTTACACACAAGATAGCTTTATGTCATTCTTTGTTTCACTCCATCAAATCACCAACTACCACCCCAAAACACTTTCTTCCTTCTCTCCTCTTGGCCGACTCCCCCTTCCCCATTCGTCACCAAAAATTTCAGCTCCTTGTCTTCCATTTTTGCTCCAAGAAAACACTCCAATCTTGCTTCTTTCCTTGGTTTATCACACAAGCTTTAAGGGTGACTTGAAGGAGGAAGGAACTTTGGTGGTTTGAGAGCTTATATACTAGTGGTTGGTCTTCATTCTTGGAAGCAAGGTAAAACTCCTAAAGCTCTCATCTTTTCCCCTCAAATCATAGTAGTTAGTTAGTTCTATCTAGTTAGTTTTGGGTTATTGATGGGTTCACAAGAACCTTGACACTAGGTAGAGGACTTGAGGTGGCTTTATAGGTAAAGGCCTTGAGGATTATTGCGTGTTTACTTGTTTGTTTGGTGCTTGTTTTGAGGAATTATGGCTTAGTTTTGGTTGGAAAGTTGGAAAGAAAGCTTGAAGAATGGTAAAGGCTTGCTGTTCGAAATTTTGCTAGTTGATTCCCTCATGTTAATTTCAATTTTTTTTGATATTTTTGTGCTATAATTCTTGTTATATGTTGGTGTTTATGTGTGTTAAATATCTCCCAAAAAGCTTTACAATTGGTTGAGTTAAAGCAGGGGAAAGTGAGATTTCAAATCTGTAAAATTTTCTGATCAGGAGACCCGACCAGTGTTCACGTTTTGGCCCATAAATCTTCGTGTAGGAGTTGACATCAAGTCCCATTTATGGCATCTGAAACTAGACTCCGAGGGATTTCCAACGGTATAAAGTGAACCTCCTAATTGGTTTCCTATGAGCCATAGTGAACCGGCAAAGATGACTGATTTTTCTCACTAGTTTCATCTGAGAAACAAGCCTAGCTCCAGTTTGTAGCTCAATTTCACCTATCTTGCAAAACAAATTTTAAGAAAGTTCCTTCTAGTGATTTTGAGCATTTTGAATCTAGTTTTCAACGCCATAAACCATGCTGAATTTTGAGTTGTGTAGCTTTATTTATGATCATACTTTAAAATGCTGTCAAGCCTTCAAAACTGGAAATTTTGTGAAACCGGTTCCAAAACTCAGCTTTCTTAAAACTGTTGTATTTTGGTGTAGAAAGGTCCGAATTGAGTTCCTTTTGTTGCATTTAAAACTAGATTTAGAGTTTTATTTGTGGTATAAATTTCAAGGGCTGATTCCATTTCTACAAAATTTGCCAAATTTCCAAACTTTGCTGAAATTGCAAGCCTGTTTTGCTCTATCCTATCTGGAACAGTGACTTTGAGTTAAAATTTGAATGATTTAAAATTGGAGTCTGAGAAAAGTATGTTCCAGAGATTTTTAGTGAATTGAGTCTAGTTTCTAACGGTATAAAGTTTCCAATTTTTGGACTTACGAAAGTCGAGATATGATTTTTCCTAGTAGTGTCGTACCAAGCTGGAAATTTTCTGGTTTCAAACAAAGGACTCTTTTAAGCACTTTCAACCTTCCTTTGAGATTGTTAGTCCATTTTAAGTTTAATTTCATAGTTGGATACAAGATCTCTTTGAACTTTACACCTTCATTTTGAATCTTGGTTTCCAAAGGATTAAACCTCTCTTGATGCATTTTCTTGGTTGTTTAACTTTCTTGATTAATGGCACCACTTTTCATACTTGAGAAATGGACTTCAATCCCTAGTCTTGTGCCCTTGATTTCCATGAGTTTGAACTTTTAAAAAATGAGCATTTTGACTAGAGTAATTATTGGAGAATTTCACTAGTTTTATACTCGAAACTTGGAACCTTTAGCTTTGACATTTGCTATGAAAATGAGTGGAGTTTTGGATGAGTTTTGACTCCATTAGTTTGGAAAATGTGAACGTTCTTTATATTCTAAAGTTTGGACATGAGATTAGAAGTTTTGAGAGATGGAAAACCATCTACCCTTTTTCTCGATTTTCATGCCGAAAGTGACTATGGTACCTTCTTTTGGAATTGAGATTTACTTACTACAACATGAATCAAAAATGACTTTTGAGTTCTCTTTGAGCATTATTTCAATGATTTATGGGAAAAGCTCCTTTAACTTGACTCGAACTTGTGACCTTAAACCTTCATTTGTGAATCTTGATTTTCAATAAAATAAAAATTTTTGATGCATTGTCCTAGTTCTAGGCAAACGAACTTTCTTCTTTGAATGCTCAATGACCTAGGGTGTCTGTGAGTAATGGTTGGCGAATATTTTTTCAGGTGCTCAAGAGGAATTCGAAAGGAATTCCGGCGAGGAACTTTAAAGGAATTTCTTGCTCACTTGTTTTTGAAATTGGTGAGTGTCAAGTGCATGACTTGTTGCATAATGTGAGAACCCGTAATTTTCTCATTTTTCTAGGGTTTTCTCGTTAATGGCATGTTTTCTGCATTTTCTTTATTAGGAAAATTTTTATGAGTAAATATAGTTTTTAGATGATTTTTCTAGTATCAGTTAGGTTTTGAGAAATTAAGAGCGTATACCGGACGTGGGACCCGCTAGTGCGGAAAGTTCGGAAAAATTCGGCAAACTAGGTTAAGTTTTGGATACTGGGTTTAAATTATCGGGTGTTATGAGATAATTAGAGGTTGCTATTTGGATTGGTGTGAGAAGAAACAAAGAGATAGAGATGCATTAATTATAGTGACAAGTGTCACCACATGGTTAGTGGTCACTTTTGACTACTATTCATACTTTTACCCTTTTACTAAAATAACTCAAAAATTGACCAAAATTCACTCCAAATTTGCAAGCTCATAGCCGGCCCTCTCCAAGAAAGAAAGAAAGAAAACTCTTCAAGTTTTTGCTTCAATCTTGCTCAAATCTACCAAATCAACCACTTAATCTTGCTTTTGTTCCATAGAAAACCTTAAGTGAGTGATTGTGAGGTGTTTAGTGGAGTTGTTTGGAAGGCTAAGGTGATTAGTTGCTCCCTCTCTTGTGTTGCTAAGGTGAGTAGTGAAGGAACCCCTCTCCTCCATCTAATGATGTTTAATTCATGATTTGTGGTAGTTTAAGATGTCATTTTATGGATTATATCTTGATTTTGGTTGACTTGGTGAAGTTTTATAATTATTGGTGACTTTTCTGTTTTCATATGATTATTATTATGTGGTCATGTATGATGATTGGAAATGATATTTAAGGAAGCTAGAAGATGTGACGACCCCACCTCCCCCTGAGGCGTACCAAAGGGTTTGGCGGACCGCCTGCCCAGCTCTCGCCAGGACTCACTCACTCAAATCACGTGCACACATCCATGGACCATAAATAACATCCACAATTCAAACTTATAATTTACATTGATAGAGATCAGGGTACAAAGTCTCGATATACTTAAACTAGTTCAAAACGTATACAATCCAAATACAAAATGTTCCATTCGAGGAATAGCGCGAGTACAAGTCAAAAGTCAAACAACTAGACTACGCTAGTCTTTACATATCTCACGCCTCGCTCGTACCTGTAACACCCCACTTTCCCCTAAGGCGAACCAAAGGGGTTAGCGGACTGCCTGCCCAGCTCTCGCCAGGACTACGGATCAGTTAACGTCGATCTAATGCGCTCCGGAGCTTACCAACGCGCGCAAATAGGTCAAAATCACAAAAATAAAAAAAATGAAAATCGAAGCCGCGATGAACAGTAGAGGACACGTCAGAATCCGGCCGGATTTGGCCCTTTCCTTTTTCCAAATTTTTTTTTCTCTTTTCCGTTTGAAACGCGTATCAGTTCGAAATCCAACCAAGCATCGACCAAACATATATATACATTGGAAACCAACATTTGCAAGCCAAGACGGCATATCAAATATTCAACTAGTTCATACATGTACAAATAACCATTTACAAGCCAACCATTGGTTGCAACAAAACACTTAGGGTTTTCACCCTCAAGGAGCTATTCAAAATATACATTCACATGAGCTCAACTTGAACCAACTAGCACATTCTTTCCAAAAGTGGTCATTTTCCTGTAAGGAAAACAAATGGCACGGTATGAGCTAAAGCCCAGTGAGCAACTATCACACAAAAGCAGTCAAGATCACATAATCATAACCGTTCAGTTCAAATATGCAATTAAGAGATAAATCAAACCAGTGAAAGGATACGGTTGGCTCTCAAGAGCCCATTTCCACACTTGCAATCTTGATCCAACCTCATTGACCCTCCGTCAATGTTAAAAGTACCAAAACCGTAGACCTCACTTTACTTCCTTTCCTTCCACCAATCATACCCCAACCGGGCCCGCACTCCATTCAGTCACTTTTGGTAATACTCGAGTATACCGGAACCAAGAGTCTCATTACTACAAGGTTCCTCAGTACAGTCCCCGTGGCAAGACAATTTTCACGACCAAGCCCTCGCCGGCTCGATCCAATTGACTACCAAACGGGGTTGAGCTCAGTGATACAGTAAAGCCGTTGGACATTCATCCAAACGACACCAAATCAGTTTCCATGAGTGGAATTCAGTATTTCATATAACCAGTACAGTATTTCAGTGAACAGTCATTAACCATGAATAAAATCACAAGGGGTGAGGGCGGTCAAGTACACCCTCACCTTAATCACTTCCAATAAGCAAATAAGCCTTCAAGGCATCAATTACACATATAACAAAGCCACATTGTAACATTTAAGTGAGTAGTATACTCACAAATCAAATAAGTGCTATTTCATGCACTTCCGTCAGGGGAATGTCGTGAACCACCGTCACGCCCTAGAACAAGTAAACAAATGCAATGAGACTCGATAACGAGTCATATAGCAATGCCAATCACAACCCCAATAGGGTTTTATAAACATATACAAGCATGATGGCAAACCAGGAATTAAGAAAGGCCTTAAACTTAGGCCTTGGAAAGAAAACCGGATTCGACCTCATAATGCGGTAATGGCACAACTCTCACTACGATTATCGGATGGGGGTGTAAGACCCACCGCTTCGAAGCTATGGAACAGGGCTACAACAATGAAGAAGGTCACTCAATCCAGTTCCTAGCTTAACTGGGTCGAAAATGCCAAATACTATACCAGAATTACCAAAACAGGTTTGCAAATCACACAAAACTGTAATTACTATAACTTAGTCTATACAAGTCCAAATGCCGAAATTCCAAAGGCATATGTTAGCTAAGACATCCAGCTACATTTCATCAGAATACACCAACAACTAAATCCAAACCAATTCCAGTCAAAATGGCCAATAACCAGTACAGTTTTCGCATTCTGTCCAAAGCAGAACAGCTACAGTAATTTCGTCATAACTCATTCCACATTAATCCAAATGACCTGAAATTTTACAGGCACCTCAAACACATCAATACCTACAACTTTCATGTTTTGAGCAAAGTCAAATTCGGCCTCTAACCCTATGATCCAAAACCGGACAGAATTGGGGATTTAAGAACCCTAACTTTTCAGTTTTCATTCCAAATCCAAAATTGGTTGCATTTATTCACATTTCACACCCACTAGAGTTATTATAGGCCATTGCCAATCATCACAAACAACCACACCATCATAATCCAATTAAATCAGAAAAATCATCAATAAATGGAAAACTTCACCAAATCACTTCAAGTCAAGATAAAAACCAGAAATTTCAGCACTTTAATCACTAATAAGCATAACTTAAGCATCATTAGATGTAGGAGGAAGATACACACACCACTCACCTAGTAACAAGAGAGGTAGAGGTGTTGGACACCTTAGCTCTTCCAAAAACTTCACCAAATCAACCACTAACACCAACTAGAAAGATTTTATGGAGTAGAAACTAGTTTAGTTGGTTGAGTTATGGATTGAAGCAAGAAGAAATCAAGACTTGAAGAGGTTTTCTTCCTCCCTTGAACTTGAGAGAGAGGGCCGGCCAACAAGAGAAGAAAAATTGTGAATTTTATGCAATTTTTGGATATTTAATCCTTTGGTCAAAAAAGTCAAAATTGTGAATAGTAAATCTTAAAGGAAAACCAATAACATGGTGACACTTGTCACTCTATTTAATGCATTCTTATCACTTCTTTTCTCTCTCACATCAATCACTTCACACACTCTACTTATCTCTTAACACCCGATAAAATTTACACAGTATCCGGAATTTAACCTAATTGGCCGAATTTTTTTGAACTTTTCGCACTAGTGGGTCCCACGTCCAGTATATATTCTTAATTTTCTAAAAACTCCCCAATACTAGAAAAATCATCTAAAAACTATAATTGCTCATAAAATCAACCCAGAAAATGTTTCTAAGCCAGAAAATGCAAAAATTATGCAATTAAGGGAACTAAAACCCTAGGAAAATTTTTAGGGTATTTACGGGTTCTCACACTCTCCCCTCCTTAAAAGAATGTCGTCCTCGACATTCCACCTGTACTAATCAGATCAAATATCCCTCAAGAGTCACTCGAGCCTTCTAACTAATATAGATCCGGTCAAGATATCGCTCAGAAACCAATCAAGCATTGGGATTCAATCTATTCCAACTTGTATTCACCAGGTCCAATTTGTTTTCCCCAAAGTCGGCCAAATACTAAAAATCATTCGAATCTCACTTATCGTAATTCATGATCCAGGAAAGCATGGCCTATATAATCCAAGTACTACATATCACGCCAATCCAACCTATCAAATGGTCATGGTTCAATAGGGAGTTAATCACGTACCCAAATAAAACAGGCAAAAGGCTTGAAATCGGACGCAAGGTCCCAGATATTTGGAAGAAATTCAGGGTATAGTGATGCTTTAGATCAAAATTCATCTCTGGTGGTGCTGGACAACACAACAGGCAATGCCCCACCAGAGAGGTTCAGTTCAACCGCTACAAAAGAGTAGTAGCCGGTCTACAGTCACACCAGTACGAATAAGTTCAAGAGTAGGGTCAAAGCAGAGCCAAATACTTCAGGTTCATGGTGCATGAGCACGAATAAAAGTATAAGTTCAAGTTCAAGTGCAAGTTCAAGTTCAACCTCAAGGATCATGAGTACGAGTAAGAACACAATGGTCTAGTCTCTGTCTAGCCAATTCACATTCTTAAGCAGTCACAAATTCAAATCCACATTAGGTATGTAAGGCCACACTAGCCTAAACAGGTTCAAGTCTCAAGTAAGCTCAGTCTAATCGGTTCCAGACAGTTCGAGTTCTCTTACCAACCCAATACAATACTTTCGGAGTTCAAATTTCCATAAAAGTTGGAATATGGTCACAAAACCAATCATAATATATGTTGCGCACAAGAAAATCTCACCAAGTTTCCGACTAGGTTAATCCATTATACACCAGTAGATCTGAACTTCGGATTTATTTTCGGTTCATATTCAGTACTAGGGACCTAATAAATTACATGAAACTATCCATCAATTTCTCCCATGAATACGGAGTTGGCTAAACCCTCGGTCATAATGCTTTACTCCCAGTTCTGCTACCCTACTTAATAGAAGTCTATAATCACAGGACAAGGCATAATTAAGCATCAAAAAGCTTAATACATATACAAGGTATAACAATTTTTGAATCAGGACATGATTCTTTACAGGTATCAAAATTATAGCACGAGCCAAAAGTCACAAAATAAGGCCAATATGTCAGATATTGTATATAGGCAATTAAGTGTCACAACAGATAAAAGCTTATGTAAGCAGGATACCAAAGTCTCAGGACGTGCACCACCCTTCCTAGGTCTATAGTTAAACCAAAGGGTCCAATTATTGCTAATTTCAATCAAATCACATACCCTTACGCAATTAGATCCAATAAAGCCATAACGCCAGCTGAAACCAAGATTATCCATTCGAAGTTAAAAATCTGAAATAAACAAGCGACCAGCAAAAGCACCATCATCTCCAAGAATAACCAATCTTAGGTTCTATAGTAAAGTCGCAAGTTCCATGTTCAAACCCAAGAAATGAATACAACTCGCTAACTAACGTGCCAAATGGAACCCAAGTCAATTCACACTAACTTCGTACTCTTGAATACAGTCACTCTATATCTCAAAGTTGCCTCAGTCCGTACATTTAAAATTGGCTCACTCTTCTTGAAAGTCAAGAATTTTAAAACATAAGCAAAGTATTTAAAGTAATCAGAAATCTTATCAAGTTCAAAATTCACAATGTTAACCATAAGCTTGCCATTCTTTCAAAAATTCAGGATATATATATATATTTTCTTCGTGTAAAGCATGGACAATTTCAAGTGTGAGACTACACTAATATACAATCAAGGGGAAAACTTAGTTTAGAAATTGTTATCCTGGTATTAACCCATCATATACAAAATTCAACAACTCATCAGTTATTCACTAATTTTCAAATTTGAAATTCAAGTAAAATTCACCTTTTTACCAAAATCAGGAAAATATACATATTTAAAGCATATATATCTTATTTCCACTCATCGCTTACAAATAAAACTAGTACATCCTAGTTTTTCTTCAAAATCCCAAAACAGAATTTCTTTAGAAGGTATGTGGGCGGAAAATGCATTTAAACACATTACACGTACACATAGCCCACATAACCAGGTTAAGCAATCATACGGAACAGTCAGTCAATTACATACGAAGTCATTGCATGAAACAATAGGGTCCTCAAAAGTACTTTGAACAACTAGGTCACAAGTGCAAAAGAACTCACGAAAAGCTTTTCCCCTTCTAGGGCTTCGTCCAAATATCTATATCTTAATCAAGGTCGATCACGCTTAACCATACCCGAACAAACCACACGAAATTCCATAGAATCGCCTTTCTAGTTCACCAAATCCTTTCTAACCTAGGCCCTCATATCCTTCGTATCCGGGCGCAAGAATCTTGTCTAAGATAGTTCACATCTCGAGCCGGCCGGTCCCAAGAGTAAACCATCCTTATTAAAGGTTCCTACCCGACATACATACCTAGCTTCCTCAAGTCCCATAATAATGATTCATACACTTATCACATGCCCGGTTCATAACTTACGCTCAAACGAGCACTTAGACATATTCATGAAATTAGGACCACAACACCCCTTGGCCCAGTCTCACTCCGCGCAGAGACCACGCGACGTGGCTCTGATACCACTTGTGGCAGTTCTCAGGGTCACATCACGGGGTACCTATCAGCTTGCCACCCGCACGCGGGCATCCCCTACGGAGAGTTTCGCTTCGTGACTCTTCACGAACGAGAGGCTCGGGGCTTTTCCAGACGAAGGACGTAAAGTCCCAACTGTCGGCATATGGCTCTGATACCAACTGTAACACCCCACTTTCCCCTAAGGCGAACCAAAGGGGTTAGCGGACTGCCTGCCCAGCTCTCGCCAGGACTACGGATCAGTTAACGTCGATCTAATGCGCTCCGGAGCTTACCAACGCGCGCAAATAGGTCAAAATCACAAAAATAAAAAAAATGAAAATCGAAGCCGCGATGAACAGTAGAGGACAAGTCAGAATCCGGCCGGATTTGGCCCTTTCCTTTTTCCAAATTTTTTTTTCTCTTTTCCGTTTGAAACGCGTATCAGTTCGAAATCCAACCAAGCATCGACCAAACATATATATACATTGGAAACCAACATTTGCAAGCCAAGACGGCATATCAAATATTCAACTAGTTCATACATGTACAAATAACCATTTACAAGCCAACCATTGGTTGCAACAAAACACTTAGGGTTTTCACCCTCAAGGAGCTATTCAAAATATACATTCACATGAGCTCAACTTGAACCAACTAGCACATTCTTTCCAAAAGTGGTCATTTTCCTGTAAGGAAAACAAATGGCACGGTATGAGCTAAAGCCCAGTGAGCAACTATCACACAAAAGCAGTCAAGATCACATAATCATAACCGTTCAGTTCAAATATGCAATTAAGAGATAAATCAAACCAGTGAAAGGATACGGTTGGCTCTCAAGAGCCCATTTCCACACTTGCAATCTTGATCCAACCTCATTGACCCTCCGTCAATGTTAAAAGTACCAAAACCGTAGACCTCACTTTACTTCCTTTCCTTCCACCAATCATACCCCAACCGGGCCCGCACTCCATTCAGTCACTTTTGGTAATACTCGAGTATACCGGAACCAAGAGTCTCATTACTACAAGGTTCCTCAGTACAGTCCCCGTGGCAAGACAATTTTCACGACCAAGCCCTCGCCGGCTCGATCCAATTGACTACCAAACGGGGTTGAGCTCAGTGATACAGTAAAGCCGTTGGACATTCATCCAAACGACACCAAATCAGTTTCCATGAGTGGAATTCAGTATTTCATATAACCAGTACAGTATTTCAGTGAACAGTCATTAACCATGAATAAAATCACAAGGGGTGAGGGCGGTCAAGTACACCCTCACCTTAATCACTTCCAATAAGCAAATAAGCCTTCAAGGCATCAATTACACATATAACAAAGCCACATTGTAACATTTAAGTGAGTAGTATACTCACAAATCAAATAAGTGCTATTTCATGCACTTCCGTCAGGGGAATGTCGTGAACCACCGTCACGCCCTAGAACAAGTAAACAAATGCAATGAGACTCGATAACGAGTCATATAGCAATGCCAATCACAACCCCAATAGGGTTTTATAAACATATACAAGCATGATAGCAAACCAGGAATTAAGAAAGGCCTTAAACTTAGGCCTTGGAAAGAAAACCGGATTCGACCTCATAATGCGGTAATGGCACAACTCTCACTACGATTATCGGCTGGGGGTGTAAGACCCACCGCTTCGAAGCTATGGAACAGGGCTACAACAATGAAGAAGGTCACTCAATCCAGTTCCTAGCTTAACTGGGTCGAAAATGCCAAATACTATACCAGAATTACCAAAACAGGTTTGCAAATCACACAAAACTGTAATTACTATAACTTAGTCTATACAAGTCCAAATGCCGAAATTCCAAAGGCATATGTTAGCTAAGACATCCAGCTACATTTCATCAGAAGACACCAACAACTAAATCCAAACCAATTCCAGTCAAAATGGCCAATAACCAGTACAGTTTTCGCATTCTGTCCAAAGCAGAACAGCTACAGTAATTTCGTCATAACTCATTCCACATTAATCCAAATGACCTGAAATTTTACAGGCACCTCAAACACATCAATACCTACAACTTTCATGTTTTGAGCAAAGTCAAATTCGGCCTCTAACCCTATGATCCAAAACCGGACAGAATTGGGGATTTAAGAACCCTAACTTTTCAGTTTTCATTCCAAATCCAAAATTGGTTGCATTTATTCACATTTCACACCCACTAGAGTTATTATAGGCCATTGCCAATCATCACAAACAACCACACCATCATAATCCAATTAAATCAGAAAAATCATCAATAAATGGAAAACTTCACCAAATCACTTCAAGTCAAGATAAAAACCAGAAATTTCAGCACTTTAATCACTAATAAGCATAACTTAAGCATCATTAGATGTAGGAGGAAGATACACACACCACTCACCTAGTAACAAGAGAGGTAGAGGTGTTGGACACCTTAGCTCTTCCAAAAACTTCACCAAATCAACCACTAACACCAACTAGAAAGATTTTATGGAGTAGAAACTAGTTTAGTTGGTTGAGTTATGGATTGAAGCAAGAAGAAATCAAGACTTGAAGAGGTTTTCTTCCTCCCTTGAACTTGAGAGAGAGGGCCGGCCAACAAGAGAAGAAAAATTGTGAATTTTATGCAATTTTTGGATATTTAATCCTTTGGTCAAAAAAGTCAAAATTGTGAATAGTAAATCTTAAAGGAAAACCAATAACATGGTGACACTTGTCACTCTATTTAATGCATTCTTATCACTTCTTTTCTCTCTCACATCAATCACTTCACACACTCTACTTATCTCTTAACACCCGATAAAATTTACACAGTATCCGGAATTTAACCTAATTGGCCGAATTTTTTTGAACTTTTCGCACTAGTGGGTCCCACGTCCAGTATATATTCTTAATTTTCTAAAAACTCCCCAATACTAGAAAAATCATCTAAAAACTATAATTGCTCATAAAATCAACCCAGAAAATGTTTCTAAGCCAGAAAATGCAAAAATTATGCAATTAAGGGAACTAAAACCCTAGGAAAATTTTTAGGGTATTTACGGGTTCTCACAGTACCCCTGTAAGGAAAACAAATAACGTGGTATGAGCTAAAAGCCCAGTGAGGTTCCAAATAGCAAATTGACCATTATTTATAAGTACAAGTTTTCGATATAGCAAAGTAAGGAGCATGAAGAGTTCATAAATGTGAGCAATAACACGTCAAGTAGAAATCTCAAAATAAGCGAGTGTAAAAGTTTTTCAAAATCAACAATAATCCAATAAGCAATAATCAATCCAAAGCATAAGGATACGGATGGCCCTCAGGAGCCAACTTCCATTCATCATCAGGAGCTTGATCACGTAGTAGTTGACACTCCGTCAACTTTCAAGTAAAGGAACCAATCCAGTAGAGCACCACTTACACGACTCTCCGTCCACCATTCACACCCCCTACTGGGCCCAAAATCCTCAATAAACATGGGTGGTAATACTCGAGTATACCGATTAGCCGAGGAGGTATCACTCCACTCGACAAAACAAGAGACCCAGGGTTCGTTACCCAATCGACCAAGCCCTTGCCGGCTCGACTAGAGTAACTCGCCACAGGGTTTCTGGAATTCCAGGAAGTGCGCACATCAAGTATATCAAGTCAATTGCAATCAATAAACAAGTATATCACGTAAGAGCAAGTGCGATAAGGTACACTCTTGCCCTGTCAATTCACGTATATAACATGTACTCATATTGGTCACGTATCAAGTTCAAGTATCTAGTACAATTCAGTATTTGAAAGCACTCACCACAAGATATAGTGCCTTTACTGGTCACTTTCAGGTTATACTCTGGGTTCGGAGTCCAAATCTGCGATAAACTCAGTTTGAGAACTTTGAAACATGTCTAGAATTCGAAACTTAGACGTTTCGTCAATAAAGATCAAGAAATTGAAATTCACTTGGAGAGTAGTCGTGAAACACTTGCTCGCTTTTTAAACAGTAAAACTTTGTAACATTTTTACTTGAAAATGCCATGCGAGTCGAAAGTACAAGGAAAATATACTCCGAGCAATCATGATTTCATTTCTCAAGGGTACAAGTTCGGCCAAGTCCTAACATATAACCCTTGATAACAAAGCAGCAAGGTCCTTGCTAGTTCGAGTGATAATCACTTAACCCTTACTCACGTTACAAGTATAGTTTCCTAGTCCTCGAGTGTAAATTCGGGCAGCATGCCCTTTGTGTTTACCAAATTTTCCAGCCATTTTGGCTTCAATCCTTACACAATCCAACCCAACATCATCCACAATATAATTTCAGTTCATTAGCCATTCCATAGGCTCAACACAACATAAGAACAAAAATCAAAGTGATAATAAGGGTGGAAATGTAACCTAGCAAAAGACAGATTTGACGTATGGTTGCGGAAATAACACATCCGAGGCTACGCCTATTGGATTGAGGCGAAACTTATGCCGTTTCGAAGCTAAGACTCAGGGCTACAATGTTCATGAAGATCACTTGGTCCAGTTTCTAGTGCAACCTAGTCAAATCCTCAATTTACAGAACCAAAACCCAACTAGTCGGCTATTTAACCACACTGCACTGGAATGGTCATATCTCAGGTTACCAAGGTCCGATTAAGGTGTTCTTTGAGGCGTTAGAAAGCTAAGACAGGGCACTAAAACTTTCATGTTTTGGTCCAAGACTAAAACGGAACGGATTACAGCGAATAAATACCATCAAATAGACTGAACTGTCCACGCGGCATTCTGGAAGGTAACCTAAAACAGCAAGGGTATTTTCATCTTTTCACATGCTACATTGCTCCGATTGAGCTGAAATTTTACAGGAAGCTATAAAATACCATTCTCTAAAACTTTCATGTTTTGACCTAAGGCCAATTCGGTCTCTAACATAGGGTTACAAAACCGGACAGAAAGTTGGGGAAAATTTTCCAGATTCTGGAATTTTTGGTATTTAAAGGAATTTTCTCAAATTTCTTGTTCTAATCACTACCAAACAACCTTATATAACCTTATTTACAACATTTACAACCACACAACAAGTTTAGGCAGAAACTCTGAAACCCTAGCTTGCTTATTCATCCCAAAATTCATCACAACCACTTGGATAATCATGAAATCAAGCCAAAACTTAAGCAAAAAAAACATCTTAAAGCAAGATTAAAGCAACAAGGATCATGATCAGATGTTTGTACCTCAAAAGCAAGTCTTGGAAGAGTGATTCTTCACCCCCTTAGAAATTTCTTAGTTCCTCAAGCTTCCCAACTCACAACCTCCACTTTAATCGGTTTAAAATTGGATTTTCTCACTTGGTTTGGCTAAGATTCAAGAAGAAAGAATTTTTTTCTTTTGCTCTCCCTTTCTCTCTCTCTTTTGGTCGACCAGCAGCAGGAGAAATGAAGGGGAAAGTCCAGAAAATTGGTTTAATAAGGTTAGTTAATCACTTGGCCAAGAAACTCTAGGGTGGCGACACTTGTCGCCACCACCACCTTTCATTTTTCTCTTTCCTATCCTTGTTATTTTAGCCTCTAATTTTGGTCAGACTTAGCTGGAAATTAAGAAGATATTTTGCTCAAATATCAATGAGCTCATGTGGTAAGAAAGTGGTGGTCCAGTGGTGTGTTCAATCGGTAGCGCGCGGGACCCGCCGGTTCGCGCCGTTTTTCTTAAAAACACCCGTACTAGGGTTTTTACTTCCCATTCACTAACCTTATATAATTGCTCCTATTCACATATTATTTCTCACTTAAAAGTCACTTTTAATCATCAAATTGATCCTTGGCCAGTACCGAAAATTCATCCGGCGGAAAAATCGCTAAAACCCTAATTTGCTCAAATCTTGAAAACAAAGAGTAAAACCCTACTTTCTAGATTCATTTGCACTTATTATGGAATAATTAGATAGTAGAGCTTTAATAAATAATAATTTCCAAATAAAAGAGCATTTTTAAGAAAACGTGAGGGTTTTACAATTTTAGAAATTAAAATTAGGGTTTCTATTAAAATGTGAGACATTTAATAAAACCGGTTAGTCACAAGTAAACTAGGGTTTTTTTGATTAAACATTTAGGGTTTCTAGTCTTTTAAAATAAAATAAGGTTTTAAATCAAACCCGAAGAAATACTCTTTAATATCTTCTTTACAAACAATCTCCTAATATTCGGGGTGTTACAGAAGATGGAAAAAGTGGTTAATTGCAGGAAATTTCTGTTTTGGAAGGAAATTTGGAAAGCTAGGGTTTCATTTCCTTCATTCTGCCTGGCACTGTTTATCATAGTTAAAAGCCGAATTAGCCTTGGGTTAAAACATGAAAGTTGTAGGTAATGATATTTTAGAGATGCCTACAAAATTTCAGGCCAATCGGAGTAGTGTAGCTTGTGAAAAGACGGAAATACCCCTGCTGCCCTGGTTTTACCCGAACTTGAGAATTGCTTCTGTAATTGGTTAATTTGGTTGGGAATACTTCTGATTTGGTTGTTGAGGTATTCTGAAGAAATGTATCCTGATGTCTTAGCTTTCAGATGGCTTTGGAATCACTTGATTTGGACTTAGGTAGCCTGAATTACAGTTTGTTAACCAGAATACGGTTTGTTCACCTGTTTTTGCGGTTCTGGTTTAGTATATTGCATTTTTGACCTAGTTTCACTATGAACTGGACTGAGTGACCTACTGTAACTTTGTATCCCTATCTCTTATCTTCAAAACGGTGTATCTTACACCTCCATCCGATAATTGTAGTGCCAATGGTGCCAAAACCACAAAATGACGTCAAAACTGTTTTTCTGGTTTAGAGCTTAATTCCATTTCCGGATTTCCCTGGTTTACTCTAGTGCTTATACATTCTTATGAAGCTCTATTTTGATAGTATTTGGGATTGATTTATGACTTGTAAGTGAGTCTTATTGTGCTTATTTGAATATGTTAGGACGTGACGGTGGTGCGAGACACTCTTAGGCAGAAGTGCATGAAATATCATTTGCTTGATTGGTGAGTGTACTACTCACTTGTTGTTTACAATGTGGCTTTGGTATATGTGAACTTGATGCCTTGAAGCATTATTTGCTCCGTTTAAATTGATTAAGTGAGGGTGTACTTGATCGCCCTCACCTATTTGGTATTTCATATGACTGTCTACTGTTTCACTGTAATGATTGAATAATACATGAAATACTGAATTTAATTCATGAATTGGGTGTCGCTTGGACGAGTATCCAACGACCCTTACTGATACTACTGAGCTCAACCCCATTGGTAGTCGATTGAATCGAGCCAGCGAGGGCTTGGTCGTGAAGGTCGACGAGCCATGGGGACTGTTATATGGAATCTTGTAGTAGTGAGACTCTTGATTCTGGTATACTCGAGTATTACCAAATTTCTACTGTTTGGAGTTCGGGTCCGGTAGGGGTATGTTGGGTGGAAGGAATGGAAGTAAAGTGGAGCCTACGGTTGGTTACTCTTGAACATTGATGGAGGGTCAATGAGGTTGGATCAACAATGCAAGCGAGGAAAGGGGCTCTTGAGAGCCGTCTGTATCCTTTTACCATCTTGTTAATGTGTGATCTTGGTATTTCGTCCTTGACCGCTTTATGCCTATATGACTTGGTTGCTTGTGTGATAGTATACCACTGGGCGTAAGCTCACTCTGTTCCTTTTGTTTTCCTTACAGGAAAATAAATACTTTTGGACTGGATTTGATAGTTGGTTGCTGAATTGAGCTAGATGTACATATCTTTTGTATAGCTTATTGATTGAAACCCTGAATGCACATTTGGGTCCGTTTCCCTCTTTTGATTTGGCAAACCGTACATGTATAAACCTATGGGATAATTTTGTATGCCATTTTGGAATGTAAATGTTGAATTTCAAGATGTGTATGTTTGCGTGATGTTTGGCCAGATTTTGACGTGGCCGGTGCTATTCATGACCGACTCCAATTTTCATTTTTTTTTATTTTGTGATTTTGACTTGCTTACGCGCGTTAGTATGTTCCGGAACGTATTAGATCGATGTGAACTGAACCGTTAGTCTTGGCGAGAGCTGGGCAGGCAGTCCGCTAACCCCTTTGGTTCGCCTTAGGGGAAGGTGGGGCTGTCACACATAATACTTGAACTACTTTTTGTTGAATACATGAATTGGACTTGTCGAGATGAGTGTGTACTTTATCGCACTCGTTCTCTTTTACTTGACTTGATAATTGACCTGCTCGTACTTGACAATTATACTTGTGATTGACATGGCATCGATTTGAGAGCAATCTCATCGACTTATACTTAAACTTGTGGGGACTCCCAAAACCAATGGCTAGCCATTCAACTCAAGCCAGCAAGGGCTTGGTTGACGAGTTTGGTGAACCTTGGACATATACTTGACTTGGTTATACTTGAGTAATATTAAAAATTTATTTGATGTTCGGGCCCTGTGAGGACCCGCAAAATTCCCTTCTTTTATATTATTCTATTTTATTTCTTCGCATGCATTTTCGCCACTATACTATATTATATTAATTTTTAGAGATTTGTATAAGTGAATATAGTTTTAAATCATTTCTTTTGGTATAATTCAATTCATGTTAATTTTGAAGTGTCTTATGGACGTGGGACCCGCTAGTACGGTAAGTGCGATAAATTTTGGTGACTAGGTGAATTTTGTGTAAAGGGATGTTATTTTACAAGGTGCTAGGAGATAATTAGAGGTTAGCTCGATAGATCAACCAGTGGTAGACAAAAGGATGAGGTTAAACCCTAGCACGCCATTTGTCACTAAACCATTGGAAGTTGTGTGACGTCCCCACTTCTCCCTAAGGCGAACCAAAGAGTATCGGCCGGACGACTGCCCAGTTCTCGCCAGGACTCGATACAAATTCAATTCAAACTTAAGGGTAACTATCGATACTAAAAGTCGAAAATATAAAGAAAGTTCGCTTCCTTAATAAACATTCAAGTCTTACATCACAAGATACCAAAAGCACATCTCAATCCCAAAATATACAACCTCCAAAAGTTGTCTAGATAAATACATTCAAAACCCTAATCAAAAGTCCAACAGGTTGGCTTCTCCATAATTCCTTCCATTCCAGCTCATGGTAAGGAAAACAAATCTAACGGGGTAAGCGAATGCTCGTGAGGCTAAGAAACACACATGCAAGCACGTAGTCCAAGTAATCACAACATTTTATATAGTAGGTGAAGCTGTAAAGTTCTATAATTAACATTTCAAGTAGGAAAAGTAAGCAGAAACAATTCAAGGATACTGTAGCTCTCAAAAACTAAATTCCACGTAGTCAAGTCAAGGTCTTGATCAATTCCATGTTGACACTCCGTCAACCACATAAGTAACAAATCCTGTAAATACACCACTTTCTTTGAATCCCGTCACCTTTACACCCCCTTATCGAGCCCGCTCATCGAGATTTTGATATTACTCGAGTATATCATGGCAATACTACGCAAGTATGCCAAGCAAGATCTCTCCAACAGATCATGCTTTACGGATATCTCATGGTTTGCTAAGCTTATCGACCAAGCCCACACTGGCTCGATTCGCAAAGTTAGCCAACGAGTTTGGGCATCCCCCGAATATGAATATAAGTCGAGGAGACAACGCTCCAATCAACGATCACAATTTTGAATCACAACCACATCACATCACACGAGTCGAATATCAATTGACATAGTGAAATTTAATCATAATTTCATGGAAAAAGAGAATGAGTACGATAAAGTACACATTCATCTCAACAATTTGAATTGACACAACATACAAGCAAAATCAACGTATTTGACAATAATTCATACACTTGACACTCACCAAGTCAAAACAAAAGTGAGTGAGCGAGCAATTAAGCCTTTAGGTGTCCACTTCGAGATTCTCTTGAAGATCTCCTTGAGCGCCTGAACAAATAACAAGTACTTTCACTCACAACCAAGTATTAATCAATAACGAAGATACACTTATTTGGACTAAGTCCGTGTCTCAAAAAAGAACCTTAATCACTCAAAAATCCAGGTTCAAAAGTGAGGATTTATCAACACAAAAGAAACTGATTTCCTCCATGAAATTGAGTTTAAAACAATCAATCAATATCAAAGGATAGGAGAAGTTTCCAAAACTCACTTCTCATCAAGTCGGAAAATTTCAGTTTTCCGTGTCAAATTTTGAAAAATCAGATCTTTCACTTGGTAGGCCCAAAAATGAAAAACTTTGTACCGTTGGAAACTAGATCAAAAGTACTAAAAGTTCTTAGAAGATACTTTTCCAAGATTTTAAATGGAACGCATTCATTTTTCAACTCAAAGTGGCTGATCTGAACAAGCAAGGCAGTTTCAGTCATGTTTTTCTGCAATCTTTGGAAATTCGACAAAATTCACAGAAAATGAACTAGCCTTTGAAATTTGTACACCATATGAGTTCCAAAAAAGGTTTCAAATACAACAAATGGAACTAAATTTGGATATTTGAGCATTGAGATATAATAGTCTAAAGTCGGCTGGAATTTGAACACTAATCAAGAATTTTCCAGATTTGAAAAGCAAACATTGGGGCATTATTTGGGTATCAAAATGGTTTTAGAATAACACCAAATTTGGTACACTTAAACTTCCATATGAGAAATACCCCTGTATCAAATTTCACACAAAAACTTACGTGGAAAGGCAGTTAACAAAACTACCAAAGTTCGAAAAATATTTCAAGGCTAATCTGCCTTCTTGCTTTTATTTCTTTTCCAAACATTTTGCACAATGAAATCAATCCAAATTCGATCCATTTTGAAACCAAGGTCTTAGAAACCTTTAATAAACACTTGATGGTTGATTAAAATCAAAATTTTTGAAATAAAACATCCCACAACAGACTAGACCAATCGGCCAGCAAGAAGGAAAAGTTTTCCAATTTTCCATTGTTATCGCATTTTCAAAAATCAGGCCATAACTCATTCAATACAAGTTCAAATTAAGAATGGTTGGTGGCTTTGAAAACTAGGTTCCAAATGCCACATTTCATCAGGAGAAAAAGTTTCCAAAATCAGTTCACAAGTAGTTCAAATTCAAGCCACAAGTTGCAGCTTCTCATTTCCTCTCGGATAGATACACATAACAGGACAGTAAATTTTGTTGGATTACTATGGTTCGTTCATTTCGAACTAGCAAATGGTTTTTATACCGTTAGAAAGCTACAGATGTCTAGTTTTGAATGCCACTAACAGCACTCAATTTTGACTTATATACAGAGAGATATATTCGATTAAAGGAGCACTGTTCGGCTGCCAGATTACCATTTCCAGTTTTCTTTAAATTTCAAAAATTCAAGTTTTGCTCAACCAAATCAAATGATTTTTGGTAGATGCTTTCTAACACAATATACAACATATATCAACCAATTTCACAGCCAAAAAAGCATCAAAAATTTGAAATACAAGCAAGATAAGAGCAGGACAGATTCAACCAGCTTGCACTTCCATTTTCCTTTGATTTTTCCTTCACTTTCTAACTATATTCAACTCAAATAACACATAAACAACCACAATCAACTAGTTAAACCTCAAGGAAACTACCTAAAGGCATCATCAAGCCCGCTAGCCTAGTGTTAAAGCAAAATAAAATAGATTTCCTCAAGTCCTCTACCTATTTCAAGCGTAGGGTTGTCAAACTCATGAAATCTAAGCTTGATTCTTGAAGAAAAATGGAGAGATTACAAGAGTTGATGGTTACCTCCTTAGCTCTTCAAGAAACTAGAAATTTCACCACAAAAACTTCCTAAAATTTCCACTAGATGTTGTCCTTCTCCAAGCTAAAGTTAATCTCCAAGTGGTATGGAAGCTGAGTGAAGATTTTGGGCAAGATTGAAGTAAGATGGAAACAAAATGAGAGAAGCTTTCTTCCTGCCCTTTTTTTTTCTTGTTCGGCCAACTCCAAGAGAGAGGAAGATAAGGGATTTGTTTTATGAATCTTCCCTTGGAAGCTTGTTGAATTTGTGGCCAAAAATTGTACCAAAGTTAACTAGGAATAGTGCGCGAATAGTGTCCCGTACCACCACTTTTCTTTCTTGTTTGTTGCACTAGTGCACTAATCCTCAAATATAATTTCTTTAACACTATAATTATTCACTCTTAGTAGTCTAGTATAAGTTTCTTAAATCTCCACTTAGTCGCTTTGATGCGAAATACGCAGACTTTCGATTCACACGTGATAAGGTGAAATTTAAGGATAATTACGCAACTAAAATATAATTAACTAACTCTAGGGAAAATAACTTACAAAATGACTATTTTAAGAAATAAAACATAAGCTCTCAAATGTTCAAGATCATTGCACTCTCGGATCGAATGTTATCTTTGTAATGATCCCATGTGACAGCCCCACCTTCCCCTAAGGCGAACCAAAGAGGTTAGCAGACTGCCTGCCCAGCTCTCGCCAGGACTAACGGTGCAGTATGAAGCGATCTATCACGTTCTGAAACTTATAATGCGCGCAACAAGGCAAAAGGGCAAAATAACCCAACATAAAAGAAATGAAATCCAGAGTCGGCCATGAATGGTAACCGACCCGTCCGAAACCCAACCAAACATCGAAATACATATACAACATAACATTAACCATTTACAAGCCACAATGGCATTTAAAAGTGATACAAAAGTCACTACATATGTGGGTTGCCAAAACAAAAGTGAAAACGGCCCTAATGATACATTTAGGGTCCCATTTTATATACAATACAAAAGAGGCATTCATCTAGTTCATTCGGCAACCATTTAACAAAATTCATTCCAAAAGAGTCATATTCCTGTAAGGAAAACAAAAGAAACGGGGTGAGCTAAATGCCCCGTGAGAATACAACCACCATAGCAGCTAAGATCACATAAGCATAACCGTTCAGTTCAAGCATGCAAATAAGAAGTAAATCAAATCAGTGAAAGGATACGGACGGCTCTCAAGAGCCCATTTCCTCGCTTATATTCTTGATCCAACCTCATTGACCCTCCGTCAATGTAAAAAAACAACCAACCGTAGACAACTCTTTACTTCCATTCCTTCCACCCAACATTCCCCAACCGGGCCCGCACTCCATTCAGTCATTTTGGTAATACTCGAGTATACCAGAACCGAGGGTCTCATTACCACACGATTCCCCAGTACAGTCCCCGTGGCATGTCAATTATCATGACCAAGCCCTCGCCGGATCGATCCAATTGACTACCTAACGGAGTTGAGCTCAGTGATACAGTAAGGTCGTTGGACATTCGTCCAAACAACACCAAATCAGTTTCCATGAAATGGAATGCAATAACTCATATATCAAGTTCAGTAAGACAGTGAAACAGTAGACAATCAGTGATACTATCAAAAGGGGTGAGGGCGGTCAAGTACACCCTCACCTTAATCAATTACAATATCCAAATAAGCCTTCAAGGCAACACAACCACATATAGCAAAGCCACATTAGAACATTTAAGTGAGTAGTATACTCACCAATCACGTAAGTGATACTTCATGCACCGCCGTTAAACGAACGTCGTGCACCAACGTCACTTCCTAGAACATGCAAACAAATGCAATGAGACTCGATAACGAGTCATATAGCCATACCAATTATAACCCTAATAGGGTTTCATATGCATAAATAAGCATCATAGGTAACCAGAAATTAAGAAATGGCATTAGTCTTGGCCCCGAATAGAAAAACTGTTTTGCCCTTATTTTACGGTAATGGCGTCAATTTCATTATGATTATCGGATGGGGGTGTAAGACCCACCGTTTCGAAGCTATGGAACAGGGCTACAACAATGTAGAAGGCCACTCAGTCCAAATCCTAGCACAACTAGGTCAAATGTGCCAAATACTCAACCGGAACCACCAAAAACAGGTTTACAAATCACATAATGCTGTAATTACTATAACTCAGTCTATACAGGTCCAAATGCCGAAATTCCAAAGGCATATGGTATCTAAGACATCCAGCTACATTTCATCAGAAGACACCAACACCTAAATCCAAAGCAATTCCAGTCAAAATGGCCAATTACAAGTGCAGTTTTCGCATTCTGATCAACCCAGAACAGCAACAGTAAAATCGACATATCTCACTTTACACTAATCCAAATGGCCTGAAATTTTGCAGGCACTTGAAAATCATCAATACCTACAACTTTCATGTTTTGAGAAAAGTCCAATTCGGCCTCTAACCCTATGATCCAAAACCGGACAGAATTAGGGGTTTTGAAACCCTAACATTTCACAATTCACTCCAAAGCCAAAATTAGTTGCTATTATCACTAATTCACACCTACTAGAGCCTTTCCCCATCATTATCAACCATCATAGATGATCACAACATCACATTCATATTAAATCAGAAAATTCCTCAAAAAAATAAAAACTTCACTACATCACTTCAAATCAAGAAATAAATCACATAATCCATCACTTTAGGTCCCATTAGGCACCATTTAAGCATCATTAAGTGAAGTAGGGTGTTCAAGCATCACTTACCAAGCAAACAAGAGAGAGGAAGATGTTGGACACCTTAGCTCTTCCAAAAAGCTTCACTAAAGCACTCACTATCACTAAAAGGAAGGATTGTATGGAGTAAAAACCAATTTAAACACTTGGTTTGGTGAATTTGGACTAGTTGGAAGCTTGAAATGTTGAAGAATTCCCTTCCTTCTTGCAAGAGAGAGGGCCGGCCACAAGGTGAAAGAAAATGGTGATTTTTGTGCAATTTTTAAGATATTTAACCTTTGGTCAAAAAAGTAAAAAATTGGAATAGTAAATCTTAAAGTAAAACCAATAAGAGGGTGACACTTGTCACTTCATTAATGCAATCTTATCACTTCTTTTTCCTCTCACATCAATCAAATCTCACTCTTTACTTATCTCTTAACACCCGATAAATTTTACACAGTATCCGAAACTTAACCTTATTGGCCGAATTTTTCCGAACTTTTCGCACTAGTGGGGCCCACGTCCAATATATATTCTTAATTTTCTAACAATTCTCCAATACTAGAAAAATTATCTAAAAACTATAATTACTCATAAAATTCACCAGGAAAATATTCCTAAGCCAGAAAATGCAGAAAACATGCAATTAAGGGGAAATAAACCCTAGGAAAAATATTAGGGTTTTACGGGTTCTCACATCCCATATCGGCTAGGGAGGAAGTCCTAGGCGGCTTTAATATCCAGTTGTGGTGTCCCCCACCTGATCGAGGCCTTTTGGAGGGGTGCTGGGCTTCTTGACCTACGGGCTTGGGCTCTTCACTTGTTGTGGGTTATAACCCCATCTCCAGGAACAAAACCCACGGCCCAATGGGGAGGTTAACTGTGGGGCAATATTAGCTAGAGGTGTTAGAGTTGGTATCGGAGCCGACTCCCGACCTTGGTGTGCCAGCGAGGACGCTGGGTCCCCTAAGGGGATGGATTGTAATGATCTCACATCAGCTAGGGAGGAAGTCCTGGGCGGCTTTAATATCCTGTTGTGGTGTCCCTTACCTGACCGAGGCCTTTTGGAAGGGTGGTGGGTTTCTTGACCTGCAGGTTTGGGCTTTTCACTTGATATGGGCTATAACCTCACCTCCAGGAACAAAACCCACGGTCCAATGGGGCAGTTAATTGTGACCCACGGCCCAATGGAGAGGTTAACTGTGACCAATATTGTCCCACAGTTAACCGCCCCATTGGGCCGTGGGTCACAATTAACAGCCCCATTGGGCCGCGGGTTTTGTTCCTGGAGGTGGGGTTATAGCCCACAACAAGTGAAGAGCCCAACCCCGGAAGTCAAGAAGCCCAGCACCCCTCCAAAAGGCCTCAGTCAGGTGGGGGACACCACAACAGGATATTAAAGCCACCCAGGACTTCCTCCCTAGCTGATGTGGGATAATTACAATCCATCCCCCTTAGGGGACCTAACATCCTCGCTGGCACACCGGGGTCGGGAGTCGGCTCTGATACCAACTCTAAAACCTCTAGCCGATATTGTCCCACAGTTAACCGCCCTATTGGGTCATGGATTTTGTTCATGGAGATGGGGTTATAGCCCACAACAAATGAAGAGCCCAAGCCCGCAAGTCAAGAAACCCAGCACCCCTCTAAAAGGCCTCAGTTAGGTGAGGGACACTACAACAGAATATTAAAGCCGCCCAAGACTTCCTCCCTAGCTGATGTGGGATCATTACAATCCACCCCTCTTAGGGGACCCAGCGTCCTTGCTGGCACACCGAGGTTGGGAGTTGGCTCTGATACCAACTCTAAAACCTCTGACCAATATTGTCCCACAGTTAACCATCCTATTAGGCCATGGGTTTTGTTCCTGGAAGTGGGGTTATAGCCTACAACAAGTTAAGAGCCCAATTCCACAGGTCAAGAAACCCAACACCCCTCCAAAAGGCCTCGGTCAGGTGGGGGACACCACAACAGGATATTAAAGCCGTCCAGGACTTCCTCCGTAACCGATGTGGGATCATTAGAATCCACCCCCCTTAGGGGACCCAACATTCTCGCTGGCACACCGGGATCGGGAGTCGGCTCTGATACCAACTCTAAAACCTCTGACCAATATTGTGCCACAGTTAACCGCCCCATTGGGCCGTGGGTTTTGCTCCTGGAGGTAGGGTTATAGCCCACAACAAGTGAAGAGCCCAAGCCCGTAGGTCAAGAAACACAGCACCTCTCCAAAAGGCCTCGGTTAGGTAGGGGATACCACAATAGGATATTAAAGCCGCCCAGTACATCGTCCTTAGCCGATGTGGGATCATTACAGGCTGGCTCTTTTCTTGAAAAGAAATCAGCTACAACATTACCTTTTCCTTTGTTATGTTTCACATCAAAGGACTATTGTGAGAACCAGGCTAACCATCGAAGCAATTGAGGATGAGGAATGGTTTTTTGTTTGAAGTGCAGCATTTTAGGGAAAGATCCCATATCCATTTTAACTTGAAAATGATGAGCAATCAGAAAGAAAGAGAACTTTTTTATTCCCATTTTAACAGCCAAAATTTTTTTGAATGAAGAATGATAGTTTTGTTTAGAATTTTTGAATTTGCCATTGGTAAATCCACAACCGTGTCTTTAACCCTGTGAATCTTCTTCAAGAAGAATTGCTTCCCAATATTTGTCACTCACATCTGTTTGCAAGATTCTTTTTCCATCTGATAGAATATGTAAAGTAGGGAGATGAAGTAATTGCTCCTTCAAACTATGAATGGCCTTGGTATGAGATGATCCCCATGAGGGTAGATTTTTCTTAAGCATCTTAGTCAAAGGACTAATAAGCTTAGTAGCACCAGGAAGAAATTCTCGGACACAGTTCACAATTCCAAGGAATTGTTGAACTTGTTGTTTGGTCAGGTTGGTTTCAGGAAAATTGGCAAGAGATTGACCAACATGTTGTTCTGGTGTACATTTTCCTTCAGAGATAGTCATTCCAACAAATTGAATTTTTTTGTTGGGCTAAAATCATTTTCTTCTCAGAAAGCATAATGCCATATTGCTTTACAATTTAATGAAATTGATTAAGCAATTGGTATGATCTTCCCAAGTTTCATTGAAAAGAAGAATATATCAATATAGACAAGGGCAATGTGCAAAATGGGTTGAAAGATTTTATCATTGCTTTCTGAAAAAGAGATGGGGCTGTTTTGAGTCCAAAAGGCATCACTTCCACTGAAAATGATGATTTGGAATACAAGAACCAGTTTTATGCCTATCTTTAGGATGTATTCCTAATTGCCAAAAACCAAATTTAAGATCAAATTTTGAAAACCATTTGGCTTTAGCAATTTGAGCAAACAAAGTAAACTTGTTGGGGATGGGAAATTTGTCATCAAGTAGGAAGACATTTAAAGATTGGTAATTGATAACCAGTCTCATTCTTCCTCTTACCTGTTTGGACCTTTCATTAACATAAAAGGCTTGGCATGCCCATTGAGAGTTTGATGATTCTATTAGATCAAATTTCAAGAGTTCAAAACATAACTGTTTAGTTAGTTTGGTATTTTCAGGACTCATTCCCGAATGACTAGCTTTTGTTGGATTGATGTCTTCATTCCTTTTGAATGGCAATTTGATAAAAAAAAATCAGGATTTTGCCACAAAGGATGATCACATTTTGTCAAAAACTCTTGATACTTTAAAGCACAAGAATATTGGACAATTTGATTGTGAAATTCCTTTATTTGCCCTCAATGAGAGATGATTTATTTTGGAGCATATACAATTTTGGGATTCCAGTAAAACTTTTGAAAATTTTTTTGGACTTAATCCCAAATGGAGTTAAAAGATACAAATTTATTCTATAAAACATCAAAACCAAGGATAAGATCCTTTCCAGTGAAATCTGCTCCCAAAATTCTGGATTGAATTTGACAATCGGGGAGAATTTTAATAATAACAGGATCGTTTTTTGCAAATTTTGTTTGGAAAGCATCTCCATTTGCGGCTTTAAATTCATGAACTTCTTTGATCCAACATGAATCTGGCAAAATGCCTTTTCTCATAATGGATAAAAATGCTTCTAAATAAAAAAAAAAGTAATAACTGTAATAGGTTTAGAATACTTATCCATCAAGACATGAACAAGGGTTTGGGGATAAGTTCCTTCAATTACCAGAGGCTTAATTGTGAAGATTTCTTTTGGAACCTGCAAAGCGAAAAGAGTATGATCAGTGATATCCTCTTTTTTAGAAAATTCAGATTCTAAATCAGAAGATTGAATTTGAATTGAATTTCTAAAATTAGTTTTACTCCCTTCTGATTTTGAGGACAATTTTTTGCAAAATTCCTGGCTTTTCGCAGATGAAACATTTATTTCCTTTCCTTCCTCTAAACTTTTTATCCTTTCTCTTGAAGTACTTCCATCTTTTTTTGAAGGTTCTTCTTGGGTAACTCTTGTTAAAGCTTCTAAACTTTTTGAACTTCTTTTTTCTTTTATAAGGATTGCATGCTTGGCATTTTCCTATTGTTATTAGTTCTAGCTTTTTACAAGCTTGATCCAGGCAAACATTGTGACAGCCCCACCTTCCCCTAAGGTGAATCGAAGGGGTTAACGGACTGCCTGCCCAACTCTCGCCAGGACTAACGGGACAGTTTAAAGCGATCTAAAACGTTCCGGAAAGTATAAGTGCACTTAAACAAGTCAAAATCACGAAATAAAAAAAAAGAAATTCGGAGCCGAACATGAATAGTGCGTGACATGTCAGAATCCGGCCGGAATCTGGCCGGATTTCCAAAAATGCTCAGGGCAATCCGGTCGCTAATCCAGCCAATTTCTGGCCGGATTCTTGGCCGGATTTGACCCTTTTTCCAGCCAAATTTTTTCCTTCACTGTTTGAAATCCGAATCGATCCGAAATCCAACCCGATATCAATCCAACATATACACATGGAAATTCAACATTTACAAGCCAAAATAGCATACAAAAGCTATCCCAAAAGTTTATACATGTACGGTTTATAAATCTCAACTCAACGAATGGGTTGGATTAAAATGCGTTTAGGGTTTTGCCCAAAAGGAGCTATTCGAAATATATATGTACATAAGCTCAACTCGGCAATCCCTATTCATCGCCTTTCCAAAAGTATTCAATTTCCTGTAAGGAAAACAAACGGAATAGAGTGAGCTTACGCCCAGTGAGATACTATCATTCAAGCAACCAAGTTCATATAAGCATAAAGCTTTTCATTTCAAATCATCAAAAGTAAACCAAGAGCACACATTAATAGAGTTGATAAAAGGATACGGACGGCTCTCAAGAGCCCCTTTCCTCGCTTACATTCTTGATTGGATCTCATTGACCCTCCGTCAATGTTTAAGAGTAACCAACCGTAGGCTCCACTTTACTTCCATTCCTTCCACCCAACATATCCCTACCAGGCCCGAACTCTAAACAGTAGAAATTTGGTAATACTCGAGTATACCAGAATCAAGAGTCTCACTACTACAAGATTCCATATAACAGTCCCCATGGCTCGTCAATTTTCACGACCAAGCCCTCGCCGGCTTGATTCAATCGACTACCAAAGAGGTTGAGCTCAGTAGTAACAGTAATGGCTGTTGGATACTCGTCCAAATGACACCAAATCCAGTATATCAGGTATCATTTAAATACCACAGTAAAACAGTAGACAGTCGTATATAGTACCAAAAGGGGTGAGGGCGATCAAGTACACCCTCACTTTAATCAGTTTCAATGGCACATAGGCCCTCAAGGCATCAAGTTCAAATATAGCAAAGCCACATTGTAAACAAACGAGTGAGTAGTACACTCACCAGGCAAGCAAACGAAATTTCATAAACTTTCGCCCAAAGAGCGTCTTTAATCACCGTCACGCCCTAAAATATTCAAACAAGCACAATAAGACTTGATTACAAATCATAAACCAGTTTCGGCATACTACCAAAATAGGGCTCCATAAGAATGTATAAGCACTAGAGTAAACCAGGGAAATCCGGAAATGGAATTAAACTTTAAACCCTAAAAACAGTTTTTGACATCATTTTGCGGTTTTGGTATCATTGGCACTACAATTATCGGATGGAGGTGCAAGATACACCGTTTCGAATCTAACAGATAGGGCTACAATGTTACAGAAGGTTACATAGTCCAGTTCATAGTGAAACTAGGTCAAAAATTCAATATACTAAACCAGAACCGCAAAAACAGGTTAACAAACTGCATTTTGGTTAACATACCGTAATTCAGGCTACCTAAGTCCGAATCAAGTGATTCCAAAGCCATCCGAAAGCTAAGACACCAGGCTACATTTCTTAAGAAGACATCAACAACCAAATCAGAAGTATTCCCAACCAAATTAACCAATTACAGAAGCAATTATCAAGTTCGGGTAGAAACATGGCAGCAGGGGTATTTCGGTCTTTTCACAAGCTACGCTACTCCGATTGGCCTGAAAGTTTTTAGACATCTCTAAAATATCATTCCCTACAACTTTCATGTTTTAACCCAGGGATAATTTGTGACGACCCCACTTCTCCCAAGGGCGAGCCCAAGGGTATCGGAGGGCCGTCTGCCTAGCTCGCGCCAGGACTCAAAACTTAAAGCAATAAAACTAGATAAATCAAAAGAGCACTATATACAATACATACAATCCCAAAAGTTATATTTACATCTTCAAAAGTCTCGAGTCAAACCACTCTAATACACTATAACCACACCCAGCAGAAGATAGACCCTAAGAATGGTCCTTATACAAACCACCAAAACAAAAACAAACATCCTAACTGTTCAACTATTATAAGCCAATCTAACTATACTAGTATACGAGCCAAAAGTCCCCGCGTCTGCCCCTGCTAAGCAAAACAAAAGGAAAGGGGTAAGCTATATGCTTAGTAAGTAAACCGGGGCGAAAGCATAAATTTCACGTAACAACAGTTATACAGTAAGAGTAAAGCAGAAGCAGAAAAGTAACATCACATAATAAGGATACAGGTGGCTCCAAAGCCAATTCATATGCCATGCGTGATCTCCTGCCGACACTCCGTCGACCGCAAATAATAGTCCGTAGAACTTCACTTGTATACCCACCGACACCTTATCACCCTCACTGGCCAGTCACCTCACAAACTTGCCCGGGCGAACAAAATCACAAACTTGAGCTTGAGTCACAAGCTCGGGTCACAAACTTGGTCACCTTCTCGGTGAACCGAATTCACAAAATTGGTTCATAACATGAACCTACAAACTTGGTGACCTCAGACTAAGTTGGACTGATTTCGACCAAGCCCTAACCGACTCGAATAGTCCAAACAGGTCTTAGATCGGGCCCACGAACTCACAAACTTTGCAAACTTCACAAACTTTACTCGAAAGTCGCCCCGAGCCACAAGCTCAAGGGTTTTGGTTCCAAAAGGTTCATATACATATGCCAAGTACAATTATACATTCAAATTAGGGTTTAGGTCGAGTGCGATAAAGTACACCCTCGCCTAAGTACCCTTTTCACATATCTCAAACACATAGCAAAGAAAACACACCAAACTGGCCTGAATACTTACTCAGAAACTGAAATAGCAAAAGTACGAAGTCAGATCGAAATGAACAGCTAGTAGTGGGCCCCACCAGTTCCGCCCAGCTCACCACCGTCTGAAATAGAAGATTGTGTCACATAATATCGCAAACGGCTACTATCGTGCCTAAAACAACCAAAACGGCAAAACGACACGCGCGCACGTAAATATGACGAACGGAAACGGAAACGGCCGTTAGCGGAAACGGCAGACTTGACACTCATTTCTAGTTTACTCATAAGTTGAGCTACGAATATCGGATTAAGGCGTATGAGATGCCATATCGAAGCTTAAAGGATGAACAACAACTGTTATGAAGACATCCAGAACTGAAACAGGAGGTTTCAGTCCCAAATGAACCAAACACAATCACTTACGAACTCTGGCCAATGCACAAATGGTCAGTTTTGAGTGCAAACTGTTTTCTATGCTACACATGGTCAAAAGAGCTGAAAATTGGCAGTTAGATGGTTCATTCCAAATGGAACAACTTTCATGAAGGTCAGAAATCCAAATTTGGAACGGAAATTGGTCATCAGGACCAAAACAGATCTGACCAGAAAATGGTCATTTTCACGGGCAGGCCTTATTTGCTCGGCTATATCTCAGGTTTTATAAATCCGATTCATGAAATTCCAAGGGCGTTAGAAAGCTCTGATATAGGGCTATAAGTTTGGTGTTTTGGTCGCAAGCCCAAACAGCTTGTAACCTAGTCAAATGTGAAGCCAAAGTTCCAGTCGTAAACTGTCCGGATATAAAACAGTTCTGACATGCATTCTTATTTCGATCATAACTAGAGCTACGGGACTCAGATTTTGACGCACTTTATAGAGTTTCGAAGCTGTGACCAAGATCTACATTTCTTATGAAGGAGTCGATACCCAGATCGTACTCTATCAAAATCAAAAAAGTCATGGTCAGAAACTTTCCAAAAACGTAACAAAATTTGACAGTCAAAACAGGTCTGAGTATTTCGTTTATAGCTCAGAATATACTAATCCGTTTAACCTGAAAATTTACAGGAATATCCAGGACTTAAGGGGCTACAATTTTAAAGAAGGAAACTTTGTCCAATTTTGAATGTAACAAGGTCACAAATGCAAGAAACTATACCAGAATCGCAAAACAGGATCACAAACCGTATTCTAGTACAAACATCATAACTCAGCCTACACAAGTCAAATCCAGAAATTCCAAAGCCATCCGAAATCTTAGAAACAGGGATACATTTCATTAGAAGACCATAACAACTAATTCTGAAGCAATACCAGCCAAAACAACCAATTACAAGTGCAGTTTTCACATTCTGATCAACCCAAAACAGAAACAGTAAAATCGACATATCTCACTCTACACTACTCCAAATGACCTGAAATTTTACAGGTACCTCAAACACATCAATACCAACAACTTTCATGTTTTAAGAAAAGGCCAATTCGGCCTCTAACCATATGATCCAAAACCGGACAGAAAAGGGGGTTATGAAACCCTAACTTTTCACATTTCATTCCAAACCCAAAATTGGTTGCAATTTCCTATCAAACACACCTACTAGAGTCATTACCCCTCATTATCAACCATCATAAACAACCACAACACCATGATCACATTAAACCAGAAAATTCCTCAAAAAAAATAAAAACTTCACCAATTCATTTCAAATCAAGAAATAAATCACACATTCCATCACTTTAGCCACCACTAAGCACAAATTAAACATCATTAGGTGTAGGAGGATGTTCAATCATCACTTACCTAGTATACAAGAGAAGAGGAGTTGTAGACCACCTTAGCTCTTCCAAAAACTTCACCAAACTCACCACTAACACCAAATGGAAAGGTTGTATGGAGTAGAAACTAGTTTAGGCAATTGGTTTGGATGATTTGAGCTAGTGGAAAACTTGAAGATTGAAGAGGTTTTTCCTTCTTTGTTAAAGAGAGAGGGCCGGCTATGGAGGAGAAGAAATGAGTGAATTTTTAGTGAATTTTGGAGATATTTACTCAATTTGGTCAAAAGTCAAAAGCATGAATAGTAAATCATAAGTCATGTCCAATGAGATGGTGACACTTGTCACCTCTTAAATGCATTCCTATCCCTTTCTTTTCCTCTCACATCAATCAAATTTCACTCTCTACTTATCTCTTAACACCCGATAAATTTCACACAGTATCCGGAATTTAACCTAATTGGCCGAATTTTTCCGAACTTTCCGCACTAGTGGGTCCCACGTCCGATATACGTTCTTATTTTCTCAAAATCTAACCGATACTAGAAAAATCATCTAAAAACTATATTTACTCATAAAAACTATCTGGGGAACTTTTCTAATAAAGAAAATGTGGAAAAAGGCGGGCGATAAATAAAACTCCACTTAAGCTTTCTAATATAGTAACACTAGAGGTTTGCTAATCATTCAAACTTACTAAACCTTTGTAATTAAAACAAATCCTATATTTACCTATGTCAAGGCACACACTAGAATACCGAATATAAATTATAGCTTGAACCTTATAATCATAATACGTAAACTAGGATTTTCAAGCTCAACCGAATTAGGGTTTCCTTCCTAGCCATAAAACCCTGATTTTTTCTATACCGAATATCAAATAACCCTAATATCGACTTACGAACGGACTGGGGCCTCACATAATTCGGCCTCTAACTATGATGAACTGAGCCGGACAGAATGAAGGGAAATGAAACCCTAGTTTCCACAATTTCCTTCCAAAACAGAAATTTTCTGCAATTAACCACACTTTCCACCTTCTAGCTTCCTTCAATATCATTTCCAATCATCATACATGGCCACACAGTAATAAACATATGAAAACAGAAAAATCACAAATAAATATAAAACTTCACCAATTTCAACCAAAAATCACAAAACAACACTTAATATCATCACTTCAACTCACAAAGGTCACTAATTAAGCATTATTAGAAAGAAAAAGAGAAGTCCCTTAGCTTCTCACCTTGTAATGCAAGAGAAGGAGCAACTAACCACCTTAGCCTTCCAAACAACTCCACCAATCACCTCACAATCACTAAGTGAAGGGGTTTTATGGAACAAATGCAAGATTAAATGGTTGTTTTGGTGGATTTGAGCAAGAGTAGAGCTAGGAATTTGGAGAGTTTTCCTTTCTTTCTTCCTTGGAGTGAGCAGGCTTCAAGCTTGTAAATTTGAGGGATTTTTGGGTCAATTTTTTGATTTATTGGTAAAAGAATGAATAGTGGTCAAAAAGTGAAATCAACCTCCAAGTGACACTTGTCACTTTTAGTCAAGGCATGGTTATCTCCTTGTTCCTCTCACACCAATCCACTTGGTAATCTTTAATTATCTCATAACACTCGGTAAATTAAACCCAATATCCAAATCTTAACCTAGTTGGCCATATTTTTCCAAACTTTTCGCACTAGCGGGTCCCACGTCCGGTATACGCTCTTAATTTCTCAAAAACTAACCGATACTAGAAAAAATTATCTAAAAATTATATTTACTCATAAAAATTATCGGGAAATTTTTCCTAATAAAGAAAATGCAGAAAACATGCCATTAAAGAGAATAAAACCTAGAAAATAAGAAAATTACGGGTTCTCACAAACATCTCCTTTGAGATATTCTCGAATAACCTTCCCTTTGTTGCACAGATCATCCAAAGCAAGGAAAATTGCCTGTTTGATTTGTCCTATGGAAAGGTTCAAGATGGAACCATATTTGTTATGGATGTATAATTCAACACCATCAGCAAGAGATTTAGGAAGAGAGCTTATAAAAGCTATTTTCAAATTAATATCCGCTGTGATACCCCAACTTTTAGGATCATCTTTTGATTAGTCTCAAAGAGGATATTACGGTTTCTTTAGTTTATTTTTATTTTAAAAACATTATTTTGTTTTAAAGAAGAAACTAAAGTTATTTCATTGGGTTTGATTTAAAACCTTGTCTTATTTTAAAAGACTAGAAACCCTAAAAGTCTAATCAAAACTCTAGTTTCACTTATAACTGACCGTTTTCTCAAATTTCTCAAATTTCAATCGAAACCCTAAATTCAATTTATGGAATTGTAAAAATCCTCACGTTTTTCTAAAAATCCCCTTTTATTTGGAACTTATGATTTTATAATAGCCCTACTACCCAATCACACCACAATACATGTAAATAAATATAGAAGTAAGGGTTTTCGTTGTCCGTTTTCAAGTTAGAGTGAATTAGGGTTTTCACGTTTTTCCGTAGTGCGACTATCCGGTACAAAGTATGGATCAAATTTGGGGATTAAAAGTGAGTTTTAGATGATATTAAGTGTGTGATTAGAAGTGATAATAATAAGTTAGTGATTAGAAGGTAAAAACCCTAGTATACGTGATTTAAGAAAAATCGGCTTACACCGACGGGTATCGATCACTACCGATTGAACCCACCACTTGACCACCACTTCCTTACCACCACATACCCTTGATATTTTGCAAAATATTCCCCCCTCATCCTCAGCCATATAACCGAAATATGTGGCCCAAAATGCAAGGAAAAGATTGAGAAATTTGGATGGTTTTGGTGGTGCCACTTGTTGGCCATCTATGGTCCTTGACCAAACCCTTTTGTCTTGCGTTCTTATCCTTCATTTCAGCCCATTTTCCTTCATTTTTCCCCTCGTCTGGCCGAGCTTAAGAGAGAGAGAGAGAGAGAGAGCAAGAGAAACAACTTCAATCCATCTTGAGTTTGAACCATTTGAGTGCAACCAAGAAAAACTAAACCGATTAATTACTAGTTGGAAGCTTGGGAAGCTTAAGGAACCAAGAATTTCAAGGAGAGGTGAAGGATCATTTTATGGTTGCCTACAAAATTTCAGCTCAATCGGAGCAACGTAGCCTGTGAAACGACGAAAATACCCTGACTATCATAGGAGTAAAGTCAGTGGATAGTTTTGACAGTACACTAAGTTAGTTCCGTTTGTTCACCTTGATGCATACTGAACTAGCTTTTACTCAAAACATGAAAGTTTTAGTACTATGTCTTAGCTTTCCAACGCCCCTAAGAACACCTCAATCGGACAACGGTAACCTGAGTTATTGACATTTATGCATAGTGCAGTTGACTAGCCCGAATGTGAGATTCTGGTTCTGTTATTTGAGATTTTGACCTAGATACACTATGAACTGGGCTGAGTGGTCTACTCAAAGTTGTAGGCCTTTGTCTTAGCTTCGAAACGGTGTCATTTGCATCCCAATCTGATAAGCGTAGCTTCGGTTGTGTCCGATACGCTAAGTAACGGCGAATCTATCTTTTGATTTATGCTGAACATGTACCTAGTTTAATTTGGTATTTGTATGACTTTGAGCCTATTGAACGGCTATTGAAATGAGGTTATTTTATGTGTGACTTTGGGACTGTTTGAAGAAAATATTGAAGCCATAAATGGCTGGGAAATGGGTAAACACAAGGGGCATGCTGCCAAATTTTCACGATAAAGATAAACTAGCCTGTGGAGTTCTAGTTCTATATTTTGCAAATGTGACTATAATACACTAAAAACTAGGTCAAGGTGTCTTCATGGAAGTTGTAACCTTTTGTTTAAGTTTCGAGACACTATGTAGTACATTTTGATCTGATAACCACAGCTCCAGTTATGCGCAAAATCGTGTAACCCGTTTTGTATCATTTTCATTTCCACGCACGCGCAAGTGCATTTCTCAACCGTTTTTGCTGTTTTGGACCGTTTAGGTCTACTTTTGTTATTTTGTTACCATTCCAGCCGTTTCGGCCAATTTTGACATTCTTTTGACCTTAATGTCATTTTTGACCGTTTTTTATAACTTTTGACTGTCGCGCCCCACTTTTTGATAGTGTGTGTGGTGTGTGTGAACGTGTGAAAGTGAAAATAAAGGCCGTGGGATTGTGAAATGCGACGGTTTGGCCAAACAAAGTTCAAAAAGGGTTTTTGAATGGAGTCGCCACTTGGTATGGAGTTAGGGTGTACCAAGTCACCCAAAAATGATTTTTTTGTTTTGTTTTTGAAAGAAAAAGTAAGCAAACCCTTTTAAAGAACTTTTAGGTCTACGCAACCAAAGAGAGGGATCGGGGGTCACATTGGATAAGGGAGAAGGCAAAGGCAAAGGCAACGCCTAAGGCACTCCCTTTGTGACGGCCCCACCTTCCCCTAAGGCGAACCAGAGGGTTTGGCGGGTCGCCTGCCCAACTCTCGCCGGGACTCAGTCGTTCACTACAGTCCTCAAATGAATTACAAGAATAAACCTCAAATATTACAATATAAATCTCTAATATTTACATCACATGGTCCACAAACATACATCCAAGTCTCCAATAATTATATGTCACAAGCGAAGCGGAAACGATTTCCAACTATACATCAAATGATTCCAAATCCAACTATAGAAGATATCAGCCATCCAGACACGTGAATAAGTACTACAAGTCCTTCCTTCGCCTTGAGCCCTGTGGAGGGGGAAAAATATTTTTGGGGGTGAGCTAGAAGCTCAGCGAGTAACCAGAAAAATCAGTAATCAAATAGGTTTCACAATAGTTCATTTCAATGATGTCATATATCAATGATGTCATAAATCAAATGATAATTCCAGAAACAACTACAACATTTGCAAAACAGTAAATATGAAGTATCAATAATTCAAGAAACATTTGCAATGGAAAGTGATAGTAACATTCATGAAAAGATACGCTCGTTCTCCTGACATTTCCTCCTTCCTTCAAACTTTTGAAAAAATGCATTTTCTTTTCTTTTATAAATAAACCCCTCGCTCATTTGGTCATTCATTTCATTCACCAGACTCCACCAAGCTCCACCAACCTACAAAGGTAATACTCGAGTATACCAAACGTTCACCCAAGTCCCTAATCGCCCGACCGAGACCGTTTCTGGCTCGAGATGACCGGTAACAAGGGGCAATGGCCAGTTCAGCCCAAAAGGCTTACATCATGCGCAACTAGCATTTCAATAATTAAATCCTTGAAAATTGTACAGCTATTTAGGTCGAGTGCGATAAAGTACACACTCGCCTAGAAAGCTCGTTTTGGAAATCATTCAAAGCACTTAACACGTTATCAATCAATGATACAAGTCATGAAGTCAAAAAAATATAGCAAATAAGGAACACTCACATGCAAGCACGCATGATATGCAAGAAACAGTTCAAAAGTAACTTTGGAAACATTTCAAAAGTAAATAATGCAGGAAACGGTTCATAAATAACTTTGGAAATAGTTTGAGGTCACTCACCTCCATGGCTCAGAAATCATCCATCATATAACATTGTCTTGCTCAAATCCAAGTCTTAGATCACAAACTCAAAGCAATCAAACCCTTTAAAACTTCGGACAGCACTTCCCCTAAATTTGCTTACTTTTCCGGCCATCATGGCTTCATTATTTCCTCAGCCAGTCCCAAAGGTACACACACAAATAAGTTCATCCAATAGCCATTCAGCAAGCTCCAAGTAATACAAAAACAAGTCAAGCTAGGAAAAGTTCGGAAATGAAGGTTAAGCTCAAAACCAGAAAAATAGCTTTTGACGTCATTTTGCGGTAATGGTAGCAAATGCGCTACGATTGTCGGATGAAGGTACAAGACCCACCGTTTTGAAGCTAAGAGACAGGGCTACAATATTACAGAAGGTCACTCAACCCAGTTTCGAGTGCAAACAGGTCAAAAAGGCAAGATCCTATATCAAAAACGTAAAACAGATTCACCAAAACGCATTCTAGCGGAAACATCATAACTCAGGCTCTATAAGTCCAAATCCAGAAATTCCAAAGGCATATGGTAGCTAATACATCAAGCTACATTTCATCAGAAGACCTCAAAGGCCAAATCGTGCATTTTCATGATCAAAAATGGAAGACTACACGAAAACAGAAATCTGGGCGCGAAACAGGTTTCAGAAACAGTCAAGGGTATTTCGGTCATTTCACACGCTACATTGGTCGGATCAAGCTGAAAATTTACAGGCAACTATTTTATAGCCTTGGCTACAACTTTCATGTTTTGGCCAAAATCTAATTCGGTGAGGATCAGGGTGAAAAGGCAACCCTGTTCGCAGCCCTTCCCAGACCAGTCTCAGTATTTCCGACTTTTCTCACTCCACACTACTCCAATTGACCTGAAATTTTACAGGCACCTTTAAAACATCAATACCTACAACTTTTATGTTTTAAGCCAAGGCCAAATCGGCCTCTAACCATGAGATACAAAACCGGACAGAATTGGGGATATAAAACCCTAACTTTCTCAAATTCCTTCCAAACCCAAAATTGGTTGCAATTACCAATCATTTACACCTACTAGAGTTATTAAACATCATTTCCAGCCATCATGGACAGCCACAACATCATGATCAAATTAAACCAGAAAAATCATCAATAAATTGAAAACTTCACCAATTCATCTCAAACCAAGAAATAAACCACAAATTTCAGCACTTTAGCTCCCACTAGGCATAACTTAAGCTTTATTAAGTGTAGGAGGAAGTTCAATCACCACTCACCTTAGTAAAACAAGAGAGAGAGCAACTAGGCACCATAACTTTCCAAACAACTTCACAACCAAGCTCAACTCCACCAAACTAAGAGGTTTTATGGAGTAATTGGAAGTTAAAACGGTTGATTTGCTAGATTTGAGCAAGAAATTGAAGAAACAAGTTGAGAGCTTTCTTTTCTTTTCTTGGAGAGAGAGAGAGTCGGCCAAGACAATAAAATGGAAAGAAATTGGGTCAAAATTTGGTTTAGTAAAGGTTAAGACAAGTCCAAGTCAAAGTCAAGGTCCAAGATTAAATCACAAGGTGACACTTGTCACCTTTTGGTTTAAAACTTATCTTTTTGTCTCTCCAATACAAATATCTTAACACCTTGTAAAATAATATCACTTAATACAAAATTCCAACAAGTTGTCAAAAATATAATGCATTTACCGCACTAGCGGGTCCCACGTTCAAAATACGCTCTTAATTTCTCAAAAACTAACCGATACTAGAAAAATCATTTTAAAACTATCTTTGCTCATAAACTTTATCTGGGGAATTTTTCTAATAAAGAAAATACAGAAAAGGCGGGCGATTAAATAAAATAAACCCTAGAAAATTAGAAAATTTCCGGGTTCTCACACTCATACTCTTTGGGGCGTCACACCCTTACCCTAGCCAAAGCTAGTTGCGTGACTTAGCCTCTACTTTTCCTAATTTTTCTACCCAAAGTATGTATCGCATGTTGGATATGACTAATGGATGCAAAATGGAAAAAAATGCAATCCTAAATCTAAAATGTTTCGTATGAGGCCTTTTGGTCCCAACCACATGAATTGTGGTGGCCAATGAGGAAAGCTCTCATAGAAGTCGTGATTAATGCAAATGAGGACTCGAGTGTAAGTGTGCAAGTGTGAGAAAATAAAGGTATTTTTGTGTGCAAATGAATGAAAATAGGATAGTAGATACATATAGGTGCAATTGGGTGCCATTTGTGAGATAGAAAATAAGTGAGTGATAGGAAAAAAAGGTGAGAAAGTGTAGATTGAGAAAAAGTCCAAGTAGTGAGAAAATGTGGCTGAAAGAGTGTGGATGTGATATAAAAAGAATGCAAGTGTATGACCCTAAGGGAATGCATCAAGTCGGGTACGGGAATGACTCCTAACTTTACGACTTTGATTTTCCCTTGGATTAGAAGGAAGAACTAGCGTGCTAAGGCTATTTTGTAGCCAAACTCGCTCGTTTCCCTTATCGAAAGGGGACTCTTCAAGCAAATGTACCCTATAACTAGCATGTGGTGCAAAAATCCTAAAATGAGAGGAAAAGGGGTTCGAGGAGCATGCCAAATGATAAAACTAAAAAAAATGCATGACATGTAGTGAACATGCAAGTATGCACTAACGAAAAGAAACCCCTAAGGGTCTAGCGTTGGACTAGCCCTTTCTATGAATTCCTAACGGAATAATGAGCCACAACTAGCATTGGACCAGTGTGGTGACGTACATTCATCCATCACATTCATCTACGACTATAGAAAGCAAGTAGACATGCCAAACACTCATAAACACATAGCACATAACACTTAGCATGCTCGACTAGATGCAATAACCTAATAAAGCAAGTAACACATAACACTTAGGCACGCAACCAACTAATGAACCTATTACATTTGCTAGCTAGGCACACGTCTTCAATAGGTCTTCATCAAGTGCTTTCCAAGCCCTATCTATTACAAGCCAAGAGGTGTACACATACCCCATAAAAGAATAACTTAACTAAAAGCAAAAGTAAATAAAATAAAGGAACTAAAGAAAAGCAAGGAAAGCAAATTAGACATGCAATTCTCACTTAGCACGTTGGATCACATAGGAGAGACAAAAAGAGAAAAGAGATTATACCTTCCCCTTTTGTGGTGCTAATAAAGTGGACAAGACTTAAATTGGGCTAAAGTCACCAAATGACGGGATAATTTGGGCTAAAACCATCCAAAGCAAAGGATTAATGCACCAATTTAATGATAAAATGTAAATAAGACAATCGGAATCCATCAAACATTGAATCCTTCCTCACTTTGCAACTTAGAAATGATAAAATAATGCATGAATTCTAGGCAAAAGTGAGTCATTGATCAAATTTCGAAAATAGCAAAACTGACTAAGGATCCAATAGCAATCATTAATCAATCAATCAAGGCTAATTGAAACATTTTAAAAACTCAAAGGTCCATAAGTAAATGACAAGGTCCAGTAATAGTTCAAATTGCAATTACTTTAGGACCTAATTGCAAGAAATGAGAATGTAATTGGGCCTTTGTAGCATTACTAGAGACTCGAGGGAGCAAAAATGAAATTTTCAGAAGTTGTTTTCCATACAAAACATGCAGCTACGTAAGACTTAAGCTTCTGCAATTTTCAGCCGTGACTTTCTATCTTTGCATGTAACTTTTCGGCAAAACAAAATTCATGTAGAACTTCGGATCAACTCCACTCAAGACCATGTTACACCTCTCAAAAACATTTCAAATAATCAAGCAAATCAAATAGTTCAAACAATCTAAAATTTCAGCAACCGAAAGTGAAGCCTGCTGCATTTTTGCTTCTACCATTTCTGCTGCAAATTTGCAGCTTGTTTCGTATGGTTCTATTCGTAAAGAAACTCTAACCAAAGCTGCTATCTCATCAGCCCCAAACTCACATAATCAGTTTTAACATAATCTCAAACATGGTTTGCCCAGCCTTAGCAGATTTCAACAAAGAAGGTCTAAGCCAAAAAGGAAAAAAAAACAAACAAAAGGATAGGACAGAAAGGCCGTGGGAAATCTGAAAAAATTCTTGTAATTTTCATGCAAACATTTGGACATGACTCAAGTGCCCTTTTAACCCAAGTGCCCAAACTCAACACCAAACCTTCCATTTCCTTCCTTCAACACAAGATTAAACACAAAACTGAAATGCAAAAGCTCAATTAGTAACTAAAGAGAAAACAACATAGCATAAAAAGTGCGGCAACTTTTCCTTGCTGCGTTTTTGAAGGGAACAACCTTTAAATACTTGACAATTTCAGCAATGTCATACCATGAGTTTCCAACAAACTTTCAGATTCAAAATATACCAGAAATGATCTATATTCATGCTAATCTTTGACCCAAACAAACCAGAAACAAGGCAAATGAAACGGATGATTTTATTACCAAATTCTTTAATACGCACATTGCTTCATTTTCCTAATACTCTGACTGAACATTTCCTAAACTGAAACAAACACAGCCATACTAGTTCAATTAACAACAGCAGCGTACAAAAAGGAAGAAAAACAATGTAGCCAAGTTGACATGACCGACGCTGCAGCAGATTTTCTGTTATGGACTTTCCAAACGCATTTCTAACTCCAGATGTTGTTCATGGTATTTCAGTCAAGTATAGATAACAAAACAAGCAAGGGCAAATGAGTCAAAACTTCAGCAAAACAAAGGAAAAGCAACCGCCATGTCTGAACCGCTGCAACAAGTCGAAAGATCCAATCTTGTCACAGCAAAGTCTTAATCGAGGGATCCAAAAACAAAAGGCCACACTCACGAAAGGAAACTCAACATCAGTCATCAAGAATACCAAATCAACGTGCGGTTCTCATAGCTTAGAAATTGTCTATAAGGAAAGCAAAAACTTACAGCGTCCTTTTTGGTGACAGTCGACAGCAAGCAACAACGACGATTGATTCCAGTAGGTGGCAGCGGCTTCAGATGACACCAGATTCTTCTCTTCTCAAACTTCACTCCCAGTTCTTCTTGGTTTCTGCCTTCCCTCTCTGTTTTTGTTTAGCCTGAAACCCCTCAAAACTCTCCCCAGACCTCTCTCTCGGCCCCCTGTTCTTTTTTCTTTCCCGCAGCCCAGCCGTCATCAACCTCCCCTGATTTCTGTCCAGCCCTCACTAGCCTAGCTCCTTCGTCTCTCCCAGATTCTCCTCCATGAGATTTCTTTCTTCCCCAGCTTTTACCTCTCTCAAAACCCTAGCCTTTTTCCTCAGAATTTTTCAGTTCCGCCGTTGTTCCCCCTCGTATGCTCCCCTAATCTCTCTTTTGCTCTCCCTATTTCTCTTGCCTTTCAGCCATCATATCCTTTCCTCCCTTTTTTTTGCTTTTCTTTTCACGACGTCTCCCTCTGTCTCCAAAACTCTCTCCCTTGCGGCTTTCTTTCGCCCTTTCTCTTACTTAGTCTCTTTTTGCTCACCAGATTTCTCCCTTCCAAACTCTCAGCCCGTAACCCCAGCCGTCATTGACTTCTCCCCCGGCCCTTTCTAATTTTCCTCAGCTTTTATAGTTGGAAACCCTCCAAAACCTAGAGCAAAGGGAGGAGATTGGAGCTCCGTTTCTTGGCAAGAATTTGGGCCCTTAGATGGGCATTGATTCTAGAACTTAACACCAAGATGCGTTGGCATTGTACTGAGAGTACTTGGAGGAAACAAAATGCGACGGAAAATGCGTAAAAAATGGAAGAAATGGCCAGCTGCAATTTTCTGTGATATCCGAAGCTCTTCTTTTTTTTGGAATAATAATTTAACAAGATTTATAATAAAACTAAGTAATAATAAAAAAACAACAATTTAAGTAACATCACATCAAAATATACAAACTAAAAACAACAAAGTTGCCATTTTTCAATCTTTTTTCTTCATTTTTCATTTTCATCTTTTTTTTATGCTAAAATGTCTAAAAATGAGACTAGTAAAACCAAACTAAAATAAATATCAATAAAACTAATAATGAAAAATAAGGTCAAAAATTTGGTGTCTACATTGACCATTTTCGAGCATATTCGACCATTTAAATTATAAACTACTATTGTATGGCCGTTTCACTTATGTGTGTATATAATCTGTCAATACAGATTGTGAGGCTTTTGACGGTGACGGTGAAGCTCAGTGATTTGTATCGTTTTTCGTGCCAAACTTTATCAGGTGAGTAATTGGGTTGTTTATTGATGTGGAATTGTTGAAGTACCTTGTATATGTTAAATGGATGTTGCGCTCCACTTTTTGATAGGTGTGGAAGTAGTGTGTGAAATATGTATGTGAACGTGTGCGAAAGTGAAAATAAAGGCCGTGGGATTGTGAAATGAGACGGTTTGGCCAAATAAAGTTCAAAAAGGGTTTTTGGATGAAAAATGGAGTCGCCACTTGGTATGGAGTTAGGGTGTACCAAGTCACCCAAAAATGATTTTTTGTTTTGTTTTTGAAAGAATAAAGTAAGCAAACCCTTTTGAAGAACTTTTAGGTCTACGTAACCAAAGAAAGGGATCGAGGGTCACATTTGATAAGGGAGAAGGCAAAGGCAAAGCCTAAGGCACTCCCTTACCCTAGCCAAAGCTAGTTACGTGACTTAGCCCCACTTTTCCTAATTTTTCTACCCAAGGTATGTATCGCATGTTGGATATGATTAATGGATGCGAAAAGGAAAGAAAAATGCAATCCTAGACCTATAATGTTTCTCATGAGGCTTTTAGGTCCCAACCACATGAATTGTGGTGGCCAATAAGGATAGCTCTCATGGAAGTCGTGATTAATGCAAGTGAGGACTCAAGTGCAAGCGTGCAAGTGTGCAAGTGTGAGAAAATAAAGGTGCTTGTGTGTGAAAAATGAATAAAAATAGGATATTAGATACGTATAAGTGCAATTTGAATGCCATTTGTGAGGTAGAAAAATAAATGAGGGATAGGAAAAAAGTGGTGAGAAAATGGATTGAGAAAAATCTAAGTAGTGAGAAAACGTGGCTAAAAGAGTGTGAATGTGATATAAAAAGAATGCAAGTGTATGATCCTAAGGGAATGCATCAAGTCGGGTACGGGAAGGACTCCTAACTTTACGACTTTGATTTTCCCTTGGATTAGAAGGAAGAACTAGCGTGCTAAGGCTATTTTGTAGCCAAACTCGCTCGTTTACCTTATCAAAAGGGGACTCGTCAAGCAAATGTACCCTATAACTAGCATGAGAATGCAAAAAGCCTAGAATGAGGGGAGAAGGATTGGAAGAGCATGCCAAATGATGAAAACTAAGAAAAATGCATGAAATGTAGTGAACATGCAAATATGCACTAACAAAAAGGGGACGGCCTATTGGGTCTAGCGTTGGACTAGCCCATTCTATGAATTCCTACTAGCGTTGGACTAGTGGAAACGTACATCCATCCATCACATTCATTCATGGCTATGGAAAGCGAGTAGACATGCCAAACACTCGTAAACACGTAGCACATAACACTTAGCATGCTCGACTAGATGCAAAAGCCTAATAAAGCAAATTAACACATAACCACAAAAGCAAGCAATCAAACTAATGGACCTATTACATTTGCTAGCTAGGCACACGTCTTCAATAGGTCTTCATCAAGTGCTTTCCAAGCCCTATCTATTACAAGCCAAGAGGTGTACACATACCCCATAAAGAATAACTTAAATAAAAAGCAAAAGTAAATGAGGTAAATGAAAGGAATTAAAGAAAAACAAGGGAAGCAAGTAGACATGCAATTTTCACGTAGCACGTTGGATCACATAGGAGAGACAAAAAAGATAAAAGAAGTTATACCTCCCTTGAGTTGGAGCTCTAATGGGGTGAAGTCCCTTATTTATCATCCAAAATAAAAGAAATGATCAAGGTACCAATTTATTAAGAAAAATTAAAGAAATGTGCAAAACAAAGCTCACTTGATCGTAAAGCCCCTAAAGTTATGACTTAAGTGCAATTGATAAAGCATGGTAGTTAATTGAAGCAAAGCAAGCAACGCAATTGCAAAAAATTAAAGCTGCCAAGGACCAAATTGAGGACATTATTTAATTGGTTGGGTCATAGTGAAATGAAGGGAGACTTGGAGGGTCAAAAGGACAATTTTTCAGAAATTATTCATGCATGCACACGTTGAGAAGCTTTCTCTGCAACAAATCTGTTTCCAAACGTGGTTTTCTTCCACTTCATCATGTAAACAAAGTCCAACAAATATCCAAATTCTACTTATCAATCATCACCTAAAACATGCAATTTCGTTACAGGATTGAAGCAAAGAATTTGAGCTAACCATCTAGGGTAAAAGGAACTAATCAACAAAAGAAAGAAGAAGGAGAAAAATGCAGCGGAAGCTTTTCTTTTCTTTTGCCATCGGTTACATGCAATCTCCTTATTCAGATTAGATGTATTCATGCCAAACATCCCAAGAAAGTCCTAACCGGTTCGCTAGCTAAACACAGAATGCAAAGCTTGGGACAAGAGAGAGGAACCATAAAATAAGGCTGCTGAATTTAACGTGTAACCAAACTACATCAACATTTTGCAGCAAAATTCTGATACTTGAAGGTTCCAGCAATTACATGCAACGAATTTCTGGTATCAAACTCAAATCGAAAGCAAACACTCATCAACACGGACCACCTAGAAAACCACAATTCAACAGGCCAACAGATTAAAATGGGGTTGTGCAAATTCCGGCAATTTTCATGCATAGAAAGTTCAAAAACTTTCCTATTCTCTGCTGCAATTTTCTGGTGCAACTTTGCAGCTCAAATCACACAAGGAAAAAGCCAAAAATTTGTACAAAACTTATTTGTTTCATCAACCTAGTTCACATGCTTTCAAACATCAGTTTTAGCTTCAAGGAAAACAAAAAGAATGCAGCAAAGAAAACATCAACATTCCAACCGAACCCATAACTATTCTAGCGCAAGAAACCAGAACAGAAAAAAGAAAGGTAAACATACTCTGAACATCTGTGCTTGAGGCAAAATGAAATTCAAGGGGGGAAAAAGAAAGGTAGCTTACAGCGTTTTCGGGATGACGATTCGCAGGTGATGATGGTGGTGGCAGCTTGGTGAATTGGAAACCTCTGCTGCCGTCTCTGCCCAAGTCATCCACGGAAGAGGAGCAGATGAAGAAGCAGTTGATGAGAGGCTCTGGAAGCGCTGATGGTAGACGGTTTGGCGAAAGTGGCGGTAGAAGCCCCGGCTGCTTTGATGGCTACAGTGGCGGGTGAAGGGTAGCAAGAGTGGACAGCGATGGACTGATGATGAAGGTGGAGGTGGTGCCAGATAGAAGGCTCCAGAGGCGGAGCTCGCCGTCCCAGGACCAAGCTCTCTTGTTGCTCTTCAGGTTTTTCTGTTCCTCTGGCCGCCCTCTTCGTTTTTCTTTAGATTTTTAGCCACCCACTTCATCAGGCTTCGCTTTCAGCATTCACCTCATTTTTCATCAGCTGTCACTTGGATTCTATCTCTGACCTCCATTTCAGCCGTCCCTCATTTTTTTTAAAGCTGGAGTCTTGCTACTGCAGGTGCTATTTTCTGATGGGTTTCAGCAGCAAACTTGAGTAGCGGCCCCTCTCCCTCCGAAATCTCCAAGCTTTTGCCCAGCCGTGATTCCCTCCTATGGTTTCTTTCTTGCTCTCCAGATTTCTCTCTTCTCAACCCTCAGCCCGTAACCCTAGCTGTCCTAAGACTCTTCCTTTCTGCCGCAGCTTTTTCCAGATTTCTAGCCGTCATCCAAACCTTTTTGTTTTCTCTCCCCCCTCTCTTTTTCCGTCAAAAACTTCTCGGCTGTTGTTACCAAACCTCCCCTTTTGGTTCCTTTCTTTTGCCGTTCTCAACTCCCTCGTTCTCTCTATCTCTCGTCTCTCTCTCAATCAGCCGTCAGAAAATTCCCCCCTGCTGCGGCTGTTTCCTTTTCTATTTATATGAGACACCCAACCCTAAAACCCCAGCCATTTCCTCTAAAATTGCAGCCAAAGGGCTGCCCAAGCCCTTCATTGCAAGCTGCGAAAAAAACGCAGCTTGCATGCCGCGGATTCCCCCCCTTTTTTTTAAATCACTTAATTTAAATCACAATAAAATAATAATAATTCAAACAAACTTAAACTTAAATAAAATGTACAAAATTAATAACCAAAAGATAAAAAAAAATAAAAAGCTAAGATTTTCCGCTTTTTCTTTTCTTCTTTTTCCTTTTTTTTTCCATTTTTCAATTTTTTTCATCTTTTTTCTTTCTTTTTTCCTTCAAGAAAACATGGAATTTAAATCAAAACAACTGAAGCATATTTTTTGAATGCTTTTTCTTTTTCTTCTTTTTTTTTCTTTTTCGAGAAATTCTATGCTAAAAACTTACAAATAAAAATAATAAAATAAAAACTAAAAAACTAAAAACTAAAAAGTGAATAAAACTTAACACGACAAATAAAAATTAAGACAAAATAGTAAATGCAAATTACACTAAAATTTTGGTGTCTACAATGGATACTTAGGCGAGGGTGTACTTTATCTCACTCGACCTAACCCCATCCTTTGTTTTGATTTCCTATGTGAGAATACATGCCTTATGTTGAGTATCACCCTTTTGCTGTGTGCTGAGGAAGGTGATTACATGACTTGAGTATCACCCTTTTGCTGTGTGCTGATGGGGGTGATTACGTGACTTGAATTAAACCCATTTGATGTGTGCTGTTTGGGGTAAGTACTTTGTTGAGAGATACCATCTATTGATAGATTGGATATCTCAGGGCTTGGTTCCAACCCGATTCCAAGGGTAGACGAACTATTCGAGCCAGTTAGGGCTTGGTCGAAGATAGTTCCATGCTAACCTTTGGATTTAGTTTCTTGTTAAAGCTATGACGAAAGCTAAGTTATTTCGTTTTGGTCAAGCTGCTGTGTGCTGTTGACTGGCCAGCGGGGCTTGATAAGGTGAACGGGGAAAGTTAAGTGGAGTCTACGGACCATGAGTACTTTGGTTGATGGAGTGTCAACAGGTGTTCAAGCTCGGGGAATTGAATTGGCTTTTGTGACGATCCCACTTCTCCCAAGGGCGAACCCAAGGGTATCGGCGGGCCGCCTGCCTAACTCGCGCCAGGACTCAAAACTTAAAACAATAAAAGCCAGAAAATTCAAAAGAGTTCTAGATACAATCCCAAAAGAGTTATAATTACATTCTCCAAAAGTACCTACTCACACTATTACATCCTTGTATTTACCACCAAAACCAAAATGTAGACCCTAAGGAGGGTCCTTATACAAACCACCAAAACAAAAACAAAAACAAACATACTATAAGTCCAACTATTACAATCAAACCTAACTATGCTAGTGTGTGTGCCAAAAGTCCCCGCGTCGGCCCCTGCTAAGGAAAACAAAAGGAATGGGGTAAGCTATATGCTTAGTAAGTAAACAGGGGCAAAAGCATAAATTTCACGTAACAACAGTGACATAGTAAGAGTAAAGCAAAAGCAGAAAAGTAACATCACATAATAAGGATACAGGTGGCTCCAAAGCCAATTCATATGCCATGCGTGATCTCCTGCCGACACTGTAGATACCAAATTTTTGGTGTTTTATTATTTATTTATTTACTATTCATTTTTTATTTATTCTATTTTTATTTGTCACAATTAGTTTTATTTACTTTTAGTTTTAGTTATTTTAGCCATTTTAGCGTAGAATTTCTGAAAGGAAAAAGAAAAGCGTTCAAAAAAATATGTTTTAGTTGTTTTAGATTTAATTTCATCATTTAAAAATGAAGATGAAAAAATGAATGAAAAATTGAAAAATGGAAAAAAAGGAAAAAGAAGAAAAGAAAAAGAGGAAAATCTTAGCTTTTTACTTTTTATCTTTTGGTTATTAATTTTGTACATTTTATTTAAGTTTAAGGTTGTTTGAATTATTTATCAATTTAAAGTAGGAGCTAAGACTCACGTAAAAGTAGGGTTAGGTTTCATGGCGGCTCTCCTGCATGGGGAGGCGCCGCCGATAGTCAGGCCACCAAAGACGTTCGCCTCCATTCTTTCTCAACCTCCTTCTTCTTCCCCTGGTATTGGCCAGCTCAGTACATACAAGGGGGAGCCTTCGTTGGTGATCTCTCGTCAGGACTTGTTGCAGATTGCGGCGCCTTATTCTAATGCGCTAGTCGGCAGATTTGCTGTGGGTCGGCCTTCTATGGAGCTGATTCGAAAATTTCTTGTTTCTTTGGGGCTGCGGGGTGAGTGCCCGATTGGTTTGCTAGATTCCAAGCACATTCTATTACGTCCAGCCGAGGAGGAAGATTACACCAGGCTTTGGTGTCGAAAATCGTGGTATGTAGGCAAGTTTCATATGTCGCTGTCGAAATGGACAATTGATTTCCAACCAGGAGCAGAGTCATCAATTGCACCAGTTTGGGTCAACTTCCCGGGTCTTCCACTGCCGTTTTTTGAAAAGCACTTCCTGTTTAAACTGGGTTCTTTACTTGGTCGACCTTTAAAGGTGGATGAAGCTACGGCTTCGTTGAAGCGGCCTTCTGTTGCCCGTATATTATTGGAGGTCGATGTTTTGCAATCTCCCAAATCCAGGATTTGGATTGGCGATGATCAGTGGGGTTTTTGGCAGAAAATTGAGTACGATGACTATCCTTCATATTGTGTTTGTTGCTCGTTGATTGGGCATACGGAAGCCACCTGCCATCGCAAACATCCGGAATTGCGGCCGGTGCGCCGTTCTGTACCTGTATCTAAGCCGCAAGTCAGACAGGTCTTTCAACCAAAGGGGGTAGTTGTTGGATCTATTCCTGTTGTGGATGACATTCCGGGGGTACAGGAGCCTGACAAAGGTATTTTAGCACCGGATGGTTCTTTTTCTGATATTCCATCTTCGTCTTCTAACCCTAGGGGAAAGGCCCCGCAACCTGATGAGCCTGGTTTTGTATCGGGCGTCCCTGCAACGTCTATGGGGCCTACGGCAGATACGCAGATGGGTAAAGTTTGTCTGTTATCATTGCAGTCTGCGTCCGCAGTACGGATATATGAGCGGAAATCTTCTTCTCTCTCGCCTACACGACGCCAGGGTCATCGACTGGTGCGGTCTCATTCTGAGGGGCGTTCGGGGGTCCGAGGTCCGTCCTTGGCTGAGCTAAAGAGTTTTCAGGCTCGCCTGTCCAACAGATTTCAAGCTTCTAAGCTTTGTTGTGCTCCGGTTGTTTCTGGGTTTTCCCCGGAGGATACTGATTCTCATCTGCTGCACACGTGCCACAAGGGTAGGAGTCGACAGCCAAGGAAACATGATGGTACGATTTCATCTGCTCATTATAATCTTCGGTCTCTTAATGTTAAATCCAATTAAATTTATCGTTTGGAACATTCGGGGTGCTTCGAGCAAGGAGTCACTTCGTTATATTCGTAGCACTTGTAGATCACATAATATTAGGTTATTGGTTCTGTTGGAGCCTTTAGCCAATGTCACCCATTTGGAGAGTGTGCAGCTGTTCTTGGGTTTTGATTTTGCTCGGTCATTTGTGCATAACAAAATTTGGATATTCTGGTGTTCCGATGCTCGTTATTCTTTTGTTGAGGCTGTGGATCAATTAGTTCACATATATCTGACTTTCCCTTCGGGTTCTTCCTTTATTATTTCGGCTGTATATGCGAAGTGTACTAGAATTGGTAGGAGACGGCTGTGGGAGGAGTTGGAGCATTTTTCCACGTCTATTTCTTTTCCATGGATTGCCGTAGGGGACTACAACGTTGTTTCCTGTGCGGAGGAGAGGGTTGGAGGTTCATCTCTGAATATTCGTGATTTGGAGGAGTTTAACTCTGCTGTAACTCGGAGTGGTCTTTTTCCGGTTCAATTTGATGGGTCTGCATTCACATGGACCAATGGTCGCATGTGGCAGCGTCTCGATCGGGCATTCGTTAATGGCGTTTGGATGTCTGATGTTGACTTGACTCGGGTCGCTCATCTTCAGCGCGGTAGGTCAGATCATTGTCCGTTGCTGGTCAGTGGGGGAGGTACGACATCAAGGCGATCTTCCTTTCGCTTCCTTAATGTTTGGCGTGGTCATTCCAGTTTCCAACAAACGGTTAAGTCTGCGTGGGTACAGCCGGTTTCTGGAGTGGGAATGCAGAAATTTTTTAATAAGTTGCAGGTGGTTAAAGGAGCTCTAGCTAGATGGAACGTGGAGGTTTTTGGGAATGTCTCACAAAGGGTCCGTGTGGCAGCAGATATTTTGCTAGCCAAGGAGGCTTTGTATGATCAACATAGGGATGCGGTGTCGAGGACGACTGTTCACGAGGCAAGGGCAGTTCATTCTCGGGAGCTTGCGATAGAAGGTGAATTTTGGAGACAAAAGGTAGCGATCAAATGGATCAAAGAGGGGGATGCTAATACCGCCTTTTTCCATGCTATGGTTAAGCACAAACGCAGCTCAAATTTTATTGCACGGATTCGGGGTTCAGGGGACAGTTGGCTGGATGCGATTGGAGATATTAAGACGTCGGCGAGTGAATTTTTCTCTAAGTTGTTCACGGCAGACCGCAATGTTTGTTCTGGCATCAGACCATCCCTTGATTTCCCCAAGCTAACGCAGGAGGAGAATGACATGTTGCTGAAATCACCTTCGACAGAGGAAGTGTATGAGGTAATTTGTTCGATGGACCCTCAGAGTGCGGCGGGACCTGATGGATTCGGAGGGGGTTTTTATCAAGGTTGCTGGGAGTGTATCAAGGATGATTTCATGGATGCGGTGAATGAGTTTTTCGCTGGTGCCATGATGCCTCGCGGATTTACAAGTACCACGATCATTTTATTGCCTAAAAAGGAAGGTGCATGTGAGTGGAAGGATTTCCGACCAATCAGTTTATCTAACGTTAGTTCGAAGATCATTTCTAAAATTTTGTCTACCCGCATTAATCAGCTTCTCCCTAAGCTGATTTTAGAGTTTCAGACTGGTTTTATACCGGGCAGGGGTATACAGGATAATGTTCTGTTGGCTCAGGAATTAATTCTAGATTTGGACAAGAAGCTGCGCCATCCTAACGTGGTATTGAAATTGGATATGGAGAAGGCATATGACAGGGTGGAATGGGGGTTCTTATTATACATGCTTCGTGAGATTGGCTGTAAGGAAGGGGTAGTAGATCTGATTTTTCGTTTGATATCCAACGTCTGGTTTTCTGTGTTGATTAATGGGGAGCTCACGGGTTTTTTCAAATCGTCTAGAGGAGTTCGTCAGGGAGATCCATTATCTTCCACTCTTTTCCTCTTTGTAGCTGAATTTCTTGGAAGGGACTACATCAGTTATTTTCTAGCAATAAGGGATTTAGATTTCTGTCCAAAGGAGGTCTGGTCCCATTCTTGCGTTTGCTGATGACATGGTAATTTTCACGCGGGCGTCGCCGGATAGTCTGCAGGCGGTGTCCTCTTTATTACGGCAGTATGAGACTCTTTCCGGGCAGAGAGTTAATCTCGCCAAGAGTCGCTTCCTTTGTTCGGCGAAGCTTCCTTCGACTGTTATCAGTTTAATTCAGCAGCTAACAGGTTTTCAGCAGCAGTTTTGGCCTGTCAAATATTTGGGAGTTCCGCTTTACCTTGGCCGTAGTAAAACTATCCTGTTTGATGGAGTTCTTTCTTCCGTTAGAAATAAGCTCCATCATTGGAGTTCTCGGTTCCTTTCTGCTGGAGGAAAGCTCATCTTACTTCGTCATGTGTTGAGCTCAATGCCTCTATATCTGCTGCAGGTTACAAGACCAACCAAGGGGGTTTTGCTTAAGTTAGGCAGGCTGTTTAATGCATTTTTGTGGGATGGCAAGGATGGTAGACGGATTCACTGGGCTTCTTGGGAGAAATTATGTTTTCCAGTTGAAGAAGGGGGCTTAGGCTTTCGCTCTTTGTTGGACTTAGAGAGAGCCTTTGCAATGAAATTATGGTGGAGATTACGGCAAAATTCTTCTCCGTGGGCAAGGTTTATGCATCGTAAGTACGTTGGTGGCCAGCACCCCCTTTTGGCTGCAGCTGGTGTCGGGTCGGCTACATGGAAACGGCTCTGCTCGATTCGTGCTATATCTGAAGGCAATATTCGTTGGTGCATTGGTGAGGGGTTCGTTGATTTGTGGCATGATAGATGGCTTCTCGACGAACCGCTTCGGGGGCAGGTTGATGAAGTGCCTACTCATTTTTTAGTAGCTGAGTTTTATAGCTCTAAGGGGTGGAATACTGAGCGGCTTCTCCAGGTTCTTCCTCGATCTGTTGTTAATGTTATTTCCCAAACAATAGTGGACCCGACCCTTAAGGATGAATTGGTGTGGGCTCCTTCAGCGGATGGTAGGTTCACCGTGTCATCAGCCTGGGAGTTAATTAGACAACGGCGTAATCGGTCATTGGTTTGGCGTGGGATTTGGTGCCCTTTGCTGCCTTTAAAGATGTCTTATCTAGTTTGGCGGATTTTGGGTGATTTTCTCCCGCTGGACGACATGCTCCGGGGTAGAGGAATTTCTTTGGCTTCTAAGTGTAATTGTTGTGGGGTTGCAGCGGAGTCGTCGCAGCATATTTTTGTGCAGGGCAGGCTAGCAAGTACTGTTTGGCGGCATTTCTTTCTAGCTTGCGGCATCCCGTGGAGGTCCTTCTCATGTGTTTCTTCGCTGCTGGTGGTGTGGATACAGTCTTCGGGGACTGGGCGCTTGGATCATATTAGGTGTGTTATACCAGTGGTCGTGTTGTGGTTTCTGTGGCGGAGTAGAAATGATGCTCGGTTTGGTAATATCCCCTCAACCTGTGCTAAAGTTATCTTTAATATCAATGGGTGGTTGGCTGTAGCGGGGGCTGCACGTATGTTAAGCCGAGGTCAGTTGGAAGGGGATATGGATACGTATTTTGCGCGGTATTTTCGGATCAAACCAGTCAAAGCCTTATGTCCGAAGGTTATATCTTGGATGAAACCTCCTCGAGGGTCAGTCAAAATGAACACCGATGCTAGTGTGGTGAACGGGTTGGCTAAGGGCGGTGGAGTGATACGAGATTTTGAGGGGAAGATGCTTGGTGCTTTTTATAAGGAGTTCGGGGATTGTGAGGTGGTACAGGCGGAGGGGTTGGCAGTGTTGGCTGGTCTACAGTGGTGTGTTGGGGCAGGGTTGTCAGATATTTTAGTTGAGGTGGATTCTCTAGCGTTGGCTCGGCTGGTTACTGGACATTCGGTTGGTAAGTGGCCCTTGTGTTGTGTTTTAAGCCAAATTCGTTTGTTGCTATGCAAAGTGAAGGGGACCATTACACATATTTACCGCGAGGCGAATGCTGTGGCAGACAGTTTAGCAGCGTTATCTCTGGGGAGTTCACATGTTTCCTTCCAATCTTATCACATGCTTCCAAGTCGAACCCGGTCGTTGATTAATTTGGATGCGAACGGCTATCCATATATTCGCAACTTTAATTGTTAGGAATTGTTTCCTATCTTTGGCCTGTATTGACGGGTGGGGTTTTACCTCCGTCGGATAGTTTCGTTTTTAATAAAAGTTGGGGAGTTCTCCTTTAAAAAAAAAAAAAAAAAAAAAAAGAATTATTTATCAATTTTGTTTTAATTAATCTCAAAAAAAAAAAAAACTGCTTGCGGCATGCAAGCTGCGTTTTGTCGCAGCTTGCAAGGAAGGGCTCAAGGCAGCCCCTTGGATGCAAATACAGAGGAAGTTGCTAAGGGTTTAGGGTTGGAAGTTCCTGGTATAAAAAGAAAGAGAGGATAGCAGCCGCAACCGAGAAAGAGGTGGTGAAACGGCAAAAGAAAAATCAGATAGGAAGGGGACAGAGAGGAAAAACCAGAGAAAAAGAAAGCTTTCGGCAGCCATAAAAGCTAAGAAAGCTAAGCAAAGAGGAGAGCATACGAGGGGGAATTTTCTGACGGCTGATTGAGAGAGAGACGAGAGATAGAGAGAAAGAGCTAAGGCCGAGGACGGGCAGAAAGAAAAGAAACCAACGAGAGAGGTTTTAGCAGAGTGTTGGAAAGTTTAGCAAGCAGCGGGAGGGTGAAACGGCAAAACAAAGAAACAAAAAAGGGAGGCTGAGATAGGTTTTAGCAAGGGAGAGAGAGAGAGTGACGATGGGAAATCTGGAAAAAAGAAAAGGAAACAGCGACAGAGAAGAGAGTGTCAAAGGAAGGACGGCTAGAAAGACTGTTCTTTTTCGGGCAGGAAGAAAGGAAGCCGAAGAGAGATTGAGAAGGCTTAGAGCAGTAGCCTTGAGGTGTAAGCCGAAAACAGAGAAAGGCTAAGAAACTGAGAGCCTCACGACGGTGGCAACTCCAAGGATCGAGCAAAGAGGAGGATGCGTTCCAGCAGCGAAACAGGTAATCTCCAATCCTTTTTCTTGTTCATTTCATGCTCTAAACAGAACCAAATCTGTTAAATTGAAACCTGGTTTTGTCTTTGCGAAATCAACATGCATCAACGTTGCGTCTGTTTGGGTTGAAATTAGATGTTCATGGCTGCTGTTTGCTTGCCCTTTCTCCCTTGTTTGGTAGCTTAGTCGAGATGGCATGCTTAATTTTCTTTCTCCCCCTATGATTGAATGCACAATAGATCTGAGTAGCTGAAAGTTATAAAGATGGCGGATACAAGTTTTCAGAAAATTTGTTTCCGGCTTCGCATGTCTCTCTTGTCCTGATTTTTGTGTTTAAGCATGAGAGTTTATGGTCAAAAGTGAAGAAAGGCTAGGTGTCTTGATAGCTTGGGTCCAAGTATTTGCTGATTGAGACATTAGTTTGGGTTTAAATAAGAGAAAATTTGCATGGTTTTTGATCCAAACACCAAGGGAAGCGGCGGCAAAGCTGCAACTGGAAAATGCATTTCAGTTTGCCGAACCAGAAATTCATGGCCTTGTCTTATCGTTTTCTTCCTTTTCGGTCCCAAGTTATAGTGTTCTGTTTAGATGATAATTCCAGCACGTTTCTTCCTGATTTGTTTGCATGAATGTGTTTAAATTGAGTAAGGAAATGGTATGAACATTGGTTGCGGGAAAAGAGATTTGCCGAAGTTATGCAAAGTTGCAGCAATTCATTTATTTGTTTTGATTGCAAAAGCTCACTTTGAATTTGATTTACCTGTTTGTTTGGTGTTAGATTCATGCTTTAATGTTTTGGTTAGAAGATTTTTCGATCAAAGTGGTGTTAAGGTTGAGAAAATGAAAGCTGCGGTTGTTTTTTGGTTTGCCGAAAGCTTTCAGCAGAAATTTTTGTTGCAAAAAAAAATGTTTTGAAAGCTTGGCATGAAGTTGCTTGAGTTGTTCAGATTTGCATCTACGAGTTTCATGATGCAAAGTGAGAGGATTGTGTGGTTGTTTGCTTGGATTTAATTGTGTTTGAAAGCTGATTTTGGTGAAGTGCTGATTGCAGAATCCTTGTCTAAATAAAATTGCAGAAACTTAAACTTGTACGTATGCATGCATGGAAGATCTTTCAAAATTTGCATTTCAATCTCACATGTTTCCCTTCGTTCCCCTGTGGCCCAAGTAATTGGAACACTTAATCAATTTGATCCCTCAAGCTTCTCCATATTCCACAAAAGCCCAAGCTTGTTCTAATTTCTTTGCAATTAGGCCCTAAAATATTGCAATTTTGAGCTATTACTTGACCTTTTCTTTGTCTTTGGACTCTTGAAGTTCCTAAAAGTGTTTAATTAGGCTCGAGTGCTTGGCTAATGTTTGCAATTGATTGCTTGTTTGCTTCAGTTAATTACCATGCTCTGTTTAGATTGCACTTAATGCAAGAGTTTAAGAACTTTGTGTCCAAATGAGCTTGTGTTTGCCTATTTTCTTTAATTTTCTGAAATAAATTGGCTTTGACCTTTTTCTTGTTCTTGGACTTTCAAAGTTTCTAAAATGTTTCAATTGGCTTTGAATGGTTGATTAATGCTTGCAATTGGGTCCTTGGTGGATCCCTTTATTGGAAACTATGTATTATTTGATTTTATTTTAATGGCAATTAGGAGAGATTTGGTGACTTTGTTATATTTTACTATTTGAGGTACCTTGACCTTTTTATTGTTTTGAAGCCATTTTTCTTTCATTTGGACACCATTCAAAGGGGGCGGTATAATTTCTTTTATCCCTTTTTGTGTCTCTCCTATGTGATCCAACGTGTTAAGTGAGAATTGCATGTCTAATTTGCTTTTCTTACCTTTCTTTAGTTCCTTTATTTCATTTACTCTTGCTTTTATTAAGTTATTCTTTTATGGGGTATGTGTACACCTCTTGGCTTGTAATAGATAGGGCTTGGAGGAGCATTTGATGAAGACCTATTGAAGACGTGTGCCTAGCTAGCAAATGTAATAGGTCCATTAGCTTGATTGCTTGCTTTTGTTGCTATGTGTTAATTTGCTTTATTAGGTTCTTGCATCTAGTTGAGCATGCTAAGTGTTATGTGCTACGTGTTTACGAGTGTTTGGCATATCTACTCGCTTTCCATAGCCATGAATGAATGTGATGGATGAATGTACATCACAACACTAGTCCAATGCTAGTTGTGCCTCATTATTCCGTTAGGAATTCATAGAAAGGGCTAGTCCAACGCTAGACCCTTAGGGATTTCCCCTCGTTAGTACATATTTGCGTGTTCACTACATGTCATGCATTTTTCTTAGATTTATCATTTGGCATGCTCCTCGAACCCCTTTTCCCCTCATTTTAGGATTTTTGCACATCATGCTAGTTATAGGGTACATTTGCTTGAGTGTCCCCTTTCGATAAGGGAAACGAGCGAGTGTGGCTCAAAATAGCCTTAGCACGCTAGTTCTCCTTTCTAATCAAAGGGAAAATTGAAGTCACAAAGTTAGGAGTCCTTCCCGTGCCCAACTTGATGCATCCCCTTAGGGTCATACACTTGCATTCTTTTTATATCACCTTTTCACCTTTTAACCACATTTTCTCACTTTTCTCAATCCACACTTTCTCAACATCCTTTTATCACTTATTTATTTCTCATCTCACAAATAGCACTCACAATTGCACTGATATATATCTACTATTCTATTTTTTCCTCCATTTACACACGAGCACCTTTATTTTATCACATTTGCACACTTGCACTTACCTTGTTTTTACATTTCGCATCCTTCATACATTTTCACACTTGCACATATTTGAGTCTTCATTTGCATTTTCCTATGACCTCTATGAGATTCTTCCTATTGGCCTTCACAAACCCATGTGATTGGGACCAAAAATCTCATAAGAGACATTTAGATTTAGGTTGGCATTTTTCTTTCCATTTTGCATCCATTAGTCATATCCAACATGCGATACATACCTTGGGTAGAAAAATTAGGAAATGTGGGGCTAAGTCACGCAACTAGCTCTTGCTAGGGTAGGGGAGTGCTTTAGGTTCCACCTTTGCCTTCTCCCTTATCAAATGTGACCCCCGATCCCTTTCTTTGGTTACGTAGACCTAAAAGTCTTCAAAAAGGGTTTGTCTACTTTTTTTCATTCAAAAACAAAAAATCTTTTTGGGTGACTTGGTACACCCTAACTCTATACCAAGTGGCGACTCCATTTTTCATACAAAAACCCTTTTTGAACTTTATTTCGCCAAACCTTCGCATTTCACAATCCCACGGCCTTTATTTTCACTTTTACACATGTTCACATACATATCTCACACACCACACACACCAACATGAAAAGTGGGGCGCGATAGTTGGCGACTCCACTGGGGACTTCCTAAGTGGGTCCAAGCATTTGATTTAGTCATTCTTTTCTTTTTTCTACCCTTTTTATGCATGGCATGTGGATATTAGGGTTGCATCTTCCATTTTTGGGACCTTTTGTCTCACATACGCATCAAACTACCTCCTTGCTCACGAAATTATAATTGGTTGTTTGGATGTATGTTTTACTTACTTATCTCGCGCTTGCATTGCATTTGGGGGGGTGTGTCACCTTTAGAGCCTCGCGTTGGTTCTCAACCCTTTCCCTCAAAATAGGGAGCACTTCATACGTGCACGTTTATTTATTGTTATCCCATTTTATTTTATTTTCGTGGGCGTTTCCCACACCGCCTTGTAGGATTAGGATCGATCGCCTTGGGTAGGCGGATGGTGTGCGCTGCGCCCATAGCGCTACCTAAGGGATCACTCGAGCCACCGATCGAAGGCCTTGGGAGTGATGACCCTTGGCCTTTGGGTCTGAAGGCTTGGGGACCTTTTAAACCTTATCGAATCTAGTCGCATTAGTGAACCCCAGCCTCATGCATCCATGTTAGAATTTTCCTAGGTTAGAGTCAGCCTCACCCTCTTTTAAGGACATCAGGCACGAGGGAAGGGGTTCCACCCCTTTTACTTGCTTTTATTGTATTTCTTTTCTTAATTGCTCCCAATATGTTATGTGTACTATCAATTGCACTAATCATTTCTTTGTTTTCTTGGCTTGCATTCATGTGCCTTAGCAATAAGAGGCCTCTTTGGCACTCTTTTAGTGACTTACCCACAAGATAACTCACATGTTTAAATTTCAGTTATTATCACTTAATTTTTAGACCTTTTCCCCCCGATGCATTATTTATGTCCTTTAGGTCATATTTGTCACATATTTACTTTACTTTGATAAATGGCATCATGCATCCAACCTAGAAAGGGAATGCCATTTAGGGGATCCCGTGTTAGGAATAAGCCACCTTGTGTCTCGGATACTTAATCCAAAGAGACTTGCACATTTACATTTTGTACCATCCAAAGGGGTAGTGCACAAGGTAAGGTAGGATCCGATCGTCTTCATAAGAGCGATTTTTGGAATATGAGCATCTAATAATCACTTTTTTGGCCATTTTATCAAATTGGAAAAATCCCTTGCGTAAAGGACATTAATTTGAAGAAATTCACAAATGATTCCTCCTATTGAGACGATAAATGAATTAAGGCCAAAATTTGATTTTAGAAAGCTCATAGACTAATGCATCGCAAGAAATTTTCGAAACTACCAATGGAAAGCTTGATTTAATAAGCTCCCAATTCCATTCAATCCATTGGGCCATTTCCTTCATCAATTTCATCCAATCCATTTTATCAATTTGTTCATTTTTAGGGCAATTTAGTCGATTTTTGAATAAATCACCAATGTCATTCAATTCATTTGATTAGTTAGGGCAATTTTGTCGATTTTCGATAAATCATCAATTTCGTCCGATTCATTTGACCAGTTTACCCTTTTAGGGCGATCTGGTCAATTTTGAATAAATTCTCGATTTCATTCAATTCATTTGACCAAGTTCCTTTATAGGATGATCCGGTCAATTTTGAGTAAGTTATCAAATGTTACTCAATTCATTTGACCTGTTTCCCTTTTTAGGGTAATCCGGTCGATTTTAAATAAATGGTCAATTTCATTTTACCCATTTGACCAATTAGGGTTCAATGTCAATTTCAAATTGGGAAACCTAGTCGATTTTTGAGAAAACCATCCATTGCATCCAGCCATTTGATCAGTTGAGGTTTTGACCCATGCTTCACTGAAAAAATTTTGTCAACAAACTCCAATCTCTTCGATAGGAAGTTTGTCAAGGTCAAACACGTGCGTTTTTGCAAATTCTTGAATCAATCAAAAGTGATTAATCCATTCGGATGTTGACCTCATGTTGACAAATGTCTCTCGTCACTCCAATTGACCAAAATTTTCAAAATCAATGAGTTGATTAGATCCATCAGGTATTGTATGGTGCCTACCCTATAGGATTGCATTTTCATGCTAGGCCTACCCTTGGCACAAAAAGGGTCCCCCCCATAGGACATGCATACCGATTTTTTATTCTTTCTTACTAACTCAGGGTATTTTTCTTTTGTTTTTCCCCTTCCCTGCATTCATAAAAATACTTCAATAAAGGGAAAATGTTTTTCTATATCTGATGGCACTTCCGATCTAATAAAGTGTCAAAATTGCAAGTATTGTGTGATTTTTGGGCAGATCCTACAATGAAAACATAAATGATCTATCTGGAAGCTCTACGCTAAAGCCTCTGAGAGATGTTGTAATTGTTTTTCAAAGGAAAATTTTGTATATTTGATTTGTTAATACATTGTGTTCCAAAAGAAAAGGAGACAAAAAGTGTATATGTGGAGCTCTTTACAAGTTTCTCTCTTCTCATTTGTATCGTAATTGAACAGGAATTTTTGTTTCAAACTTTTTCAGCAATAAAATTTTTGGACAATTATTGTCTTGTGTATATGTACATTTCATTCTTTATTCTTACTCATTAGAGATTTCATGATGAATTTTGAGAAATAAGACCAAATTGAGGTTTTTTTTCAACCTCTAGCCTGAATTTCACAAATGTATACTTTCTAAAATCCTCATGTACATTAGATTGGTGATTAAAAGAGATCACTCAGAAGGCCCATGAGATGCCTTTCTCCTTCACTTAGCCCCAAAATAAAATCAATCACATTGATTGATAAATTGCAAATTGAGGCAACTTTTGCTTGAAAATGTCTGCGGTGACTAATCCGATTCAATCACATCTAAGTGAAAGCAAAAATGTGCATTATTCTTGTTTGTTTTGAAAATTTGGAATGATACTTCGAGCATTCTTTTCTCTACCTATACACATTTTATCATTTGTTCTCCCATTTGAGCCTTTGAAAGAATAATTTCGTTTCAAATAAGAGCCCTAATGATCACTACCCTATATTGGAAAATTTTCAAATATCAAAAAGGGAATGGATTTTCAATGACCATTTCGTTACTTTGGTTGTCATGAGGTGTAAGAATGATACTTTGGCCATCGTTTCTACGACCTAAACACCATTTATCCCTTGCATCCTCATTTGAGCCAAAAAATTGGTAGGTTCTTTTTGAGTGCACATATGATCGCACCCCACATTGGGGAAGGAGATTGGGAAATTTTGAAAAAGGAAAAAGAAAAAGGGGAAAGGGAACCGCAAATTGGGAAAATTTGATTCCACTTGGGTTCCAATTTTGAAAAAAGGAAGAGATTTGTCCGCACGGACCGCCTATGTTTCACAAATATGGATGAACAAGGGTCTTCCACAGTCAGTTAATTCAGATACATGCCAGAAATTTCCCATTAATGAAAGTTTCCTTTCAGAGTTATTGTAAGGAATGGAATAAAAGTCAGGCCCTTTTCTTTTCCAATCAAACGTTCTATCCTTAGTTTTCCCTTTTGAGCCTTCAGAATAAAATACTTCATTTGGCAACCCCTGAGAATCGCAAACCCCACACTGGGGCAAGTTTGAGTTGAAAAGGAAAGTTTCAAGAAGTGAAAAGTGAAAAGCCACAAAATCAAAAGCAAAAGAAGAAAAGAGAACCTCAGTTCAAAAAATAAATTGGGGCAAATTTTGTGAAAGTTTCAAAGAATGGCAAAAGGCCGAAAAGTCAAAAGAAGAAAGAAAATGAAAGTGAAAAAGCCTCAATTAAGCATAAACTGAGGCAAATTCCGATTTAACCCTAAAATAGGGTTGACGCAACATTGCGATCTCAGATTACTTAAACCACTCTTGAAATTTGCCTTCAAGCCTTAACTTTTGTAAACACCCCACCAGACCCCATTACAAAAGCTGAAAATCCTGACTTCTGTTCTTTACAACGGCTCTGACAAGAAAATTTCTGATGTCGGAAAATTTTAGCTGTATTTCTGAATTGCTTAGGTATGGGGTTGACGCTACTCACCATGTGAAAACCCACCAAGTTGAGGGAAAGCAAAAAGAGGCAAAAAGCAAAGCAAGAAAAGTAAATGCAAGAAAATGCAGAAAAATTCGACGCTAGAGTCCCTGGTGAATGATGAGAAGAATACAAACAAATTTTGAGATCTTTGAGTCAAAATAGGGGCAATTTTGAAAAATGCGATCTTCGGTGCAATGTCCTTGAAAATCATTTCTTTAACTATCATCTTCAAGCCACATTACAAGCCCATAAAAGTCCATCGTTGACTTATTCCTTCATGACAACTCAAAACAAAGGTCATGCTCATAAGAAAATCCATCAATCATTTGTGATCATGGGGGTATAACCAGTTTTCATAGGTTTAGCTATCGCTTCTTGTTGCAAGCCTATAAAGCTTATACGTTGACTAAGTTTTCTTAAGAAATAAGAGTGACAAACTCTTTGCTTTCACTAAGATGTGATGTTGAATGCATTACAATTTTTGGGCACAAGAACCAGACAAATCTTGACCTCTCATTTTCCTTGGCCACCTCAAAATCAGAAATAAAGTCACTCGATTAGTCCTGAAGATGAGCCAACTGGAAATGGTGACCCATTACCCAAAACACAGATGCTAAAAGTGAGGAAGAAATCCTCTGTGATTTGGTTTTATTTCAAGAAATTAATCATGAAAATTTTCTTTTTGGAAACATAGTTTCTTACAGTGTTCAAGTAAATGGAAAGTCATCCAAACAAGTTTTTGCAATTAAATGGCCCATACTGGGGCAAATTTTTGTTATGAGAATTTGTGAGAATAAGCCCACACAGGGGCAAATGTTTTTGTAGTCCAATTGAGGATTTCGTCCAAAAATCAAAATAATGCATTTTTCAAATCAATCACGCTGTTTCTTTTCACAAAAATTTGAGTGCATGTCATATTTTGGTAAGTCCCTGTGCAGGTATTCATAGTTGAAATCAACGAAAAAGCATCTGGTGATGTGGGAGGCCGAAGCCGAATAAAGAGAAGAAAGAAGGGAAAAGGGCCCTACACTTGGGGCAAATTATTTTTGAAAAAATTCTCTAAAAAAAATCAGAAAAATTCAAAAGTCAAAAATTAAGTTCAAATTCTTGTTTCTTGGAAAATCAAATTCAATTTCTTGACCAATTGGATGGCAGGACTGGATCTTATCCCACTGACCATTCACAAACATCCCAAACATTTCAAACATCAAGTTGGGCCTGGACTTTGTGCCGCCAACATTCCAAACATCAAGTTGGGCCTGGACTTAGTGCCGCCAACATTCCAAATATCACGTTGGGCCTGGATTTCGTGCCGCCAACATTCCAAATATCACTTTGGGCCTGGATTTAGTGCTGCCAACATTCACAACATCACGTTGGGCCTGGATTTCGTGCCGCCAACATTCCAAATATCAAGTTGGGCCTAGATTTAGTGCCGCCAACATCTACAACATCACGTTGGGCCTGGATTTTGTGCCTCCAACTTCCCAAACATCCCGTTGGGCCTGGATTTCGTGCCGCCAACTTCACAAGATCATGTTGGGCTTGGATTTCGTGCCGCCAACTCTACAAAAATTCACGTTGGGTTTGGATTTTGTACCACCAACTAAGGCAGGCTCCGGTTTAATCCCACTGACCAATTCATCACACTGGGGCAAATTATTTCGACAAGTCTCAAAAAAAATCAAAAAAATCAAAAATCAAATCAAGTTCATCACGGCAGGCTCGGGTTTGATCCCACTGTCCGATTGTCAAGACAATTCATTTACATCGCCATTGGAGCGTGAGGTTAAGTCCCGCCAGTGTGCATTTCATTTTCACAGCCACTAGCCGTGGGTCAGTCCCACTAGTGAGCATTTCCTTTCGTTAGCCACTAGCCGTGGGTCAGTCCCACTAGTGAGCATTTCCTTTTATTCCGCCACTAGCCGTGGGTCAGTCCCACTAGTGAGCATCACTAGTGAGCATTTCCTTTTATTCCGCCACTAGCCGTGGGTCAGTCCTACTAGTGAGCATTTCCTTTCGTTAGCCACTAGCCGTGGGTTAGTCCCACTAGTGAGCATTTTCTTTTCATTAGCCACTAGCCGTGGGTCAGTCCCACTAGTGTGCATTTCATTTTCATTAGCCACTAGCCGTGGGTCAGTCCCACTAGTGAGCATTTCCTTTTATTCTGCCACTAGCCGTGGGTCAGTCCCACTAGTGAGCATTTCCTTTTTTTTTTCTGCCACTAGCCGTGGGTTAGTCCCACTAGTGAGCACTCCCCGATTTTAAATTTTCTGTTTGGGTCTATCCCATTTAAGTTTCTGTCCGGGTCTATCCCGTGAGTCTATCCCATTTAAGTTTCTGTTCGGGTCTATCCCGTGGGTCTATCCCATTTACATTTCTGTCCGGGTCTATCCCGTTTACATTTCTGTCCGGGTCTATCCCGTGGGCCTACCCCATTTACATTTCTGTTCGGGTCAGTCCCGTTTTAAATTCCTGTTCGGGTCAGTCCCGTTTTAAATTTCTGTTCGGGTCAGTCCCGTTTAAATTCCTGTTCGGGTCAGTCCCGTTTTAAATTCCTGTTCGGGCCAGTCCCGTTCTAAAATTCCTGTCTCGGGTCAGTCCCGATTAAATTTTCTGTTTAATTTTCTTGTCTGGGTCAATCCCATTTCACAGTTTGATAAAGGGGTCAGTCCCCGTTTCTAAAGCGTCCATTTGTTTGAGATGTTTTCACCGCCAAATAACACAGGTAAGTATTTGGTGTCTACTTCTTTGTCTCAAGTTTTTGCAAAACTCAGACAAAGAGGGGTAAACTGTAGACACCAAATTTTGGTGTTTTATTATTTATTTATTTACTATTCGTTTTTTATTTGTTCTATTTTTATTTGTCACAATTAGTTTTATTTACTTTTAGTTTTAGTTATTTTAGCCATTTTAGCGTAGAATTTCTCAAAGGAAAAAGAAAAGCGTTCAAAAAAATATGTTTTAGTTATTTTAGATTTAATTTCATCATTTAAAAATGAAATGAAAAATGAATGAAAATTTGAAAAATGGAAAAAAAGGAAAAAGAAGAAAAGAAAAAGAGGAAAATCTTAGCTTTTTACTTTTTATCTTTTGGTTATTAATTTTGTACATTTTATTTAAGTTTAAGCTTGTTTGAATTATTTATCAATTTTGTTTTAATTAATCTCAAAAAAAAAAAAAAAAACTGCTTGCGGCATGCAAGCTGCGTTTTGTCGCAGCTTGCAAGGAAGGGCTCAAGGCAGCCCCTTGGATGCAAATACAGAGGAAGTTGCTAAGGGTTTAGGGTTGGAAGTTCCTGGTATAAAAAGAAAGAGAGGATAGCAGCCGCAACCGAGAAAGAGGTGGTGAAACGGCAAAAGAAAAATCAAATAGGAAGGGGACAGAGAGTAAAAACCAGAGAAAAAGAAAGCTTTCGGCAGCCATAAAAGCTAAGGAAGCTAAGCAAAGAGGAGAGCATACGAGGGGGAATTTTCTGACGGCTGATTGAGAGAGAGACGAGAGATAGAGAGAAAGAGCTAAGGCCGAGGACGGGCAGAAAGAAAAGAAACCAACGAGAGAGGTTTTAGCAGAGTGTTGGAAGGTTTAGCAAGCAGCGGGAGGGTGAAACGGCAAAAGAAAGAAACAAAAAAGGGAGGCTGAGATAGGTTTTAGCAAGGGAGAGAGAGGGAGTGACGATGGGAAATCTGGAAAAAGGAAAAGGAAATAGCGACAGAGAAGAGAGTGTCGAAGGAAGGACGGCTAGAAAGACTATTCTTTTTCGGGCAGGAAGAAAGGAAGCCGAAGAGAGATTGAGAAGGCTTAGAGCAGTAGCCTTGAGGTGTAAGCCGAAAACAGAGAAAGGCTAAGAAACTGAGAGCCTCACGACGGTGGCAACTCCAAGGATCGAGTAAAGAGGAGGATGCGTTCCAGCAGCGAAACAGGTAATCTCCAATCCTTTTTCTTGTTCGTTTCATGCTCTAAACAGAACCAAATCTGTTAAATTGAAACCTGGTTTTGTCTTTGCGAAATCAACATGCATCAACGTTGCGTCTGTTTGGGTTGAAATTAGATGTTCATGGCTGCTGTTTGCTTGCCCTTTCTCCCTTGTTTGGTAGCTTAGTCGAGATGGCATGCTTAATTTTCTTTCTCCCCCTATGATTGAATGCACAATAGATCTGAGTAGCTGAAAGTTATAAAGATGGCGGATACAAGTTTTCAGAAAATTTGTTTCCGGCTTCGCATGTCTCTCTTGTCCTGATTTTTGTGTTTAAGCATGAGAGTTTATGGTCAAAAGTGAAGAAAGGCTAGGTGTCTTGATAGCTTGGGTCCAAGTATTTGCTGATTGAGACATTAGTTTGGGTTTAAATAAGAGAAAATTTGCATGGTTTTTGATCCAAACACCAAGGGAAGCGGCGGCAAAGCTGCAACTGGAAAATGCATTTCAGTTTGCCGAACCAGAAATTCATGGCCTTGTCTTATCGTTTTCTTCCTTTTCGGTCCCAAGTTATAGTGTTCTGTTTAGATGATAATTCCAGCACGTTTCTTCCTGATTTGTTTGCATGAATGTGTTTAAATTGAGTAAGGAAATGGTATGAACATTGGTTGCGGGAAAAGAGATTTGCCGAAGTTATGCAAAGTTGCAGCAATTCATTTATTTGTTTTGATTGCAAAAGCTCACTTTGAATTTGATTTACCTGTTTGTTTGGTGTTAGATTCATGCTTTAATGTTTTGGTTAGAAGATTTTTCGATCAAAGTGGTGTTAAGGTTGAGAAAATGAAAGCTGCGGTTGTTTTCTGGTTTGCCGAAAGCTTTCAGCAGAAATTTTTGTTGCAAAAAAAATGTTTTGAAAGCTTGGCATGAAGTTGCTTGAGTTGTTCAGATTTGCATCTACGAGTTTCATGATGCAAAGTGAGAGGATTGTGTGGTTGTTTGCTTGGATTTAATTGTGTTTGAAAGCTGATTTTGGTGAAGTGCTGATTGCAGAATCCTTGTCTAAATAAAATTGCAGAAACTTAAACTTGTACGTATGCATGCATGGAAGATCTTTCAAAATTTGCATTTCAATCTCACATGTTTCCCTTCGTTCCCCTGTGGCCCAAGTAATTGGAACACTTAATCAATTTGATCCCTCAAGCTTCTCCATATTCCACAAAAGCCCAAGCATGTTCTAATTTCTTTGCAATTAGGCCCTAAAATATTGCAATTTTGAGCTATTACTTGACCTTTTCTTTGTCTTTGGACTCTTGAAGTTCCTAAAAGTGTTTAATTAGGCTCGAGTGCTTGGCTAATGTTCGCAATTGATTGCTTGTTTGCTTCAGTTAATTACCATGCTCTGTTTAGATTGCACTTAATGCAAGAGTTTAAGAACTTTGTGTCCAAATGAGCTTGTGTTTGCCTATTTTCTTTAATTTTCTGAAATAAATTGGCTTTGACCTTTTTCTTGTTCTTGGACTTTCAAAGTTTCTAAAATGTTTCAATTGGCTTTGAATGGTTGATTAATGCTTGCAATTGGGTCCTTGGTGGATCCCTTTATTGGAAACTATGTATTATTTGATTTTATTTAAATGGCAATAAGGAGAGATTTGGTGACTTTCTTATATTTTACTATTTGAGGTACCTTGACCTTTTTATTGTTTTGAAGCCATTTTTCTTTCATTTGGACACCATTCAAAGGGGGCGTTATAATTTCTTTTATCCCTTTTTGTGTCTCTCCTATGTGATCCAACGTGCTAAGTGAGAATTACATGTCTAATTTGCTTTTCTTACCTTTCTTTAGTTCCTTTATTTCATTTACTCTTGCTTTTATTAAGTTATTCTTTTATGGGGTATGTGTACACCTCTTGGCTTGTAATAGATAGGGCTTGGAGGAGCATTTGATGAAGACCTATTGAAGACGTGTGCCTAGCTAGCAAATGTAATAGGTCCATTAGCTTGATTGCTTGCTTTTGTTGCAATGTGTTAATTTGCTTTATTAGGTTCTTGCATCTAGTCGAACATGCTAAGTGTTATGTGCTACGTGTTTACGAGTGTTTGGCATGTCTACTCGCTTTCCATAGCCATGAATGAATGTGATGGATGAATGTACGTCACCACACTAGTCCAATGCTAGTTGTGCCTCATTATTCCGTTAGGAATTCATAGAAAGGGCTAGTCCAACGCTAGACCCTTAGGGATTTCCCCTCGTTAGTACATATTTGCGTGTTCACTACATGTCATGCATTTTTCTTAGATTTATCATTTGGCATGCTCCTCGAACCCCTTTTCCCCTCATTTTAGGATTTTTGCACCTCATGCTAGTTATAGGGTACATTTGCTTGAGTGTCCCCTTTCGATAAGGGAAACGAGCGAGTGTGGCTCAAAATAGCCTTAGCACGCTAGTTCTCCTTTCTAATCAAAGGGAAAATTGAAGTCACAAAGTTAGGAGTCCTTCCCGTGCCCAACTTGATGCATCCCCTTAAGGTCATACACTTGCATTCTTTTTATATCACCTTTTCACCTTTTAACCACATTTTCTCACTTTTCTCAATCCACACTTTCTCAACATCCTTTTATCACTTATTTATTTCTCATCTCACAAATAGCACTCAAAATTGCACTGATATATATCTACTATTCTATTTTTTCCTCCATTTACACACGAGCACCTTTATTTTATCACATTTGCACACTTGCACTTACCTTGTTTTTACATTTCGCATCCTTCATACATTTTCACACTTGCACATATTTGAGTCTTCATTTGCATTTTCCTATGACCTCTATGAGATTCTTCCTATTGGCCTTCACAAACCCATGTGATTGGGACCAAAACTCTCATAAGAGACATTTTAGATTTAGGTTGGCATTTTTCTTTCCATTTTGCATCCATTAGTCATATCCAACATGCGATACATACCTTGGGTAGAAAAATTAGGAAACGTGGGGCTAAGTCACGCAACTAGCTCTTGCTAGGGTAGGGGAGTGCCTTAGGTTCCACCTTTGCCTTCTCCCTTATCAAATGTGACCCCCGATCCCTTTCTTTGGTTACGTAGACCTAAAAGTCTTCAAAAAGGGTTTGTCTACTTTTTTTCATTCAAAAACAAAAAATCTTTTTGGGTGACTTGGTACACCCTAACTCTATACCAAGTGGCGACTCCATTTTTCATACAAAAACCCTTTTTGAACTTTATTTGGCCAAACCTTCACATTTCACAATCTCACGGCCTTTATTTTCACTTTTACACATGTTCACACACATATCTCACACACCACACACACCAACATGAAAAGTGGGGCGCGACAGACACTCCATCGACACACTTAATGGCCCGTAGAACTTCACTTGTACACCCACCGACACCTTATCACCCTCACTGGCCAGTCACCTCACAAACTTGTCCGGGCGAACGAAATCACAAACTTGAGCTTGAGTCACAAGCTCGGGTCACAAACTTGGTCCACATACTCAGTGTACCGGATTCACAAACTTGGTGACCTCCAACCAGGTTGGACTGACTTCGACCAAGCCCTAACCGGCTCGAATAGTCCATCTAGGTCAAGAGCTCGTCCCAAACTCACAAACTTCACAAAATTATTCAAAATCACCCCGAGCCACAAGCTCAAGGGGTTTAGTTCCAAAATGATTCACATACATATGTCATGTACAAATATGTGCGTAAATTCGGGTTTAGAGCGAGTGCGATAAAGTACACCCTCGCCTAAGTACCCTCTTCATACATGTCGAAACACATAAGCAACTAACACATAAGAGCGGCCTGAATACTTACTCAAAATACAAAAGTAGTACAAAAGTGGAAATCACTTCGTGTGTTGGCTAGTAGTGGGCCCCACCGGCTCCGCCTAGTTCACCACTGTCTGAAATAGAAGATTTTATCACATTATATCACAAACGGCTACTAACAGACCCAAAACAAGCAAAACGGCAAAAGCCGACACACGCAAGTACGGAAACGGCAAAATTGGCACATGCAAGTGCGCGGAACGGCAAAAGAAAATGGCAAAATCTGCCATCTCAAACCGTTTTGATCAAAGATTAGGCTAGGAAAGTCGGATCAAAGTGAACGAGATACTGTTTTGAAGCTATGAGAAAGGGCTACAAATCTCCTGAAGAAACTTTAATCTAGATCTTAATGGAACCAGGTCAAAATTGTAGAAAACAATACCAGAAATTTACGTCTTAGGGTGACGAACAGGGTTGTTTCCTGGACCATAACTCCCAGCTCACAAATCCAAATCAGGAAATTCCAAAGGCATTAGAAAGCTGAGACCTAAGACTAAAACTTTGATGTTTTGGCCAAGACCTGAATCCACTCAGAACAGAACAAAAATTGAGTGTCAAAATACCCGTCAGAACTGTCCAGATACAAGGCAGTTCTGACGATCGATCTTGTTTGGGTCATAACGGAAGCTACGGAACTTGGATTTCGACGCACTTTATACCGTTTCGAATCCAAAACCAATATGTTGAACTAAAAACTGAAAAGTTTTCGAAGGATGTAAGACTGAAGGATACACCACCCAGATCGTACGGTATCAAAACCGAAAAGTCACGGGCAGAAGCTAAACTAAAAACGCACAGAACCTGATGTTCAAAACAGGCTTGAGTATTTCATCTATAACTCATGATACCCTAATCCATTTGACCTGAAATTTTACAGGAATAATCAAGACTTAAGGGGCTACAATGTTGAAGAAGGACACTCAGTCCAATTTCGAGTGTAACTACGTCAAAAATGTCACATACTACACCAGAATCGCAAAATAGGTTCACAAACCGTATTATAGTACAAACATCATAAAACAGCCTACATAAGTTCAAATCCAGAAATTCCAAAGCCATATGAAAGCTTAGAAACAGGGCTACATTTCATTAGAATACCATAACAACCAATTCTGAAGCATTCTAAACCAAAATAACCAATTACAATCGCAGTTCTCAGGTTCGGGTAGAAACAGGACAGCAAGGGTAAATCTGTCTTTTCTCATTCTACGCTACTCCGATTGACCTGAAATTTCGTAGACACCTCTAAAATGTCATTCCATACAACTTTTATGTTTTAAGCCAAGACCAATTCGGTCTCTAACTAGGAGATACAAAACCGGACAGAATTGAAGAACAATGAAACCCTAATTCCCAATTTCTCTTCCAAACCAGAAATTTGCTGCAATTAACTACCATTCACACCAACTAGCTTCATTCTCAATCATTTCCAAACATCATACATAGCCACATAATATTAATCATATGCAACCAGCAAAAATCCCAAATAAATAGAAAACTTCATCAATCTTAACTAAAATCAAGAAATAGTCCACCAAATCACACTTATAACAACCACAAGTCATTAATTAAGCATCTTTAGATAGAAGAGAGGGGTTCCATAGTCACTCACCTTAGAACCAAAGAAGAGAGACCACTTAGCACCTTAAGCTTCCAAACAACTTCACCACACAACTCACTATCACTCACTTAATGATTTCTGTGGAACAAAAACAAGGTTAAGTGGTTGTATTCTTGGATTTGAGCAAGAGAGAATCAAGAAGTTGAAGAGGTTTTCTTTCTCCTTTCTTGAGAGAGAGGTTCGGCCAAGCTTAGAGAAGAAATGAGGAATTTTTGGTGATTTTTATGATTTATTTAGTCAATGGTAAGACAATGAATAGTAGTCTTACTTAAGGACTAATCCAAGGGTGACACTTGTCACCTCCATTAATGCAAGTCTATCACTTTGTTCCCTCTCAATCTAATCCATAAAGTATCCTCTAATTATCTCTTAGCACCCGATAAATTAAACCCAGTATCCAAAACTTAACCTAATCGGCCAAATTTTTCCGAACTTACCGCACTAGTGGGTCCCACGTCCGATATACGTTCTTAATTTCTCAAAAACTAACCGATACTAGAAAAATCATCTAAAACCCATATTTACTCATAAAAATTATCCGGGGAATTTTTCTAATAAAGAAAATGTGGAAAAAGGCGGGCGATAAATAAAACTCCACTTAAGCTTTCTAATATTGTAACACTAGAGGTTTGCTAATCCAGAGTTTGCCAACCATTTTCAAACTTGTTAAACCTCTGTAAACTACAACGAATCCTATTTTTTTCTTGTGCTCAAACAGACACTAGAATACCGCATAAACTAGGGTTTTATCATAAGCAAAGTCAGGGTTTTCAATCTTAGCCGAGCTTAGGGTTTCTCCTTAGCCCTAAAACCTTAATATCAACTTACGAACGGGCTGGGGCCTCACAGCTTTGGAGCCACCCGTATCCTACCATTGTGATGTTACTTTTTTGTTATTGATGTGAAATAGCCTGATTTACTTGTTTAATTATGTGAGTTTACATTTTTCCCCTTGATTACTCACTAAGCATATACCTTACCCCATTCTATTTGTTTTCCTTAGCAGGGGCCGACACGGGGATCGCTTGGGAAAGGGTTTAGTGTTTTGATTATAGACGAGTTGAACTTGTACTTGTTATAAGTTGACGAGTAAGATGTATATAGTTGTCGTGGTGGTTGTAGTTATCAGGTTTTCTAGGATTTACTTTCTGGTACTCGTGGTATGTATGACTTGATGTACTAGTTTATGCAACTTTTGAAGATGTAATCGTTTAAACAGAATTTTCTTTTGCCGTGAATCTATTTTCTAGTTTTATGAGTGAGTGAGTCCCGGCAAAAGCTGGGCAGGCGACCTGCCGAACCCTGGGGTACGCCCTAGGGAGAAGTGGGGCTGTCACAGGTGGTATCAGAGCCTGCTTCGCGTGATCTCTGCGTGGAGTGAGCCTGGACTAAGTGGTGAATAAGTATGAAGGATTAAGTGCTCGTTCGAGCATAAGCCATGAATTGTGAATGTTATTGGCCTTAAATCTTTCTCGTGACATGTGAGGCCAATAGATAGGTACGTCAGGGAGGAATTTCGATTGTAGATAGTTTGCTCTTGGGACTGGCCAGCTCAAGATGTGAATTATCTTATTTCGGATTCTTGTGCCTGAGTACTCCAGAGTTGAGGCACTGCTAAGTACTTGAGACTTGCATTTTGGGAACATGAACAGGCTTTGTCTGGCTAGAGCGAGTACAAGAGATCAATGGCCACCTTGGGAAGTGGAGTAGGAAACGGGACGGGGGTGATTTTCACTGAGTGTGGGACGACAAGTCGCGTTTTCTTTCGTTTTGCTCTTGCATTGTTCCTACATGTCATTTACTTGTGGTATGTTAATACCTACATATATAGTACTTGCTACACTTGACTTTGTCTAACTTGAAATGTCCCTTGGTGTGTATGGCACATTATATTGTGTATATTTTTGGCGTGACTTGTATATATATGTACACATTTTGATCTTTTGATTATTTCATGCATTTTATAACTTTTCAACGCTTTGATCTCATACCATATTTTGTCCCAATTATAGAAACTATAAAACCATCAAATGGAGACTCGTGGTGGGGATAGAGGACGAGGACAAGGAACCGAAGGGGTAACCAATGAAAATGAGAATACACAAGACAAAACCCAAGTAGCTACGGCCATACAGCGAATGGCTGATTTATTAAAACGAATGGTCAACCAACAGGGTCAAGGCCAAGTACAGCATCCTGGAAATCATGAAGGAGAGGACCGTGCCTTAGAACGGTTTCAGAAATTTCTACCGCCAAAATTCTTGGGTGGACCTAGCCCTGATATAGCCGAGAGTTGGTTGGAGCGAATGTTAGACATTTTTGCTGCGTTAGCATACTAAGAGGAACGGCAGATAGCTTTTACCGTTTTTCAATTTGAGGGAGCAGCTCGTGCCTGGTGGAATGTGATTCGAGCCAAATGGGATAGAGAGCAAACCCCATGGACATGGGTGAATTTCACTCGTGAGTTTAATGAGAAGTACTTACCGCCACTTGTTCAGGAAAAGTGAGAAGATGAGTTCATACGCCTGCGTCAAGGGACTATGAGTGTGGCGGAGTACGAGACACAGTTTACCAAACTCTCTCATTTTGCTCCAGAATTAGTACTAACAGACCAAAGGAGAATTCGTCGGTTTGTTCAGGGTTTGAATGTGGAGATTCAGGAAGCACTGGTAGCTGCTCAATTGGAGACTTATAGTCAAGCGATTGAAAAGGCACAAAGAATTGAAAGTACTAAGAGTCAAGTAAAGGCCTTTCATGATAAGAAAAGAAGGCGCCCAGATACAAGTAGTTATATTGAGGGACAGAGCTCGGGGAGCGAGCCACCACCTAAGAAGAGTCAAGGAATAGGTGGACCACGATCCACCTGGATCCCAAATCAAGGATATGTTGGGAAAAATCAGGTAGGGAGAGAGACCCAAAGGGGTACCTCACCAGGAGATCCGACATCAGGACCTAGAATGGCATGTGGATATTGTGGGGCTACTAACCACATGGAAGATAATTGTTGGAAGAAAACACAAGTTCGGAAATGCTACCGCTGTGGTAGTGCTGAGCACCTGATTGCTCATTGCCCTCACCTGCAAAAAGAAGGAAATTTGCCAAGAGCAGAAGGGAACACGTCTAAACCGACTAATGCCATGGGCAATCGACTGAAAGTGCCGGCAAGGACCTATGCAATAGGAAGCCAAGAGGTGACAAACCCATTGGCAATCACCGAAGGTACCTCCGCTATTTTCTATCGTAGTGAGGTTTCCTTCTAGTCCTTTTACAAGATATTTAAAGACCATTGAGACTGCGAGATAAGGATTATACGGTTCAATTTTGGATTGCGATACATATAGTGACCAATTCTTGAGGTAATCTTTACCACTACTGATGAACTCGTTAAGGAGGTATTCGAGTATTCCAACCAGTTCGTTGATTGCAATTTTGAGGGCGAAATTCTTTGAAGGAGGGGAGATTGTGATACCCCAACTTTTAGGATCATCTTTTGATTAGTCTCAAAGAGGATATTACGGTTTCTTTAGTTTATTTTTATTTTAAAAACATTATTTTGTTTTAAATAAGAAACTAAAGTTATTTTGTTGGGTTTGATTTAAAACCTTGTCTTATTTTAAAAGACTAGAAACCCTAAAAGTCTAATCAAAACCCTAGTTTCACTTATAACTGACCGTTTTCTCAAATTTCAATCGAAACCCTAAATTCAATTTATGGAATTGTAAAATGTGAGGCCCCATTCCGTTCTTAAGTTTGATATTAGGTTATATTCATTATTCGTGCGGTAACATTAAGTTTTGGGACTAATTCGAAAACCCTAAGTTGGGGTTAGTAATGAAACCTTAGTTTTTGTATTAATTATAAATTCGAGTGGTGATTAAAGTGAGTTTAAAAGTTAGGAAAACCCTTAATACTACCCAATCATTCCACAATAAGTGCATATGAACCTAGCAAGTAGGGTTTCGCTTTTCATTTGCAAGTTGGAGTAAGTTAGGGTTTTTACGTGTATCCGTAGTGTGATTATCCGGTAAGGAGCGAGGATCAAATTTGGTGTTTAAGGGTGACTTTTAGGTGAGAAATAATATGTGATTAGGAGCAATGATAAAAAGTTAGTGAATGGGAAGTAAAAACCCTAATACGTGTGATTTAAGGAAAAACGGCGCGAACATACGGGTACCGCACACTACCGATTGACCGCACCACTTGACCACCACTTTCTTTCTTACCACATGAGCTCATTAATACTTGACCAAAACATCTCCTTATTTCCAGCTAGCTTTGACCGAAATTTAGGGCTAAAAATGCAAGAAAGAAAAAGAAAATTTTGGTTGGTATTAGTGGTGACATGTGTCACTCAACCATGGCTCCTTGACCAAGACAAATTCCAACCTTCTTATCATCTATTTGGCTGCAATTTCACTCCATATTTCTGCTGCTTGGCCTATAGAGATAGGGAAAAAAACACTAAGGGAAAATTGCTCCATTTCTTCTTGAATCCAGCCATCCAAGTGAGGACTTAAAATTCTAAACCGATTAAAGTGTGAGTTGTGAGCTTGGGAAGCTAGGGCAACCAAGAATTTCAAGAGGAGGTGAAGTATTACTCTTGAAAGCTTCATTTGTTGAGGTATAAGGCTGAACCATGGCTTTGGTCCTTTTATTTTGGTTTAAGTTGTTGTATAATTCATGATGTGGTTGGATTAGTAGTGATATAAGTTGTTATGATGATTTAAATGTGATATATGTGAGTTAGGGTTTGAGGTATTTGCTGCCTATACTTGCTATATGGATGAGATATGTTGTATGTAAACTTATATAAGTGGTTGTAGTGATGATTGGAGCAAGAAATCAAGAAAGTTTCATTGAATCCAAAAAATTCCAGATTTCTGGAAAAATTTCACCCTGTTCTGTCCGGTTCCAGTTCGTATGGTTAGAGGCTGAATTAGGCTTGGAACAAAACATGAAAGTTGTGTAGAATGATGTTTTATAGTTTCCTACAAAATTTCAGCTCAATCGGAGCAACGTAGCCTGTGAAAAGACTAAAATAACCTCACTGCCCTAGGTTGCCTTCCAGTGTTCCGTTTAGACAGTTCAGTCTTTTGGCCGTATCTATTCACTATAATCCGTGTGGATTTAGTCATTTGTCAAAACATGAAAGTTTCAGAACGCTGTCTTAGTTTTTCAATGCCACCAAGAACACCTCAAATGGATCTATGTAGCCTGAGTTATGGCCAAAATAGTCGCATCTATTCTAAACTCAGCATTCTGCCGTGTTTCTTGTTTTAGCCTCTGACCATGTTCTGTCCGTTTTGATAACGTATGAACTGGGTGGTGACCTCTTCATAAGAAATGTAGATCTTGATCTTAGATTCGAAACGGTATAGAGTTCATCCAAATCTGAGTTCCGTAGCTTCAGTTATGACCGAAACAAGATCGGTTGTCAGAACTTCCTTCGAATTTGGACAGTTCTGACTGGAATGTTTGGACCCATTTTCCTCCATGTTCTGTATTGATTCAGCTTTTGGTCCAAACATGAAAGTTATAGCCTTATGAATGATATTTCTAACGCCTCTGGAATTTCTTCATTCTGATTTCTGAGCCGTGAGTTACGGTCTTTCAAACAGGGCCTGTTTGATAAATCGACATGAGATGTCTGGAACAATTTCGTGCATTTTTTACCAATACCCATTGAGATCTGGGTTGAGATGTTTAAATAAACGTTGTAGCCCTTCATTGTAGCTTCGAAACGGTATATCATCCACCTTGATCCGATATTCCTAGCCTAACTTTTGATCAAAACGGTTTGAGATGGCAGATTTGGCCATTTCCGTTTGCCGTTCCGCGCGTGCGTGTGTGTCCATTTTGCCGTTTCCGCACTTGCATGTGCCAATTTTGCCGTTTTGCTTGTTTTGGGCATGTTAGTGGCCGTTTGTGATATAATGAGATGCAATCTTCTATTTCAGACCGTGGTGAGCTAGGCGGAGCTGGTGGGACCTACTAGCTAACCCGCACAAAGCGATTTCTGCTTTTGTACTACTTTTGTGTTTTGAGTAAGTATTCAGGCCATTCTTATGCGTTAGTTGCTTATGTGTTATGATTTGTATAAAAAGGGTACCTAGGCGAGGCTGTACTTTATCGCACTCGACCTAAACCCTAATTTGTTCACGTATTTGTACATGACATATGCATATGAACCATTTTGGAACTAAAACCCTTGAGCTTGTAGCTCGGGGTGACTTTTGGGTAATTTTGTGAGGTTTGTGAGTTTGAGGTCGATCTCAAGACCTAGATGGACTATTCGAGCCGGTTAGGGCTTGGTCGAAGTCAGTCCAGCCTAGTCTGAGGTCACCAAGTTTGTGAATCCGGTTCACCGAGCATGTGAACCAAGTTTGTGAACCGAGCTTGTGAACCAAACTCAATTTCGTTCTCTCGAGCAAGTTTGTGAGGTGACTGGCCAGCGAGGGTGATAAGGTGTTAGGTGGGAGGACAAGTGGAGTTCTACGGACCTTGTTTATGGTCGACGGAGTGTCAGCAGGAGGTCACGCATGGCAAACGACTTGGCTTTGGAGCCAACCTGTATCCTTCCTTTGTATTGTTACTTATGTACTTGACTTGACACTTTTGTGAAATAGTTGTTATTTAACTGTGAAATTTATGATTTTACCCCTGTTTACTTACTAAGCATATATCTTACCCCATTTCCTTTGTTTTCCTTAGCAGGGGACGACACGGGGAACGCTTGGGCATATTCACTAGTATAATTAGGTTTGCTTGTAATAGTTGGAGAATTAAGATGTATGTTTTTGTTTTGGTTGTTTGTATAAGGACCATCCTTAGGGTCTACTTCCTGCTGGTTGTTATCGCACTGTAGGGTAGTGGTTTGACCAGATACTTTTGAAGATGTAAATAGAACTTTTGGCGGTTGTATATATTATAAATAGTACTCTTTTGGTTTGTTATAGTTTTATTTGCTTTGTGTTTCGACTCCTGGCGCGAGCTAGGCAGGCATCCCGCCGATACCCTTGGGTTCGCCCTTGGGAGAAGCGGGGGCGTCACATAAAAACCCTCACGTTTTTATAAAAATCCCCTTTTATTTGGAACTTATGATTTTATAATAGCCCTACTACCCAATTACACCACAATACGTGTAAATAAACATAGAAGTAAGGGTTTTCGTTGTCCGTTTTCAAGTTAGAGCGAATTAGGGTTTTCACGTTTTTTCGTAGTTCGACTATCCGGTACGAAGTGTGGATCAAATTTGGGGATTAAAAGTGAGTTTTAGATGATATTAAGTGTGTGATTAGAAGTGATAATAATAAGTTAGTGATTAGAAGGTAAAAACCCTAGTATACGCTATTTAAGAAAAATCGGCTTACGCCGACGGGTATCGATCACTATCGATTGAACTCACCACTTGACCACCACTTCCTTACCACCACATACCCTTGATATTTTGCAAAATATTCCCTCCTCATCCTCAGTCATATAACCGAAATATGTGGCCCAAAATGCAAGGAAAAGAAAGAGAAATTTGGATGGTTTAGGTGGTGCCACTTGTTGGCCATCTATGGTCCTTGACCAAACCCTTTTGTCTTGCCTTCTTATCCTTCATTTCAGCCCATTTTCGTTCATTTTTTCCCTCGTCTGGCCGAGCTTGAGAGAGAGAGAGAGAGAGAGAGAGAGCAAGAGAAACAACTTCAATCCATTTGAGTGCAACCAAGAAAAACTAAACCGATTGTCGCGCCCCATTTTTTTAAGAAAAATAAAAGACGAGTTTAGAAAAATGGCTTTTGATTCAAATTTTGATTGAAAAATGAATTTTTGATGTAAAAGGAAAATGAAAAACATGGGTCTAAATGGGACTTCAAAATGCGACGATTTGACCCAAGATATAGTTTAAAAAGGGTTTTTTAAAACAAAATCGGAGTCGCCACTTGATATAGAGTTAAGGTGTACCAAGTCACCTAAAAATGAATTTTTCAAAGGAAAAGGTAGAAAAACCCCTTTTAAACGACTCCTAGTCTACGTAAATCAAAGAAAAAGGTTCGGGAGTCACATTTGACGAAAGGGAAGGCAAGGATAAAAATCCAAGGCACCCCTTCGACCTAGCCAAGGCTAGTTGCGTGATTTAGTCAAAGATTTTCTTATTTTACCCTCAAGATTTATCACATTTGGATGTACTATATGAATGCATACCCTAGACCTAGAAGGGTGTCGAAGGGTCGAAATGTATCTTCAAATCTTACTTGGTATCAATCACATTAATTGTGACGCCCAATAAAGACTCTTCGAAGAAGTCACAAATAATGCAAGTCATGAGACTCGAAAGAAAGAAAAAGTAAAGAAAATAATAATATACAAATGTGTATGACCTAAAGGAATGCATCATATAGGGTACGGGGGGACTAATGTTCGTTGGCTTTCAATGTTTCCTTTTATAGAGGGAATACGAGCGTGCTAAGGCTAAAAAGCCAAACTCGTCCATATCCCATATTCAAGGGGTTTTTCCTAGGCTAACCAAACAAATGTACTAATCTGTCCCCTAATTTCCTAAATGAGATGCAATTCTAAATGTTATATATACATAGGGGTAAGGGATATTTTATTAGGGAAAATATTATGTGACAATGATAAAAGATTCTAAAAAATGGACAAATATGCATGAAGTGTAATGTAATCATACAAACATGATCTAGCGAGGGAGGTCCCTAAGAGTCTAGCATTGGACTAGCCCATGTCTATGGATCCTCACTAGCATTGGACTAGTGAGAAATCGGAACAAAGAGCCACAACTAGCGTTGGACTAGTGTGGTGAAGGGAAAGGAATCACAGCTAGCATTGGACTAGTGTGATAACATGCATTCATTACAGTCTAAGAAATCAGATAAAGCATAATAAAACAAATAAACACATAAATCACATATAGCACATAACACATAAGCATGATGTTTAGATGCAAAACCCTAGGAAAGCGAGTAACACATAACACATAGGCATGCAAAAACACACAAGGCAAATAAAGCAAATAAAGCCCTAACTATTACATTCAGGGAACCCTACTACAATCTAAAAGAGGGGGAAGGAATAAAAGGATATAATAACCTAACTATTACAATTGTGGCATTTAATTGCCCTCCCAAATAATTACAAATTAAATTAAAATAAATATACAAAAATTAAAACAAATAAAGTAACTAAATGAACAAATATAATGAGAATATTCAAAAAGGAAAAGAAGCATGCAATTTTACACATAATTTCACATAAGTGCACATAGGATCAAATAAGTCAAAATAAGGGATAAGGTGTACCTCCCTTGAGTTGGGGCTCTAATGAAGTGAAGTCACTTATTTACCCTCCAAAATACAAAGAAAAGGTCAAGGCATCACTTTAATTAACAAATAATCATAAAAGATAAAAATGAATTGTGAAATTGAATCAATTAAATCATATAAGCAACCCACATTTAAGAGGTCAAAAGAAGAAAGGACTTGATGGCAAAAATTAACAAAGTTTTGAGGTCAAAAATTAAAGAAAAATAAAGTTTAGAGACCTATTGAAAGAAATCTAAAGTGTTAGGGCTGTAGTAGCATCATGGGGAAATTAAGTGGGTGTGACGACCCCACCTCCCCCTAAGGCGTACCAAAGGGTTCGGCAGACCGCCTGCCCAGCTCTCGCCAGGACTCACTCCCTATCTCAAACGAGTCATGTACACACATCCATGAACCATAAATAACATTCCCAATTCAAGCTTATAATTTACATTGATAGAAATCGAGGTACAAAGTCTCAATACACCAAACTAGTTCAAAACGTATACAATCCAAGTACAACATGTTCCATCCGAGGAATAGCGCGAGTACAAGTCAAAAATCAAACAACTAGTCTATGCTAGACTTTACATAACTCACACCTCGCTCGTACCCCTGAAAGGAAAACAAATGGAGTGGAATGAGCTAAAAGCCCAGTGAGGTTCCAAATAGCAAATTGACCATTATTTATAAATACAAGTTTTTGATATAGCAAAGTAACGAGCATGAAGAGTTCATAAATGTGAGCAATAACACGTCAAGTAACAATCTTAAAATGAGCGAGTGTAGAAGTTTTTCAAAAGCAACAATAATCCAATAAACAATATTCACTCCAAAGTATAAGGATACGGATGACTCTCAGGAGCCAAATTCCCGTTGCATTACCAGAAGCTTGATCACGTAGTAGTTGACACTCCGTCAACTTTCAAGTAAGTAACCAATCCAGTAGAACACCACTTACACGACTCTCCGTCCACCGTTCAAACCCCCAGCTAGGCCCAAAATCCTCAATAAACACGGGTGGTAATACTCGAGTATACCGATTAGTCGAGGAGATATCACTCCACTCGACAATACAAGAGACCCAGGGTTCGTTACCCAATCGACCAAGCCCTTGCCGGCTCGACTAGAGTAACTCGCCACAGGGTTTCTGGAATTCCAGGAAGTGCGCGCATCATAAACAAGTATATCAAGTCAATTGCAACAATAAACAAGTATATCACGTAAGGGCAAGTGCGATAAAGTACACTCTTGCCCTTACAATTCACGTATATAACATGTAATCAGATTGGTCACGTATCAAGTTCAATTCGGTATTTGAAAGCACTCACCAAAAGATATAGTGCCTTTACTGGTCACTTTCAGGTTATACTCCGGGTTCGGAGTCCAAATCTGCGATAAAACTCAGTTTGAGAACTTTGAAACATGACTTAGATTCGAAACTTAAACGTTTCGTTCAATAAAATTCAAGAAATTGGAATTCACTTGGATGGTAGTCGTGAAACACTTGCTCACTTTTTAAACGGTAAAACTCTGTAACTTTTATACTTGAAATCGTCATGCGAGTGGAAAATACAAGGAAAACATACTTCGAGCAATCATGATTGCATTTCTCAAGGGTACAAGTTCGGCCAAGTCCTTACTTATATACCTCGGAACAAGAAGACTCAAGTACCCTAGATGGTTCAAGCAGTAATCACTCTTAACCCTTACTCAAGTTGCAAGTAGTTCTCTAGTCTTCGAGCGTAAATTTGGGCAGCATGCCCCTTGTGTTTACCTAATTTTCCAGCCATTTAGGCTTCATTATTTTTCCTCAACCAAAACCCAACATCATAAATATCAGCAATTCAAGTCAAAAGCCGTTCCATAGGCTTACAATATCATAAGAATAGGAATTACAATAATAGCAAGTGCAGAAATACAATCTAGCACAAGGCAGATTTGACGTATGAATGCGGAAATAACATATCCGAGGCTACACTTATCGGATTGAGGCGCAACCTATGCCGTTTCGAAGCTAAGATATAGGGCTGCAATGTTCATGAAGGTCACTTAGTCCAGTTCCTAATGTAGCTTAGTCAAATCCTCAAATTACAGAACCAAAATCCAATTTTTCGGCTGATTAACCGCCTTACACTGTAATGGTCATATCTCAGAGTACACAAGTCCGATTCAGGTGTTCTTAGAGGCATTTTAAAGATCAGTCAGAGTACCACAACTTTCATGTTTTGGTAAAAAGCTAAATCAGTACGCATTCTAGTGAAAAAACGTAATAAACTGGACAAACTGAAGAAACGGACTGCTGAGGAAAAACTTAAAACAGTAAGGGTATTTTGGACTTTTCAGGACCTACGTTGCTCCGATTGAGCTGAAATGTTATAGGCACCTATAAAACACCATTATCTACAACTTTCCTTCTTTGACCTAAGGCCAATTCGGCCTCTAACATGGAGCTACAAAACCGGACAGAAAAGAGGGCAAAATTTTCCAGATTCTGGAATTTCTAGTTTTTAGTGAATCTTTCCTTAATTTCTTGGTCCAATCACTACCAAAACACCTTATAAAACCTTAATTGCAACATATAAGTATCATACAATAAATTGGGCAGAATTTCCCCAAACCCTAGTCATCAAATAAGAAAGGGGAAAACTTCTAAAACATGCTAATCATCCATGATTTCACCATAAAATCAAGTTGCCAAGCTTAATTTAACAAAATTGAAAGCAAAACTTGGAGAGATAAGCTCTCTTACCTTGACTAGAGGTCACCAAGAGTAGCCCAAGCTTTCTCCTTCCAAAGTCTCACCACAAATCACTAACTAGTCACTCAAGAACAAATTTAATCGGTTTCTTTTGTTTGATTCCTCACTTAGTTGTTGGATTCAAGTTGAAATGAAGGAGTTTTTCTCTTGTTCCTCCCCTCTCTCTCTCTCGGCTCTTATGCAGAAATATGGAGGGAAATGAAGCTTAGTTGTCTTATAAGAAGGTTGGAAAGATAAGAATTAATTCTAGCCACAAGTTTGTCTAACACTTGGTTGAATTACAACCACAAAATTTTCTCTTTCTTTCCTTGCATTTTAACCACTAAATTTCGGCCAATAGGAGAGCTAAGAGGGGGAAGATATTTTGCTCCATTAATGATAAACTTGTATGGCAAGAAAGTGGTGGTCAAGTGGTGCGTTCAATCGGTAGTGCGTGGGACCCGCCGGTTCGCGCCGTTTTTCTTAAAAACTCACGTACTAGTGTTTTTACTTCCCATTCACTAACCTTATATCATTGCTACTAATCACATATTATTTCTCTCTTAAAAGTCACTTTTAATCACCAAATTGATCCTTGGTCAGTATCGAAAATTCATCCGGCGAAAAATCGCGAAAACCCTAATTTTGCTCAAATCTTGAAACCGAAGTGTAAAACCCTATTTCCAGGTTCATCTACACTTATTGTTGAACAATTGGGTAGTAGGGCCTTAATAAATAATAATTTTCAAATAAAAGGAAATTTTTAAGAAAAGTGAGGAATTTACAATTTCAATAATTAACATTAGGATCTCTAGTAAAATATGAGAGATTTAAGAATCCGTTTAGTCACAAGTAAACTAGGGTTTTTTGATTAAAACATTAGGGTTTCTAGTCTTTTAAAACAAAATAAGGTTTTAAATCAAACCCGAAGAAATATACTTTAATATTTTCTTCACAAACAACCTCCTAATATTCGGGATGTTACAGTGGGTGAAGTATAATTTTGGAAAATTTCTAATGCAAACTTATGAAGAAGCCTTCTGCAACTTTGCTGGCTGCTTTTCTTTCGCTAATTTCTTGAGCTGCAATTTCTAGGTTTCTAAATGCAATTCTTTTTTCCATCCAAACATTACTAACGGTTCAACAACTAAGTTCACCAAGCATTTTTCTATCTTGTAACCAAAAAACTCTTATGTTTGCACACAAAAATCATAGGAAGAGGTCATGCGGAAAAACTGAAAAAGAAATGCTGCAACTTCCTCGGCCTCTTATCAGAACTATCCGTTTTGTTATGGGCAAGTAGTTTATACACAAGATTAAATCATCATGATGAGATTGATAAAACGAATCTAGACCACAAACCAAAGGCATGCAGCTTCAACTTGGATCAAAATAAGCCCCCAACAATGTTAGTTGGTCAGACCCAACACAACAGAAAAATAAGGGAATCATCAAAGTCCCAAGTTCCTTTCAAGTTTCTAGTTAACAACCTTTGCAAACAAATTCAACCCATTACCAAACACTAAACCCAAAGCCATACAATCTTGCTAACAAGACTGCCAAGCATCAACTTGGTTTTCAGCTCACAGATGAAGGAGCGGAGTTTTGAACAAGCAATGAAATGGGAAGAAAGGAAACAGCGAAGAACAGCAATCATGCGCAATTTAAAGGAAAATCCTGTTCTAATCAAAGCGAAATACAACTTCACCCATCTTAGGAAAATGCAGATTTGGTTTATCGAAAAACCCATCGAACAAGAAAAAACACCAGATTTCAGTTTAGCAGATTGCATGTTCAATCGCAAGCTAGCTATTTCAATCGAACTCAGCTTGAATCAAACAAACAAGATTTCCTACGTATCCTTCTAACATGAACTAACCAATAACTAACATCAAGAGAAAGATCTAAACTACGGCATTCTTGCCAACAAGACTTCTGTGGAGCAGGAAAGAAACAAGTAATGAGAAAGGAACATGGGCGTAGCAAGCATGATTTCTTTCATCATGCGACTGAATGTAAAAGTGCAGCAAGGACACACAAAGAAAAACTCGCGGCAAATATATTCACAGTATACTATCCGAAGACCAAAAGGATCATAATCTTCAAAACATGCCCAAAACATGAACCAACGAAGGGGAAATCAGCATTTGTCCATGCTTGCTACAATTTTCTGCTGCAGTTTCGCATGCTCCAATTCACGCCAATGGAATGCCAAAATAATACACACAAAAAAAAGAACTCACCCTTTATTCATCAAACTCACACACATCTCCAAACATTCATCTATCACTAATCAAGCATGATCACCTTACCCCCAAACCGTTCCAACCAAGATGTCCAAATCCAAGAAAGCAAGAACAACGACAACAAAACAAAAAGTGCAACAAAAGAGACCTTAGCTTGGAGCGGCTAACGTTTCAGCATTACATGGTAATATCTACTGCTATGACAAACCAGAAAATTCGCAACGAGCAACAAAGAAAGTTTTGAAACAAAGCTAAGCATTCTATACAACCAAAAAAAAAACAGCCATGAAGGAGAGGTTTATGAGACAGCGTGCATGACCTACATCATCAAAACCAAACAAACTCTCGTTTTGGGCATTTTATCGAACAGCGAACGGACATAAGAAATTTTTGTACACCAAATTTTTGTCGATTGAAGTTATCATTAGCCCCAAAATTATCAGAACAAGCAGAAATTCAGTTCCAGGCACCATATAAAACATATATATTCACGGGCAATGTAAAACACAAAAGGAAAGCTGAACTGTAAACGAAGAGGTTACCTCACAGTGGCCTCTCACGGTGACAATTGACGGCGGCAATGGCGGATTCCGACGAATCAGTGGGAGTTGCGGCTCCGGTCGCGGCTTCTTCCTCAGACTATCCCTTCTTCTCTTGCTCAGCGCCTTTGTCTTCCTCCTCTGTTTCTGTTTTTCAACCGAAACCGAAGTTTTCTTAGACTCCCTTTCTAGTTTTGCTTCTCCGAAAGATCCCCTCTGTTTTTTCCTGTCCGCCTCCCCCCACGACGAAGGTATCTTTTTTCTGTTCTTCCTCTCTTTCCCCGAAGCCCCCAGACGAAGCTCCCTCCTCTCTTGCTAGGTCCGCTTCTTATCCCAGATTTTCTCACCTTCCACCTCCGCCCTCTATTTTTTTTCTGTTTGCCTAAATGCCCAAAACCCCCCTCCAAGTTCCAGATTTCAGCCGCAGCTTCTTTTCTCGGTTTTCCTTGTTCCGCCTGTGACATTTCTTGCTCTCCAACCTCTCCTTCCTTTTTCCTTTGTTTTTTCCTCTAAGCTGCCTTTTTGCTCTCAAAACCTAGCCGACCCTATTCTCCCCTCCTCCGATTTCCTTTTTCAATCCCTTTTTAGCTCAGTTGCCTCTCCTGCCCAAAGTCCGTTTCTGCAAAACCCATAACCATTCCCATTTCTCCTGTTATACCCGCCATCGGAAAACCCATAGCCACCGCGGCCACCATTGGAGGTATCAACAAGGGTTCCATTAGGGCCAGTGACGTTAACGGCCTTCAGCTTATTGGCCCCTAATATGACCGAAAACTCAACAACCTGACCCTCAGATTGATGAACGAAGAGATGCTCTCTGCTATCGTCGGGCTTGATAAAGCCGAAACTCTTGTCATCCCTCTGATTTGCCTCCTCACCAAGAACTCCCTTGTTCTGTTTTTTTCTATGCGTTGCTCTGTTTTTCTTTTTCAACCGACGTCCCCCTTCTCTGTTTTTTCTTTCTTCTTTTTTTGTTCTTCCGTCGCTCCCCCCTCCCTTTTTCTGTCGAGAGCCTTCCCCGTTTCCTTTTTTCGTTGCCTTTGTTTCTTTTAGCTCCCGTTTCTCTCACTTTGGCCGAAGCTCTCCTCCGTGGTTTCACTTAGCCTTTTTCTCTGGCCGCTCCTCCTGTTTTTTTCTTGTTCCCTATTCTTTTTTTGCATTCAGATGAAGTCCTCTCCACTTGCCTTGTCTGCCGCCCCCTTTTCTCTTTTCTTTCTTTTTTTCCCCCGCAGCCTTTTGTTTTCTTTTCACAATCCCTATCCTACAAGTGTCTCAACCCTTTGCCACCCAGGTGATGTGTTGTTAAAGAACAAGAAGGGACACTTGTCCCACTTGTCAGTTTTTCCTTTTTTCCTTTTTTCCTTTTTTTTTCTCTTTTTCCTTTTCCTTTTTTTTTTCCTTTTTAAAATTTAGTTTAGTATGAAGACCAAAATAAACAATAAAATAAAATAAACTAGAACAAAAATAAAAATAAATAAAATAAAGTAAAATGAAAAACCTGGAGTTGAAACAAATAAAGCTAAGGTTAAACAAACAAAATTAAAAATCAAAATTTGGTGTCTACACCAATTAATCACTAGTTGGAAGCTTGGGAAGCTTAAGGAACCAAGAATTTCAAGGAGAGGTGAAGGATCATCCTACAAGCTTGTGTCTTGAGGTATAATGACTGATCAACCATTCTTTCTTGTGACAGCCCTACCTCCCCCTAGGGCGTACCTCAGGGTTCGGCGGACCGCCTGCCCAACTCTCGCCGGGACTCAGTCGTTCACTACAATCCTTAAATGAATTACAATATAAATCTCAAACATACATCCAAGTCTCCAATAATTACATGTCATAAGCGAAGCGGAAACGATTCTCAACTATACATAAAATGATTCCAAATCTAAATTATACAAGATATATGCCATCCAGTCACGTGAACAAGTACTACAAGTCCTTCCTTTGCCACGAGCCCTGTGGAGGGGAATAAAATATTTTTTGGGTGAGCTAGAAGCTCAGCGAGTAACCATTAAAATCAGTAATCAAATCGATTTCACAATAGTTCATTTCAATGATGTCATAAATCAAATGATAAGTCCAGAAACAATTACAGCATTTACAATACATTAAAATAGAGTATCAATAATTCAAGAAACATTGTAATTTACAATGGAAAGCGATAGTAACATTCATGAAAAAGATACGTTCGTTCTCCTGATATTTCCTCCTTCCTTCAAACTTTTGAAAAATGCATTTTCGTTTCTTTTGTAAATAAATGCCTCGCTCATTTGGTCATTCATTTCATTCACCAGACTTCACCGACCTCCACCAACCTACAAAGGTAATACTCGAGTATACCAAATGTTCACCCAAGTCCCTAATCGCCCGACCGAGACCGTTTCTGGCTCGAGACGACCGGTAACAAGGGGCAATGGCAGTTCAGCCCAAAAGGCTTACATCATGCGCAACTAACATTTCAATAATTAAATCCTTGAAAATTGCACAGTTATTTAGGTCGAGTGCGATAAAGTACACACTCGCCTAGAAAGCTCGTTTTGGAAATCATTCAAAACACTTAACACGTTATCAATCAATAATACAAGTCATGAAGTCAAGAAAATATAGCAAATAAGGAACACTCATATGCAAGCACGCATGATATGCAAGAAAATAGTTCAAAAGTAACTTTGGAAACAGTTTAAAGGTAAATAATGCAAGAAAACGGTACAAAAGTAACTTTGGAAACAGTTCAAAAGTAAATAATGCAGGAAACGGTTCATAAATAACTTCAGAAATAGTTTGAGGTCACTCACCTCCATGGCTCAGAAATCATCCATCATATAACATTGCCTTGCTCAAATCCAAGTCTTAGATCACAAACTCAAAGCAATCAAACCCTTTAAAACTTCGGACAGCACTTCCCCTAAATTTGCTTACTTTCCCAGCCATCATGGCTTCATTATATCTTCAGCCAGTCCCAAAGGTACACATACAACAACAAGTTCATCCAATAGCCATTCAGCAAGCTCCAAGTAATACGAGTACAATCCAAGCTAGGGAAAAGTTCGGAAATGAAAGTTAAGCTCAAAACCAGAAAAACAGTTTTGACGTCATTTTGCGGTAATGGTACCAAAGGCGTTACGATTGTCAGATGAAGGTGCAAGATACACCGTTTCGAAACTAAGAAATAGGGCTACAATATCACAGAAGGTCACTCAACCCAGTTTTGAGTGCAAACAGGTCAAAAATGCAAGATACCACATCAAAAAAGTAAAACAGATTCACCAAAACGTATTCTAGCGAAAACATCATAACTCAGGCTCTACAAGTCCAAATCCAGAAATTCCAAAACCAGCTGAAAGCTAAGAAACAGGGCTAAATTTCATCAGAAGACATCAACAACCAATTCGGAAGTATTCCTGACCAAAACAACCAATTACAGAAGCAATTCCCAAATTCGGGTAAAACCAGGGCACCAAGGGTAATTCCATCTTTTCTCAAGCTACGCTACTCCGATTGACCTGAAATTTTGCAGGCACCTCTAAAATATCATTCCCTATAACTTTAATGAAGACCACTCAGTCCAGTTCTCACCATAACTAGGTCAAAGTTTTCAAAACAACTCCAGATTTTCTAGTTCGAAATTCACTGCAGAAATCAACTAGCAGTCCTGCTTTATTCACTCATATCGCAGCACACACAAGTCCAATTCGGGTAATTCCAAAGCCATTTGAAATCTAAGATACAGGGCTAGAATTCTTAAGAAGACATCAACAACCAAATCGGTAGTATCCCCAGTCAAACTACCCAATTACCAAAGCTGATTACTATTCTCGGATAGAAACAGGGTAGCAGGGGTATTTCGGTCTTTTCACAGGCTACCGAGCTCAGATTGGGCTGAAAATTTACAGGAAACTATAAAACATTATTCTCTACAACTTTCAGGTTTTGTGCTAAGGCCAATTCGGCTTCTAACCTGGTCAAACAGAAACGGGCAGAATTGAGGAAATGAAACCCTAACTGGAAATTTTTGCATTCAAGTCAGAAATTTTCCACTAAAACATCTCTTTAACTATCACAAGTCATTAATTTAACAAAATCAAGAACAAAGAAAGGATGGCTAGACATGATACCTTGAAATATCAAGAAAGGTAATGGCTTAGGGGTTTTTCTTCCAAAACAACTCCACCAAGAGCTTCAATCTTCCTTAGCTAGCAAGTTTTATGGAGTGGTTTGCAAATTAATCGGTTAAAACTCAAGATTTGGACAAGAAATTGAAGTGGAAGATGAAGGAATTTTCTTTCTTTTCTCTCTCTCTAATTTCAGCCAAAGGAGACAAGAAAATGAATGAATTTTGGTCAAAAATCTGATTTTGTTAAAGTTACCAATCATGGTCAAAGTCCAACACCTTTTTGATTAGCCAATCACAATTAAGCTTAGGAACTTCATGGAACCTTTAGGAAGTCTAGCAATTTATGATTAACCAAAAGTCACACTATGGCCCCAACTTCTTTTAATCTTTACAATTAACTCCAATGAGTTGTCAACAATATACCGCATTTACCGCACTAGCGGGTCCCACATCCATAACGCACTTCAAATTTAACGTGGACTAACTTGTATCAAAGAAATGATTTGAAAATTATATTTCCTTATAAAAATGTATAAAAAAAATGAATATATTGAAGAAAACAAACTTAGAGACAAGAAAACAAAATAATGTCGAGAAAATATATAAAAATTTTCGGTTTCTCATACTCATATTTTTCGTGGCGTCACATTTCTCAATTAATCATGATTAAGTTGGGTATTAATTTTGGTATTGTGCTTGTGATGCTTGTTTCAAGTGATTTTGATGGTTAGAGGGATGACTTTTGAGTTAGGGTTTCTTGTGAGTTAGGTGTTGTATGATGCATATATGTGGTATATGACCTTGTGAAGGTGATGGTAGTGGTAGTTTCAAGGTGAAAATATGAATTATAGCTTGAAATAACAAAAATTCCAGATTTCTGGAAAATTTAGCTTCAGTTCTGCCCGATTTTATTTCATCATGTTAGAGGCTGAATCAGGCTTGGCACAAAACATAAAAGTTGTAGAGACTAACATTTTATGGTTTTCTACAAAATTTCAGCTCAATCGGAGTAGTGTAAACTATGAAAAGATGAAAATACCCTGACTGTCATAGGAGTAAAGTCAGTGGACAGTTTTGACAGCACACTAAGTTAGTTCCATTTGTTCACCTTGATACATACTGAAATAGCTTTTACTCGAAACATGAAAGTTTTAGTACTATGTCTTAGCAAAGCCCCTGAGAACACCTCAATCGGACATCGGTAGCCTGAGTTATTGACATTTATGCATAGTACGGTTGACTAGCCCGAATGTGAGATTCTGGTTCTGTTATTTGAGATTTTGACCTAGATACTCTATCAACTGGACTGAGTGGTCTTACTCAAAGTTGTAGGCCTTTGTCTAAGCTTCGAAACGGTGTCAATTGTATCCCAATCTGATAAGCGTAGTTTCGGTTGTGTCCGATACGCTAAGTAACGGCGAATCTAACTTTTGATTTATGATTTACATTTCATTTCTGAACATGTACCTAGTTTAATTTCGTATTTGTATGACTTTGAGCCTATTGAACGGCTATTGAAATGAAGTTATTTTATGTGTGACTTTGGGACTATTTAAAGAAAATATTAAAGCCATAAATGACTGGAAAATGGGTAAACACAAGGGCCATGCCGCCAAATTTTCACGAGAAAGATAAACTAGCCTTTGGAGTTCTAGTTCTATATTTTGCAAATGTGACTAGAATACACTAAAAACTGGGTCGAGGTGTCTTCATGGAAGTTGTAACCTTTTTGTTTAAGTTTCGAGACACTACTTAGTACATTTTGATCCGATAACTACAGCACCAGTTATGAGCAAAATCGTGTAACCCGTTATGTATCATTTTCATTTCCATGCACGCGCAAGTGCATTTCTCAACCGTTTTTGCCGTTTTGGACCGTTTAGGTCTACTTTTGTTATTTTATTACCATTCCAGCCGTTTTGGCCAATTTTGACATTCTTTTGACCTTAATGTCATTTTTGACCATTTTTTATTACTTTTGACCATTTTCGAGCGTATTCGATCATTTAAATTATAAACTACTATTGTATGGCCGTTTCACTTATGTGTGTATGTACTCTGTCAATACATATTGCGAGGCTTTTGACGGTGATGGTCAAACTCAGTGACTTGTATCGTTTTTCGTGCCAAATTTTATCAAGTGAGTAATTGGGTTGTTTATTGATGTGGAATTGTTGAAATACCTTATATATGTTAAATGGGTACTTAGGCGAGGGTGTACTTTATCTCACTCGACCTAAGCCCATCATTTGTTTTGATTTCCTATGTGAGAATACATGCCTTATGTTGAGTATCACCCTTTTGTTGTGTGCTGAGGAGGGTGATTACATGACTTGAGTATCACCTTTTTGCTGTGTGCTGATGGGGGTGATTACGTCACTTGAATGAAACCCCATTTGCTGTGTGCTATTTGGGGTAAGTACTTTGTTGTGTATTTTGTTGAGAGATACCATCTATTGAGAGATCGGATATCTCAGGGCTTGGTTCCAGCCCGATTCCAAGGGTAGACGAACTATTCGAGCCAGTTGGGGCTTGGTCGAAGATAGTTCCATGCTAACCTTGGGATTTAGTTTCTTGTTAAAGCTTTGACAAAAGCTAAGTTATTTCGTTTTGCTCGAGCTGCTGTGTGCTGTTGACTGGCCAGCGGGGGTTGATAAGGTGAACGGGAAAAGTTAAGTGGAGTCTACGGACCATGAGTACTTTGGTTGACGGAGTGTCAACAGGTGTTTAAGCTCTGGGAATTGAATTGGTTTTGGAGCCACCCGTATCCTACCATTGTGATGTTACTTTTCTGTTGTTGATGTGAAATAGCCTGATTTACTTGTTTAATTATGTGAGTTTACATTTTTTCCCCCTGATTACTCACTAAGCATATATCTTATCCCATTCTATTTGTTTTCTTTAGCAGGGGCCGACGCGGGGATCGCTCGGGAAAGGGTTTAGTGTTTTGATTATAGACGAGTTGAACTTGTACTTGTTATAAGTTGACGAGTAAGATGTATATAGTTGTCGTGGTGGTTGTAGTTATCAGGTTTTCTAGGGTTTACTTTCTGGTACTCGTGGTATGTATGACTTGATGTACTAGTTTATGCAACTTTTGAAGATGTAATCGTTTAAACAGAATTTTGCTTTGGCGTGAATCTATTTTCTAGTTTTATGAGTGAGTGAGTCCCAGCGAGAGTTGGGCAGGCGACCCGCCGAATCCTGGGGTACGCCCTAGGGAGAAGTGGGGCTGTCACATCTGCACCAAGAGCAAAAAACAATTGTATCATTTTCTTGAAATGTTTATTAAGATCTTTGCGATCATATGAAAACATTTCATTTGGAAAAATTCTTTTCTTTTTGTTTCTTTACTTTCCTTAACATCACCAACAAACATTAAGTGCAAGATATTAATATTTTTAGAGAAATCTTGGCAGGTTAACAAAAACATCTTGTCCTGTTCTCCTGGATGTGTCCACCAATCTTTGAGAATTCCTGAAAAACTAGCATTGAAGTCAGATAAAATTTCAAAATGAGATTCTTCAATAAGATTTTGAATAATCATCCAGGCATGAAAATCTTGGCATCTAGCTTCCCATTTTGACAATGGCGTATCATCCATGGTGAAGATCTGAGTTCCTTTGATCTTGGAGGAAGTCCTTTGGGAAGTATTTGAGGTTTCACCCACTTCTTCTTCCTCGACATCTGGGTGAACAACTTCTGCCTTTGTTGCCATATTCATGGTAGGAAGATTTGAAGTATCCTCATCAAGACCTTCAATGTTATTGGAATTTTCAGATTCTGTGGATTCTGAACTTGGATCATCTTTTCATTCAGATTCTTGTTCTGACTCATCAGATTCTGAAATCTGAGAATCTTTTCCTCTTTCATCATATGTGGAGATATATGGCAATAAGTCTTCATGAATTTCTTGAAGCATAGAGGACAAAGGATTATTGTACAATTTAGCCTCTTCTCCCTGTTCAAAAGAGAATTCAGGGTTAGAATGTATCTTTGTATACATTGAAGAACTTTCATGCTCTTGAATTACTTCCTTTTCTTTTTCCCTCTTTCTTTTTTTCTTCATCCTTTTGTTTTTGTTTAGTTTTACGATATTCTCGTAAAACTTTAGCAATGTCAAAAGGATGAGGTTTCTTTTCTTCTTGATTAGGGAAAAACACAGAAGGGATAGGTATAGAAATATCATTACAATAGAATGAAGTTGGCCAGTTCATTATTGGAATGGCTCCAAAACCTGGTGTAGACACCAAAATTTTGGTGTAGTTTTATTTACTTTTATTTTTATTTGTTTTTTTAGTTTATTATTTCCTTTTAGTTTTTATTTTTATTTTTTATTTTTTATTTTTAAGTCATTTTAGCATAGAAATTTATCAAAAAACATGCTTTAGTTATTTTAGATTCAAGATTATCATCATTTAATTAAAACAAAAAAAAAAGAGAAAAAGAAAGAGAGAAAAAAAAAAAGAAGAAATCAAGCTCATGCACCGAGCCACACAGGATCCGAGCCCTTGCCTTCATTTTTTTACCACCACAAGGTACAAAACGGTGAAGGAAACTCCAATTTCACTTCTTGACTCCATTTTTCTCCTCCGTCTGATTCGTTCCAACAAAAATCCCTAGCTTGATCCAAGGTTTGTGATAAAACATAAAAATCTAAGGCTGTAAAAAATGCAAAAACAAGATGGAGTTTTCCGTGCCTTAGATGCTAGGGTTCAGGAGGAAGTTTTTGATATAAAAAGCTGGAGAGAGGGTTTAGAAGAGGGGTTTTTTGGGATGGCAAAAAGAAAGAAACGAAGGGAGGACTTGACGGCTGGTTGAGAGAGAGGAGCGACTAGGGTTTTAGAAGAAAAAGAACGCAGCTTCGTGGCGGCTGGAAAAGAGATAAAGTGAGAGATTGAGGAAGGAGACCGAGAGCTGAGAGGGAAGTGTGTGACGGCTAGAGAGAAACCAGAAAAGAGAGGGGCTTTTTTATGACGGCTGAGCTTTGAGGGGTTGAGAGATAGAGTAGAAGATAGAAAGAGCCGAGAAAAAAAAGAAAGAGGGGAGGATAATTTGGAGCGGCAGCTAGGGTTTTGGCATGAAAGCTTCGGAGAAAGTGTGGGGAAAAAGAACAGAGAAAGATGAGAGAAAGCCGAGAATGTGAGAGGGCTTGAAGGCTGAGAAAGCTTGAAGGGGAAGGAGAACCAAGAAGGTCACGGCTAGGCAAAGCTTTGAAGTCTCTGGTCAAATCAAAAAGAACGAAGGAGGTTGCTACTCAAGTTTTTTTTGCTGTTAAAATCCATCAGAAAACAGCGCTGTAAGGTTCATTCTTGGCTTTGTCCTATGGACAATCTTTGTTACTAAGTCTGTGCCTATGAAAGTCCGGGGTTTACTTGATGTTTCTATTTGTTTCTCTTGGTTTTGAGTCCGTGAGTATGGAAAAGTCTGGATTACGGTAGCTATTTCCTTACCGTTAGTTGTAAAGCTGCGGTTTTTTTTTGTTCTTAGGTTGCATGATATACTTTGTTGGTTTCCAAATTTGTTCGACATTGTTATGTTGTTTCTAGGTTGCATTTTAATAGCAAGATGTCATCTTTGAAAGGAAAGGACATCTATATGGCCAGTTCCTCTGAAAATGTATCTAAGTTCGTGCGTTGGATGGATTGCAAGAAGTTCCCAGCTAATGTTTTATTTTGATTTTGTTATGTTGACTTTTGCATGTGCCAAACAGGGAGAATGTTTGAGTTTTGTATTGCCTAGGATTAGGTGGTTTTAGTTGCAGTTTGTTCGAAGAATTTCGACTTGTTACAGTAATGTTGGCAAGCTCTTTTTTGGGATGACTGGGGTTTTGGTTGGCATGATTGTGCTGTCTGGTAGCTCAGCTATGGAATGTGGTTGCTGCACTTTATGATTGCTGCATGTGCATAGCAACTAGCTACAACAAGCTTGAAGTTCTGGCTTGTTGCAGTAGAAGTAGAGTTTACTTTGTTAATGGTTGAAACATCTGTTTGCTTCAAGTTCAGTTTCGTTGGTGATTTTTTATAGCTCCCTTACTTGATCTTTGTGGAGTAGACAACTGCATTTGGTTAATGTTAATAACATGGGTGGAAGCCATAGCATTGGGCCGGGGTAAGCTTCACTTCGCATAAGCAAGTTTTGGTTGCATGAAAATTACAAGAAATTTTCCAGATTTCGCACGGCCTTTGTGTCCTATCATTTTGTTTGTTTTTTTTTTTTGGCTTAGATACTCTTTGTTGAATCTGCTAAAGCTGGGCAAACCATGTTTGAGGTTATGTTAAAATTGATTATGTGAGTTTGGGGCTGATGAGATAACAGCTTTGGTTAGAGTTTCTTTACGAATAGAACCGCACGGAATGAACTACAAAGTTTGCAGCAGAGCAAAGGCTACTACATCTGTTTTGCTATGTTCCTTTTCCGTGACCATTCACCAGGCTTTAGCCTCTTCTAGTTTGTTAGTTAGCCTGGTGTGGAAAGGGGGCAGGGGAAGATTGTTTTGAGTTTGCATGTTCAAGTCCTTAAAACACTTGAAGCATGTCCAATTGTTTGCTGGAAAATGTATTTCAGTTTGCCGGATAAAACATTTTATGGTCTTGCTCTTTTGATTGTCATTCCTTTTCGGTCCCAAGTTATGATGTTTTGTTTAGATAATAATTCCAGCATGTTTCTTCTTGGTTGCTTGCATGAATGCATTTAAATTGAATAAGGAAATGGCATGAGCATGGTTGCGGGAAAAGAAATTTGCTGAAGTTACAGAAAAGTTGCAGCAGTTCATTTGTTTGCAGAAGTTTTCTCACGTCACTTTGCATGAATTTGCATGAGAATGTTTTCAAAAAAAATTGGATTTTGGCCTTCCAAGTTTCCTTTCATTTCACTATGACCCAACCAGTTGAACAATGTCCTCAATTTGGTCCTTGGCAGTTTTAATTTTTACAACTTTATTGCTTGTTTGCTTCAATTAACTACCATGCTTTGTTTCCATTGCACTTAATTCATGATTTTAGGGGCTTTATGATCAAGTGAGCTTTGTATTTGCACATTTCTTTTAATTTTTCTCAATTAAAGTGGTACCTTGACCCTTTTATTGTTTTGAAGCTAATATTTCCTTCATTTCATTACCATTGCAAGGGAGGTAACCTCTATCTCTTTGAGTTTATTCTTCCTACCTGCTCCTACGTGTTATGTGTGAATATGCTTGCTTTAATTCGCTTTTCATTTTATGTTTAATTGTCTATTTCGCTTTTTATTTCGTCTTTTAATTAGCAAGTTATTTGAAGGCACTTGAATGCCAAATTTGTAATAGTTAGGTATTTATTTTATTTATTATATTCCGTTTCCCCTTTAGATTGTAGTAAGCATCCCCCTTTGTAATAGATAGGGCTTATGTGCTATGTGTTTGTGTGTGCCTATGTGTTTATCGCTTTCCTAGGCCTTTGCATCTAGATATGCATGCTTATGTGCTATGTGAATTACGTGCTCACATGCTTACTTGCTTTAATTATGCCCACTTACTTGTATATATATGGTAAATGCAAATGCATGTTACCATGGCTAGTCCAATGCTAGTCATGATCTTCCCCTCGAGTCCTCACAAGTCCAATGCTTGTGAGAGAGCGTTAGATATGGACTAGTCCAATGCTAGACCCTTTGGAACCTCCGACGCTAGATCATGTTGTATGACTACATTTCACTCTCATGCATATTTTTCACTTTTTAGGGTTTTTTATCATTTTGCATGACGTCCTTCCTTATACGTATATCCCTTCCCCATATTTTCCCGTATATATATTACTTACCCCTTTGTATGAAACATGACATTAGAATTGCATTCCATTTAAGCATTAGAACTAGGTTAGTACATTTGCTTCATTAGACTAGAAAAAATCCCTTAGATATGGGATATGGACGAGTTTGGCTTTTCTAGCCTTAGCACGCTCGTATTCCCTCTATTAAAGGGAACATTGAAAGCCAACGAACATTAGTCCCCCGTACCCGACATGATGCATTGTGACAGCCCCACCTTACCCTAAGGCGAACCAAAGGGTTCGGCGGACCGTCTGCCCAGCTCTCGCCAGGACTAACGGAACAGGTTAGAGCTATCTGTTTCATTCCGGAACTTACAAACGCGCGTAAACAAATCAAAATAGTAAAATAACCCAAAATGAAATAAAATGAAATCCGGAGTCGGCCATGAATAGTAACCGACCCGTCAGAACCCAACCAAATACCAAGCAAACATTCACATCTTGAAACTTAGCATTTAAAAGCCAAAGTGGCATACAAAAGTATTCAAAAGTGGATACATGTCTAGTTTGCCAAATCAAAAGGAAACAGTCCCCAAAAGTACATTTAGGATTTTAATACATGAGCTATACAAAAGATATGTTCAACTAGCTCAATTTGGCAGCCATTTGTCAAATCCAGACCAAAAGTGTTTATTTTCCTGTAAGGAAAACGAAAGGAACAGAAAGGGGTGAGCTTGCGCTCAATGAGGTACCAAACAGATAGCAATAAAATCATGGCGTTTCACGTTTAGCAACTCAAGTACACATGCCAGATGTAAAGCAAAGGAACCAATGATTCAAATCAGAAGGATACGGGTGGCTCTCAGGAGCCAAATTTCCAGCGCAGTACTTGATCCAAACCGGTTGACACTCCGTCAACGTATATAGAACCAACGTGTCCGTAGACCCCTCTTTACACCGAATTCCATCCACCAAACACCCCTTTACCGGGCCCGCTAACCGTAACCGAACAGAAATGGTAATACTCAAGTATACCGGAATCAAGGGTCTCAATACCCAGAGATCCCAAAACAGACTACCGTGGTTCGTTATCTAATCGTGCATGCCCTTGCCGGCCCGACTCGAATAACTTAGCCACAGGATTTGAGCTCATAAGTCACAGAAAGGTCGTTGGTTACAAGTTTCCAAACAACGTCCGAACAGATACAGATACAGATATCAGATACAGATACAGATTCAGATTGACACCAAAATTGGCATATGAACAGACAAGAGAACGAGTGTGATAAAGTACACTCTCGTCTCAAACAAATTAAACAGATTGCAAAGCAGAAATCAAGTCAAACAACAATGGACGGGAGTGGTACACTCACCGGCTCAACTTCAAAAGTTTTTACTTCAGATTGGCCTTAATCGCCAAGAAACCCTAAAATAACCAAAATAAACCAATTGAAGGTTTCACATCCATAATCGAGTAAACAAAATGCACATGAGGCTCGACTACTAGTCGTATGCCTCGCCAAATAATTACTAATGCAAGGGTACAAAACATGATTTTTGGGAACAAAAAGATAGCATAAAGACCTAGGTTCAACAACCCAAAAGCCCTTTTATTTCTACCAAAAGGCAAATCCAACTTAAAAGAACCAAACGGCCTAGAAAATCGGGCAGCACTTCCCCTAAATTTCTTACTTTTCCAGCCATTAAGGCTTCATTATTTCCTCAAATCAGTCCCAACATCTCACACAAAATTCACCTCATTTCCAAAAGCCATTCACTAGGCTCAAAGTAAAAGTTAACTAGGAAATGACCGGAATAAAAGTAAGCCTTAAAACATACAAACAAGTACAATGAGATTCGATAACTAATCATAAATCAATGCCAAATATGACCCTAATAGGGTTCCATAAGCATATACAATCATTAGAGAAAACCGGAAAATTCGGAAATGCAATTAGCTTTGGCCCTGAAAAAACAGTTTTTGACTTCTTTTTGCGGCGATGGCACCAAATGCCCTATGATTATCGGATGAAGGTGTAAGATCCACCATTTCGAAGCTAAAATACAGGGCTACAACATCACAGAAGGTCACTCAAACCAGTTTTGAGTGTAAACAGGTCAAAAATGCAAGATACTACATCAAAACGTAAAACAGATTCACCAAAACGCATTCTAGCGGAAATATCATAACTCAGGCTCTACAAGTCCAAATCCAGAAATTCCAAAACCAGTTGAAATCTAAGAAACAGGGCTAAATTTCATCAGAAGGTCTCAACAACTCATTCGGAAGCAATCCAGACCAAAACAACCAATTACAGAAGCAAATCCCAATTTCGGGTAAAACCAGAACAGCAATAGTAATTTCGACTTATCTCATTCTACACTACTCCGATTGACCTGAAATTTTGTAGGAACCTATAAAATATCATTCCCTACAACTTTCATGTTTTGAGCTAAGGCCAATTCGGCCTCTATCTATGACCTAAAATTTCGGACAGAATGAAGAACCAAGAAACCCTAATTTTCCAGATTTCTTCCAAAACAGAAATTACTTGCAATCTTCCACTTTTTCCACCTTCTAGAATCATTATATACCATTTCCAATCATCATATATAGCCACACAATCATGTTCATATTAAAACAGAAAAAATCCCCAAAATTACAAAAGTTCATCAATTCAACCAAAAATCACAATATAATCCATAAAGTGGCACCTTATACCACCACTAAGCATCAATTAAGCATCATTAGAGGGAGGAGAGTGGTACTTCATGACTTACCTTTAAAACAAGAGAGAGAGAGCTATGGGTCACCTTAACCTTCCAAATAACTTCACCAATCACCTCAAAATCACTAAGTGGAGAGGTTTTATGGAGTGATTTGAAATTGTATCTGTTTAATTTGAAGATTGGAGCAAGATTATGAGGTAGGAAGTTGGAGGATTTTGTTCTTCTCTTGAGCAAGAGGTTTGGCCACAAGCTTGTAAGAAATGGAAGATATTTGGTCAATTTTTTGGTTTTATTTAGTAATTGGTAAAAGGTTGAATAGCAAGTCAAAACAAGATTTAATCATATGGTGATACATGTCACCTTCATTAATTACTTGCCTAACTTTTTTGTCTCTCTCACACCAACCGCTTGGTAACCTCTAAATATCTCATAACATCCGGTAAAATAATTCCAGTATTCAAAACTTAATCTAGTTGGCCGAATTTTTCCGAACTTTTCGCACTAGTGGGTCCCACGTCCGGTATACGCTCTTAATTTCTCAAAATCCATTCGATACTAGAAAAATCATCTAAAAACTATATCTGCTTCTTAAAATTATATTAAAAAATTTTCTAATCACGAAAATGCAGAAAACAAGCCATGAAAAATTCTAAAACCTAGAAAATGAAAATTACGGGTTCTCACACGCATTCCTTTAGGTCATACACATTTGTATATTATTATTTTCTTTACTTTTTCTTTCTTTTGAGTCTCATGATTTGCATAACTCGTGACCTCTCCAAAGATTCATTATTGGGCGTCACAATTAATGTGATTGGCACCATTCGAGCTTTGAAGGGAAATTTCAACCCCTCGATACCCCCTATTCATATAGTACGTCCAAATGTGATAAATCTTTTGATTAAAACAAGAAAATCTTTGACTAAATCACGCAACTAGCCTTGGCTAGGTCGAAGAGGTGCCTTGGATTTCATCCTTGCCTTCCCCTTCGTCAAATGTGACTCCCGAACCTTTTTCTTTGATTTACGTAGACTAGGAGTCGTTTAAAAGGGGTTTTTTTTACTTTTTCCTTTGAAAACTCATTTTAGGTGACTTGGTACACCTTAACTCTATACCAAGTGGCGACTCCATTTTTCATTCAATAAACCCTTTTTAAACTATATTTTGGGTCAAATCGTCGCATTTTCATGTCCCATTTAGACCCATATGTTTTTTCATTTTTCTCTTTAAAACAAAAATTCATTTTTTTTTCAAATCAAAAATTCACTTTTTAAACCATTTATTTATTTTTTTAAAAATGGGGCGCGACACCTGGACTTACCTTTGGGGATGGTAAATCAACTGTTCCAACATAATTGGGAATTTCACCTGTGGTTCTGAGAGTTTCGATCTAGTTTCTTATGAACTTGGTTTCCCTTTCCTAGTTTGCAACAAATTTTATGTGAAAGCAATTCATATTTCAGATTTTCAAGCCTTTTTTCAAGAACATTGATCATATGAGATACTTGAGAGTTTTGAACTTTAACCGTAATATCTATTTGATCATCTTTGTCTTTTACTTCAGTCATATTCTTGTATATTGAAGTCAGAATAGAATTTTGTACCAAGGAATTTTCAGTTTGCCAATTGAGTACTTCATCAGACATACTAGGATGAACTGTTTCACCTATAGGAAGTATTGTAGGATGAGCATTCTGGATTTGTGGAGTGTGTCTAGAACCATTTTTAACAAAAGGTTCTAGTTATGGGAAGTCCTCTTCATTGAACATAAAGATTTGTGGAAAAGGTTCTTTGGGCTTTTTGTAAAAATATCTTTGTGGAAACTTCTGTGGTGAAATTTTCTCAGCTTCCTTTTCCAGAATATTCAAACATTTTTGGTAGTATGGATTGTACGGTTAGTCCTTAATTTTGATATTATTTGAATAAGGAATATTAGCATTATTTTTGCTATAAAACCTGGTTTTAAGGTTGGTGGTAATTCTTTAAAATGTTATTTTACCTAAATAATTTGAAAACCCTAATTTGGGTTATTACTAAAATCTTCAGTGTTACAATCCATTAGAAACCCTAAGTTGGATTTAATGCCTTTGATTTTGCCCATGTTAAAAAGTGTGTTGTTGAGTTGCTTTTATGTGGAATAAGGGATGATTAAGATAGAAGGGTGGTTAGTGAAGTGATTAAGTATGATTAAGATTTTAGACTAGATTAAGTATATAATCTATGGAGTTAATTGAAGCTTTTCATATATTTATGGGCAAGAGTGTAAGAAAGAGAAAGTGAAGGTGTAAGGGCTAAGGGCTAAGGAGCAAAATTCAAACTTTTGTGTGATTGGTTGAAGTGGAAAATATCTTTTGAAGTCTTTGACTTATATTATACCAAGGAGATACAAGCTAAACATAGTATAAACCAAACAAACTTCAAGAGAGAGAGAGAGAGAGCCGAGATTGAAGCCAAGGGAGAAGAGAGGATTTCTTCCAAGTTCATCCAACTTTAGCCATCCATCTTGATCTTGGAGCTTAGGGCAACAATTTTAGCACTTGATTGTTGTAGTTTCATCACTTGCAAGGCTTACTTGAAGGTAAATCATCTCACTTGGAAATTGATTGTTGGTGAATGAATCTTGAAGCCATGAAAGTGATTCTCTTGTTGTGGTTGCACACTTTATGGTTTATATGGTGATTATAGTGTAGTTTGATGGTTTATTTTGGTGATATATTGCTGCATAAAATTCGGTCAAGGATAGGAATAAATTAGGGTTTCTTGCTTCATGGTTCTTTAAGTTGATTTGGTTGGTTATTTGACTTGTAAATGGAATCTTTGATGTTGTATGGTTGGATCTTAGCAAAATCCAGTTTAGTCATGAAACCCTAGTTTAAAGGGAAGTTAGTTTGGTTGTGCTAGGGCTTAGATGGTTAGGGTTTGGTTGGTTAAGGTTTTGATGCTAGTTGGAGCTAGTAAGGTTAGAGCTTAGACCATGGTTAGTGTTTGCTAGGTTTTGGGGTTAAATTGGGAAAGGAATTTCGGGTCTCTTGTGGAACAAATAGGAGCTAGTATATGTGTTTTTTTGGTATGAAATTGGTTAGAAAAATTGCATGAGAACCATAGAAAAGGATCATGCGTTGCGACACATGAAACCGTTCAAATTGGAAAATAGGGCAGCTCAGAACCCGAACTTTGACTCCATTTTTTCTTTGTTCTACGTATTGATTCAGGGTTTTCCCAAAACATGAAAGTTGTAGCTTCTTAAGTTCTTGTTGTGCCTTCACAATTTCAACCCAATCCGATCAGTGTAGCTCCAGTTATGCCCAAAACAATGTAAGGTGTCAGAATTGCTGTTGAAGCTGGTCAGTTCTGAGCACGAACTTTGGACCCATTTTCCCTATGCTCTGTACTGATTCAAACTTTAGTCACAACATAAAAGTTGGAGCCTTATGTACTGGCTGTCTATGGCTTTTGGAATTTCCTGATTTTCATTTGTGAGCAAGGAGTTATGGTCATTCAAACATACCCTGTCCATCAGCCTAAATATGAAATTCTGGAACTGTTTGTCCCAATTTTGACCTATACCCATTGAGATCTGGTTTGAGGTGTCCTCGTGAAAGTTGTAGCCCTTCTTCTTACATCACAACGGTACTTCATACACCTTAATCCGACATTCATAGTCTAACTTATGGTCAAAACGGTTCAAGGTAGCAAATCTGCCCGTTTTAGTCTTACCGGCCGTTTCCGTTTTACCAGCCATTTCCGTTTCCGTGTGTAGTTTCCGAGCGCGCGTGTGTCCGTTTTGCCGTTTTGCTTTATTTATGAATTTTAGTAGTCATTTGTGGAATAATGTGGTGCAATCTTCTATTATAGATGGTGGTGAGCTAGACAGAGCCAGTTGAGCCTACTAGTTATTATACGTGGCGCGATTTTCACACTTTTGCTATCCTTGTTCTTTGTGTAAGTATTCGGGCCGTTTCTATGTATAACTTGCTTATGTGCTTTGATGTGGATGAGAGGGTACTTAGGCTAGAGTGTACTTGATTGCACTCGACCTAAACCCTAATTTGCACATGTGTTTATATATGAGATATATATATGAATTATTTTGGAGTTGAACCCTTGAGCTTGTAGTTTAGGGTGACTTTTGTAGGGCCCGATCTCAAGACCAAGACGGACTATTTGAGCCGGCTGGGGCTTGGTCGAAGTCAGTCCAACCTATCTTGAGGTCACCAAGTTTGTGAAGCAAGTTCAATTTCGTTTCGTTTGCTCGAGCCATTTTGTGAGGTGACTGGCCAGTGAGGGCGATAAGGTGTACGGTGGGAGTACAAGTGGAGTTCTACGGACCCCTATTTGTGGTCGACGGAGTGTCGACAGGAGGTCACATGTGGCAAATGAATTGGCTTTGGAGTCTACTTGTATCCTTAACTTGTATTGTTACTTTTTGCGTTTGACTTTGCATCTTTGTGAAATAGTTGTTTCTTTTGATGTGCGATATACGCTTTTACCCCGTTTACTTGCTAAGTTTATAACTTACCCATTTCCCTTTGTTTTCCTTAATAGGGGCCAATGCAGGAGACTTTTTGGCACTATCACTAGTATAGATAGGTTTAGTTTGTAATAGTCGGACAATTAAGATGTTTCTTCTTGTTTTGGTGATCCGTGTAAGGACCCTCCTTAGGGTCTATTACCTGCTTTTGGTTATTATCATAGGATAATGTAGTGGTCTGGATATCTACTTTTGAGGATGTAAATAGCACTCTTTTGCTAATGTAGCCAATATATATGTTGTGAATAGTACTATTTCAGTTTTTATAGCTTTTAGTGCTTTGCATTTTCGAGTCCTGGCGCGAGTTAGGCAGACGGTCCGCTAAGCCCTTTGGTACGCCTCTAGGTGCGGTGGGGTCGTCACATGGATGACATTTTTGTCTAAGAATCAGCACTTCCTGAGTAATCCACTGGGATGGGATCTGATGCCTATCAAACCTACTTCTTTGAGACATGAAATTATCAGTATCAGGATTTTCTATTTTAGAATCAGGTTTACAAGGTCTGTTTTCTCATGTCTTCTTTTTCTTCCTGTTTTTTGAAGATGAATAATCACCATCAAAAGAGTCATCCCAGCACTCATCACATGATCTTGGAAGTAATAAACAAGCTGACCTTTTTGATCAAAATGATCAATGATGTCTTGCAAATTACATTCTCACAAATTATAATCATATGCACCCAAAGCCTTGCCTTGTTTGGTTGGCATTTCCATGGAAACATGTGCAAACATAATAGATGGGTAAGACTTATTTGGATATAGCTTAAAGTGTGAATGATCAAAGCTAATGGAAACACGTCCTTCAGAAATTTGAGAAATTTTTCAATTTGTAGACTCAATGGATCCATTAGCATGGGTGTGAAGAATTTCATAATCCGTAATCCAATTATCTGGTAACAATTGGATCAATTTAGAATTTGAAATCTATCTTGGGACATGAGCACATGAGGCTGAATTATTCTCATCTACTTGGATGAGAAGAGCTTCTTCTCCACCTGGAATTGTCAAATCTAAAGCATGATTTTGTACTCTATATACCATCTGATAGTGGAGAGTGGCAGCTATGGCATCTAAACTTGACTACCCCTATTATTTGGACCTATACCTTCAAAGCAAAAATCATTCCTGGATTATGAGGGTCGGACAAAGATATATTAAAATTTGGAAACAAGGTTACAAAAATCATTCCTGCATTTAGAGTTGTTTCAATTGTTGCAGTTCAGGCATGTTGGTATTTTTTAAATCTTATGTCCAATAGAGCTATTCTAGCAACCATGGGTAAACTTTTTCTCCCATGAAAAGATAGTGAAAATCTTTGATGATCTTGATCCCTGTCTTTTGATGTTTACAAAACAATTGGATATTACTAATCTCTTTTCAATAAGAAATCTTTTCAGTTCTAAAGAAATTTGATTCTAAGAACAAGAGCAATTGAAAGGAGATAAAGGTTGTTGAAAGCTGTCGGACGCTCACGAAGTCAATACCAGACATCCGATAAACAGGGAAATGCTGGATGATCATATCGGATGCAGAATGTCTCCACCGGACGTCCGATAGAAATAAGATAATTTCTCAAAACTCTCTATTTGCTGTCGAACGCACAAAGAACTTGTCACCGGACGTCCGATACAAATAAGATGATTTCTCAAACTCTTTGTCTGCTGTCGGACGCAAGAATTGGCTGTATCGGACGTCCGATACTCCCAACGGCTAGTTGACTCTTTGGCAACTTTCTAACTGTTGAAAGTCATAATGAGCACTTTTCTGTGTGACAGCCCCACCTTCCCCCAAGGCGAACCGAAGGGGTTAGCGGACTGCCTGCCCAACTCTCGCCAGGACTAACGGGACAGTTCAATACGATCTATAACGTTCCGGAACATACAAGCACGCTTAAACAAGTCAAAATCACAAAATAAAAAAAAATGAAAATCGGAGCCGACACAAATAGTGCCCCAGCTCTCGCCAGGACTAACGGGACAGTTCAATATGATCTATAACGTTTTGGAACATACACGCGTGCTTAAACAAGTCAAAATCACAAAAAAAAAAAAAAATTCGGAGCCGACACGAATAGTGCCGGACACGTCAGAATCCGGCCGGAATCTGGCCGAATTTCATATTTTTCCAGGGCAATCCATCCACCAATCCGGCCAGAAACTGGCCGGATTCGACCCTGTCCTTTCCCGCCAAAATTTTTCCTTTTGCCGTTTGAAATCTGAATCTGTTTGAAATCCGTCCAAACATCAACAAAGCATATAAACCAAGAAATCACATAGTTACAAGCCCAAAATCTCAAACCAAAGGTAGTAAACAAGTTTATACACGAATGGTTCCATGGTTACAAGTCAAACGAGAAAGTTGGAATCGAGTACATTTAAGGTTTGGTCCATTGAGGAGCTATTCAGAAGAGTATGTACAAATAGCTCAACTTGGTAACAAAGTATCAAGACCTTCCAAAAGATGTTCAAATCCCTGTAAGGAAAACAAAAGGAATAGGATGAGCTTTCACCCAATGAGGTACATTCACTTAAGCAAGGAAGTTCCATTAAGCATAAATTCGTTCATTCCAAATTCATTCAATAAGGAAACTAAATAAGTCACATATCAATACACGTGGTAAAAGGATACGGACGGCTCTCAAGAGCCCCTTTCCTTCACACACCCCAACCGAGCCCGAACTCCAAATAGTCTAGAAATGGTAATACTCGAGTATACCGGAATCGAGAGTTTCATACTCTAAGATTCCAAATAACAGTCCCCATGGCTCGTCAATTTTCACAACCAAGCCCTTGCCGGCTCGATTTAATTGACCACCCATGGGGTTGAGGTCAGTGATAACAGTGATGGTCGTTGGATACTCGTCCATATGACACCAATTCAAGTATATTCATGTATCATTCAAGTAACACAGTAAACAATCATATAAGACATGAAGAGTGGGAGTGATCAAGTACACTCTCACCTCAATCAATGTTAACAATGCAAATGAGCAATCAAGTCATCGATTTCAAGTGTAACAAAGCCACATAGTAACAATCAAGTGAGTAGTACACTCACCATGTAAGCAAAGAGAATTTTCACACTTGTCCACCCGCCGAGCGTCTCGGACCACCGTCACGCCCTAAAACATTCAAACAAGCACAATGAGACTCGATTACGAGTCATAAATCTAAGCCACGAGTCACTAATGTAAAATCGAAGAAACTTGCAAATAAAATAAGAAACCTTCGGCACTAAGGGTTTAGCCAACCCTAAGGTCTCTAATTACCCCTAAATGACCCAAGTCCAATAAAACACAAGAATTCCAATTTGGACAGCATTTCCCCTTAATATTCCAAGTTCCAACCTACAAGCATTCACCCATACGTTCCAAATACAATCACCAAAACCGTTACAAGTCATAAATATTAAACAATATTAAACATATGAAAACAGAAAAATCATGAATAAATATAAAAATGCACCAATTCCTACCAAGAGTCATGAAATAACACCTAAAACAATCTCTTTAACTCACACAGGCCACTAATTACACATTATTAAGAACAAAAGAGAGATTCCTTAACTACTCACCTTACCAACTCAAGAAAAGAAGCAACTTAGCACCTTGGTCTTCCAAACCATTTCACAACCAACCTTAATACCACTAAACTAAGAGGTTTTATAGAGGAAATCCAAATTTAATTGGTTAGATTTGAAGATTGAACAAGATTGGAGGTAAGAAAGTTGAGACTCTTGAAGATGGCCGGCCAAAGAAGCTTGCAAATGAAGATGATTTTGGTCAATTTTTGTATTAATTGGTAAAGTGGTGAATAGTGGTCAAAATCCAAGGGTTAATCACCAAGTGACACTTGTCACTTCAATTAATGCATGGCTATCCTTTTGCCCCTCTAACACCAATTCATTTAGTAACCTCTAGTTATCTCTTAACACCTGCTAAATTAATCCCGGTATGCAACACTTAACCTAACTGGCCAAATTTTACCGAACATTCAGCACTAGCGGGTCCCACGCCCTGTATACCCTTCTAAAATCTCATGAACTAACTCATACTAGAAAAATAATTTAAAAATCATATTTACCCATAAAGATGATTCAGAAAATTTTCCTAATAAAGAAAATATAGAAAAGCGTGCGATTAAATAAAATAAAACCTAGAAAATAAGAAAATTTACGGGTTCTCACACACTCTCTCCCCCTTAAAAGAATTTCACCTTCGAAATTTCTCACCTTGATTCACGAACAGTTCAGGGTATTTCTTTTGCATTTCTTCTTCCACCTCCCAAGTAGCCTCCTCTACCCCATGATTTCTCCACAATATCTTTATCAAAGGAATCTGTTTGTTTCTTAGTTTTTTAACTTTTCGGTCAAGCAACTGTACAGGTTTCTCTTCATAAGTGAGCGATTCATCTATCTCGATTTCCTCTGCTTGTAAGATATGAGATAGGTCGGGGTAGTACTTCTTAAGCGTGGAGATGTGGAAGACGTCGTGAATTCTCGAGAGACTCGACGGCAGTTCTAGTCGATACGCTACTGTACCTACTCTCTGGAGAATCTTGTAAGGTCCGACGAATCTCGATTGCAATTTCTTTCCTCTACCCGCCGTGATGCTCCATAACGGTGTAACCTTGAGGAAAACATGGTCCCCAACTTCGAATTCCAAGTCTTTTCTTCGATTGTCCGCGTAGCTCTTTTGTCGACTTTGAGCCGTTTGGAGTCTTTGCCGTATCAATTTGACTTTTTCTCGTGCCTCCTCCATCCACGGAATAGCTGTTGGGTCCAGGACCTTCCTCTCACCGAACTCATCCCAGTAAATCGGTGACCGGCACTTTCTCCCATACAGTGTCTTGTATGGAGCCATTTGTATCGACGAATGGTAGTTGTTATTGTACGCGAACTCCACTAAGGTCATGTGTTGACCCCAGTTCCCTCCAAAATCCAAAATGCAGGTTCTTAACATATTCTCAAGAGTTTGGATTGTTCGTTCCGATTGCCCATCTGTCTGAGGGTGATAGGTGGTGCTTATATTGAGTTTAGTCTCTAAAGTCTCTTGGAACTTCTGCCAAAATCGAGATATGAAGCGGGGATCTCGGTCGGAGACGATGCTCACCGGAATGCCATGTAACCTTACGATCTCGTCCATGTACACCTGAGCCAATTTGTCCATGGGATACTTTATGTTTACCGGCAGGAAATGAGCCGATTTGGTTAATCGATCAACGATCACTCACACAGCATCAAGTCCTTGCTGCGTTCGCGGCAACCCTGAAACGAAGTCCATGGTAACGTTCTCCCACTTCCATTCAGCTATCTCAAGGGGTTGTAGTAAGTCTGATGGTTTGTTGGCAAACGAGACATTTCTGCACGTACAGCGCGATTTCCTTCTTCATATTGTCCCACCAAAAGGCTCCTTTTAGATCCTGATACATATTGCTGCTACCCGGATGGATTGCATATTTGGACCGATGGGCTTACTCTAAGATCTCCGTCTTTAACGCTTCATCATAAGGCACCACCACTCAATTCCAGTATTTTAAAATACCCTCAGGACTAAAATTGAAATCAGTTGATTCCCCTTTTTCTACCTTCTCTCCCTATTTCCGCACCATCGAATCCTCCTTTTGAGCTTCTTTAATCCGCTCCAGCAAGGTGGATGTTACCTTAATATTACCAAAAATCACCTTATGACTCCCAAGGCAGGGTTTCTGTGAGAACCCGTAAATTCCCTAATAATTTTCTAGGGTTTATTTCCTTTAATGGCATGTTTTCTGCATTTTCTGGCTTAGAAATATTTTCTTGGTGGATTTTATGAGCAGTTATAGTTTTTAGATGATTTTTCTAGCCTTGGAGAGTTATTGGAAAATTAAGAGTAAATAGTGGACGTGGGACCCACTAGTGCGAAAAGTTCGGAAAAATTCGGCCAATACGGTTAAGTTTCGGATACTGTGTAAAATTTATCGGGTGCTAAGAGATAAGTAGAGTGTGTGAAATGATTGATGTGAGAGAGAAAAGAAGGATAGGAATGCATTAATGAGAGTGACAAGTGTCACTTTCTCATTGGGTGAATTTTAAGATTTACTATTCACAATTTTGACTTTTTGACCAAAGGATTAAATATCCAAAAATTGCCCAAAAATCGCCATTTTTCACTCTTGGATGGCCGGCCCTCTTGTGCTAAGAAAGGAAGAAAACCTCTTCAATTTTCAAGTCCCAACTAGCTCAAATCACCCAAAATACTTGCTTCCATCTATTTCTACTCCATAAAATGTCTTTAGTTGATGTTAGTGAGTGTTGTAGTGAAGCTTGTTTGAAGGTTTAAGGTGTCCAACATCCTCCTCTCTCTTGTTTCTTGGTAAGTGAAGCTTGAACACCCTCTTACACCTTATGAAGCCTAAGTTATGCTTATTAGTGATTAAAGTGTTGAAATTTCTGGTTTTTATCTTGGTTTGAAGTGATTTGGTGAAGTTTTCCATTTTATTGATGATTTTCTGGTTTCATATGATCTTGATGGTGTGGTTGTTTTTTATGGTTGGTAATAAGGGGCTTTGGCTCTAGTAGGTGCATATGATAGAAAATTGCAATCAATTTTGGATTTGGAAGAATTTCTGGAAAATTAGGGTTCTTGGTTGAACATTCTGTCCGAAATTTTAGGTCATAGATAGAGGCCGAATTGGACTTTGCTCAAAACATGAAAGTTGTAGGTATTGATGAGTTTGAAGTGCCTGCAAAATTTCAGGTCATTTGGATGAGTGTAGAGTGAGTTATGCGGTTTTTACTGTAGCTGTTCTGTTTTGATCAGAATGCGAAAACTGCGATAGTAATTGGCCCTTTTGACTGGAATTGGTTTGGATTTTAAAGTTGGTGTCTTCTGATGAAATGTATCTCAATGTCTTAGCTAACATATGCCTTTGGAATTTCGGCATTTGGACTTGTATGGACTGAGATATACCGATTACAGTTTTCTGTGTTTTGCAAACCTGTTTTGGGAATTCTGGGTTAGTATTTGGCATATTTGACCTAGTTGTGTTAGGAACTGGATTGAGTGGCCTTCTACATTGTTGTAGCCCTGTTTCATAGCTTCGAAACGGTGGATCTTACACCCCCATCCGATAACCGTAGAGAATTTTACACCATTACCGCATAATAAGGGCAAAACAGTTTTTCTATTCGGGGCCAAGACTAATGCTATTTCTAATTTCTGGTTTGCTATCATGCTTATTTATGCATATGAGACCCTATTGGGGTTGTGTTCAGCATTGTTTTATGACTCCTCGTCGAGTCTCTTTTAGGGCTTGCTTTCATTTCGGTTGTTTCCTAGTTAACTTTTGTACTTGTACCACTTTGAGCCTAGTGAACGGCTTTTGGGAAATGAGATGAATTTTGTGTGAGATGTTGGGACTGATTTGAGGATAGAATGAAGCCTTAATGGCTGGAAAAGTAAGAAATTTAGGGGAAGTGCTGCCCAATTTTCTAGGCCGTTTGGTTCCTTTAAGTTGGGTTTACCTTTTGGTAGAATGAAAGGCTTTTGGGTTGTTTGCGCCTAGGTCTTCATGCTACCTTTTCGTTTCCAAGAAAATCATGTTTTGCACCCTTGCATTAGTAATTATTTGGCGAGGCATACGACTAGTAGTCGAGCCTCACATGTTCATTCTGTTTACTCGATTCTGGAAGTAAAACCTTCAATTGGTTTATTTTGATTATTTTAGGGTTTCTTGGCGATTAAGGCCAATCTGAAGTGAAAACTTTTGAAGTTGAGCCGGTGAGTGTACCACTCCCCTCCATTGCTGTTTAACTTGATTTCTGCTCTGTAATTTGTTAAATTTGTTTGAGACGAGGGTGTACTTTATCACACTCGTTCTTTTATCTGTTCATATGCCAATTTTGAGTGCCTATCTGAATCTGCCGTCTGAATCTGCTATCTGAATCTGCTATTCTGTATCTGTATCTGAATCTGTTATCTGTATCTGCATCTGTTCGGATTTCTATGACTTATGAGCTCAATCCTGTGGCTAAGTTATTCGAGTCGGGCCGGCAAGGGCCTGGACGATTAGATAACGAACCACGGTAGTCTGTTCGGGGATTTTTGGGTATTGAGACCCTTGATTCCGGTATACTCGAGTATTACCATTTCTGTTCGGTTACGGTGAGCGGGCCCGGTAAATGGGTGTTTGGTGGACGGAATTCGGTGTAAAGAGGGGTCTACGGACGTTTGGTTCTATATACGTTGACGGAGAGTCAACCGGTCTGGATCAAGTACTGCGCTGGAAATTTGGCTCCTGAGAGCCACCCGTATCCTTCTGATTTGAATCATTGGTTCCTTTGCTTTACATCTAGCATGTGTATCTGATTTTTGTAAAATGTGAAATGCCATGATTTTTCTGCTATATGTTTGGTACCTCATTGAGCGCAAGCTCACCCCGTTCTGTTCCTTTTGTTTTCCTTACAGGAAAAATAAATACTTTTGGACTGGATTTGATAATCGGTTGCCGACTTGAGCTAGTTGGACATATCTTTTGTATAGCTCATGTATTAAAACCCTAAATGTACTTTTGGTCCGTTTCTCTTTTGGATTTGGCAAACCGTACATGTATCCACTTTTGAATCACATTGGTATGCCCCTTTTGGGAAGTATATGCTAACTTGTGAGATGTAAATATTTGCTTGACGTTTGGTTGGGTTTTGACGTGTCGGTTCCTCTTCATGGCCGACTCCGACTTTGTTTTTTCTTATTTTGTGGATTCGACTGGTTTTCACGCGGTTGTATGACCCAAAAAGTATTAGATTGCGCTAATCTGATCCGTAGTCCTGGCGAGAGCTGGGCAGGCAGTCCGCCAACCCCTTTGGTTCGCCTTAGGGGAAAGTGGGGCTGTTACAAGTGGTATCAGAGCCACTTCGCGTGGTCTCTGCGCGGAGTGAGACTTGGCCAAGTGGTGTTGTGGTCCTAATTTCATGAATATGTCTAAGTGCTCGTTTGAGCGTAAGTTATGAACCGGGCATGTGATAAGTGTACGAATCATTATCATGGGACTCGAGGAAGCTAGGTATGTATGTCGGGTAGGAATCCTTAATAAAGATGGTTTACTCTTGGGACCGGCCGGCTCGAGTTGTGAATTATCTTAGATGGGATTCTTGCGCCCGGATACGAAAGATGTGAGGGCCTAGGTTAGAAAGGATTTGGTGAACTAGAAAGGCCTTTCCTCGGTGGATCGTTTATATTTGTACTTGACATTAACTGGCTGTATATATGTGTGTGGCTTAATTTTGACCGACTTGTATATATATGTTGTGATCATGTTTGCAATGTATAAATGTGTGTTAATGTGAAAGTTTTGCGTATTACTTACATGCTTTGATACTGCTTTGGTTTAGCATTCTTGCCTAGACCGAGTGAAATTTATGGAAGGAACACGAAGTGGTCGGGGACGTGGGCGCGGAACTAGACAACCCACGCCGGTTAGGGAAACGGGGGAAACCTCTACTGGACCCAATCCTGAACCCCAAATAGACCCCAATGTGCAGATAGCTGCCGCTATGCAGCAAATGACAAACCTACTAGCACAAGTAGTACAACAACAGGGCCAGAACCCAAACCTTAACCCTGGAAACCCCGGAAACCCTGGCCATCATATCGAGAGCGAAGATAGAGCTCTCGAACGATTCCAAAAGTTTGCTCCGCCAAAGTTTGTTGGGGGACCTGACCCAGACGTTGCCGAAAGATGGCTTGAAAAGATGGTGGATATATTTGCAGCCCTACACTACCCTGACGAACGGCAGGTGACTTTTGCCGTGTTCCAGCTTGAGGGGGCAGCCCGTTCCTGGTGGAACGTAATTCGGCAGAAGTGGGAACGAGAACAGACACCTAGGACTTGGGTGAACTTCATCAGAGAGTTCAATGCGAAGTTTTTCCCTCCTCTAGTTCAGGAGAGGAAGGAAGACGAGTTCATTCGACTCCGCCAAGGAGCTCAAACTGTGGCGGAATATGAGAGCCAATTCACCCGCCTATCCAAATTTGCGCCCGAACTCATCATGACCGAGCAGCGGCGAATAAGGCGTTTTATCCAGGGCTTGAACGTAGAAATTCAAAAAGATCTGGCGGTAGCCCAACTTAATGCCTTTAGTGACGCTGTGGAGAAAGCTCAACGGGTTGAAGATGCGAGGCTACAAGTTAGAAACTTCCAAACCAAGAAAAGGGGCTTTCCGGGGAGCAGCTCAGAACAAGCGGATAATAGTACAATCTCTAAGGTTCGCAAGGGAAACGGGGAAGTACGGCAACCAGGGGTATCGCGTGATGTCCCTCAGGGAGGACGGGTCTCTGCTACACGTGGTCCCTGTGGGTATTGCGGAGGACCAAGTCATACGGAAACAAATTGCTGGAAGAAAGAAGGAAAATGCTTGCGCTGTGGAAGCGCTGAACATCGGATTGCTAACTGTCCAGCTCGCCTGCGCGAGCGGAGAGGGACTCTGCCACCAACCAAGCCTAATTCTCAACAACCCGCCAAGAGCAACCCTGGACAGACGAAAGGAGAAGGGGCGGGATCGAAGGCACCAGCTCGAGTATATTCTCTAGAGCAGCATCAGGTCCCTGACTCGTCTGAGGATGGAGAAGGTATGGTCCGTTGGGTACTTTAGATTTGATAGAGTCCGTTGATAAGAAAATTTCGAGGGCGAAATTTCTTTTAAGGGGGAGAGAGTGTGAGAACCCGTAAATTCCCTAATAATTTTCTAGGGTTTATTTCCTTTAATGGCATGTTTTCTGCATTTTCTGGCTTAGAAATATTTTCTTGGTGGATTTTATGAGCAGTTATAGTTTTTAGATGATTTTTCTAGCCTTGGAGAGTTATTGGAAAATTAAGAGTAAATAGTGGACGTGGGACCCACTAGTGCGAAAAGTTCGGAAAAATTCGGCCAATACGGTTAAGTTTCGGATACTGTGTAAAATTTATCGGGTGCTAAGAGATAAGTAGAGTGTGTGAAATGATTGATGTGAGAGAGAAAAGAAGGATAGGAATGCATTAATGAGAGTGACAAGTGTCACTTTCTCATTGGGTGAATTTTAAGATTTACTATTCACAATTTTGACTTTTTGACCAAAGGATTAAATATCCAAAAATTGCCCAAAAATCACCATTTTTCACTCTTGGATGGCCGGCCCTCTTGTGCTAAGAAAGGAAGAAAACCTCTTCAATTTTCAAGTCCCAACTAGCTCAAATCACCCAAAATACTTGCTTCCATCTATTTCTACTCCATAAAATCTCTTTAGTTGATGTTAGTGAGTGTTGTAGTGAAGCTTGTTTGAAGGTTTAAGGTGTCCAACATCCTCCTCTCTCTTGTTTCTTGGTAAGTGAAGCTTGAACACCCTCTTACACCTTATAAAGCCTAAGTTATGCTTATTAGTGATTAAAGTGTTGAAATTTCTGGTTTTTATCTTGGTTTGAAGTGATTTGGTGAAGTTTTCCATTTTATTGATGATTTTCTGGTTTCATATGATCTTGATGGTGTGGTTGTTTTTGATGGTTGGTAATAAGGGGCTTTGGCTCTAGTAGGTGCATATGATAGAAAATTGCAATCAATTTTGGATTTGGAAGAATTTCTGGAAAATTAGGGTTCTTGGTTGAACATTCTGTCCGAAATTTTAGGTCATAGATAGAGGCCGAATTGGACTTTTCTCAAAACATGAAAGTTGTAGGTATTGATGAGTTTGAAGTGCCTGCAAAATTTCAGGTCATTTGGATGAGTGTAGAGTGAGTTATGCCGTTTTTACTGTAGCTGTTCTGTTTTGATCAGAATGCGAAAACTGCGATAGTAATTGGCCCTTTTGACTGGAATTGGTTTGGATTTTAAAGTTGGTGTCTTCTGATGAAATGTATCTGAATGTCTTAGCTAACATATGCCTTTGGAATTTCGGCATTTGGACTTGTATGGACTGAGATATACCAATTACAGTTTTCTGTGTTTTGCAAACCTGTTTTGGGAATTCTGGGTTAGTATTTGGCATATTTGACCTAGTTGTGTTAGGAACTGGATTGAGTGGCCTTCTACATTGTTGTAGCCCTGTTTCATAGCTTCGAAACGGTGGGTCTTACACCCCCATCCGATAACCGTAGAGAATTTTACACCATTACCGCATAATAAGGGCAAAACAGTTTTTCTATTCGGGGCCAAGACTAATGCTATTTCTAATTTCTGGTTTGCTATCATGCTTATTTATGCATATGAGACCCTATTGGGGTTGTGTTCAGCATTGTTTTATGACTCCTCGTCAAGTCTCTTTTAGGGCTTGCTTTCATTTCGGTTGTTTCCTAGTTAACTTTTGTACTTGTACCACTTTGAGCCTAGTGAACGGCTTTTGGGAAATGAGATGAATTTTGTGTGAGATGTTGGGACTGATTTGAGGATAGAATGAAGCCTTAATGGCTGGAAAAGTAAGAAATTTAGGGGAAGTGCTGCCCGATTTTCTAGGCCGTTTGGTTCCTTTAAGTTGGGTTTACCTTTTGGTAGAATGAAAGGCTTTTGGGTTGTTTGCGCCTAGGTCTTCATGCTACCTTTTCGTTTCCAAGAAAATCATGTTTTGCACCCTTGCATTAGTAATTATTTGGCGAGGCATACGACTAGTAGTCGAGCCTCACATGTTCATTCTGTTTACTCGATTCTGGAAGTAAAACCTTCAATTGGTTTATTTTGATTATTTTAGGGTTTCTTGGCGATTAAGGCCAATCTGAAGTGAAAACTTTTGAAGTTGAGCCGGTGAGTGTACCACTCCCCTCCATTGCTGTTTAACTTGATTTCTGCTCTGTAATTTGTTAAATTTGTTTGAGACGAGGGTGTACTTTATCACACTCGTTCTTTTATCTGTTCATATGCCAATTTTGAGTGCCTATCTGAATCTGCCGTCTGAATCTGCTATCTGAATCTGCTATTCTGTATCTGTATCTGAATCTGTTATCTGTATCTGCATCTGTTCGGATTTCTATGACTTATGAGCTCAATCCTGTGGCTAAGTTATTCGAGTCGGGCCGGCAAGGGCCTGGACGATTAGATAACGAACCACGGTAGTCTGTTCGGGGATTTTTGGGTATTGAGACCCTTGATTCCGGTATACTCGAGTATTACCATTTCTGTTCGGTTACGGTGAGCGGGCCCGGTAAAGGGGTGTTTGGTGGACGGAATTCGGTGTAAAGAGGGGTCTACGGACGTTTGGTTCTATATACGTTGACGGAGAGTCAACCGGTCTGGATCAAGTACTGCGCTGGAAATTTGGCTCCTGAGAGCCACCCGTATCCTTCTGATTTGAATCATTGGTTCCTTTGCTTTACATCTAGCATGTGTATCTGATTTTTGTAAAATGTGAAATGCCATGATTTTTCTGCTATATGTTTGGTACCTCATTGAGCGCAAGCTCACCCCGTTCTGTTCCTTTTGTTTTCCTTACAGGAAAAATAAATACTTTTGGACTGGATTTGATAATCGGTTGCCGACTTGAGCTAGTTGGACATATCTTTTGTATAGCTCATGTATTAAAACCCTAAATGTACTTTTGGTCCATTTCTCTTTTGGATTTGGCAAACCGTACATGTATCCACTTTTGAATCACTTTGGTATGCCCCTTTTGGGAAGTATATGCTAACTTGTGAGATGTAAATATTTGCTTGACGTTTGGTTGGGTTTTGACGTGTCGGTTCCTCTTCATGGCCGACTCCGACTTTGTTTTTTCTTATTTTGTGGATTCGACTGGTTTTCACGCGGTTTTATGACCCGAAAAGTATTAGATTGCGCTAATCTGATCCGTAGTCCTGGCGAGAGCTGGGCAGGCAGTCCGCCAACCCCTTTGGTTCGCCTTAGGGGAAAGTGGGGCTGTTACAGTTTCCACTCGCAAACGGATTCTAACAAATCCCACTCTTTGATCATTAACCCTGCTACCTGAGCCTTGCGACTTAAGGCATCGGCCACTACATTCGCCTTCCCCGGATGGTAGTTAATAGTGCAGTCATAATCCTCTAAAAATTCCATCGACCATCGTTATCTCATATTCAATTCCTTTTGGGAGAAAAGATACCTAAGGCTCTTGTGATCTGAGTACACCTCGAATGTTACCCCATTTAGATAGTGCCTCCATTTCTTCAAAACGAAAACAACCGCGGCTAACTCCAGATCATGGGTTGGGTACTTCTGCTCGTGGGGTTTTAGCTTCCTAGAGGCAAAAGATATCACATTTCGGTTCTACATCAGCACACACCCTAGACCTTCCCTTGACGCGTCAGTATAAACGGCAAACCCGTCAACTCCATTAGGCAGGACTATAGCTGGCGCCATGGTCAACCTTTCATTTAACTCCTGAAAACTCGCGTCGCATTTGACATTTCACACAAACCGTCCATACTTTTTCATCAGGTCGGTTGCCGGGTCAACCATGATGCCTTCTTGAGAAATTACATGCCCTAGAAAGGAAATTTTCTCCAGCCAAATTTCACACTTGCTAAACTTGGCGTACAATTGATGCTCTCTTAGGGTTTGTAAAACGATCCTCAAGTGTTGCTCGTGGTCCTTATGCGTCTTAGAGTAAACCAGGATGTCGTCAATAAAGACCACGACAAATCGATCCAAGTAGGGCTTAAAAACCCTATGCATTAAGTCCATGAAGGCGGCAGGGCCATCAGTCAGTCCAAAGGGCATAACTGCGAACTCATAGTGCCCGTATCTCGAATTGAAAGCGGTTTTCGGGATATCCTCCTTTCTGATCAACAACTGATAATACCCCTGGCGGAGGTCCGGTTTCGAGAAAACCACTGCTCCTTGAAATTGGTCGAACAACTCATCAATATAGGGCAGTGGATACTTATTTTTAACCATGACATTGTTCAAGCCCCGATAGTCGATACACATCCTCAAAATTCCGTCCTTTTTCTTCATGAACAGTACAGGGGCTCCCCAAAGAGACCCACTTTCTTGAATGAACCCCCGCTTCAACAAGTCTTGTAACTGCAATTTCAGCTCTTTAAGCTCCGCAGGGGCCATCCGATATAGGGTTTTTGAGATAGGCGAGGTTCCTGGTAGCAGGTCTATCTTGAATTCTATCTCTCTCTCCGGAGGTAGGGCTACTAACTCGTCAGGAAATACATCCGGATATTCCCTTACTATGGCCACATCCTCCACCTTTAATTTATCCGTGAGGATATTGATTAGAAAGGCTAAAAATCCTTGCGCCCCCTATTTAGCAGTTTTCTAGCCCGAATGCCTGAAATCAGGGCGGATGAAGCTAACCTTCCCCTAATATCTAACCTTAAGGTCGCCTCCTCAGGAATGCGGAACTCCACCACCTTCTTCTTACAATCTAGTTGAGCATTATACCTAGCTAACCAGTCCATGCCCAAAATCACATCATACCCCTTGATGGACAGGCTAATCAAGTCCCCTAACAACCTCCTCTCTCCTACCCAAACTTCACAATCCTTATAAACCAAACGATAATCCCCCGTAGGCGTACTGACTTCTAGATTGTAAGGTAAACTAGCAGGTTTTATGTCAATTCTACACATGAAATTAGGGTTAACAAAGGAATGAGTGGCACCGGGATCTACTAAAACCTTTGTAAAGCGGTGGAATACAGGGTTCGTACCTTCTACGACCCCAGAGGAATTTGGAACCTGCTGTGGCTCTAATGAATACACTCGAGCTGCGACCTTAGGTTTCATCCCCTCTCCCTTAGCTGGTCCAGCGTTGGTCCTCGGTGGTTGCTGACTCCCCTTTCCATCTTGCTTTAGGATGGAGCAAGTGGCCAGCTGGTGGTCTGCGTTTCCGCAACGCAGACATTTCCCCTCTTTCTTCCAGCAGTTGTCCTCAGAATGATTTGGCTTTCCACAGTACCCACAAGGTCCACGGGGCGCCGAACTTGAACCCCTTTGGAAATTTCCTCCCTGGCCTCTCCTAGCTAGGCCACCCCTGGACGGAGCCCCTCTACCTACTCCAGACTGTCGTTCACTCCTGGCTCCCCATCCGAACTTGGAAGGGGTACCCTTATCTCCCTGCCCTGAACTGCTTCCAGGAAAGCCTCACTTCTTTGCCTGGAAGTTCCGTACTTGTAACCGAGTGCTCTCCACCCGTTGGGCTTTTTCCACGACCTCGCTAAAGGCATTAATCTGGGCCACCGTGAGGTCCTTTTGAATCTCTATGTTTAGGCCCGGATAAAGCGCCTTATTCGCCGTTGCTTGGTCATGATCAGCTCGGGGGCAAATTTGGATAGGCGGGTAAATTGGCTCTCGTATTCCGCTACAGACTGGGTCCCTTGGCGAAATCGTATAAACTCATCTTCCTTCCGTTCTTGAACTAGATAAGGGAAGAATTTAGCGTTGAACTTTCGCATGAAGTTCACCCAAGTCCGGGACGTTTGCTCCCGTTCCCACTTCTGTCGGATGACATTCCACCAGGAACGGGTAGCCCCTTCTAGCTGAAAGATGGTGAAGGTCGCCTGTCTTTCCTTGGTGTAGTGCAAGGTAGCAAAAATATCTATCATTTTCTCTAGCCACCTCTCGGCGACATCCGGATCGGGCCCTCCAATGAATTTCGGTGGGGCAAACTTCTGGAATCTCTCAAGAGCCCTATCGTCGCTCTCCATGTGGTTGCCAGGGTTTCCAGGGTGAGGATTAAGGTTTTGACCCTATTGTTGCACCACTTTTGCCAATAAATTGGTCATTTGCTGCATGGCAGCAGCTATTTGAACGTTGGGGTTAATCCTAGGTTCAGGGTTGGGTCCGGACGAGGTTTCCCTAGCAAAGGTTCAAGATCGACTGGGCTCGAACCCTAACTTTCTTAGCTCTCTTAGTCATACGCTCACGTGCCTCTCCGAGTTGAACGCAAAGGTCGTCCACCCTATCTTGCCCTTCGATCACATCGTACTCTAGTTCCTTGATTTGTTCGGCTTGCTTTTCGTTGGCTGCCCTCAGTTGGTTTACCTCGGCCTCGAGCCTAGCGTTATCCTTCGCCAACTCCTTCCGTTCCTCTACCACTGTGATAGTCCCACCTCACCCTAAGGCGAACCACAGAGTTTGGCGGACCGCCTGCCCAACTCTCGCCAGGACTCACTCACTCACTACAGTCCTCAAACAAATTACAATATAAATCTCGAATATTACATCAAATTCCCCAAGAATTACATATCATAAGTGAAGCAGAATCTAATTCTAAGCGTGGAATGTACACATGCATCCACTTCAATTCTATACAATCACACTAGCCCAACTATTACACAAAATAAATCCAAATCCAAACTGTACAAGATATATGCCATCCAGTCACACAAATAATGTAATACAAGTTCTTCCCTTGCCTCAATCCCTGTGGGGTGAAGAATAACGTTTCGGGTGAGCTAGAAGCTCGGCGAGTGAATAGTAAAAGAGTAATCCAATATGCTTTATGATAGTGCTGGTAAATGATGTCATGAATCAGTGATCAAATGTATGGAGTTTGCTCTGATGAACAGTGAAATCCTTGCACTTAAATATCCAATGCTCCCTTAGATCAAGTAACAAACATACAGAAATAAGGAGCCATTGTGCTCCAAAGAATGCGTAAATAGGAGTGGAGACGTTGGTTCTAAGCACAAAATTTTCCCAAGAACTCGTCGGAGCCAAAATGTCATGGCACACACACAAACACAATGATATGCAATTGTGCAGTCAATGCAAGAATCATTTCAAAAGTAACTTTTGGGAAGTAGTGGAAGGATCACTCACAACCACGGCTCATGAACCTCATCCATCATAGACAGTTTCCTCGACCAAGTCCAACTCTTCATTCTACCAAGAATTAACCCAAACTCAAAGCGATTAAACGTCCTCAAAGATTGGGCAGCACTTCCCCTTAAATTTGCTTATTTCCATCCTACAACAATTACCAATATCCATTCAAACACAGCACACACAAAAATAATCTCATTCAATAGCCGTTCAATAGGCTCAAAATGGTACAAGTACAAATTCAAGCTAGGAAAAGTCCGGAAATGAAGTTTAAGTCAGAAAACAAAAGACAGATTTGACGTTGTTTTGTGTAACGGACACAACTTCGGCTACACTTATCGGATTGGGATGAAATTTATACCGTTTTGAAGCTAAGACAAAGGCCTGCAACTTTGATGAAGACCACTTAGTTCCGTTCATAGTGTAGCTAGGTCGAAATTGCACTATACAAAACCAGAATCCCATAAACAGGTTAGCTAACCGCACTATGGTTAAATGACAATAACTCAGGCAACTGAAGTCCGATTGAGGTGTATCTTATGGCGTTTCGAAGTCACGACATATACCTACATTTCTTATGAAGGCTTCCAAAGCCAAATCATGCATTTTCATGGTCAAAAATGGAATTCCTCACGAAAATAGAAATCTGGGTGCGGAACAGGGGTCATGGGTAGTCAAGGGTATTTTGCTCATTTCAAATGTTACAGTACTCAGATCGAGTTGAAAGTTTTTAGACAGCTAGTTAACACCATTTTCTACAACTTTCATGTTTTAACCTAAGCCTGATTCAGCCTCTAGCATGCTCAAATATATCCGGTCAGAATAGGCCAGATTTAAACCCTAAACCTGGAATTTCCGCACAAAGCTGAAATTTTCCGCATCCAACTACAACTAACATATGAAAGCCTCATTTTACACCATATCAAACCATTAAACATGGCCAACCACTAATGATCATATAAAATCAAAAAAACCCCCAATAAAATCTGAAATTTAACTAATTCTACCTCAAACCACAAAATCTTCCATGAAAACCCACCAAAGTGATATATAAACCATCATTAACCCTTACTAGCATCTTACAACAACAAAATCAACATTTCTACTCAATTGCTACAAGCTTTTACAAAAGTTCAAGGTTGCTTTACCTTCTAAAGGTTGGTTCACAAGGTAGCACTTCAAGAACCAAGTTCCTTAGCTTTCTTTTGCTCTAACTCTCAAGCTTGTTGGATGAGTTGCACACAACCAGATTTTCTTTCCTTGTTTCTCCTCTTATTTCCTCTCGGTTTTCCTTGTTTCTTTTCTTCCAAGAGCTGGCCAAATGTTTTCCTTGTCTGCTTGTGTAAGGCCCAAAGACAACCTAAGAGGGGGGTGAATTAGGTTGATTAAAATTTTAATCAAATTTATGCACTTTTTCTTTAATAAAAATTTACCTTCTTTTCTAGTAATGATCAATCAAGTAGATTAGAAGAAGAGAGCAATGTTGAGTAGAAAAATAAGTATAGATAAGCAATGAGAATTTTATTAAACAAAAAAAATAAGATAGAATATCAAACCGATTATCTACCAAGCTTTCCTCAAACTTGAAGACCAATCACTAGGTTGAGCAACTTCTCTTTGATGAAAGATGATCAACTAGATGTACAATGCAGGGAGCACTTCCTCCTTACCCTAAGCCTCACTTAGTCAAGCTAAGAAGTTTTACAATCACTCAGATAACCCTCAACAAAGCTACACTAATGAAACTTTCAACCACAAGAGAAATGCTCACAAGAAATTCACACCACTTGGAGAACAAATCTAGCTTTGGAGACTATTTTCTAGCTAAAATATCTCTTGAGATCTTGTAAACAAAGTGTGCAAAAGTCCCTTGTTGGTTCAGAACAGTTTGTTTTTAAAGGGGACCAAAAATGGGCTTCATCAATGCTTCCAACGGATAGAAGGCAGATGAAGAGTCATCTGGCCGTTGGGGCTGTCAGACGTCCGGCGACCAAATCATCGTCCGAACCTATCGTCCGAAAACAGCCAAGTTGTAGTTCGGACGTCCGATGCGTTTTTATCGTCCGACAGCATCAGTGTCCGATCGCTGGCAGAGAGTTGGCAAGTCATCTTGGAATTTTTCGGACGTCCGACGCGGTTGATGTGCGTCCGATCCTTCCGGACATCCAACGCTTCCTTATGAGCGTCCGACAGAGCTTCCTTCTTGATGTTCTTTATCCTTTCGGACGTCCAACTGATTCCTTTCGGACGTCCGACATGAGTGTCCTGTTTTTGTTTCTTCTTTTGGTTGATTTTCATTTCTTGACATATTCATACCTGATTCTTTGATAGGCAAAAACACTTATATTTGAAGAGAATTAGATAAACATTTCAAAGTACTTTGTGATCATCAAAACCAAGAATAACATTCTCCCCCTTTTTTATGATGACAAAACAATGGTTTGAAATGAGATTTGATGATTGCAATAGCTCCCCCTTTCTTAAGCTCCCCCTTTCTTAATTGACAACAACTCCCCCTTACTTAGTGGATCATAGAGCAAAAATTTGAAAAACTCCCCCTCACTTGGCTACCCAACCGAATTAATCAATTATCCAAAAACATAACAATTAAGCAGCCAATATCCAACATTTTACCAACATCCAACATTTTACCAATTCAATCCATCAGCCAATTCAATTTCAATTAAATCATCAATCAATCCAATCCAGCCTTCTCCCCCTTTTTGTCATCACAAAAGGGTAATCAATCACATCCACAAAAACATTCATCAATCATATCACGGAGAACCAATAACAAAAAAAAGACATTCATCACATCCACACATTCATCATTCAAAATACTTAAACATCCATCCACATATTCATAACCATTACAGACATAATCTTCAAAAAAAAAACTAAAAGAACATCTTCATATTCATTGTTGAACACCACAAACACTAGTAAACATGGAATAGACAAACAAAATGCAAATGTCCTAAACGGTGAACTATGTGGATCCAGGTGTTCTTCGAGAGAGCTGATATTGGGAGAGGTCCTCCTCTTCAGTTTCTTCATCATCTTCAGCAGCTTCTTCAATTGGTGCCTTGCCTTTATCTGATATGGAAGGGCCATGAGGATTCACAGGAGTTGATGAGCGGGTCTGGAATTGATGAACTTGGATCAGTGGGGCGTGGCTCTTTGCCATGTGAAACATCCTCAGCCACAGGTGGGGGAAAAAGGAGGTTCTTTTTGTCTAGGTAGGCTGTTTGATGCTCAGAGGACATGGTGAGCATTAGACCATGTTCCAGAAGAAGAACATGCTGTTTGAGTTCATGAAGGAGCTCAATCACTTCATCATTGGAGGAGGAAGATGCCTTAGTGGCAGACTTCCTGGGATGAATGGGAGTGAGTGCGACAAATGAAGGATCATGTGCAGCCTTAAACCTATGTTCACTAGATGATGCCCCCTTATAAGCCCATAGATTATCCTTAAAGACAAGATTTTTCCTTTCAAAATATCCTTTGGTAAAGGCATAAGAAGATGCTTCTTTGGGACAAACACCTAGAATTGGTAATTTGTAAAACTCAAAAATCTTTTGAAGAAATTTTCCATAAGATAGTTTTTTGCGAGAATCAGCGGCATAGCGAAGTAGAAACTTGCACATGACAAAACCAAAATCATTACGAATCTTTTCTCGAAAACAGCAAAAGAGATACAACTCCATTTTATTTGCATCTGTTCTATGGCCATCAGTAGGCACAAGCAGATTTGAAATAATTGAAAAGGCAATTAGATTCACAGGTGCAAGATCATTCAGTTTAGCATCAGCAGGGGAGGAAAAACTTCTTTTAAAATAAGTCAACATTTTAGCCCCATCAAAATGATTATCAGCAGTAGGGTGCTCTTCATAGGAAAAGAAATTTACAATTTTATCCTTGCATCCACGTTCAATAGTAGTATTTAAAATGGCATTCACAGATTCAGAATCAAAGACTAAGTCTACCCATTAACCCTGGACATGATCTCAGTTTAGTCAGTGCATTTCCTAAGATTGGCAAAGAATTGATACAGCATTTCAGGGTAATAAACATTGGGCATAGAAATGAGATGTGACCATTTCTGGAAAGCAAACAGACTCAGAATGGATTCTAAACTTATGTGGCGAAATTCATAAGAGTTTACAGTGCGTTGAGGGATGACACTTTTCTGGGATATCCAGGAGTGTTTGTCTTTTTCAGCATCATCAAAGAATGTAGGGAGTGTGGTTGATTTTGGAGGCGGTTGAGATGAGGTTCCCTGTCCAGATTCAGGCAGAGGGGTGGGTTGTGGTGTTGGCCGTGACATTTGACCCTTTATAGCTCCTTTCTTGAAGGGTTTGGATGAACGTTTGACCGTAGGAAGATCATCATCCTCATCCCTGAGTGGATGCTTGCGTCTGGCAGTAACCTTCCCTCCTCTTAGATTCACCATTGTACAAAATGTGTGGAATGAAGGATGCAAATGATGCACACAGTAGTATGGAAGTGAATTACACAGAAATTTTGGGACAAAAAGGCCTTGGACAAGATTTGACAGAGCGGTCATGAGAAAGTAGGGTTTTGAGGGAAATTTGGGAATTTGTGAAATGTCATGTGATTCGGTGAAATGAACAGGAGAAATGAATTGCAATCGATCAGGAAAAGTTTTGTTTGAGTCAATTTGGGAATGAGAACTTCAGAGTGGTATGAATTTGAGAGTGAGAGATGAGAGAGTTTTCGTCCGAGAGGAAATGGAAGAAGAAGAGTTTGAAGCAAATGAGGAAGAAAGTTACTTTAAAAAAAATGAGCCGTTGTAATGTCGGACGGCCGAACGAAGTCGTGCGTCCGACAGTTTCGTCCGAACAGGTGCATTTTGGGAAAATAGCTGAAGAACATCATCGGACGTCCGTTCATCTTCTCTCGGACGTCCGAAGGCTATGAAAAAATTTTAAGATGATTTTTCAATTATCCCTAATTTTTATCTTAGATGAATGAACTGATCTAATGGCAGAGCTTTTGTAAAAATATCAGCAAATTGATCTTTAGAACAAACATAATGTACACAAATTTCACTTTTTGAACAAGATCGCGAATAAAGTGGTGCTTTATATCTATATGCTTTGTCCTAGAATGTTGAATTGGATTTTTGGTCAAATTTATAGCACTAGTATTATCACAGAATATAGGCATGCAGTCATACAACAATCCAAAATCATTCAAGGTATGCTTCATCCATAAAAGTTGAGCACAACATGCACTAGCGGCAATATATTCCGCTTCGGTTGTAGACAAAGAGATTACATTTTGCTTTTTGCTAAACCACGAAACTAAGCAATTACCAAGAAAGTGACAAGTTCCACTAGTACTCTTTCTATCCACACGACAACCTCCAAAATCAGCATCCGAATATCCATATAGGGCAAACTCACTAGATCTAGCATACCAAAGACCATAGTCTAATGTACCTTTCAAATACCTAAAAACCCTTTTAACAGCATTCAAATGTGATTCTTTTGGACACGATTGAAATCTAGCACACAAGAAAACAGCAAACATAATATCAGGTCTACTTGCGGTTAAATAGAGTAGGCTTCCGATCATACCTCTATAGTGCTTTTCATCCACATGATTACCTTTTTCATCTTTGTCAAGGTTTGTAGAAGTGCACATTGGAGTTCCAACTTGCTTTGAGTCCTCCATGCCAAACCTTTTCAGCAATTCCTTGGTATATTTTGCTTGATTTATAAAAATTCCCTCAAGAGCTTGATGTATTTGAAGTCCAAAGAAGAAATTTAATTCTCCCATCATACTCATTTCAAATTCACTTTGCATAGTGGTGGAAAAATCCTTGCATAGATACTCATTAGTAGCACCAAAAATAATGTCATCAACATATATTTGCACAATAAGAAGGTCATTTAACACTTGCTTAGTAAAAAGTGTGGTGTCCACAATACCTCTTTTGAAACCATTTTCAATCAAGAAACCACTTAATCTTTCATACCAAGCTCTTGGAGCCTGTTTTAAACCACATAATGCTTTAGATAGTTTAAACACATGGCTTGGAAATTTTGTATTTTCAAAACCGGGGGGTTGATCCACATATATTTCTTGATCAATAAAACCATTTAAAAAGACACTTTTAACATCCATTTGAAACAATTTGAAACCTTTGAAGCAAGCAAAGGCAAGAAGCATTCTAATAGATTCTAATCTAGCTACGGGAGTGCCAATAATAGGTTGATTTTGAGGTCTATCAACAAGTGTCCAAACCTTATTTCTCTCAAATTGATTAAGTTCCTCTTGCATAGCCAAAATCCAGTTTTCATCCTTTAAAGCATCATTGATATTTTTGGGTTCAACAAGAGAAACTAAAGCAAAATTGTCTATCAATTTTCTAGATGAGGAACGAGTCTTTACCTTTTCGGATGGATCACCAATTATAAGCTCTCTTGGATGATTTTGGCTAAATTTCCAAGCATTGGGAAGGTCTTTGACTGAATCATCATTCTTGTCTTCATCATCCTTTTCTTGATCATTATGAGCTTCATCCATCATTTCCATTGCTGCTGGTTTAGAAATTCCTTCATCACCAATTTTCAGCTTTTCCATTCCTTCACGAACACCTACATCATCATCCTCACACGAACTTTTGGAATTATCATCATTAGTTTCATCAAATGTTATGTGTATGGCTTCTTCTATCACAAGAGTCCTTCTATTAAAGACTCTATATCCTCTTTTGTTCTCGCAATATCCCAAAAATATTCCTTCATCAGATTTTTTCTCAAACTTACCAAGATGTTCCTTTAAATTTAAAATAAAACATTTACAACCAAAGACCTTGAAATATACAACCGTAGGTTTCTTATCAAAAATCAGTTCATAAGATGTTTTATTCAAAATGGGTCTCAAAAGGATTCGATTCATCACATAACATGCAGTGTTTACCGCTTCAGCCCAAAGGTATTTTGGCAAACTACATTCACTTAACATGGTTCTAGCAGCCTCTTGTAGAGCCCTATTTTTCCTTTCTACAACACCATTTTGTTGTGGAGTTCTTGCAATAGAGAACTCATGTGTTATGCCATTATGATCACAAAATTCTGGAAAATCACAATACTTGAATTCCGTTCCATTATCACTTCTAATTCTAACAATTTTTAAACCAAGCAGATTTTGCACTTTAGCAAACAATGAAGTGAAATTCTTGAACGCACCATCCTTATGAGCAAGAAATATTACCCAAGTATATCTAGAATAATCATCCACAATCACAAAGCAGTATTTCTTACCTCCCAAGCTAGTGATTTGAGTAGGACCAAATAAGTCAAGATGCAAGAGTTCTAAAGGTTTGGAAGTGGATACACACTTCTTTGGTTTAAAAGAAACTTTTGTTTTCTTTCCAAATTGACATGCATCACAAATTTTATCCTTTTCAAAACTGATTTTTGGTAAGCCTCTAACCAGCTCCTTTTTCGAAATTTCCTTTAGTAAATCCATGTTAAAATGACAAAGTCTCCTATGCCACAACCAAGGATCTTCATTTGAAGCTTTAAGACATTTGAAGCTAGATGAATCAATTTTATCAAGAACCACAACATATATGTCGTTAAACCTCTTACCTTTGAACACAACATTATATTTGGAATCAAGCACAATGCATTCATGCTTTTTAAACAACACATTAAGTCTTTATCACACAATTGACTAACACTAAGCAAGTTATAACCTAAGTTATCAACTAAGAGCACATTATGAACAAAAGTTTCACCATCCTTACCAACATCACCTATTCCAATTGTCTTAGCTTTCACATCATCACCAAACGTCACCTTTCCACTTGATTTTGATTTTAGCGTTATGAACAAAGAGGGATCACCGGTCATATGCCTTGAGCAGCCACTATCAATAAACCATTTGGACTTGTTTGAGCATTTTTCCTGAAAAGAGAAAGTGTTTGGTACCCTTTTTAATTTTTGGGTCCACAATAGTTAGCATTGTGTCTAACTAACCACATGCATCTCATCCCTTTGTTCAGATTTCTTTTCACATAGCAATCTCCTTTAAAATGCCCTTTTTGACAACAAAAACCACACATAATGGAATAGTCCTTAACATGTAATGGTTTGACATATCTCAATCCACCTCTTCTATATGTTGTGAAATCATGTACATTTTTGTTGTGTGCTAATGTTCTTTGATGAGCCGTAAGATAGGTAGATAACATGTTCTTTTTGAGAAAATCTTGCCTTTTTGCTTTCAAAGTCTCATCCAAGTTGTCCATTCTTTTCTTCAAATCACCATGTCTTTCCTTCAGCATTTCACAAATATTTGTCTTTCTATCAAGCTCATTTTGAACATCACATCCGGCTCTTACAAAACATTCATTGTCAGTCTTTAGTTGTTTATTTTGTTGAAAAAGACTTGCATTTTCTTGAATGAGAAAAGCAATTTTCTGTTTTAGCTGCTTGTTTTTATCATAAGATTCCTTCAAGGCATTATGCAGTTTTTCAACAAAGGATTCAAGATCATCATCTTCTTCATCATCACTTTCAGATTGAAAGTGTATGGAAGTTACCTCATTATTTCCAATAGCCATGAAGGCCATTTGAGCTGATTCTTCCTCTTCTTCAACTTCCCCTTCGGAGTTGCATTCATTCCAAGTAATCTGGAAGTTGTTGAATCTCGGCTTTCGATCAGCTTTCCCATCTTTCATCTTCTTCATGCGGCATTCGTTTGCATAGTGTCCAGGCTATCCACATTCATAGCATTTGTCCACTTGCTTCTTGTTGAATTCTTGTTTTCCTTTGTTCCTTGCATTTGATGAATAATTTTGAAATTGATTGCTAGGTCCTCCCCTTCTAAACTTCCTTTTATTCAAGATTCTCTTGAAGCCTCTTGTGATGAGAGTAAGATCATTATCATCACCATCCGAGTCTTCATCATCCAATTGAGCTGGATCATCTTCACCTTGAGTAGTCTTTAGAGCAATGTTTCTCTTTGCTCTAGCATCCTCTCCCTCCTGCACTTTAGATTTCAATTTCAACTCATAAGAGGTTAGTGAGTTAATGAGAGATTCAATAGGCACAGAATTTAAATCATTAGCCTCCTCTATTGCAGTCACTTTATTTTCCCATTCTTTGCCCAATGCATTGAGAATTTTCCTGTTCTTCTCTCCCAAGGTGTACTCTTTGCCCAACACCTCGAGATTTTTGATCAAGTCATTGAACCTGCAATACATTTTGTCAATATCCTCAAGAGGTTCAATTTTAAATGATTCATACTTTGTGACCAAGATAGCCTTTTTCTGTTCTTTCACATTGTCACCACCCTCATGGATTTCTCTTAGCTTATCCCACATTTCTTTGGCCGATTTACAGCCTTTTACTCTAATTGATTCATTTGAATCTAAGGCACTATAAAGAATGTTCATGGCCTTGGCATTCAATGTGAGGTTAGTCCTATCTTGAGCATTCATTTCAACTCTCGTTTTTGGCTGAAACAAACCTGTATCTGTATCAAGAAAGTTAGCTTCATGCGGTCCTTCACTCACAATAAACCATAGTTCAATATCAATAGATTGCAAAAAGATAATCATCCTTTCTTTCCAGCTAACATAATTGGAGCCACTGAACATGGGAGGCCTAGTAACAGATTGCCCCTCAACAAACTTAGCATGACTGGTTGTCATCTTTACTCCAAGCCGCTTGAGCTTAATCTCTAGGAGACCAAGCTCCGATACCAATTGTAAGGCCCAAAGACAACCTAAGAGGGGGGGTGAATTAGGTTGATTAAAATCTTAATCAAATTTATGCACTTTTTCTTTAATAAAAATTTACCTTCTTTTCTAGTAATGATCAACCAAGTAGATTAGAAGAAGAGAGCAATGTTGAGTAGAAAAACAAGTATAGATAAGTAATGACAATTTTATTAAACAAAAAAAAATAAGATAGAATATCAAACCGATTGTCTACCAAGCTTTCCTCAAACTTGAAGACCAATCACTAGGTTAACCAACTTCTCTTTGATGAAAGATGATCAACTAGATGTACAATGGAGGGAGCACTTCCTCCTTGCCCTAAGCCTCACTTAGTCAAGCTAAGAAGTTTTACAATCTCAAGAGATATTTTAGCTAGAAAATAGTCTCCAAAGCTAGATTTGTTCTCCAAGTGGTGTGAATTTCTTGTGAGCATTTCTCTTGTGGTTGAAAGTTTCATTAGTGTAGCTTTGTTGAGGGTTATCTGAGTGATTGTAAAACTTCTTAGCTTGACTAAGTGAGGCTTAGGGCAAGGAGGAAGTGCTCCCTCCATTGTACATCTAGTTGATCATCTTTCATCAAAGAGAAGTTGCTCAACCTAGTGATTGGTCTTCAAGTTTGAGGAAAACTTGGTAGACAATCGGTTTGATATTCTATCTTATTTTTTTGTTTAATAAAATTCTCATTGCTTATCTATACTTGTTTTTCTACTCAACATTACTCTCTTCTTCTAATCTACTTGGTTGATCATTACTAGAAAAGAAGGTAAATTTTTATTAAAGAAAAAGTGCATAAATTTGATTAAGATTTTAATCAACCTAATTCACCCCCCCTCTTAGGTTGTCTTTGGGCCTTACAGCTTGGCTTTGGTCTTGCTAAGAAGATTAATACTAAGTCACTTGGTCAAAGTCCAACTAACTTTTTGATTAGCCAATCACAATTAAGCTTAGGAATCTCATGGAACCTTTAGGAAGTCTAGCAATTTATGATTAACCAAAAGTCACACTATGGCCCAATTAAATTCACAATCCTACCAATTTACTCCAAAATTTACACTATGGCCCAATTGGCCGAATTTCTCTCACTTAACGCACTAGCAGGTCCCACGTCCTTAATACACTTCCAAATTGACCCGAACTAACTTATACGAGAAAAATGGTTGGAAAACTATATTCATTTATTAAAGTCTTTGGAAAATTTTGATAATAAAATAAAGTAAAAGAAATGCACGCAGAAAAATAAATAAATAAAGAAAATTTCCTTTTCTTTTCCTTCGGGCGTCACAAACTCTCCCACTTAAAGTAGTCAAATACTAGGAATCACTCTAATCCCACATATCAAAATCAAGTGCTAAGAAGCACCCCAATCCAACTGATCAAATCATCATGATCCAATAGATAGTTGATCGAGTAACTAGATAAAACATGCAAAAGGCTTGAAGTTGGACTTAAAGTCCCAGATATTCAGAAAATTCAAGACATGGTTTAATCTCAAATTGAAATTTCTCAAGTCGGAAGTTTTTTCCCTTGGTGGTGCTAGACAACACAACAAGCTAGCACGACGGCTATACTTCGCCAAAGAATCTCAGTTCACAAATTTCATCCTTGGTGGTGCTTGATAACACAACAAGTTAGCACAATGGCTAAACTTTACCAGAGGATCTTAGCTCAAGAAATTGCCCCTGGTAGTGCTTGAAAACACAACAAATTAGCACAACGGCTATAATTCACCAGAGAGCCTCAAGTCAAAGTTTCATCCTTGATGGTGCTTGATAACACAACAGGCATGCCTCGCCAAAGGAATGGCGGTGCTTGATAACACAATAGGCATTACCTCACCAGAGAGGTTCAGTTCAAGAATTTCAATCCCTAGTGGTGCTTGAAAACACACCAGGCAATGCCTCACCAGAGAGGTTCAGTTCAACCACTACAGAGGAGTAGTAGCCGGTCTACAATCGCACAAGTACGAATAAGTTCAGAAGCAGAGTCAAAAGCAGGGTTCAAGTATATATTGGTTCAAAAGCAAGTGTGACAGCCCCACCTTCCCCTAAGGTGAACCAAAGGGGTTAGCAGACTGCCTGCCCAGCTCTCGCCAAGACTAACGGTTCAGTTTACATCGATCTAATACGTTCCGGAACATACAAGCGCACGTAAACAAGTCAAAATCACAACACAAAATAAAATTTAAAAAAATGAAAAAAATCAGAGCCAGCCATAAATAGTACTGGCCACGTCAGAATACAGCCAAACATCACGCAAACATACACATCTTGAAATTCAACATTTACATACCAAAATGGCATACAAAATTATCCCATAAGTTTATACATGTACGGTTGCAAATTACAATTCAACGATGGGTTGGGTCAAAATGAGTTTAGGGTTTTGCCCAAAAGGAGCTATTCAAAATATGTATATACATAAGCTCAACTCAGCAATCCATATTCATCGCCTTTTCAAAAGTATTCAATTTCCTGTAAGGAAAACAAACGGAATAGGGTGAGCTTACGCCCAGTGAGATACTATCACTCAAGCAACCAAGTTCATATAAGCATAAAGCTTTTCATTTCAAATCATCAAAAGTAAACCAAGAGCACACATTAATAGAGTTGATAAAAGGATACGGGCGGCTCTCAAGAGCCCCTTTCCTCGCTTACATTTTTGATCGGACCTCATTGACCCTCCGTCAATGTTTAAGAGTAACCAACTGTAGGCTCCACTTTACTTCCATTCCTTCCACCCAACATACCCCTACCGGGCCCGAACTCCAAACAGTAGAAATTTTGGTAATACTCGAGTATACCGGAATCAAGAGTCTCACTACTACAAGATTCCATATAACAGTCCCCATGGCTCGTCAATTTTCACCACCAAGCCCTCGCCGGCTCGATTCAATTAACTACCAATGGGGTTGAGCTCAGTAGTAACAATAATGGCAGTTGGATACTCGTCCAAACGACACCAAAATCCAGTTTTCAGGTACCCTTCAAGTACCACAGTAAACAGTGAACAGTCATACATAATACAAAAGAGGGTGAGGGCGATCAAGTACACCCTCATGTTAATCAATTTCAATGGCCAAATAAACCTTCAAGGTATCAAGTTCAAGTATAGCAAAGCCACATCGTAAACAAACAAGTGAGTAGTACACTCACCAAGCAAGCAAATGAGATTTCATCAACTTCCGCTCAATGAGCGTCTTGGACCACCGTCACGTCCTAAAACATTCAAATAAGCATAATAAGACTCGATTACAACTCATAACCAAATCCACATACCACCAAAATAAGGTTCCAGTAGAATGTATACGCACTAGAGTAAACCAGGGAAATCCGGAAATGGAATTAAGCTCTAATCCAAACAAAACAGTTTTTGACATAATTTTGCGATTTTGGCACCATTGGCACTACGATTATCGGATGGAGGTGAAAGATACACCGTTTTGAAGCTAACAAATAGGGATACAATGTTATAGAAGGTCACTCAGTGCAGTTCATAGTGCAACTAGGTCAAAAATGCAGGATACTAAACCAGAACCGCAAAAATAGGTGAACAAACCGTATTCTGGTTAACGAACTGTAATTCAGGCTACCTAAGTCTAAATCAAGTGATTCCAAAGCCATCCGAAAGCTAAGACATCAGGCTACATTTCTTCAGAAGACTTCAACAACCAAATCAGAAGTATTCCCAACCAAATTAACCAATTACAGAAGCAATTCTCAAGTTCGAGTAAAAACAGGGCAGCAGGGGTATTTCAGTCTTTTCACAAGCTACGCTACTCCGATTGACCTGATATTTTGTAGGAAAATCTAAAATATCATTCCCTACAACTTTCATGTATTAACCCAAGGCTAATTCGGCTTCTAGCTATGATGAACAGTGCCAGGCAGAATGAAGGAAATGAAACCCTAACTTTCCAAATTTCCTTCCAAAACAGAAATTTTCTGCAATTAACCACACTTTCCACCTTCTAGCTTCCTTCAATATCATTTCCATTCATCATACATGGCCACACAATAATAATCATATGAAAATAGAAAAATCACAAATAAATATAAAACTTCACCAATTTCATCCAAAAATCACAACATAACCACTAAAATCATCACTTAAGCTCACACTAATCACTAATTAAGCATTATTGAAAAGAGAAAAGGAGTTCCTCTACCACTCACCTTACCAAGTCAAGAAAGAGGCAACTTAACACCTTAAGCTTCCAAACCACTTCACAACCAAGCTTAACTCCACCAAACTAAGAGGTTTTATGGAGTAATTGGAAGATTAATCGGTTTAATTGAGAGATTGGACAAGATTGTAGAGAGTTTTCTTTTCTTTTGTTGCTTGAAGAGGGCTGGCCAAGAGAGGGAGAAAATGGTGAATTTTTGGTGAATTTTGATATTAATTTGGTAAAGGCATGAATAGTGGTCAAAATGGCAAGATTTAATCACATGGTGACACTTGTCACCCCATTAAATGCATGAATATCCTTTTGTTCCCTCTCACTCTAATCCATAAGGTATCCTCTAATTATCTCTTAGCACCCGATAATTTAAGCCCAGTATCCAAAACTTAACCTAGTTGGCCGAATTTTTTCGAACCTTCCGCACTAGCGGGTCCCACGTCCGGGGTACGCTCTTAATTTCTCAAAACTAACTGATACTAGAAAAATCATCTAAAAACTATATTTACTCATAAAAATTATCGAAAAAATTTTTCAAATAAAGAAAATGCAGAAAACATGCCATTAAAGAGAATAAAACCTAGAAATGAGAAAGTTACGGGTTCTCGCACTCTCTCCCCCTTAAAAGAATTCTGCCCTCGAAATTTCTCATATTAATTCACGAAAAGTTCAGGGTATTTCGTTTGCATCTTCTCTTTCATCTCCCAGGTAGCTTCCTCTACCCCATGGTTTCTCCACAGTTTCTTAACCAACGGAATCTGCTTGTTTCTTAGCTCTTTGACTTTCCGGTCGAGCACTTGGACAGGTTTCTCTTCGTAAGCAAGCGATTCATCTATGTCGATTTCCTCTGGCTGTAAGATATGGGATGGGTCGGGATAGTATTTCTTGGGCATCGAGACATGGAAGATGTCGTGAATTCGAGAGAGACTGGACGGCAGCTCTAAACGATACGCAACCGTTCCTACCCTCTGGAGGATCTTGTAGGGCCCAACGAACCTCGGTTGGAGCTTCTTTCCTTTGCCTGCTGTGACGCTCCATAAGGGGGTGATCTTGAGAAACACGTGGTCTCCAACTTCGAACTCCAAGTCTTTTCTTCGATTGTCTACATAACTCTTTTGTCGGCTTTGAGCTGTTTGGAGTCGTTGCCATATCAACTTGACCTTTTCTCGCGCCTCTTCCATCCATGGAATAGTTGCTGGATCTAACGCCTTTCTCTCGCCAACTTCATCCCAGTAGATTGGTGACCGGCATTTTCGGCCATATAGTGCCTCGTATGGAGCCATTTGAATCGACAAATGATAGCTGTTGTTGTACGCAAACTCTACTAAGGTCATGTGTTGACCTCAGTTGCCTCCAAAATCTAGAATGCAAGTCCGTAGCATGTCCTCGAGAGTCTGGATTGTCCGCTCCGATTGTCCATCCGTCTGAGGGTGATAAGTCGTGCTCAAGTTGAGTTTAGTCCCCAAAGTTTCTTGGAATTTCTGCCAAAACCGAGATACGAACCAGGGATCTCTATCGGAGACGATGCTCACAGGAATGCCATGTAGCTTTACAATCTCGTCCATGTACAGTTGGGCCAACTTGTCCATGGAGTACTTCATGTTTACTGGCAAGAAATGGGCCGATTTGGTTAATCGATCGACGATCACCCAAACGACATCGTGCCCCCTTTGCGTCCGCGGCAAACCTAAAACGAAGTCCATGGTGATGTTTTCCCACTTCCACTCGGGTATCTCAAGGGGCTGTAACAAGCCCGATGGTTTTTGATGCTCCGCTTTCACCTGTTGGCAAATGAGACATTTTTGCACGTACAAAGCGATTTCCTTGTTCATATTGTCCCACCAATAGGTTCCTTTCAGGTCTTGATACATCTTGCTACTACCCGGATGGATTGTATTCTTGGACCGATGGGATTTCTCTAGAATCTCCGTTTTCAATGATTCATCCTTCGGCACCACTATTCGGTTCCGGTATTTTAAGATACCCTCGGAGTTAAAATTAAAATCAGTTGTTTCCCCTTTTTTCACCTTCTCTCCCCACTTTTGCACCGTCAAATCCTCCTTTTGCGCTTCTTTGATGCATTCCAGTAGAGTGGAGGTCACCTTAACATTGCCAAAACTCACCTTATGACTCCCAAGACAGGGTTTCCACTCACAAACGGATTCTAACAAGTCCCACTCTTTGATCATCAACTCTGCTACTTGAACCTTACGACTCAAGGCATCAGCTACCACGTTTGCCTTTCCCGGATGGTAGTTGATTGTGCAGTCGTAATCTTTCAGAAATTCCATCCACCGTCGTTGCCTCATGTTTAATTCCTTCTGGGAGAAGAGGTACCTAAGACTCTTATGGTCCGAGTACACTTCAAAGGTCACCCCATATAGGTAATGCCTTCACTTTTTTAGTGCGAAAACAACGGCGGCTAGCTCCAGATCGTGGGTCGGGTAATTCTGCTCATGGGGTTTCAATTTCGTAGAGGCAAAAGAGATCACATTGCGGTTCTGCATTAAAACGCATCCCAGGCCTTCTCGCGACGCATCAGTATACACAGCAAATCTGTCCGCTCCATTAGGTAAGACTAGCACTGGAGCCATTGTCAATCTTCTCTTTAACTCTTGAAAACTTGTCTCACATCGGGCACTCCATATGAACGGACCATGTTTCTTTGTCAGGTCAGTTAATGGACCCGCTAATTTGGAGAAGTCTTTAATGAAACGTCGGTAATACCCAGCTAACCCTAGAAAACTGCTGATCTCTATGGGGTTTTCTGGCCTCTTCCAATTTGTCACGACCTCTACTTTTGCCGGGTCAATCGAGATGCCTTCGTGGGAGATTACGTGCCCTAGGAAAGCGATTTTCTGCAGCGAAAACTCGCACTTACTGAATTTGGCGTACAACTGATGCTCCCTTAGGGTCTGCAACACCACTCTCAAATGCTGCTCATGCTCCTCGTGCGTTTTGGAGTAGACTAAGATGTCATCAATAAAAACAATGACAAATTGGTCCAAATAGGGCTTAAAAACCCTATGCATTAAGTCCATGAAGGCGGCAGGAGCATTGGTTAGTCCGAAGGGCATAACTGCAAATTCGAAATGCCCATATCTTGAATTGAAAGCGATTTTCAAAATATCGTCTCTCCTAATCAACAACTGGTAGTACCCTTGTCGGAGGTCCAGTTTTGAGAAAACCAATGCTCCTTTCAGCTGGTCGAACAACTCATCAATGTGGGGCAGTGGATATTTATTCTTAACCGTAACATTGTTCAGGCCCCGGTAGTCGATACACATCCTCAAACTTCCGTCCTTTTTCTTCACAAACAGGATAGGAGCTCCCCAAGGAGACCCCCTCTCTTGAATGAATCCCTGCTCTAGGAGGTCTTGCAACTGTAACTTTAGCTCCTTGAGCTCCGCGGGGGCCATTCGGTATAGTGTTTTGGAGATAGGTGAGGTTCCAGGTAGCAGGTCTATCTTGAATTCTATCTCTCTTTCCGGAGGTAGGGCTACTAACTCATCAGGAAATACGTCCAAAAATTCCTTTACTATGGCCACGTCCTCCACCTTTAATTTATCCGTAGGGGTGTTAATCAAAAAGGCTAAAAATCCTTGCGCCCCTCTACTTAGCAGTTTTCTAGCCCTAATGCCCGAAATCAAAGCAGATGAGGCTAACCTACCCCTTATGTCCAACCTTAAGGTTGCCTCACCAGGGTTACGGAATTCTACCATTTTAGTTTTACAATCCAGTTGGGCATTATACTTGGCTAGCCAGTCCATACCCAAGATCACATCATACCCCTTAATAACCAAGTTTATCAAGTCCCCTAACAATCTCTTCTCTCCTACCCACACTTCCCAATCCCTATAAATCATACTAGTAACCAAACGTTGATTCCCCATAGGTGTACTAACTTCTAGGTCGTATGGTAAACTAGCAGGTTTTATATCGATGCCACACATGAAATCAGGGTTAACAAAGGAATGAGTGGCACCGGGATCAATTAAAACTTTGGCAAAGCGGTGGAAAATAGGGATCGTACCTTCTACAACCTCTGAGAAATCTGGGACCTGTTGGGGCTCTAATGAATACATTCGAGCTGGCACCTTAGGTTTGGACCCATCTCCCATAACTGGTCCAGCATTGGCCCTCGGCGGTGGTTGGCTCCCCTTTCCGTCTTGTTTTAGGACCGGGCAAGTAGCCAACTGATGGTCTGCGCTTCCACATCGCAGACATTTTCCCTCCTTCCTCCAGCAGTTATCTTTCGTGTGATTTGGCTTCCCACAATGCCCACAGGGACCGTGAGGTGCTGAAGCTGAGCCTCCCTGAAAATTTCCTCTTTGGCCTCGCCCAGCTTGGCCACCCCTAGACGGAGTCCCTCTGCCTGAACCCGACTGTCGTCCACCTCCCATTCCTCGTCCAAACTTGGAGGGGGTACTCTTCTCACCCTGTCCTGAACTGCTTCCAGGAAAGCCACGCTTCTTCGCCTGGAAGTTCCGGACTTGCAACCTCGCACTCTCTACCCGTTGGGCCTTCTCCACGACCTCGCTAAAAGCGTTGATTTGAGCCACCGCGAGGTATTTCTGAATTTCGACATTCAAGCCCTGGATAAATTGCCTGATCCGCCGCTGCTCGGTCATGATCAGCTTAGGAGCAAATTTGGACAGGCGGGTGAATTGACTCTCGTATTCCGCCACAGATTGAGCCCCTTGGCGAAGTCGGATGAACTCGTATTTCTTCCTCTCCTGAACTAGAGGAGGGAAGAATTTCACGTTGAACTCCCTTATAAAATTCACCTAAGTCCTGGGTGTCTGTTCCCGTTCCCATTTTTGCCGTATTACATTCCACCAGGAACGGGCCGCCCCTTCCAGTTGGAAAACGGCAAAAGTCACTTGCCGTTCTTCGACGTAGTGCAAGGCCGCAAAAATATCGACGATCTTCTCAAGCCACCTTTCGGCGACATCCGGGTCGGGCCCCCCAATAAACTTGGGTGGAGCAAACTTTTGAAATCGTTCGAGAGCTCTGTCTTCGCTCTCGATGTGGTTGCTAGGGTTTCCAGGATTAGGGTTTGGGTTTTGGCCCTGTTGCTGCACCACTTGTGCTAGCAAGTTGGTCATTTGCTGCATAGCGGCAGCTATTTGCACGTTGGGGTCAGGATTAGGTCCAGATGAGGTTTCCCCAGTACCCTTGTCCGGTGTGGGTTGTCTATTTCCGTGCCCACGTCCCCGTCCACTCCGTGTACCTTCTATAAACTCTACTTGGTCTAGGCAAATGTACTAAACCAATATAATAACAATGCATGTAAGTAAAACCCAAAACTTTTACAATAACATATATATACATTCCAAACAAGGTCAAATAACACACATATCAACAACCAGTCAAGTCAAGTACAAACATGGACAATCCACTAGGGAACGGCCTCATCAAAAGAAATATACACATAACTAATCCAAATGTACAAAACGATTAGCTAAGGCTCTTTTCCCTATCCACCCTATATACAGAAACAAAACTATCCCAAAAAAAACCTAGGAGTCGTGACCTAGTCCGTCGACGGGCTAGTAGACCCACCCGACGGGGTGGATCCAACCCCAGCACCGGGCCCCGCACACGAGTCCTCGTCACTCACGCCCTCGACCACGTCCGCGCAGAGGTTCAGGATCGATGCAGCTCGAACCTTAACCTTTCGAGCTCGCTTAGACTCGCGCTCACATGCTTCCCTAAGTTGAGTACAAAGGTCGTCAACCCTATCCTGCACCTCGAGCACGTCGTACTCCAGTCCCTTAATGCGCTCTGCCTGTTTCTCAATGGCCGCCTTAAACTGGGTCACCTCGGCATCAAGCCTAGTATTATCCGCGGCCAACTCCTTCCGTTCCTCGGCCACGGCCAACACCAAAGCGTTAGGGTAAGCGTACGTGGGTCGACACTCACAACGTCGGAGGCGGTTAGCTGGGCTCCAACGCACAACAGCCCCTCTGGGCCGGAATCACCGGAAGCACCCCACGGGGTAGCTCTCCAGCAGGGGGATTACTAGGCTCACCATGTCCGTCCATCCTATACCAAAAGAAGAAACAAGTATAATAAGCTTAAAGGACGTAATCAAAATAATCCTCAAATCGAGCATTTCTAACATGCCCAGGCCATTCAAACCTGGGCTCTGATACCACCTGTGACAGCCCCACTTTCCCCTAAGGTGAATCAAAGGGATTAGCGGACTGCCTGCCCAGCTCTCGCCAGGACTAACGGTTCAGTTTACATCGATCTAATACGTTCCGGAACATACAAGCGCGCGTAAACAAGTCAAAATCACAACACAAAATAAAATTTAAAAAAAATGAAAAAAAATCGAAGCCGGCCATGAATAGTACCGGCCACGTCAGAATACAGCCAAACATCACGCAAACATACACTTCTTGAAATTCAACATTTACATACCAAAATGGCATACAAAATTATCCCATAAGTTTATACATGTACGGTTGTAAATTACAATTCAATGATGGGTTGGGTAAAAATGAATTTAGGGTTTTGCCTAAAAGGAGCTATTCAAAATATGTATATACATAAGCTCAACTTGGCAATCCATATTCATCGCCTTTCCAAAAGTATTTAATTTCCTGTAAGGAAAACAAACGGAATAGGGTGAGCTTACGTCCAGTGAGATTCTATCACTCAAGCAACCAAGTTCATATAAGCATAAAGCTTTTCATTTCAAATCATCAAAAGTAAACCAAGAGCACACATTAATAGAGTTGATAAAAGGATACGGGCGGTTCTCAAGAGCCCCTTTCCTCGCTTACATTCTTGATCGGACCTCATTGACCCTCCGTCAATGTTTAAGAGTAACCAATCGTAGGCTCCACTTTACTTCCATTCCTTCCACCCAACATACCCCTACCGCGCCCGAACTCCAAACAGTAGAAATTTTGGTAAGTATACCGGAATCAAGAGTCTCACTACTACAAGATTCCATATAACAGTCCCCATGGCTCGTCAATTTTCACGACCAAGCCCTTGCCGGCTCAATTCAATTGACTACCAATGGGGTTGAGCTCAGTAGTAACAGTAATGGCCGTTCGATACTCGTCCAAACGACACCAAAATCCAGTTTTCAGGTACCATTCAAGTACCACAGTAAACAGTGAACAGTCATATATAATACAAAAGAGGGTGAGGGCGATCGAGTATACCCTCACGTTAATCAATTTCAATGGCCAAATAAACCTTCAAGGTATGAAGTTCAAGTATAGCAAAGCCACATCCTAAACAAACAGGTGAGTAGTACACTCACCAAGCAAGCAAATGAGATTTCATCAACTTCCGCTCAATGAGCATAATAAGCATAATAAGACACAATAAGCACAATAAGACTCAATTACAAGTCATAACCAAATCCACATACCACCAAAATAAGGTTCCACTAGAATGTATACGCACTAGAGTAAACCAGGGAAATCCGGAAATGGAATTAAGTTCTAATAAAAAAAAAACAGTTTTTGACATAATTTTGCGGTTTTGGCACCATTGGCACTACGATTATCGGATGGAGGTGAAAGATACACCGTTTCGACGCTAACAAATAGGGTTACAATGTTGTAGAAGGTCACTCAGTCCAGTTTGTGACGACCCCACTTCTCCCAAGGGCGAACCCAAGGGTATCGGCGGGCCGCCAGCCTAGCTCGCGCCAGGACTCAAAACTTAAAACAATAAAAGCCAGAAAATTCAAAAGAGTTCTATATACAATCCCAAAAGAGTTATAATTACATTCTCCAAAAGTACCTGCTCACACTATTACATCCTTATAATTACCACCAAAACCAAAATGTAGACCCTAAGGAGGGTCCTTATACAAACCACTAAAACTAAAACAAAAACAAACATACTATAAGTCCAACTATTACAATCAAACCTAACTATGCTAGTGTGTGTGACAAAAGTCCCCGCGTCGGCCCCTGCTAAGGAAAACAAAAGGAATAGGGTAAGCTATATGCTTAGTAAGTAAACAGGGGCAAAAGCATAAATTTCACGTAACAACAGTGACATAGTAAGAGTAAAGCAAAAGCAGAAAAGTAACATCACATAATAAGGATACAGGTGGCTCCAAAGCCAATTCATATGCCATGCGTGATCTCCTGCCGACACTCCGTCGACCACACTTAATGGTCTGTAGAACTTCACCTGTACACCCACCGACACCTTATCACCCTCACTGGCCAGTCACCTCACAAACTTGCCCGGGCGAACGAAATCACAAACTTGAGCTTGAGTCACAAGCTCGGGTCACAAACTTGGTCCATATACTCGGTGAGCCGGATTCACAAATTTGGTGACCTCCAACCAGGTTGGACTGACTTCGACCAAGCCCTAACCGGCTCGAATAGTCCATCTAGGTCAAGAGATCGCCCCAAACTCACAAACTTCACAAAATTATTCAAAATCACCCCGAGCCACAAGCACAGGGGTTTTAGTTCCAAAATGATTCACATACATATGTCATGTACAAATATGTGCGTAAATTCGGGTTTAGAGCGAGTGCGATAAAGTACACCCTCGCCTAAGTACCCTCTTAATACATGTCGAAACACATAAGCAACTAACACATAAGAGCGGCCTGAATACTTACTCAAAATACAAAAGTAGTACAAAAGCGGAAATCACTTCGTGTGTTGGCTAGTAGTGGGCCCCACTGGCTCCGCCTAGCTCACCACTGTCTGAAATAGAAGATTTTATCACATTATATCACAAACGGCTACTAACAGACCCAAAACAAGCAAAAAGGCAAAAGCCGACACACGCAAGTACGGAAACGGCAAAATTGGCACATGCAAGTGTGCGGAACGGCAAAAGGAACGGCCAAATCTGCCATCTCAAACCGTTTTGATCAAAGATTAGGCTAGGAAAGTCGGATCAAAGTGAGCGAGATACTGTTTTGAAGCTATGAGAAAGGGCTACAAATCTCCTGAAAAAACTTTAATCTAGATCTGAATGGAAGCAGGTCAAAATTGTAGAAAACAATACCAGAAATTTACGTCTTAGGGTGACGAACAGGGTCGTTTGCTGGACCATAACTCCCAGATCACAAATCCAAATCAGGAAATTCCAAAGGCATTAGAAAGCTGAGACATAAGGCTAAAACTTTGATGTTTTGGCCAAGACTGATTCCACTCAAAACAGAACGAAAATCGAGTGCCAAAGTACCCGTCAGAACTGTCCAGATACAAGGCAGTTCTGACGATCGCTTTTATTTCGGTCATAACAGGAGCTACGGAACTTGGATTTTGACGTACTTTATACCGTTTCGAAGCTGAGACCAAGATCTAAATTTCATATGAAGGGATCAGTACCCAGTTCGTACATGATCAACACGGAAAAACCCACGATCAGAAACTAAAATTCAAAACGTACACAAACTAATGTCTAAAACAGGCCTGAGGGTTTGGTCCATAACTCAGGATACTCTAATCCGTTTGACCTGAAATTTTACAGGTAGATTCAGGACTTAAGAGGCTACAATGTTGAAGAAGGCCACTCAACCCAATTTTGAGTGTAACTACATCAAAAATGTAACATATTATACCAGAATCTCATAACAGGTTCACAAACCGTATTCTAGTGCAAACATCATAAAACAGCCTATATAAGTCCAAATCCAGAAATTCTAGAGCCACGTGAAAGCTTAGAAACAGGGCTACATTTCATCAGAAGACCTCAATAACCAGTTCGGAAGCATTCCTAACCAAAATCACTAATTACAGGTGCAGTTCTTACATTCGGATAAAACCAGGACAGCAAGGGTAATTTCGACTTTTTTCACTCTACGCTACTCCGATTGACCTTAAATTTTGTAGGCACCTCTAAAATAACATTCCCTACAACTTTCATGTTTTAAGCCAAGGCCAATTCGGCCTCTATCTAGGACCAAAAGTTTCGGACAGAATGAAGAACCAAGGAACCCTATTTTTCCAGATTTCTTCCAAAACAGAAATTACTTGCAATCTTCCACTTTTTCCACCCTCTAGAATCATTATATACCATTTCCAATCATCATATATAGCCACACCATCATGTTCATATTAAAACAGAAAAAATCCCCAAAAATAATAAAACTTCATCATTTCAACCACAAATCAAGAAATAACCCATAAATTTGCATCTCATACAACCACTAAGCATGATTTAAGCATCAAGTAAGGGAGGAGGGTGGTTCTTCATGACTTACCTTTAAAACAAGAGAGAGAGAGCTATAGGTCCTTCTAGTTTTCCAAATCACTCCACCAATCAACTTACTAACTGTGAGGACTCGCAAAAACTATTATTTTATGCCTAATTTATGGCTTAATAAATTATTTAATTGGATTTTATTTTCAAGGAATATTTTCTAGTCTTATTAGACCTGAATACATGGTAATATAACTTCGTTATATTTTTAAAATGATTCGTTTCGAAAATTAATTTCCTAGAGCGCGTTTCGTAAAAATAGTGAATAGTACTTGGAGATTTTATCCGCGTAGTAGCCCGATAAGCTTGGAATATTAGAGACTTGTACTATGGTACTAAAATAGGTAATCTTAAGTATAAATATTCAAGTGATAGTTAGTAGTGCAATCGTTCTAAGAATTTTTCGAAAGTTTCGCGTTATAGCGGTAAAATTGACGGTACGCGTTTTCACACGCGCGACTTCACTTGAGGGACTTTAGACCCTTATTTCGGGCCAAATAAGAGTGAATAATATTTACAAGAATATATATGCCTTGGAGGCTTAGTGCACTAGTGAACCAAACGCGCGAGAAAAATCGAGTCCAAACGCACCCTAAATTACACTATTTCGAGTTGACTTTGAGGTGCATTTTGCACCACACAAAGAGTCTTCCTTTGGAAGCTAAATTGCATCAGCACTCTCTCTCTCTTCACCTCACTTGGCCGAACAACAAGAAGGAGAAGAACTCTCCATTTGCTCTTCATTTTTCATCTTCAATCCATGCACTAAAATCCACCCAAATCACACCAAACTTGGAGATCTCTTAGCAAATCACTTGGAGACTACATTTAGCTAACAAAAGGCTGCATCTTCACGGTTTCTTGGAGCTTCAAGAGGGCCGAAATTTTCTGGTCTTGCACACCTAAGGAAGAGGTAATGATCAACCCATGAATTCTTGTCTTTTGGAGGTTATATAGCAAGATTAAGCTCATACATGCACTTAGTTAGCTTGTTTATGGTGAAAAATGTGATTGTGGGCTCTTGGAATTCCCACACTTGGGTTGTTGTTGCTGATGTGATGTTGGTTGGTGATTATATTGTTGGTTTAGTGATTTTAATGATGCATTAGTGGTGGGTAATTGGTAGGAACTTCATTGGTGTAAGAGGCTAGAATTTCCGAAAATGCCCCTGCCATGTTCGGCCATTTCCAGGCCCATTTTTAATGGTTTAATTGCTTGAATTGGATGTTTGTAGGATGTATTAGATGTGTGAAAAATTTCATTGAAAAATAATGAGGTTTGAATGGGCAAATGGATTTTTGTTCGAAACCAGCAAATCTGGAAACTGTCTCGCGTATGCCTCTGACCAGCAGTAGTATTTTGGCTATAACTCTGTCCTCGGATGTCGAAATCATGTGCCGTCGGTGGCGTTTGAAACTAGACATTCCTAGCTTTAATTTGGTATATAATGCACGTTCTGATTCCTTGTGACCAAGCCGAACCAAATGTTTTAAGTTCGTTGTCCTGTTACTCTGTTCTTCTGGAATGAAGTGTTTAGGCAGCAACTTGATGCCCGAATTTGAACCAGTTGGGTGCCGAATTTGGAAATGATTTCTTCTGTGATGTTTTAGTACTAAGAATGTATTTTCCAACGGCGTAAGCCATGCCCGATTTCGAGCTATAATGACTGAGTTGTGACTGAATCAAGTGAACTGCTCTGTTTTGGAAAACCCTAATCCTTGGACTGGTTTGGGACCAAATCTTGGAATGAACTTGTTAGTTGATGTTTTTGATATTAAACACTTACCAAAGATATTATGGGTGTATCTTAGACCCTTATTTCACAAATGAACCATGGTTGGATAACTTTCTTGGTTAAACGTTTGGAAAATTGGGAAATGCAAGTCAAAGGCAGATTTGCCTTAGGATATTTCTTGAACTTTGATGGGCTAATTAACTACCTTGCCAAAGGTATTTTTCCCCGAAATTCGATAGAGAGATACCTTCCATATAGTATTGAAATACTGCCAATTTTGGTGCCGATTCAAGTTCGTTTCGATACCCAATTGAATTACTAAAGTTAGAGGTTCAATTCTGGAAAATTCTCATCCAGTCTTGAATTTGCTCAACTTCGGGCTACCGTATCTCGGTGCTCGAAACTCCGATTCTTGATCCGCTTGCTTTGTCATACACTTCACTTGCAACACTAATTGAGCTGAAAATTTCAGAGGCCGGTTTGCAACGTACGAATCGTGCCGAATTTTCAAAGTTGACCAAAAACCAACTTCATTCTGCCATGAAAACCGACCCTGCATCTTCAAGCTCATTTTTGACCACTTTTCGCTTTGATTCATGGAAAAGTGTCTTCTAGGAACTTATAGTACTCTCTAAGAGGTTTCCAACGGTATAAAGTTTTCCAATTCTCGACTTATACCGAGCGAGTTACGATTTTTCAAAGATTCATCATAAAACTGGAAAATTTTCCAATTCCAAGAAAATAGAGTTTTTCAAAAGACTCTTTATTCTTTTAGATTCTTAAACGTTTGCTTACGATTTTCATGATAAAAACTCAAATAATATTATACCTAATAAAAGGCAAGTCGAACCTCGATTTACGTGTAATTGAGGTTCCTTTTGCAAAATAATTCTTAGATTGTACTAGTGTACAATCTTTCTTGATAAGTGGGTTAATTGCGTGATTATCCACTATTATATTGCCAGGCGCGCAAGGAGACCTTCAAGAGGATCTCACCGCGGACACCTGAACTCCCAGAAAATAATTCTTTTTGAATTGCTCGGTGAGTGTCAAGTGTGTGGAATTTGTTACTTGCTTGCTTGTGTAATTGTTGGAATTTTAAGAAAATGGGGACGGGTGCGTACTTTATCGTACCTGTTCTACTTTCAAATGAATGAATGAAATGCAACGTTATGTCATGAATGCTTGTGTCGTTGGAGTGAATCTCCTCGACTTTCAAAAATATGGGGGACGCCCAAACTCATAGGCCGTCCTTAGACTCGAGCCAGCAATGGGCTTGGTCTGGGATTCGGACGAGCCATGAGATACACATAAGCTCGACCTAATAAGAGGTCTTGCTTGGCATACTTGTAGAGTATCGCCTAATAATAGACTTGTGGGCCCTTGGGGTGTACGGTGGACGGAGGAAAGTAAGTGGCGATCTACGGAAATGGAAATACCGACCCGGTTGACAGGAGGGTCAATGCGGGAAGGTATACGAATGACAACGGCAGATCAAGTGGAACTTAGCTCCTGAGAGCTCCTATATCCTTGAATTGTTTCTGATTACTTTTCTTGTTTGAATAATTGATTATTGAAAAGACGTGATTTTATTTATTAAAGTTGGGATTGTTATTTGATTACGTGCTTGCATGTGTGTTCTTGGCCTCACGAGCGTTAGCTCACCCTATAGTTTTGTTTTCCTTAACAGGACCGACTCTTGGAGATATATGGAGAAACCATCCGTTGTAATTTTGTTAAGACTCCTGTTATAAATTTTGACTAGGCCCTGGTTCGGGTTGTACTTTTGGAATTGTAAACTTGAAGAGTTTGGGCCCTGATGTGTACTTTGAATTCAAGTCGTTTATGACTACCCGATGTACTGGTTATACATTAAGTGACTTCTTAAGCTTGAACGCTTCCGCATTATTGTATTCGTGTTGCTCTCATCGAAGTGTTTAGTTTGATTTTAAATTGAATGAAATCGCTTGAGTCCTGGCGAGAGCTGGGCAGGCGTCCGCGGATACCCTTTGGTCCGCCTTAGGGAGATGTGGGGCGTCACAGTTGGTATCAGAGCACTAGGTTAGAGGTCTATATGGGAGACATATTGGATACTCTACCTTTAAGACTCGATATGGGATAACTTAATCCTACCCTAAGTGATACTTGAGGCGAGCTAGCGACTAAGTTAGTCCCACCTCAGGTGACGAATGGGATGAACCAACGATTAAGATAGGCATGCATTGCAGGATATTGGAATTAGGTAGTGATTTAAGTTTCTAACCCGAAAGGTATTATTATTGTTATTATTTTGCAGGGATGGCTGATGGAAACGGAGCCCCGGCAGCTAATGGGAATGGCCATGCGAATGGTCATTACGTGCCCCTTAGGACTATCTACTACCGACCTATAGCAGGAGGAGCTCGTGTACGCTACTCACCGCATGATAGATACCCTCGATGTTCGTGTAGGTTGACTTTCGCCTACCCGGACTATTTGGTGCTTGCTTTGGACGACGAGCGTCGTCAGTTGGTGGATGCCAACCGCGATCTACAGGATGAGGTAGACGCGCTTAGGCAGATGGTAGGCGCTCAGGGTGAGCGGATCGCCGAGCTTGAGGAGGTGCTAGAGGGTGAGGTAGCCACGTCTGCAGTGGTTAACCAGGAGCTTCGGGATACTAGGGCTCGACTCACTAGGTTAGCACGAGATGTCCGTACTCGGGCTTTCGAGATGCTGGTTGATGCTACTAGTCTGGTTGAGGACGCTACTGCAGTGCTTCCTGATGATGAGGAGGAGGATCCGGAGGAGGATCCCGAGGAGGAGGTTCCTCCTGATAGCCCTGCTATGGACTAGGATCTTGGTCGTTGACCTCTTTTGACTTTTGATGGGTACAGTTAGGACTGGTTAGGGTGACGCGAGTGCCGAGGCCATTGTATTTTGCATGCTTGTGTGGCCTACTTTTGGGCACTTGTTCTTACTTTAGTCTTCTGTGACTAAAAGTATACTCTTGAGCACCTGTGTGCAATATTTTGTGAATTGTCCCTAACTTGCTAATTGTACAAACATGACATGCTTATGAATGTAAATTATTGTTAATTTCAATGCTTTCCTGGTTAGTCCTAAATTCGATATAATTTTTGTTTTCTGCTTAAATTAATTTATTTCTTGCACTAGGCACGTCTAGACTAATGGAAGGACTAAGAAGTGGTCGAGGTCGTGGGCGAGCGTCTAGACAGGCCCAACCTCAGGGAGATGACCAGGGATCGGCAACTGGACCGACCCAGGGACAGGGAAACGTTGAGGGTAACCAAGTGGCTACTGCCATCAATAGGATGACTGATATCCTAGAACGTCTAGCGGAGAGACAGGGTCCTGGACCATTTAACCAGCCTGGGGGCCAGGATAGAGGAGAGGATAGAGCCTTGGAAAGATTCCTAAAGTTTAACCCGCCTAAGTTTATGGGTGAACCTGACCCCGAAGTAGCGGAGAATTGGTTAGAGAGGATGACCAACATATTCGCCGCTCTAGACTATACTGAGGATAGGCGAGTGAACTTTGCTGCTTTTCAATTTGAGGGAGTAGCCCGTGCTTGGTGGGATTTAATAAAAGGAAAATGGGAAAGAGCTCGAACCCCTTGGACTTGGGAGAATTTCACCCGGGAGTTTAATGAAAAGTTTCTTCCGCCCTTGATCCAAGAGAAAAGGGAGGACGAATTTATTAAGTTGAAACAAGGAATCCTTACCGTAGCAGAGTATGAAGGGAAGTTCACCAAACTTTCTAAATACGCTCCTGAGTTAGTAGCCGATGAACGGAGGAGGATTAGAAGGTTCATACAGGGACTTAATGTGGAACTTCAGGAGGGCCTGGCTGCGGCCCAAATCTCTACTTTTACTGAGGCTTTAGAGAAAGCGCAAAGGGTTGAGAATGCAAGATCTCAAGTGAGGGATTTCCACAATAGGAAAAGGAATTTCCCTAGTCACGCTACTGGGCAGACCAGTAAGTTCGTACACCCTTCTAAAAAGGGAAGAGGAGAAGGAGGAACGAGGACTGCTGGAGCTTCTAGGGGAGCTCTATCGAGGGGAGGTCGTCGTGGGACGACTCAGGTTAGGGGGGCACCATCTGTTGGATCGACTGTGACCCCTCAAGTTACATGTGGGTATTGTGGTAAACCCAACCACTCTGAAAATGACTGCTGGAGAAAGCTGGGAAAATGCTTGCTGTGTGGAAGCACTGAGCATCAAATTGCAAATTGTCCGAAATCGCCAAAGACAGGGGGAAGCCTGCAGAGGCCTGAGAAATCGACGTCTAAGCAGACCAGTGCCGGAGGGAGTCGACCGAAAGTACCGGCTAGGGTCTACGCGTTGGACTATCCACAAGTTCCAGAGGCGACCGAAGTGGTCGAAGGTACAATTCCAATCTTTCACCGACTAGCTAGGGTTTTAATTGATCCGGGTGCAACGCACTCTTTTGTAAACCCTGATTTCATGAGTGGGATAGACTTGAAGCCAATTAAGTTACCGTATGACTTGGAGGTTAAAACACCCACTGGGGACAAAAGTCTAATTGCTAATATGGTGTATAAGAATAGTGAAATTTGCGTGAAAGAAAGAAAATTGCTGGCCGATTTGATAGGCTTAGCGATTAAAGGATATGATGTGATCCTAGGGATGGATTGGTTAGCCCGTTATAATGCCCAACTGAATTGTAGGACGAAAATTGTAGAATTGGGTATTCCAGGGGAAGCAACCCTGAGATTGGATGTGAGGGGTAAGTTAGCCTCGTCTGCACTTATTTCGGGAATTCGGGCTAGAAAGTTGTTAAGTAAAGGAGCTCAAGGGTATTTGGCTTTTCTTATTAATACCCCTAACGATAAGGTGAATCTGGAAGACACCCCGGTAGTAAAAGAATTTTCTGATGTTTTTCCTGAAGAATTGGAGTCTCTACTCCGGAACGGGAAATAGCTTTTAAAATTGATTTAACTCCGGGAACAGCACCTATATCAAGGACACCATACAGGATGGCTCCAGCTGAGTTGAAGGAGTTGAAGTTACAATTACAGGATTTGTTGGAACGAGGTTTTATACGAGAGAGTGATTCTCCGTGGGGAGCCCCAGTTTTGGTTTGTAAAGAAGAAAGATGGGAGTTTGAGGTTATGTATAGATTATCGAGGTTTAAATGATGTTACGATTAAGAATAAATACCCACTACCCCACATTGATGAACTATTTGACCAACTGCAAGGGGCGGTAGTATTTTCAAAGTTGGATCTAAGGCAAGGTTACTATCAATTGAGGATTTTGGAGAAGGACATACCTAAGACTGCTTTTAACTCGAGGTATGGGCACTTCGAGTTTGCAGTGATGCCTTTTGGGTTAACCAATGCACCTGCCGCTTTCATGGATTTAATGCATAGGGTTTTTAAGCCTTACTTGGATCAATTTGTGGTGATCTTCATTGATGACATTTTGGTGTATTCTAAGAATGTGAAAGATCATGAGAAGCATTTGAGAATAGTTTTACAAATCTTGAGGAACATCAGTTATATGCTAAGTTTAGCAAGTGTGAATTCTGGCTGAAGGAAGTGACTTTCCTAGGACATATAATTTCTAAGGATGGGATCAAGTGGATCCAGCTAAAGTAGAAGCTGTTTCGAAATGGAACGACCGGAAAATCCAACGGAAGTTCGGAGTTTTATAGGATTGGCAGGATATTACCGGAGATTCATCCAGGATTTTTCGAAAATTGCTGGACCTATGACTGAGTTGACCAAGAAAAATGGAAGTTTATTTGGAGTTCTAAGTGTGAAGGAAGTTTTCAGGAGTTGAAAAGACGGTTGACTAGAGCGCCTGTTCTCGCCCTACCAAATGGACATGATAGTTTTGTGGTTTACACAGATGCATCTAAGGAAGGTTTGGGATGTGTTTTGATGCAAAATGATAAAGTGATAGCTTATGCCTCTAGAAAATTGAAGCCGCATGAAGGAACTATCCGACCCATGATTTGGAGTTAGCGGCTGTGGTCTTTGCTTTGAAGAAATGGAGACACTATTTATACGGAGTGACATTTGAGGTTTTTACCGATCAAAAAGCCTTAAGTACTTATTTTCTCAGAAGGAGCTGAATTTAAGGCAACGTAGATGGATGGAATTTCTGGAAGATTATGACTGCATTATTAAGTACCATCCTGGAAGGCCAATGTAGTGGCCGATGCTTTGAGCCGTCAGGTACAAATGGCTGGATTGATGGTTAAGGAATTTCGATTGTTGGAGGAAGTTAGCTATTGGAATCCTCGATTAGAACCAAGGAAAGTGATTTTGGGGAACATTGTGATAACCTCACTTTATTGGGACGTATTAAGGATCTCAGGAAAAGGACCTGAAATGCAAAAGTTGGTGGAAAAGTCAAGATGGGAGACCAGACCGATTTCACTTTGGGATCAGATGAATATTGAGATTTCGAAATCGGGTGGTTATGCCAAAGGCGAAGGGCTTAGAAAAGAAATTTTGGAGAGGCACACCGATCAAAGTTTACAGTACATCCAGGAGGGAATAAATGTACCAAGACTTGAAGAGTCTATATTGGTGGAAGAATATGAAGAAGGAAATTGCCCAATTTGTTCAGACATGCTTGGTTTGTCAACAGGTTAAAGCCGAACATCAGAACCATCTGGGCTTTTGCAACCTCTAGAATACCTGAGTGGAAATGGGAAAATATTACCCTGGATTTGTATCAGGTTTACCAAGGACACAGAGAGCCATGATGCCATTTGGGTGATAGTGGATAGATTGACTAAATCGGCTCATTTTCTGCCGATTAATATGAAATATCCATTGGAGAAGTTGGCCAGATTGTACTTGGATGAGATTATCAGACTACATGGTATACCTGTGAGTATTGTGTCAGATAGTGATCCAAGATTTGTTTCGAGGTTTTGGCAAAAGATGCAAGAAGTGTTGGGGACTAAGTTGAACTTTAGTACCACCTATCATCCCCAGACTGATGACAATCTGAAAGAACAATTCAAACTCTTGAGGACATGTTGAGGACTTGTGTACTGGACTTTGGAGAGAGTTGGAGTAAGTTCTTGACTTTAGTGGAATTTGCCTATAACAATAGTTTCCACTCTTCTATTCAAATGGCTCCGTATGAGGCACTTTATGGTCGGAAGTGTAGATCCCCAATTTGTTGGGATGAAGTAGGTGAACGGAAGATCTTAGACACGACTACTGTATCTTGGATTGAGGAGGCTAATGAAAAGGTGAAATTGGTACGGCAAAGAATTCAAACCGCTCAGAGTAGACAAAAAAGTTATGCCGACAATCGGAGGAAGGATTTGGAGTTCACTGTTGGAGATATGGTATTTCTCAAGATTACGCCTTTAAAAGCAAGTTTGATGTCCGGAAAAGGGAAGAAACTACAACCAAGGTTTGTAGGGCCTTATAAGATTATTCAGCGAGTTGGGAATGTAGCCTATAAGCTGGAATTACCACCGAGTTATCTCGTATTCATAACGTGTTTCATGTGTCCATGCTTAAGAAGTATCATCCAGACCCCTCTCATGTTTACAACCGGAGAATATTGAGATTGATGAAACCCTGACCTATGAGAGAGACCGGTTAAAACTTTTGGATCAAAAGGTGAAGGAATTGAGGAACAAGCAGATACCACATGAAAGTTCTATGGAAGAAACCATGTATCGAGGACAAACATGGGAAGTTGAAGGACAATCAGAGAGAAGTATCCAGACTTGTTTATCAACCAAGGTAAATTTCGAGGACGAATTTTTCTTAAGGGGGAGAGGATGTGAGGACTCGCAAAAAACTATTATTTTTATGCCTAATTTATGGCTTAATAATTATTTAATTGGATTTTTATTTTCAAGGAATATTTTCTAGTCTTATTAGACCCTGAATACATGGTAATATAACTTCGTTATATTTTTAAAATGATTCGTTTCGAAAATTAATTTCTAGAGCGCGTTTCGTAAAAATAGTGAATAGTACTTGGAGATTTTATCCGCGGTAGTAGCGATAAGCTTGGAATATTAGAGATTGTACTATGTACTAAAATAGGTAATCTTAAGTATAAATATTCAAGTGTAGTTATAGTGCAATCGTTCTAAGAATTTTTCGAAAGTTTCGCGTTATTAGCGGTAAAATTGACGGTACGCGTTTTCACACGCGCGACTTCACTTGAGGACTTTAACCCTTATTTCGGGCCAAATAAGAGTGATAATATTTACAAGAATATATATGCTCCTGGAGGCTTAGTGCACTACGTGAACCAAACGCGCCGAGAAAAATCGAGCCAAACGCACCCTAAATTAACTATTTCGAGTTGACTTTGAGGTGCATTTTGCACCACACAAAGAGTCTTCCTTTGGAAGCTAAATTGCATCAGCACTCTCTCTCTCTTCACCTCACTTGGCCCGAACAACAAGAAGGAGAAGAACTCTCCATTTGCTCTTCATTTTTCATCTTCAATCCATGCACTAAAATCCACCCCAAATCACCCAAACTTGGAGATCTCTTACAAATCACTTGGAGACTACATTTAGCTAACAAAAGGCTGCATCTTCACGGTTCTTGGAGCTTCAAGAGGGCCGAAATTTTCTGGTCTTGCACACCTAAGGAAGAGGTAATGATCAACCCATGAATTCTTGTCTTTTGGAGGTTATATAGCAAGATTAAGCTCATACATGCACTTAGTTAGCTTGTTTATGGTGAAAAATGTGATTGTGGGCTCTTGGAATTCCCACACTTGGGTTGTTGTTGCTGATGTGATGTTGGTTGGTGATTATATTGTTGGTTTAGTGATTTTAATGATGCATTAGTGGTGGGTAATTGGTAGGAACTTCATTGGTGTAAGAGGTAGAATTTCCGAAAAATGCCCCTGCCATGTTCGGCCATTTCCAGGCCATTTTTAATGTTTAATTGCTTGAATTGGAATGTTTGTAGGATGTATTAGATGTGTGAAAAATTTCATTGAAAATAATGAGGTTTGATGGGCAAATGGATTTTTGTTCGAAACCAGCAAATCTGGAAACTGTCTCGCGTATGCCTCTGACCAGAGTGTATTTTGGCTAATAACTCTGTCCTCGGATGTCGAAATCATGTTGCCGTCGGTGGCGTTTGAAACTAGACATTCCTAGCTTTAATTTGGTATATAATCACGTTCTGATTCCTTGTGACCAAGCCGAACCAAATGTTTTAAGTTCGTGTCCTGTTACTCTGTTCTTCTGGAATGAAGTGTTTAGGCAGCAACTTGATGCCCGAATTTGAACCAGTTGGGTGCCGAATTTGGAAATGATTTTTCTGTATGTTTGTACTAAGAATGTATTTCCAACGGCGTAACCATGCCGATTTCGAGCAAATGACTGAGTTGTGACTGAATCAAGTGAACTGCTCTTTTTGGAAAACCCTAATCCTTGGACTGGTTTGGGACCAAATCTTGGAATGAACTTGTTAGTTGATGTTTTTGATATTAAACACTTACCAAAGATATTATGGGTGATCTTAGACCTTATTTCACAATGAACCATGGTTGGATAACTTTCTTGGTTAACGTTTGGAAATTGGGAAATGCAAGTCAAAGGCAGATTTGCCTTAGGTATTCTTGAACTTTGATGGGGTAATTAACTACCTTGCCAAAGGTATTTTTCCCCGAAATTCGATAGAGAGATACTCCAATAGTATTGAAATACTGCCAATTTTGGTGCCGATTCAATTCGTTTCGATACCCATTGAATTACTAAATTAGAGGTTCAATCTGGAAAATTCTCATCCAGTCTTGAATTTGCTCAACTTGGGCTACCGTATCTCGGTGCTCGAAACTCCGATTCTGTCCGCTTGCTTTGTCATACACTTCACTTGCAACACTATGAGCGAAAATTTCAGAGGCCGGTTTGCAACTACGAATCGTGCCGAATTTTCAAAGTTGACCAAAAACCAACTTCATTCTGCCATGAAAACCGACCTGCACTTCAAGCTCATTTTGACCACTTTTCGCTTTGATTCATGGAAAAGTGTCTTCTATAAACTTATAGTACTCTCAAGAGGTTTCAACGGTATAAAGTTTTCCAATTCTCGACTTATACCGAGCGAGTTACGATTTTTCAAAGATTATCATAAACTGGAAATTTTCCAATTCCAGAAATAGAGTTTTTCAAAAAGACTCTTTATTCTTTTAGATTCTTAAACGTTTTGCTTACGATTTTCATGATAAAAACTCAAATATATTATACCTAATAAAAGCAGTCGAACCTCGATTTACGTGTAATTGAGGTTCCTTTTGCAAATATTCTAGATTGTATAGTGTACAATCTTTCTTGATAAGTGGGTTAATTGCGTGATTATCCACTATTATATTGCCAGCGCGCAAGGAGACCTTCAAGAGGATCTCACCGCGGGACACCTGAACTCCCAGGCGCGCAAGGAGACCTTCAAGAGGATCTCACCGCGGACACCTGAACTCCAGAAAATAATTCTTTTGAATTGCTCGGTGAGTGTCAAGTGTGTGGAATTTGTTACTTGCTTGCTTGTGTAATATGTTGGAATTTTAAGAAATGGGGCACGGGTGCGTACTTTATCGTACCTGTTCTACTTTCAAATGAAGAATGAAATTGCAACGTTATGTCATGAATGCTTTGTGTCGTTGGAGTGAATCTCCTCGACTTTCAAAAATATGGGGCACGCCAAACTCATAGGCGTCCTTAGACTCGAGCCAGCAATGGGCTTTGGTCTGGATTCGCACGAGCCATGAGATACACATAAGCTCGACCATAATAAGAGGTCTTGCTTGGCATACTTGTAGAGTATCGCCTAATAATAGACTTGGGGGCCCTTTGGGTGTACGGTGGACGGAGGAAAGTAAGTGGCGATCTACGGAAATGGAAATACCGACCCGGTTGACAGAGGTCAATGCGGGAAGGTATACGAATGACAACGGCAGATCAATGGAACTTTAGCTCCTGAGAGTCCTATATCCTTTGAATTGTTTCTGATTACTTTTCTTGTGTTTGAATAATGATTATTGAAAAGACGTGATTATTTATTAAAGTTGGGATTGTTATATTGATTACGTGCTTGCATGTGTGTTCTTGGCCACGAGCGTAGTAGCTCACCCTATAGTTTTGTTTTCCTTAAACAGGACCGACTCTTGGAGATATATGGAGAAACCATCCGTTGTATTTTGTTAAGACTCCTGTTATAATTTTTGACTAGGCCCGGTTCGGGTTGTACTTTTGGAATTGTAAACTTGAAGAGGTTTGGGCCCGGATGTTACTTTGAATTCAAGTCGTTTATGACTACCCGATGTACTGGTTATACATTAAGTGACTTCTTAAGCTTGAACGCTTCCGCATTATTGTATTCGTGTTCTCTCATCGAAGTGTTTAGTTGATTTTAATTGAATGAAATCGCTTGAGTCCTGGGAGAGCGTGGGCAGGCGTCCGCGGATACCCTTTGGTCCGGCCTTAGGGAGATGTGGGGCGTCACAGTTGGTATCAGAGCACTAGGTTAGAGGTCTATATGGGAGACATATTGGATACTCTACCTTAAGACTCGCATATGGAGTAACTTAATCCTACCCTAAGTGATACTTGAGGCGAGCTAGCGACTAAGTTTGTCCCACCTCAGGTGACGAATGGGATGAACCAACGATTAAGATAGGCATGCCATTGCAGGATATTGAATTAGGTAGTGATTTAAGTTTCTAACCCGAAAGGTATTTTATTGTTATTATTTTGCAGGGATGGCTGATGGAAACGGACCCGGCAGCTAATGGGAATGGCCATGCGAATGGTCATTACGTGCCCCTTAGGACTATTACTACCGACCTATAGCAGGAGGAGCCTCGGTACGCTACTCACCGCATGATAGATACCCTCGATGTTCGTGTAGGTTTGACTTTCGCCTACCGGACTATTTGGTGCTTGCTTGGACGACGAGCGTCGTCAGTTGGTGGATGCCAACCGCATCTACAGGATGAGGTAGACGCGCTTAGGCAGATTGGTAGGCGCTCAGGGGTAGCGGATGCGAGTTTGAGGAGGTGCTAGAGGGGAGGTACCACGTCTGCAGTGGGTTAACAGGAGCTTCGGATACTAGGGCTCGACTCACGTAGGTTAGCACGAGATGTCCGTACTCGGGCTTTCGAGATGCTGGTTGATGCTTACTAGTCTGGTTGAGACGCTACTGCAGTGCTTCTGAATGCATGAGGAGGAGGATCCGGAGGAGGATCCGAGGAGGAGGTTCCTCACTGTAGCCCTGCATGGACTAGGATCTTGGTCGTTGACCTCTTTTGACTTTTTGATGGGTACAGTTAGGACTGCGTTAGGGTGACGCGAGTGCCGAGGCCATTGTATTTTGCATGCTTGTGTGGCCTACTTTTGCGGCACTTGTTCTTACTTTAGTCCTTCTGTGACTAAAGTATACTCTTGAGCACCTGTGTGCAATATTTTTGGAATCTGTCCCTAACTTGCTAATGTTACAACATGACATGCTTTGAATGTAAATTATTGTTAATTTCAAGTGCTTTCCTGGTTAGGCCTAAATTCGATATAATTTTTTTTTCTGCTTAAATTAATTTATTTCTTGCACTAGGCACGTCTAGACTAATGGAAGGACTAAGAAGTGTCGAGGTCGTGGCGAGCGTCTAGAACAGCGCCCAACCTCAGGGAGATGACCAGGGATCGGCAACTTGGACCGACCCGGCAGGGACAGGGAAACGTTGGGGAACCAGTGGCTACTGCCCATCAATAGGATGACTGATATCCTAGAACGTCTACGGGAGAGACAGGGTCCTGGACCATTTACCAGCCTGGGGCCAGGATAGAGGAAGGATGAGAGCCTTGGAAGATCCTAAAGTTTAACCGCCTAAGTTTATGGGTGAACCTGACCCCGATAGTAGCGGAGAATTGGTTGAGGAGAGGATGACCAACATATTCGCCGCTCTAGACTATACTGAGGATAGGCGAGTGAACTTTGCTGCTTTTCAATTTGAGGGAGTGAGCCGTGCTTGGTGGGATTTAATAAAAGGAAAAATGGGAAAGGCTGAACCCCTTGGACTTGGAGAATTTCACCCGGGAGTTTAATGAAAAGTTTCTTCCGCCCTTGATCCAAGAGAAAAGGAGGACGAATTTATTAAGTTGAACAAGGAATCCTTACCGTAGCAGAGTATGAAGCGGAAGTTCACCAAACTTTCTAAATACGCTCCTGAGTTAGTAGCCGATGAACGGAGGAGGATTAGAAGTCATACAGGGACTTAATGTGGAACTTCAGGAGGGGCCTGGCTGCGGCCCAAATCTCTACTTTACTGAGGCTTTAGAGAAGCGCAAGGGGAGAATGCAGATCTCAAGTGAGGGATTTCCACAATAGGAAAAGGAATTTCCCTAGTCACGCTACTGGGCAGACCAGTAAGTTCGTACACCCTTCTAAAAAGGGAAGAGGAGAAGGAGGAACGAGGACTGCTGGAGCTTCTAGGGGAGCTCTAGCGAGGGAGGTCGTCGTGGGACGACTCAGGTTAGGGGGGCCACCATCTCGTTGGATCGACTGTGACCCCTCAAGTTACATGTGGTTAGTGTGTGGTAAACCCAACCACTCTGAAAATGACTGCTGGAGAAAGCTGGGAAATGCTTGCTGTGGAAGCACTGAGCATCAAATTGCAAATTGTCCGAAATCGCCAAAGACAGGGGGAAGCCTGCAGAGGCTGAGAATCGACGGTCTAAGCAGACCAGTGCCGGAGGGAGTCGACCGAAAGTACCGGCTAGGGTCTACGCGTTGGACTATCCACAAGTTACCAGAGGCGACCGAAGGTCGAACGGTACAATTCCAATCTTTCACCGATAGCTAGGGTTTTAATTGTCCGGGGCAACGCACTCTTTGTAAACCCTGATTTCATGAGTGGATAGACTTGAAGCAATTAAGTTACCGTATGACTTGGAGGTTAAACACCCACTGGGCGACAAAATGTCTAATTGCAATATGGGTGTATATAGAATAGTGAAATTTGCCGTAAGAAAGAAAATTGCTGGCCGATTTGATAGGCTTAGGATTAAAGGAATATGATGTGATCCTAGGGATGGATTGGTTAGCCCCGTTATAATGCCCAACTGAATTGTAGGACGAAAATTGTAGAATTGGGTATTCCAGGGAAGCACCCTGAGATTGTGATGAGGGTAAGTTAGCCTCGTCTGCACTTATTTCGGGAATTCGGGCCTAGAAAGTTGTTAAGTAAAGGAGCTCAAGGTATTTGGCTTTCTTATTAATACCCCTAACGATAAGGTGAATCTGGAAGACACACCTCCCGGTAGTAAAAGAATTTCTGATGTTTTTCCTTGAAGAATGAGAGTCTCTACCTCCGGAACGGGAAATAGCTTTAAAAATTGATGTAACTCCTGGAACAGCACCTATATCAAGGACACCATACAGGATGGCTCCAGCTGAGTTGAAGGAGTTGAAGTTACAATTACAGGGATTTGTTGGAACGAGGTTTATACGAGAGAGTGATCTCCGTGGGGAGCCCCAGTTTGTTTGTAAAAGAAAGATGGAGTTTGAGGTTATGTATAGATATCGAGTTTAAATGATGTTACGATTAAGAATAAATACCCACTACCCCACATTGATGAACTTATGAACAACTGCAAGGGCGGTAGTATTTCAAAGTTGATCTAAGGCAAGGTTACTATCAATTGAGGATTTGTGAGAAGACATACCTAAGACTGCTTTTAACTCGAGTAATGGGCACTTCGAGTTTGCAGTGATGCCTTTTGGGTTACCCAATGCACTGCCGCTTTTCAGGATTTAATGCATAGGGTTTTTAAAGCCTTACTTGGATCAATTTGTGGGATCTTCATTGATGAACATTTTGGTGTATTGCTATACAATGTGAAAGATCATGAGAAGCATCTGAGAATAGTTTTACAAATCTTGAGGGAACATCAGTTATATTGCTAAGTTTAGCAAGTGTGAATTCTGGCTGAAGGAAGTGACTTTCCTAGGACCATATAATTTCTAAGGATGGATCAAAGTGGATCCAGCTAAAGTAGAAGCTGTTTCGAAATGGAAACGGACCGGAAAAATCCAACGGAAGTTCGGAGTTTTATAGGATTGGCAGGATATTACCGGAGATTCATCCAGGATGGTTTTCGGAAAATTGCTGACCTATGACTGAGTTGACCAAGAAAAATGGGAAAGTTTATTTGGAGTTTCTAAGCTGTGAAGGAGTTTTCAGGAGTTTGAAAAGACGGTGACTAGAGCGCCTGTTCCTCGCCCTACCAAATGGACATGATATTTTGTGGTTACACAGATGCATCTAAGGAAGGTTTGGGATGTGTTTTGATGCAAATGATAAAGTGATAGCTTATGCCTCTAGAAAATTGAAGCCGCATGAAGGGAAACTATCCGACCCATGATTTGGAGTTAGCGGCTGTGGTCTTTGCTTTGAAGAAATGGAGACCACTATTTACGGAGTGACATTGAGGTTTTACCGATCACAAAAGCCTAAGTACTTATTTTCTCAGAAGGAGCTGAATTTAAGGCAACGTAGATGGATGGAAGTCTGGAAGATTATGACTGCATTATTAAGTACCATCCTGGAAAGGCCAATGTAGTGGCCGATGCTATTTGAGCCGTCAGGTACAAATGGCTGGATTGATGGTTAAGGAATTTCGATTGTTGGAGGAAGTTAGCTATTGGAATCCTCGATTAGAACAAGGAAAGTGATTTTGGGGAACATTGTGATAACCTCCACTTTATTGGGACTATTAAGGAATCTCAGGAAAAGGACCCCTGAAATGCAAAAGTTGGTGGGAGAAAGTCAAGATGGGAGACCAGACCGATTTCACTTTTGGATCAGATGGAATATTGAGATTTCGAAATCGGGGGGTTATGCCAAAGACGAAGGCTTAGAAAAGAAATTTTGGGAAGAGGCACACCGATCAAAGTTTACAGTACATCCAGAGGGAAATAAAATGTACCAAGACTTGAAGAGTCTATATTGGGTGAAGAATATGAAGAAGGAAATTGTCCCAATTTGTTCAGACATGCTTGGTTGTCAACAGGTTAAAGCCGAACATCAGAAACCATCTTGGGCTTTTGCAACCTCTAGAAATACCTGAGTGGAAATGGGAAATATTACCATGGATTTGTATAGGTTACCAAGGACACAGAGAGGCCATGATGCCATTTGGTGATAGTGGATAGATTGACTAATCGGCTCATTTTCTGCCGATTAATATGAAATATCCATTGGAGAAGTGGCCAGATTGACTTGGATGAGATTATCAGACTGAATGCTTATACCTGTGAGGTATTGTGTCAGAATAGAGATCAGATTTGTTTCGAGGTTTTGGCAAAAGATGCAAGAAGTGTTGGGGACTAAGTTGAATTTAGTACCACTATCATCCCCAGACTGATGGACAATCTGAAAGACAATTCAAAACTCTTGAGGACATGTTGAGGACTTGTGTACTGGACTTTGGAGAGAGTTGGAGTAAGTTCTTGACTTTAGTGGAATTTGCTATAACAATAGTTTCCATCTTCTATTCAAATGGCTCCGTATGAGGCACTTTATGGTCGGAAAGTGTAGATCCCCAATTTGTTGGGATGAGGTAGGTGAACGAAGATCTTAGACACGACTACTGTATCTTGGATTGAGGAGGCTAATGAAAAGGTGAAATTGTACGGCAAAGAAATTCAAACGCTCAGAGTAGACAAACAAAGTTTATGCCGGACAATCGGAGGAAGGATTTGGAGTTCACTGTTGGAGATATGGTATTTCTCAAGATTACGCCTTTAAAGCAAGTTTGATGTCCGGAAAAGGGAAGAAACTACAACCAAGGTTTGTAGGCCTTATAAGATTATTCAGCGAGTTGGGAATGTAGCCTATAAGCTGAATTACCACCGAGTTTATCTCGTATTCATAACGTGTTTCATGTGTCATGCGTTAAGAAGTATTCATCCAGACCCCTCTCATGTTTTACAACCGGAGAATATTGAGATTGATGAAACCTGACCTATTGAGGAGACCGGTAAAACTTTGGATCAAAAGGTGAAGGATTGAGGAACAAGCAGATACCACTAGTGAAGTTCTATGGAGGAACCATGGAGTCGAGGAAGCAACATGGAAGTTGAAGAGACAATCAGAGAGAATATCCAGACTTGTTCATCAACCAAGGTAAATTTGAGGACGAAATTTCTTTAAGGGGAGAGGATGTGAGGACTCGCAAAAACTATTATTTTATGCCTAATTTATGGCTTAATAAAATTTTTAATGGATTTTATTTCAAGGGAAATTTTTCTAGTCTTATTAGACCTGAATACTGGTAATATTTATATTTTTTAAAATGATTCGTTTCGAAAATTAATTTTCCGCTTAGAGCGCGTTTCGTTAAAAATAGTGGAATAGTACTTGGAGATTTTATCCGCGTAGTAGCCATAAGCTTGGAATATTAGAGACTTGTACTATGGTACTAAAATAGGTAATCTTAAGTATAAATATTCAAGTGATAGTTAGTAGTGCAATCGTTCTAAGAATTTTTCGAAGTTTCGCGTTTATAGCGGTAAAATTGACGGTACGCGTTTTCACACGGCGCGACTTCACTTGAGGACTTTAGACCCTTATTTCGGGCCAAATAAGAGTGAAAATATTTACAAGAATATATATGCCTTGGGAGGCTTAGTGCACTAGTGAACCAAACGCGCGAAAAAATCGAGTCCAAACGCACCCTAAATTACACTATTTCGAGTTGACTTTGAGGTGCATTGCACCACACAAAGAGTCTTCCTTTGGAAAGCTAAATTGCATCAGACTCTCTCTCTCTTCACCTCACTTGGACCGAACAACAAGAAGGAGAAGAACTCTCCATTTGCTCTTCAGTTTTTCATCTTCAATCCATGCACTAAAATCCACCCAAATCACACCAAACTTGGAGATCTCTTAGCAAATCACTTGGAGACTACATTTAGCTAACAAAAGGCTGCATCTTCACGGTTTCTTGGAGCTTCAAGGGGCCGAAATTTTCTGGTCTTGCACACCTAAGGAAGAGGTAATGATCAACCCATGAATTCTTGTCTTTTGGAGGTTATATAGCAAGATTAAGCTCATACATGCACTTAGTTAGCTTGTTTATGGTGAAAATGTGATTGTGGGCTCTTGGAATTCCCACACTTGGGTTGTTGTTGCTGATGTGATGTTGGTTGGTGATTATATTGTTGGTTTAGTGATTTTAATGATGCATTAGTGGTGGGTAATTGGTAGGAACTTCATTGGTGTAAGAGGCTAGAATTTCCGAAAATGCCCCTGCCATGTTCGGCCATTTCCAGGCCCATTTTTAATGGTTTAATTGCTTGAATTGGATGTTTGTAGGATGTATTAGATGTGTGAAAAATTTCATTGAAAAATAATGAGGTTTGAATGGGCAAATGGATTTTTGTTCGAAACCAGCAAATCTGGAAACTGTCTCGCGTATGCCTCTGACCAGCAGTAGTATTTTGGCTATAACTCTGTCCTCGGATGTCGAAATCATGTGCCGTCGGTGGCGTTTGAAACTAGACATTCCTAGCTTTAATTTGGTATATAATGCACGTTCTGATTCCTTGTGACCAAGCCGAACCAAATGTTTTAAGTTCGTTGTCCTGTTACTCTGTTCTTCTGGAATGAAGTGTTTAGGCAGCAACTTGATGCCCGAATTTGAACCAGTTGGGGTGCCGAATTTGGAAATGATTTCTTCTGTGATGTTTTAGTACTAAGAATGTATTTTCCAACGGCGTAAGCCATGCCCGATTTCGAGCTATAATGACTGAGTTGTGACTGAATCAAGTGAACTGCTCTGTTTTGGAAACCCTAATCCTTGGACTGGTTTGGGACCAAATCTTGGAATGAACTTGTTAGTTGATGTTTTTGATATTAAACACTTACCAAAGATATTATGGGTGTATCTTAGACCCTTATTTCACAAATGAACCATGGTTGGATAACTTTCTTGGTTAAACGTTTGGAAATTGGGAAATGCAGTCAAGGCAGATTTGCCTTAGATATTTCTTGAACTTTGATGGGCTAATTAACTACCTTGCCAAAGGTATTTTTCCCCGAAATTCGATAGAGAGATACCTTCCATATAGTATTGAAATACTGCCAATTTTGGTGCCGATTCAAGTTCGTTTCGATACCCAATTGAATTACTAAAGTTAGAGGTTCAATTCTGGAAATTCTCATCCAGTCTTGAATTTGCTCAACTTCGGGCTACCGTATCTCGGTGCTCGAAACTCCGATTCTTGATCCGCTTGCTTTGTCATACACTTCACTTGCAACACTAATTGAGCTGAAAATTTCAGAGGCCGGTTTGCAACGTACGAATCGTGCCGAATTTTCAAAGTTGACCAAAAACCAACTTCATTCTGCCATGAAAACCGACCCTGCATCTTCAAGCTCATTTTTGACCACTTTTCGCTTTGATTCATGGAAAAGTGTCTTCTAGGAACTTATAGTACTCTCTAAGAGGTTTCCAACGGTATAAAGTTTTCCAATTCTCGACTTATACCGAGCGAGTTACGATTTTTCAAAGATTCATCATAAACTGGAAAATTTTCCAATTCCAAGAAAATAGAGTTTTTCAAAAAGACTCTTTATTCTTTTAGATTCTTAAACGTTTGCTTACGATTTTCATGATAAAAACTCAAATAATATTATACCTAATAAAAGGCAAGTCGAACCTCGATTTACGTGTAATTGAGGTTCCTTTTGCAAAATAATTCTTAGATTGTACTAGTGTACAATCTTTCTTGATAAGTGGGTTAATTGCGTGATTATCCACTATTATATTGCCAGGCGCGCAAGGAGACCTTCAAGAGGATCTCACCGCGGACACCTGAACTCCCAGAAAATAATTCTTTTTGAATTGCTCGGTGAGTGTCAAGTGTGTGGAATTTGTTACTTGCTTGCTTGTGTAATTGTTGGAATTTTAAGAAAATGGGGACGGGTGCGTACTTTATCGTACCTGTTCTACTTTCAAATGAATGAATGAAATGCAACGTTATGTCATGAATGCTTGTGTCGTTGGAGTGAATCTCCTCGACTTTCAAAAATATGGGGGACGCCCAAACTCATAGGCCGTCCTTAGACTCGAGCCAGCAATGGGCTTGGTCTGGGATTCGGACGAGCCATGAGATACACATAAGCTCGACCTAATAAGAGGTCTTGCTTGGCATACTTGTAGAGTATCGCCTAATAATAGACTTGTGGGCCCTTGGGGTGTACGGTGGACGGAGGAAAGTAAGTGGCGATCTACGGAAATGGAAATACCGACCCGGTTGACAGGAGGGTCAATGCGGGAAGGTATACGAATGACAACGGCAGATCAAGTGGAACTTAGCTCCTGAGAGCTCCTATATCCTTGAATTGTTTCTGATTACTTTTCTTGTTTGAATAATTGATTATTGAAAAGACGTGATTTTATTTATTAAAGTTGGGATTGTTATTTGATTACGTGCTTGCATGTGTGTTCTTGGCCTCACGAGCGTTAGCTCACCCTATAGTTTTGTTTTCCTTAACAGGACCGACTCTTGGAGATATATGGAGAAACCATCCGTTGTAATTTTGTTAAGACTCCTGTTATAAATTTTGACTAGGCCCTGGTTCGGGTTGTACTTTTGGAATTGTAAACTTGAAGGTTTGGGCCCTGATGTGTACTTTGAATTCAAGTCGTTTATGACTACCCGATGTACTGGTTATACATTAAGTGACTTCTTAAGCTTGAACGCTTCCGCATTATTGTATTCGTGTTGCTCTCATCGAAGTGTTTAGTTTGATTTTAAATTGAATGAAATCGCTTGAGTCCTGGCGAGAGCTGGGCAGGCGTCCGCGGATACCCTTTGGTCCGCCTTAGGGAGATGTGGGGCGTCACAGTTGGTATCAGAGCACTAGGTTAGAGGTCTATATGGGAGACATATTGGATACTCTACCTTTAAGACTCGATATGGGATAACTTAATCCTACCCTAAGTGATACTTGAGGCGAGCTAGCGACTAAGTTAGTCCCACCTCAGGTGACGAATGGGATGAACCAACGATTAAGATAGGCATGCATTGCAGGATATTGGAATTAGGTAGTGATTTAAGTTTCTAACCCGAAAGGTATTATTATTGTTATTATTTTGCAGGGATGGCTGATGGAAACGGAGCCCCGGCAGCTAATGGGAATGGCCATGCGAATGGTCATTACGTGCCCCTTAGGACTATCTACTACCGACCTATAGCAGGAGGAGCTCGTGTACGCTACTCACCGCATGATAGATACCCTCGATGTTCGTGTAGGTTGACTTTCGCCTACCCGGACTATTTGGTGCTTGCTTTGGACGACGAGCGTCGTCAGTTGGTGGATGCCAACCGCGATCTACAGGATGAGGTAGACGCGCTTAGGCAGATGGTAGGCGCTCAGGGTGAGCGGATCGCCGAGCTTGAGGAGGTGCTAGAGGGTGAGGTAGCCACGTCTGCAGTGGTTAACCAGGAGCTTCGGGATACTAGGGCTCGACTCACTAGGTTAGCACGAGATGTCCGTACTCGGGCTTTCGAGATGCTGGTTGATGCTACTAGTCTGGTTGAGGACGCTACTGCAGTGCTTCCTGATGATGAGGAGGAGGATCCGGAGGAGGATCCCGAGGAGGAGGTTCCTCCTGATAGCCCTGCTATGGACTAGGATCTTGGTCGTTGACCTCTTTTGACTTTTGATGGGTACAGTTAGGACTGGTTAGGGTGACGCGAGTGCCGAGGCCATTGTATTTTGCATGCTTGTGTGGCCTACTTTTGGGCACTTGTTCTTACTTTAGTCTTCTGTGACTAAAAGTATACTCTTGAGCACCTGTGTGCAATATTTTGTGAATTGTCCCTAACTTGCTAATTGTACAAACATGACATGCTTATGAATGTAAATTATTGTTAATTTCAATGCTTTCCCTGGTTAGTCCTAAATTCGATATAATTTTTGTTTTCTGCTTAAATTAATTTATTTCTTGCACTAGGCACGTCTAGACTAATGGAAGGACTAAGAAGTGGTCGAGGTCGTGGGCGAGCGTCTAGACAGGCCCAACCTCAGGGAGATGACCAGGGATCGGCAACTGGACCGACCCAGGGACAGGGAAACGTTGAGGGTAACCAAGTGGCTACTGCCATCAATAGGATGACTGATATCCTAGAACGTCTAGCGGAGAGACAGGGTCCTGGACCATTTAACCAGCCTGGGGCCAGGATAGAGGAGAGGATAGAGCCTTGGAAAGATTCCTAAAGTTTAACCCGCCTAAGTTTATGGGTGAACCTGACCCCGAAGTAGCGGAGAATTGGTTAGAGAGGATGACCAACATATTCGCCGCTCTAGACTATACTGAGGATAGGCGAGTGAACTTTGCTGCTTTTCAATTTGAGGGAGTAGCCCGTGCTTGGTGGGATTTAATAAAAGGAAAATGGGAAAGAGCTCGAACCCCTTGGACTTGGGAGAATTTCACCCGGGAGTTTAATGAAAAGTTTCTTCCGCCCTTGATCCAAGAGAAAAGGGAGGACGAATTTATTAAGTTGAAACAAGGAATCCTTACCGTAGCAGAGTATGAAGGGAAGTTCACCAAACTTTCTAAATACGCTCCTGAGTTAGTAGCCGATGAACGGAGGAGGATTAGAAGGTTCATACAGGGACTTAATGTGGAACTTCAGGAGGGCCTGGCTGCGGCCCAAATCTCTACTTTTACTGAGGCTTTAGAGAAAGCGCAAAGGGTTGAGAATGCAAGATCTCAAGTGAGGGATTTCCACAATAGGAAAAGGAATTTCCCTAGTCACGCTACTGGGCAGACCAGTAAGTTCGTACACCCTTCTAAAAAGGGAAGAGGAGAAGGAGGAACGAGGACTGCTGGAGCTTCTAGGGGAGCTCTATCGAGGGGAGGTCGTCGTGGGACGACTCAGGTTAGGGGGGGCACCATCTGTTGGATCGACTGTGACCCCTCAAGTTACATGTGGGTATTGTGGTAAACCCAACCACTCTGAAAATGACTGCTGGAGAAAGCTGGGAAAATGCTTGCTGTGTGGAAGCACTGAGCATCAAATTGCAAATTGTCCGAAATCGCCAAAGACAGGGGGAAGCCTGCAGAGGCCTGAGAAATCGACGTCTAAGCAGACCAGTGCCGGAGGGAGTCGACCGAAAGTACCGGCTAGGGTCTACGCGTTGGACTATCCACAAGTTCCAGAGGCGACCGAAGTGGTCGAAGGTACAATTCCAATCTTTCACCGACTAGCTAGGGTTTTAATTGATCCGGGTGCAACGCACTCTTTTGTAAACCCTGATTTCATGAGTGGGATAGACTTGAAGCCAATTAAGTTACCGTATGACTTGGAGGTTAAAACACCCACTGGGGACAAAAGTCTAATTGCTAATATGGTGTATAAGAATAGTGAAATTTGCGTGAAAGAAAGAAAATTGCTGGCCGATTTGATAGGCTTAGCGATTAAAGGATATGATGTGATCCTAGGGATGGATTGGTTAGCCCGTTATAATGCCCAACTGAATTGTAGGACGAAAATTGTAGAATTGGGTATTCCAGGGGAAGCAACCCTGAGATTGGATGTGAGGGGTAAGTTAGCCTCGTCTGCACTTATTTCGGGAATTCGGGCTAGAAAGTTGTTAAGTAAAGGAGCTCAAGGGTATTTGGCTTTTCTTATTAATACCCCTAACGATAAGGTGAATCTGGAAGACACCCCGGTAGTAAAAGAATTTTCTGATGTTTTTCCTGAAGAATTGGAGTCTCTACCTCCGGAACGGGAAATAGCTTTTAAAATTGATTTAACTCCGGGAACAGCACCTATATCAAGGACACCATACAGGATGGCTCCAGCTGAGTTGAAGGAGTTGAAGTTACAATTACAGGATTTGTTGGAACGAGGTTTTATACGAGAGAGTGATTCTCCGTGGGGAGCCCCAGTTTTGTTTGTAAAGAAGAAAGATGGGAGTTTGAGGTTATGTATAGATTATCGAGGTTTAAATGATGTTACGATTAAGAATAAATACCCACTACCCCACATTGATGAACTATTTGACCAACTGCAAGGGGCGGTAGTATTTTCAAAGTTGGATCTAAGGCAAGGTTACTATCAATTGAGGATTTTGGAGAAGGACATACCTAAGACTGCTTTTAACTCGAGGTATGGGCACTTCGAGTTTGCAGTGATGCCTTTTGGGTTAACCAATGCACCTGCCGCTTTCATGGATTTAATGCATAGGGTTTTTAAGCCTTACTTGGATCAATTTGTGGTGATCTTCATTGATGACATTTTGGTGTATTCTAAGAATGTGAAAGATCATGAGAAGCATTTGAGAATAGTTTTACAAATCTTGAGGGAACATCAGTTATATGCTAAGTTTAGCAAGTGTGAATTCTGGCTGAAGGAAGTGACTTTCCTAGGACATATAATTTCTAAGGATGGGATCAAAGTGGATCCAGCTAAAGTAGAAGCTGTTTCGAAATGGAAACGACCGGAAAATCCAACGGAAGTTCGGAGTTTTATAGGATTGGCAGGATATTACCGGAGATTCATCCAGGATTTTTCGAAAATTGCTGGACCTATGACTGAGTTGACCAAGAAAAATGGAAAGTTTATTTGGAGTTCTAAGTGTGAAGGAAGTTTTCAGGAGTTGAAAAGACGGTTGACTAGAGCGCCTGTTCTCGCCCTACCAAATGGACATGATAGTTTTGTGGTTTACACAGATGCATCTAAGGAAGGTTTGGGATGTGTTTTGATGCAAAATGATAAAGTGATAGCTTATGCCTCTAGAAAATTGAAGCCGCATGAAGGGAACTATCCGACCCATGATTTGGAGTTAGCGGCTGTGGTCTTTGCTTTGAAGAAATGGAGACACTATTTATACGGAGTGACATTTGAGGTTTTTACCGATCACAAAAGCCTTAAGTACTTATTTTCTCAGAAGGAGCTGAATTTAAGGCAACGTAGATGGATGGAATTTCTGGAAGATTATGACTGCATTATTAAGTACCATCCTGGAAAGGCCAATGTAGTGGCCGATGCTTTGAGCCGTCAGGTACAAATGGCTGGATTGATGGTTAAGGAATTTCGATTGTTGGAGGAAGTTAGCTATTGGAATCCTCGATTAGAACCAAGGAAAGTGATTTTGGGGAACATTGTGATAACCTCCACTTTATTGGGACGTATTAAGGAATCTCAGGAAAAGGACCCTGAAATGCAAAAGTTGGTGGAGAAAGTCAAGATGGGAGACCAGACCGATTTCACTTTGGGATCAGATGGAATATTGAGATTTCGAAATCGGGTGGTTATGCCAAAGGACGAAGGGCTTAGAAAAGAAATTTTGGAAGAGGCACACCGATCAAAGTTTACAGTACATCCAGGAGGGAATAAAATGTACCAAGACTTGAAGAGTCTATATTGGTGGAAGAATATGAAGAAGGAAATTGCCCAATTTGTTCAGACATGCTTGGTTTGTCAACAGGTTAAAGCCGAACATCAGAAACCATCTGGGCTTTTGCAACCTCTAGAAATACCTGAGTGGAAATGGGAAAATATTACCATGGATTTTGTATCAGGTTTACCAAGGACACAGAGAGGCCATGATGCCATTTGGGTGATAGTGGATAGATTGACTAAATCGGCTCATTTTCTGCCGATTAATATGAAATATCCATTGGAGAAGTTGGCCAGATTGTACTTGGATGAGATTATCAGACTACATGGTATACCTGTGAGTATTGTGTCAGATAGTGATCCAAGATTTGTTTCGAGGTTTTGGCAAAAGATGCAAGAAGTGTTGGGGACTAAGTTGAACTTTAGTACCACCTATCATCCCCAGACTGATGGACAATCTGAAAGAACAATTCAAACTCTTGAGGACATGTTGAGGACTTGTGTACTGGACTTTGGAGAGAGTTGGAGTAAGTTCTTGACTTTAGTGGAATTTGCCTATAACAATAGTTTCCACTCTTCTATTCAAATGGCTCCGTATGAGGCACTTTATGGTCGGAAGTGTAGATCCCCAATTTGTTGGGATGAAGTAGGTGAACGGAAGATCTTAGACACGACTACTGTATCTTGGATTGAGGAGGCTAATGAAAAGGTGAAATTGGTACGGCAAAGAATTCAAACCGCTCAGAGTAGACAAAAAAGTTATGCCGACAATCGGAGGAAGGATTTGGAGTTCACTGTTGGAGATATGGTATTTCTCAAGATTACGCCTTTAAAAGCAAGTTTGATGTCCGGAAAAGGGAAGAAACTACAACCAAGGTTTGTAGGGCCTTATAAGATTATTCAGCGAGTTGGGAATGTAGCCTATAAGCTGGAATTACCACCGAGTTTATCTCGTATTCATAACGTGTTTCATGTGTCCATGCTTAAGAAGTATCATCCAGACCCCTCTCATGTTTTACAACCGGAGAATATTGAGATTGATGAAACCCTGACCTATGAGGAGAGACCGGTAAAACTTTTGGATCAAAAGGTGAAGGAATTGAGGAACAAGCAGATACCACTAGTGAAAGTTCTATGGAAGAACCATGGAGTCGAGGAAGCAACATGGGAAGTTGAAGAGACAATCAGAGAGAAGTATCCAGACTTGTTCATCAACCAAGGTAAATTTCGAGGACGAAATTTTCTTAAGGGGGAGAGGATGTGAGGACTCGCAAAAACTATTATTTTATGCCTAATTTATGGCTTAATAAATTATTTAATTGGATTTTATTTTCAAGGAATATTTTCTAGTCTTATTAGACCTGAATACATGGTAATATAACTTCGTTATATTTTTAAAATGATTCGTTTCGAAAATTAATTTCCTAGAGCGCGTTTCGTAAAAATAGTGAATAGTACTTGGAGATTTTATCCGCGTAGTAGCCCGATAAGCTTGGAATATTAGAGACTTGTACTATGGTACTAAAATAGGTAATCTTAAGTATAAATATTCAAGTGATAGTTAGTAGTGCAATCGTTCTAAGAATTTTTCGAAAGTTTCGCGTTATAGCGGTAAAATTGACGGTACGCGTTTTCACACGCGCGACTTCACTTGAGGGACTTTAGACCCTTATTTCGGGCCAAATAAGAGTGAATAATATTTACAAGAATATATATGCCTTGGAGGCTTAGTGCACTAGTGAACCAAACGCGCGAGAAAAATCGAGTCCAAACGCACCCTAAATTACACTATTTCGAGTTGACTTTGAGGTGCATTTTGCACCACACAAAGAGTCTTCCTTTGGAAGCTAAATTGCATCAGCACTCTCTCTCTCTTCACCTCACTTGGCCGAACAACAAGAAGGAGAAGAACTCTCCATTTGCTCTTCATTTTTCATCTTCAATCCATGCACTAAAATCCACCCAAATCACACCAAACTTGGAGATCTCTTAGCAAATCACTTGGAGACTACATTTAGCTAACAAAAGGCTGCATCTTCACGGTTTCTTGGAGCTTCAAGAGGGCCGAAATTTTCTGGTCTTGCACACCTAAGGAAGAGGTAATGATCAACCCATGAATTCTTGTCTTTTGGAGGTTATATAGCAAGATTAAGCTCATACATGCACTTAGTTAGCTTGTTTATGGTGAAAAATGTGATTGTGGGCTCTTGGAATTCCCACACTTGGGTTGTTGTTGCTGATGTGATGTTGGTTGGTGATTATATTGTTGGTTTAGTGATTTTAATGATGCATTAGTGGTGGGTAATTGGTAGGAACTTCATTGGTGTAAGAGGCTAGAATTTCCGAAAATGCCCCTGCCATGTTCGGCCATTTCCAGGCCCATTTTTAATGGTTTAATTGCTTGAATTGGATGTTTGTAGGATGTATTAGATGTGTGAAAAATTTCATTGAAAAATAATGAGGTTTGAATGGGCAAATGGATTTTTGTTCGAAACCAGCAAATCTGGAAACTGTCTCGCGTATGCCTCTGACCAGCAGTAGTATTTTGGCTATAACTCTGTCCTCGGATGTCGAAATCATGTGCCGTCGGTGGCGTTTGAAACTAGACATTCCTAGCTTTAATTTGGTATATAATGCACGTTCTGATTCCTTGTGACCAAGCCGAACCAAATGTTTTAAGTTCGTTGTCCTGTTACTCTGTTCTTCTGGAATGAAGTGTTTAGGCAGCAACTTGATGCCCGAATTTGAACCAGTTGGGTGCCGAATTTGGAAATGATTTCTTCTGTGATGTTTTAGTACTAAGAATGTATTTTCCAACGGCGTAAGCCATGCCCGATTTCGAGCTATAATGACTGAGTTGTGACTGAATCAAGTGAACTGCTCTGTTTTGGAAAACCCTAATCCTTGGACTGGTTTGGGACCAAATCTTGGAATGAACTTGTTAGTTGATGTTTTTGATATTAAACACTTACCAAAGATATTATGGGTGTATCTTAGACCCTTATTTCACAAATGAACCATGGTTGGATAACTTTCTTGGTTAAACGTTTGGAAAATTGGGAAATGCAAGTCAAAGGCAGATTTGCCTTAGGATATTTCTTGAACTTTGATGGGCTAATTAACTACCTTGCCAAAGGTATTTTTCCCCGAAATTCGATAGAGAGATACCTTCCATATAGTATTGAAATACTGCCAATTTTGGTGCCGATTCAAGTTCGTTTCGATACCCAATTGAATTACTAAAGTTAGAGGTTCAATTCTGGAAAATTCTCATCCAGTCTTGAATTTGCTCAACTTCGGGCTACCGTATCTCGGTGCTCGAAACTCCGATTCTTGATCCGCTTGCTTTGTCATACACTTCACTTGCAACACTAATTGAGCTGAAAATTTCAGAGGCCGGTTTGCAACGTACGAATCGTGCCGAATTTTCAAAGTTGACCAAAAACCAACTTCATTCTGCCATGAAAACCGACCCTGCATCTTCAAGCTCATTTTTGACCACTTTTCGCTTTGATTCATGGAAAAGTGTCTTCTAGGAACTTATAGTACTCTCTAAGAGGTTTCCAACGGTATAAAGTTTTCCAATTCTCGACTTATACCGAGCGAGTTACGATTTTTCAAAGATTCATCATAAAACTGGAAAATTTTCCAATTCCAAGAAAATAGAGTTTTTCAAAAAGACTCTTTATTCTTTTAGATTCTTAAACGTTTGCTTACGATTTTCATGATAAAAACTCAAATAATATTATACCTAATAAAAGGCAAGTCGAACCTCGATTTACGTGTAATTGAGGTTCCTTTTGCAAAATAATTCTTAGATTGTACTAGTGTACAATCTTTCTTGATAAGTGGGTTAATTGCGTGATTATCCACTATTATATTGCCAGGCGCGCAAGGAGACCTTCAAGAGGATCTCACCGCGGACACCTGAACTCCCAGAAAATAATTCTTTTTGAATTGCTCGGTGAGTGTCAAGTGTGTGGAATTTGTTACTTGCTTGCTTGTGTAATTGTTGGAATTTTAAGAAAATGGGGACGGGTGCGTACTTTATCGTACCTGTTCTACTTTCAAATGAATGAATGAAATGCAACGTTATGTCATGAATGCTTGTGTCGTTGGAGTGAATCTCCTCGACTTTCAAAAATATGGGGGACGCCCAAACTCATAGGCCGTCCTTAGACTCGAGCCAGCAATGGGCTTGGTCTGGGATTCGGACGAGCCATGAGATACACATAAGCTCGACCTAATAAGAGGTCTTGCTTGGCATACTTGTAGAGTATCGCCTAATAATAGACTTGTGGGCCCTTGGGGTGTACGGTGGACGGAGGAAAGTAAGTGGCGATCTACGGAAATGGAAATACCGACCCGGTTGACAGGAGGGTCAATGCGGGAAGGTATACGAATGACAACGGCAGATCAAGTGGAACTTAGCTCCTGAGAGCTCCTATATCCTTGAATTGTTTCTGATTACTTTTCTTGTTTGAATAATTGATTATTGAAAAGACGTGATTTTATTTATTAAAGTTGGGATTGTTATTTGATTACGTGCTTGCATGTGTGTTCTTGGCCTCACGAGCGTTAGCTCACCCTATAGTTTTGTTTTCCTTAACAGGACCGACTCTTGGAGATATATGGAGAAACCATCCGTTGTAATTTTGTTAAGACTCCTGTTATAAATTTTGACTAGGCCCTGGTTCGGGTTGTACTTTTGGAATTGTAAACTTGAAGAGTTTGGGCCCTGATGTGTACTTTGAATTCAAGTCGTTTATGACTACCCGATGTACTGGTTATACATTAAGTGACTTCTTAAGCTTGAACGCTTCCGCATTATTGTATTCGTGTTGCTCTCATCGAAGTGTTTAGTTTGATTTTAAATTGAATGAAATCGCTTGAGTCCTGGCGAGAGCTGGGCAGGCGTCCGCGGATACCCTTTGGTCCGCCTTAGGGAGATGTGGGGCGTCACACTAACACTAATAGAAGAGGTTTTATGGAGTAAGTTCAAGTTTCAATGGTTAGTTTTGATGATTTGGAGCAAAATAGAAGCAAAACTTGAAGAGTTTCTTCCTTCCTTTTTGAGAGAGAGAGCAGGCCAAGCTTGAAGAAAAATGGAAGATATTTGGTAATTTTTTTGGTTTTATTTAGTAATTGGTAAAAGGTTGAATAGTGGTCTTATGTAAGAAACAATACTATGGTGACACTTGTCACCTCATTTAATGACTTGCCTAACTTTTTTCTCTCTCTTCCACCTATCCACTTGATACCTCTAAATATCTCATAACACCCGGTAAATTAAACCCAGTATCCGAAACTTAACCTAATCGGCCGAATTTTACCGAACTTTCCGCACTAGTGGGTCCCACACCCGATATACTTTCTTAATTTCTCAAAAACTAACCGATACTAGAAAAATCATCTAAAACTATATTTAGTCAATAAAAATTATCTGGGGAATTTTCTAATAAAGAAAATGTAGAAAAAAAATGAGCGATTAAATAGAATAAACCCTAGAAAATTAAAAAAAAATTCTTGGGTTCTCGCACTCATTCTTTCGGGGCGTCACACAGTTCATAGTGCAACTAGGTCAAAAATGTAGGATACTAAACCAGAATCCAAAACCAGGTGAACAAACCGCATTCTGGTTAACGAACTGTAATTCAGGCTACCTAAGTCCAAATCAAGTGATTCCAAAGCCATCCTAAAGCTAAGACATCAGGCTACATTTCTTCAGAAGACCTCAACAACCAAATCAGAAGTATTGCCAACCAAATTAACCAATTACAGAAGCAATTCTCAAGTTCGAGTAAAAACAGGGCAGCAGGGGTATTTCAGTCTTTTCACAAGCTACGCTACTCCGATTGGCCTGAAATTTTGTAGGAAAATCTAAAATATCATTCCCTACAACTTTCATGTTTTAACCCAAGGCTAATTCGGCCTCTAGCTATGATGAACAGTGTCAGGCAGAATGAAGGAAATGAAACCCTAACTTTCCAAATTTCCTTCCAAAACAGAAATTTTCTGCAATTAACCACACTTTCCACCTTCTAGCTTCCTTCAATATCATTTCCAATCATCATACATGGCCACACAATAATAATCATATGAAAATAGAAAAATCACAAATAAATATAAAACTTCACCAATTTCATCCAAAAATCACAACATAACCACTAAAATCATCACTTAAGCTCACACTAATCACTAATTAAGCATTATTGAAAAGAGAAAAGGAGTTCCTCTACCACTCACCTTACCAAGTCAAGAAAGAGGCAACTTAACACCTTAAGCTTCCAAACCACTTCACAACCAAGCTTAACTCCACCAAACTAAGAGGTTTTATGGAGTAATTGGAAGATTAATCGGTTTAATTGAGAGATTGGACAAGATTGTGGAGAGTTTTCTTTTCTTTTGTTGCTTGAAGAGGGCTGGACAAGAGAGGGAGGAAATGGTGAATTTTTGGTGAATTTTGATATTAATTTGGTAAAGGCATGAATAGTGGTCAAAATGGCAAGATTTAATCACATGGTGACACTTGTCACCCCATTAAATGCATGAATATCCTTTTGTTCCCTCTCACTCTAATCCATAAGGTATCCTCTAATTATCTCTTAGCACCCGATAATTTAAGCCCACTATCCAAAACTTAACCTAATTGGCCGAATTTTTTCGAACCTTCCGCACTAGCGGGTCCCACGTCCGGGGTACGCTCTTAATTTCTCAAAACTAACTGATACTAGAAAAATCATCTAAAAACTATATTTACTCATAAAAATTATCGGAAAAATTTTCCTAATAAAGAAAATGCAGAAAACATGCCGTTAAAGAGAATAAAAACTAGAAATGAGAAAGTTACGGGTTCTCACAGCAAGGCCAAATATTTCAGGTTCATGAAGCACGAGCACCAATAAGAGCACAAGTTGAAGTTCAAGTTCAAGGTGCATGAGTACGAATAAGAACACACTTGCCTACACAAGGTCAAGTCTCAAGTAAGTTCAGCCTAATCGGTTTCAGACAGTTCAAGGTCAGGCTCAGGTAGTTCAAGCATCTCATCAAATCAACGAAATACTTTCGGAGTTCAAGCTTTCATAAAATTGAAATGTGGCCGCAGGAGCAATCATAATATACGTATGAAGTATGGCCGCAGGAGCAATCATAATATACGTATGAAGCAACTATTAAAATTGCGCACAGGAAATTCTCACTAAGTTTCCAACCACAGCCAACACGACCACAACCAACACGACGGTGTTGGGGTAGGCATAGGTGTGGCGACACTCACAACGTCGGAGGCGGTTAGCCGGACTGCGGTGAGCCGGACTCCAACGTACGACGGCTCCTCGTGGCCGGATCTGATACTTAATCACCGGAAGCATTCCTCGCGGTCGCTCACCAGCAGGGCTACCACTCGGCCTACTATGTCCGTCCATCCTACACCAAAAGCGCAGTTAACTTAAGGACTCTTAAAGAAAGAAACAAGTATAAACCTCGAATCGAGCATTTCTAACACGCCCAGGCTAATTCAAACCTAGGTTCTGATACCACCTGTGACAGCCCCACCTTTCCCCTGTCGCGCCCCATTTTTTAATAAGAATAAAAGACGAGTTTAGAAAAATGGCTTTTGATTCAATTTTTGATTTAAAAAGAAAATGAAAAACATAGGTCTAAATGGGACTTGAAAATGCGACGATTTGACCCAAAATATAGTTTAAAAAGGGTTTTTTGAATGAAAAATGGAATCGCCACTTGGTATAGAGTTAAGGTGTACCAAGTCACCTAAAAAATGAATTTTTAAAGAAAAAAGTAGAAAACCCTTTTTAAACGACTCCAAGTCTACGAAAATCAGAGAAAAGGATTCGGGAGTCACATTTGAAGAAAGGGAAGGCAAGGATAAGAATCCAAGGCACCCTTTCAACCTAGTCAAGGCTAGTTACGCAATTTAGTCAAAGATTTTCTTATTTTACCCTTAAGATTTATCACATTTGGATGTACTATATGAATGCATACCCTAGACCTAGGAGGGTGTCGGGGGATCAAAATTTCTCTTCAAAGCTCAATTGATGCCAATCACATTGATTGTGATGCCCAATGTGGACTCTTTGAAGAGGTCATGAATAATGCAAGTCACGAGACTCGAAAGAAAGAAAAGGAAAATAAAAATAATTATACAAATATACGTGACCTAAAGGAATGCATCATGTCGGGTGCGGGGGACTAATGTTCGTGACTCAATTTTCCCTTTAATAGAGGGAATACGAGCGTGCTAAGGCTAGAAAAGCCAAACTCGTCCATATCCCATATCCAAGTCCTAGTCTAGTCAAGCAAATGTACTAATCCTAGGTCTAATACTTAGATGAAATGCAAGTCTAATGTCATGTTTCATACAGAGGGGTAAGGAATATACATATAAGGGAAAATATTGGGGAAGGGATATACGTATAAGGAGGGAGGAGAGGTGTTCATCCACTACTCACCTTAGTAAAACAAGAGAGAGAGCAACTAGGCACCATAACTTTCCAAACAACTTCACAACCAAGCTCAACTCCACCAAACTAAGAGGTTTTATGGAGTAATTGGAAGTTTAAACGGTTGATTTGCTAGATTTGAGCAAGAAATTGAAGAAACAAGTTGAGAGCTTTCTTTTCTTTTCTTGGAGAGAGAGAGAGTCGGCCAAGACAATAAAATGGAAAGAAATTGGGTCAAAATTTGGTTTAGTAAAGGTTAAGACAAGTCCAAGTCAAAGTCAAGGTCCAAGATTAAATCACAAGGTGACACTTGTCACCTTTTGGTTCAAAACTTATCTTTTTGTCTCTCCAATACAAATATCTTAACACCTTGTAAAATAATATCACTTAATACAAAATTCCAACAAGTTGTCAAAAAATATAATGCATTTACCGCACTTGTGGGTCCCACGTCCAAAATACGCTTTTAATTTCTCAAAAACTAACCGATACTAGAAAAATCATTTTAAAACTATTTTTGCTCATAAACTTTATCTGGGGAATTTTTCTAATCAAGAAAATGTAGAAAAGGCGGGCGTTAAAAAAATAAACCCTAGAAAATTAGAAAATTTCCGGGTTCTCAAACTCATTTTTTTCGGGGCGTCACAATCTCCCCTCCTTAAAAGAATGTCGTCCTCGACATTCCCTCTTGTACGAATCAAGTCAAGACATCCCGCACAAATCTCTCAAGAGTCAAATCAAACCCACAGTCCGGCATCCTAAACTTCAAGCCTAGGATACACTACAGAGATCTCAAGCCTAAACTCTGATACCAACTGTGACGGCCCCACCTCTCCCTAGGGCGTACCCCAGGGTTCGGCGGGCCGCCCGCCCAGCTCTCGCCGGGATTCAGTCGTTCACTACAGTCCTCAAATAAATACAATACAAATCTCAAGTATACATCAAATGGTCCACAAATACACATCCGTCTCCAATAATTACATGTCACAAATGCAGCGGAAACTAATCCCAAATATACATAAAATAATTCCAAATCCAAAATTGTACAAAGTTTAGGCCATCCATACACGTGCACAAGTACTACAAGTCCTTCCTTCGCCACGAGCCCTGTGGAGGGGAATAAAATAGTTTTTGGGGTGAGCTAAAAGCTCAGCGAGTAACCAAAAAATCATTAATCAACTCGGTTTCACAATAGTTCATTTCAATGATGTCATAAATTAAATGATAAATCCGGAAACAACTACATCATTTGCAAAACAGTAAATATGGATTATCAATAATTCAAGAAACATTTACAATGGAAAGCGATAGTAACATTCATGAAAGGATACATTCATTCTCTTGACATTTCCTCGCTCATTTGGTCATTCATTTCATTTCATTCACCCCGTCCCTGGCTTTTGGCCAGGCTCCACCAACCTACATAGGTAATACTAGAGTATACCAAACGTTCACCCAAGTTCCTAATCGCCTGACGGAGTCCGCTTCTGGCTCAAGACGACCGGTAACAAGGGGCAATGGCCAGTTCAGCCCAAAAGGCTTACATTCATGCGCAAGTAACATTTCAATCGAAAATTTCACATTTATCGAGGTCGAGTGCGATAAAGTACACACTCGCCTCGAAAACTCGTTTTGGAAATCATTATAAGCGCTTAACACGTTATCAACCAAAATACAAGTCATGAAGTCAAGAAATATAGCAAACAAGGCACACTCAAACGCCAGCACACATGATATGCAAGAAAACATTTCAAAAGTGACTTTGGAAACAGTTTAAAAGTAAATAATGTAAGAAACGGTTCATAAATAACTTTAGAAGTAGTTTGAGGTCGCTCACCTCCATGGCTCAGAAATCATCCATCATATAACATTGCCTTGCTCAAATCCAAGTCTTAAATCACAAACTCAATGCAAACAAGTCCCTTCAAAGTTCGGACAGCACTTCCCCTGAATTTGCTTACTTTCCCAGCCATCATGGCTTCATTATTTCTTCAGCCAGTCCCAAAGGTACACACACAACAACAAGTTCATCCAATAGCCATTCAGCAAGCTCCAAGAAGTACAAAGACAAGTCAAGCTAGGGAAAAGTCCGGAAATGAAAGTTAAACTCAAAACCAGAAAAATAGGTTTTGACGTCATTTTGCGGTAATGGCACCAAAGGCACTACGATTGTCGGATAAAGGTCCAAGACCCACTGTTTCGAAGCTAAGAAATAGGGCTACAATATTATAGAAGGTCACTCAACCCAGTTTCGAGTGTAACCAGGTCAAAAATGTAAGATACTATACCAGAATCACAAAAATAGGTTTGCAAAATGCATTCTAGCGTAAACATCATAACTCAGCCTACACAAATCCAAATCCAGAAATTCCAAAACCAGCTGAAATCTAAGAAACAGGGTTACATTTCATCAGAAGACCTCAACAACCAATTCGAAAGCAATTCCAGCGAAAACAACCAATTACAGTCGCAGATTTCCAATTTTGGGTAAACCAGAACAGCAATAGTAATTTCGACTTAACTCATTCCAGACTACTCCAATTGACCTGAAATTTTGCAGGCACCTCTAAAATACCATTCCCTACAACTTTCATGTTTTAAGCCAAGGCCAATTCGGCCTCTAACATGGTGCAATAAATTCGGGCAGAATGTAGCTTCATGAACCCTAACTTTCCAAAATTTATTCCAAAACAGAAATTGGTTGCAATTATCCACTTTTTCCACCTCATAGAGTCCTTAAACATCATTTCCAATCATCATATATAGCCACACAATCATATCCATATGAAAACAGAAAAATCCCCAAAAATTATAAAACTTCACCAATTCAACCAAAATCAAGTTTTAATCCATAAACTTGCATCTCCTACTATCACCAAGCATGAATTTAACATCATTTGAGGGAGGAGAGGTGTTCATCCACTACTCACCTTAGTAAAACAAGAGAGAGAGCAACTAGGCACCGTAACTTTCCAAACAACTTCACAACCAAGCTCAACTCCACCAAACTAAGAGGTTTTATGGAGTAATTGGAAGTTTAAACGGTTGATTTGCTAGATTTGAGCAAGAAATTGAAGAAACAAGTTGAGAGCTTTCTTTTCTTTTCTTGGAGAGAGAGAGAGTCGGCCAAGACAATAAAATGGAAAGAAATTGGGTCAAAATTTAGTTTAGTAAAGGTTAAGACAAGTCCAAGTCAAAGTCAAGGTCCAAGATTAAATCACAAGGTGACACTTGTCACCTTTTGGTTCAAAACTTATCTTTTTGTCTCTCCAATACAAATATCTTAACACCTTGTAAAATAATATCACTTAATACAAAATTCCAACAAGTTGTCAAAAAATATAATGCATTTACTGCACTTGCGGGTCCCACGTCCAAAATACGCTTTTAATTTCTCAAAAACTAACCGATACTAGAAAAATCATTTTAAAACTATTTTTGCTCATAAACTTTATCTGGGGAATTTTTCTAATCAAGAAAATGTAGAAAAGGCGGGCGTTAAAAAAAATAAACTCTAGAAAATTAGAAAATTTCCGGGTTCTCAAACTCATTTTTTTCGGGGCGTCACAGATTTCATGAAATAAGCCCATACTGGGGCAAATTTTTTGTAATACATTTGAGATTTTCGTCCAAAGAATCAAATAATGCAATTTTCAAATCAATCACGCTGTTTTTTTCATGGAAATTTGAGTGCATGTCATATTTTGGTAAGCCCCTATGCAGGTATTCGTAGTTGAAATCGACGAAAGAGCATCTGGTGATGTGGAAGGCCGATGCCGAAGAAAGAGAAGAAAGAAGGGAAAAGCGGCCCTACACTGGGGGCAAATTATTTTTGGAAAGATTCTCTAAAAAAAAAACAACAAATCAAAAAAAAATTCAAAAACAAAAAAACAAAAAGAATCAAAAATCAAGTTCAAATTCTTGTTTCTTGGAAAATCAAATTCAATTTCTTGACCAATTGGATGGCAGGACTGGGTCTTATCCCACTGACCATTCACAAACTTCACAAGGATCACGTTGGGCTTGGATTTCGTGGCGCCAACATTCCAAATATCCCGTTGGGCCTGGATTTCGTGCCGCCAACATCACAAATATCAAGTTGGGCGTGGACTTGGTGCCGCCAACATTCCAAGGATCACGTTGGGACCGGGTTTCATCCCGCCAACCTCGGCAGGACCGGATTTTATCCCGCTGACCGTTCATATATTACATTGGGACCGGGTTTCATCCCGCCAACCACGGCAGGACCGGGTTTTATCCCGCTGACCGCTTACCACGGCAGGACCGGGTTTTATCCCGCTGACCGCTTACTTCGTTGGGACCGGGTTTCATCCCGCCAATCTCGGCAGCACCAGGTTTTATCCCGCTGACCGCTTACCACGGCAGGACCGGGTTTTATCCCGCTGACCGCTTACTTCGTTGGGACCGGGTTTTATCCCACCAACCTCGGCAGGACCGGATTTTATCCCGCTGACCGTTCATACTTCGTTGGGACCGGGTATTATCCCGCCAATCTCGGCAGGACCGGGTTTTATCCCGCTGACCGTTCATACTTCGTTGGGACCGGGTTTTATCCCTCCAACCTCGGCAGGACCGGGTTTTATCCCGCTGACCGCTTACTTCGTTGGGACCGGGTTTTATCCCGCTGACCGTTCATACTTCGTTGGGACCGGGTTTTATCCCTCCAACCTATACAGGACCGGGTTTTATCCCGCTGACCGCTTACTTCGTTGGGACCGAGTTTTATCCCACCAACCTCGGCAGGACCGGGTTCTATCCCGCTGACCGTCCACACCCCGTTAGGCTCAGATGTTGTCCCACTGACCAATTCTTCATACTGGTGTAAATTTTGAAAAGATTCTCTCAAAAGATTAGAAAAAGAGAAAAATCAAAAAATCAAAAATCAAAAAAAAAAATCAAAAAATCAAAAATAAAAAAAATCAAAAAAGTCAAAAATCAAATCAAGTTCATCACGGCAGGCTCGGGTTTGATCCCATTGTCCGATTATCAAAGCATTTCATTTTCATTGCTATTGGAGCTGGGTTTGTCCCGCCAGTAAGCATTTCATTTTCATTGTTATTGGAGCTGGGTTTGTCCCTCATTTTCATTGTTATTGGAGCTGGGTTTGTCCCGCCAGTAAGCATTTTATTTTCATTGCTATTGGAGCTGGGTTTGTCCCGCCAGTAAGCATTTCATTTTCATTTTGTCCCGCCAGTAAGCATTTCATTTTCATTGCTATTGGAGCTAGGTTTGTCCCGCCAGTAAGCATTTTATTTTCATTGCTATTGGAGCTGGGTTTGTCCCGCCAGTAAGCATTTCATTTTCACAGCCACTGGAGCGTGAGGTTAGTCCTGCCAGTGAGCAATTCATTCTCATTGCTACTGGAGCTGGGTTTGTCCCGCCAGTAAGCATTTCATTTTCACAGCCACTGGAGCGTGAGGTTAGTCCCGCCAGTGAGTATTTCATTTTCATAGCCACTGGAGCGTGAGGTTAGTCCCGCCAGTGAGCATTTCATTTCTATGCCACTAGCCGTTGGGTCAGTCCCACTAGTGCGACTTTCATTTTCCCCCGCCGCTAGCCGTGGGTCAGTCCCACTAGCGTGCGTCCCATAATTTTCATTTAATTCGGGTCAGTCCCATGATTTTCATTTTTTTTCAGGTCAGTCCCATGATTTTCTTTTTATTCGGGTCAGTCCCATGATTTTCGTTTTATTTGGGTCAGTCCCATGATTAAAGCTTATTCGGGTCAGTCCCATGATTTAAAGCTTATTCGGGTCAGTCCCATGATTTTATGTTTATTCGGGTCAGTCCCATGATGTTAGGTTTTATTCGGGCCAGTCCCATGATTTTAAGTTTTATTCGGGTCAGTGCCATGATTTTAAATTTCTGTCTGGGTCTATCCCATTTAAATTTCTGTTCGAGTCTATCCCGTGGGTCTATCCCATTTAAATTTCTATTTGGGTCTATCCCATTTAAATTTCTATCCGGGTCTATCCCGTGGGTCTATCCCATTTAAATTCCTGTCCGAGTCTATCCCGTGGGTCTATCCCATTTACATTTCTGTCTGGATCTATCCCATTTAAATTTCTGTCCGCGTCTATCCCATTTAAATTTCTGTCCGGGTCTATCCCGTGGGTCTATCCCATTTACATTTCTGTCTGGGTCTATCCCATTTAAATTCCTGTTCGGGCCAGTCCCGTTTTAAATTTCTGTTCGGGTCAGTCCCATTTTAAATTCTTGTTCGGGTCAGTCCCATTTTTAAATTCTTGTTCGAGTCAGTCCCGTTTTAGAATTCTTGTTTGTTGGAATCATTTTTGCAGCCAAATAACACAGGTAAGTATTTGGTGTCTACTTCTTTGTCTCAAATTTTTTCAAAACTCAGACAAAGAGGGGCAAACTGTAGACACCAAAATTTTGGTTTTGAATTTTATTTATTTAGTTTAATTTGAGTTTTATTTGTTTCAATTTTAGGTTTATTTTAGTTGATTCCTGTTTTGTGTCTCTTATTTTAATTTTATCTACTAATTCGAAAAAAAAAGAGAAAAATCATGAAAAAAGAGGAAAAAGAGAAAGAAAACAAATTGTTCACAAAATATGTTTATTTCCTTTTAAATTCAATCTATTGGCATTTTGTTTATTTTTGTTAAATTATTTTGAAAAAAGAAAAAACGATGAAAATGGAAAATGAAAAAAAAAAAGAAAAAATGGGATTTGCACTTTGTTGTTCTATTTTATTTTTCATCCAATGTTAATTAAATTATTTTTGTTATCAATATTGTTTTAATTAATCTCAAAAAAAAAAAATGAATACGCGACATTGTTGCTGCGTTTTTCGCAGCTTTGCAAGGAGGGGCTCAGGAGACCTTAGGCTGCAAATATAGAAGAGATATTTTGAGTGTTTAGGGTTGGGATGTCCCATATAAATAGATAGAAAGAGTGACAGCCGCAAAAGGGGGAGAGGGAGCAGTTTTAGAAGGCAACAAAAGAAAAGGCAGCCGAGAGGAGGGTTTTGAGAGGGGAGTGACGGCAGAAAACAGAGAAAGAGGCTGAAGTGGGTAAGAGAAGGGGGACGGCCGAAAAGCTTAGAGAATCTGTCGGCTAAGGAAGAGTGTTGGGAGAGAGCGGCTGCAAGGGAAAGAAGAGAAATATAGAGGGAAAAGAAAATGGCTAGGGAGAGAGCAACGGCAGCGAGAAAACTAAGGGTTTTGGGTTGAGAGGAAAAGAAAAACAAAGGGAGAAAATCTGAGCCAAAGTCTGAGAGAGAGGTGGACATCTGTAAAAATCTGGGGAAAACAAGAAAAGAAAAGGAAGACCAGAAAGAGGAGAGGATATAGAGAGGTTTTAGAGAGCAAGTCGACGGGAAAGAAAAAAAGAAAAACAATAGAGCTAGAGGGAACAATCTGGAACTCTTGGAATTAGAAGAAAGCCTGAGAAATAGCGGAAAGGAGAAAACTTTGCAGGTCTCCATCAGTAACTTGAATCCATTCATCTTACCAAGAGGTAATCTTTTTTGAACTTTATCCCGTTCTTTTGCTTTCTACATGGCGTGTTCTTCTTTAGTAGTTTAGTTCCACTCCCCTGTTATAGCCTTGACATTGAAAGTGGTAGAAAGTGTTGTGCTGATTCGAAAGATTATGTCTTTCATTGAATTTTGTTGGTTGTGTGTGCTCAGAATGTCATGGTTGTGAAGCTACAGAACATTTTTCCAGATTTTGCATGATTTTGCTTGGGATTTTTATGTATGAAAAGGAAAAATTGCAAAGAAGGAATCAGAAATTATGTGGAGTTTTTCATGAACAAAACTGGTATTTGGTTAGCTTTTCCTCCCACTTAGATTTCACTCTTGTTTGCATGCTTAGTCTTGATGAAGTGTTTAGAGGTCTGTCTCTAGGTTTTTCCCTGATGAATCCATGAGGTTTGTTTAAGTCTTAATTTGGTTATGTTCGTGTTCAGAGATTTGCTGCAACAGGTCTTGAAATTCTGGTTTCATTCCAGCAGTTTTAGAAAAAAAATCAATCAATCTTTTGGGTTGTTAAAAGTTTTCCAGAATGGTTTAAGCTACTTCTTGGGTTTTGTTTGTTGCTCTATGATATCCTATGTATACGTTTTGTTGTCATTTCGAGACCACTAGATGGCAATAAGTAGCTAAAACCTGCGGCAACCAGAATTTTCTTTCTTTTCTTTGTTTGTTCAAGTGTCGATTCTACATCTTATGTTATCTTTAGTGTTCGGTTGATATTGATGTTTTGTTTGGCTGGGATTTTAGCTATGTTTGGGTGGGAAAATTGCGTTTTGAACGAACATAACAATTGCAAACAAGCTCGGCTGGAAGATTGCCGTGAGTTTCATTTTTTCTGTTGCTGCATTTTTTGTCCATTGGCTTTGTTTGAATCTTCAAGGCAGTTTATGCTTGGGTGACATTTGATGATAATGGGGGGTGAATTCCTTACATGTGGTCTTTAGATGACAAGTGGGTAGAGCTTATTTGAGTTTTTCATGTCAATACTTTTAAGCTAAGATAAGAGAAACAAAGGCTGCTGCATTCGGTCTTACCTTTTGCTGTTTTCTTTCTTGCATTTGTTTCACCAAATTTTGGCCATTCAACTTGATGTCTGATCTTATTTGGAGAGAGGAATTGGATGGGTGAAGATTGGTTTGAGTTGGCATGTTTGAGTCTAAAATATTTGAATCATGTTTGAGCATTTGCTGAAAAATTCATCAGGATTGCTGAACCTTTCGCATAAAATTTTCCAGCATGAACATGATGTATCTTCTACGTCTTGACTGGTTTGGACTTTGAATTTGTGTGTCATAATGTTTAGTTCAAGGTTTAGAGGTTTGATTGAAAGGTTTATGACCAAGGTTGGTGTTCAAATCTGAAGTGTCTATTTGGAAACATAGCCGCAGCAAATTTCTTGTTGTGAGAAGTTTCTTAGTTTTGGTTTGCATGAAGTTTTTAAATGTTTGCATGATTTCCTTCTATGATTTTTCTGGTTCAGAATGTCTAGTTCATGTTTTGTGTTTGTTTGGTTTGAAATTTGATGATGGATCAAGTAATCTTTGGATTAAAGTATGAGATCAAATCTGATTTTAGAGTTTGAATTTGAGACAAAGGTACATCAGTTTTCACAGAATGTTTTCTCACGTTAGTTTGCATGGTTTGCATGCAACTCAACTTTCTAAAATTGCACTTCAGACCCCCAAGTTTTTTCTTATGCCACTATGACCCAACCAATTGAATAATGTCCTCAATTTGGTCCTTCGCAGCTTTGATTTTTGCAACTTCATTGTTTGTTTGCTTTAATTAACTACCATGCTTTGTCAATTGCACTTAAGTCATAACTTTAGGGGCTTTACGATCAAGTGAGCTTTGTTTTGCACATTTCTTTAATTTTTCTTAATAAATTGGTACCTTGATCATTTCTTTTATTTTGGAAGATAAATAAGTGACTTCACCCCATTAGAGCTCCAACTCAAGGGAGGTATAATTTCTTTTATCTTTTTTGTCTCTCCTATGTGATCCAACGTGCTACGTGAAAATTGCATGTCTACTTGCTTCCCTTGTTTTCCTTTAATTCCTTTCATTTACTTCATTTACTTTTGCTTTTTATTTAAGTTATTCTTTATGGGGTATGTGTACACCTCTTGGCTTGTAATAGATAGGGCTTGGAAAGCACTTGATGAAGACCTATTGAAGACATGTGCCTAGCTAGCAAATGTAATAGGTCCATTAGTTTGATTGCTTGCTTTTGTGGTTATGTGTTAATTTGCTTTATTAGGCTTTTGCATCTAGTCGAGCATGCTAAGTGTTATGTGCTACGTGTTTACGAGTGTTTGGCATGTCTACTCGCTTTCCATAGCCATGAATGAATGTGATGGATGAATGTACGTTTCCACTAGTCCAACGCTAGTAGGAATTCATAGAATGGGCTAGTCCAACGCTAGACCCAATAGGCCGTCCCCTTTTTGTTGGTGCATATTTGCATGTTCACTACATTTCATGCATTTTTCTTAGTTTTTATCATTTGGCATGCTCCTCGAACCCCTTTTCCCCTCATTTTAGGATTTTTGCACCTCATGCTAGTTATAGGGTACATTTGCTTGAAGAGTCCCCTTTCGATAAGGGAAACGAGCGAGTGTGGCTACAAAATAGCCTTAGCACGCTAGTTCTCTCTTCTAATCAAAGGGAAAATTAAAATCACAAAGTTAGGACTCCCCGTTCCCGTCTTGATGCATTCCTATAGGATTCATGCATTTTACTCATTCGCTATCACATACACTTCTAATTTATATTCTAACCTTTTTTTTACCTTTTCACTTCACACTATTTTTGCACGTTTTCACTCAACTACTTACACTTTATAATATCACTCGCACACATGCACTTTATGTTATCTCGCATACATTTTTCACATTATTACTTTACTCATCTTACCTTGTAAATACATTTGCACACCTCCACTTACATCCTATTATTTTTATTACTTTTCTCACCTTCACACAAACTCACATTTTTACATGGCATGCATTCCATTCATTTTTACGTCATTTAGGATTATGTGTGACCTCTCCAAAGGATCATTATTGGGCTTCACAATTAATGTGATTGGCACCACTCAACCTTTGAAGAGAAATTTCCCCCATGTCCCCCTAGGTCTAGGTTTTTGTATTCATATAGTCATATCCAACACGCGATACATACCTTGAGTAGAATAATTTGGAAAAGTGGGGCTAAGTCACGCAACTAGCTTTGGCTAGGGTAAGGGAGTGCCTTAGGCTTTGCCTTTGCCTTCTCCCTTATCAAATGTGACCCCCGATCCCTTTCTTTGGTTGCGTAGACCCAAAAGTTCTTTAAAAGGGTTTATTCGCTTTTTCGATCAAAAACAAAAATCATTTTTTGGTTGACTTGGTACACCCTAACTCTATACCAAGTGGCGACTCCATTTTTCATACAAAAACCCTTTTTGAACTTTATTTGGCCAAACCGTCGCATTTCACAATCCCACGGCCTTTATTTTCACTTTCACACGTTCACACACACTACACACACCACTTCCACACACATATCACCATTTCAAAAGTGGGGTGCGACACTGGCTGAGGAAATAATGAAGCCCTGATGGCTGGAAAAGTAAGCAAATTTAGGGGAAGTGCTGTCCGAACTTTTAAAGGACTTGTTTGCATTGAGTTTGTGATCTAAGACTTGGATTTGAGCAAGGCATTGTTATATGATGGATGATTTCTGAGCCATGGAGGTGAGTGACCTCAAACTATTTTCAAAGTTATTTATGAACCGTTTCCTGCATTATTTACTTTTGAACTGTTTCCAAAGTTACTTTTGTACCGTTTTCTTGCATTATTTACCTTTAAACTGTTTCCAAAGTTACTTTTGAACTGTTTTCTTGCATATCATGCGTGCTTGCATATGAGTGTTCCTTATTTGCTATATTTTCTTGATTTCATGACTTGTATTATTGATTGATAACGTGTTAAGTGTTTTGAATGATTTCCAAAACGAGCTTTCTAGGCGAGTGTGTACTTTATCGCACTCGACCTAAATAACTGTGCAATTTTCAAGGATTTAATTATTGAAATGCTAGTTGCGCATGATGTAAGCCTTTTGGGCTGAACTGGCCATTGCCCCTTGTTACCGGTCGTCTCGAACCAGAAACGGTCTCGGTCGGGCGATTAAGGACTTGGGTGAACGTTTGGTATACTCGAGTATTACCTTTGTAGGTTGGTGGAGGTTGGTGGAGTCTGGTGAATGAAATGAATGACCAAATGAGCGAGGCATTTATTTATAAAAGAAACGAAAATGCATTTTTCAAAAGTTTGAAGGAAGGAAGAAATGTCAGGAGAACGAACGTATCTTTTTCATGAATGTTACTATCGCTTTCCATTGTAAATGTTTCTTGAATTATTGATACTCCATATTTACTGTTTTGCAAATGTTGTATTTGTTTCTGGACTTATCATTTGATTTATGACATCATTGATATATGACATCATTGAAATGAACTATTGTAAAATCGATTTGATTACTGATTTTTCTGGTTACTCGCTGAGCTTTTAGCTCACCCCAAAAATATTTTATTCCCCTCCACAGGGCTCGTGGCGAAGGAAGGCTTGTTGTGATTTTATTGTTATGGAATTCCTCTTGTATAAGAATTGGGATCATGGATCAGAGTGGCGCAGTGGAAGCGTGGACGCTTCGCTTTTGATATGAAAATGTTGGAACATTTGAGTTATATTTGAGATTTATCTTGTATTTATTTGAGGACTGTAGTGAACGACTGAGTCCCGGTGAGAGTTGGGCAGGCGGCCGCCGAACCCTTTGGTTCGCCTTAGGGGGAGGTGGGGCCGTCACAATAAACACTTACCAAATGTACCATGAATGTTCCTTAGCCTTTGCCTATGCAAATGAACCAAGTTTGAAGGAATTTTCTAGGCCAAATGTTTGGAAATGAAGAACGAAAAGCTCAAGGCAGTTTTACCTTAGGAATTTTTCGAAACTTTAGTTGGTTGGTTGACTACCTTCCCGAAGGAATTTTTTCATGAAATTTGATAGAGGGATACCCTTTATATAGGAGTGTTATACTGCCAAATTTTGTACCAATCCAAATCCGTTTCGAAACCTAACTAAAGTCCCAAAGTCGGAAACTCAAATCTGGAAATTTGTTCAACAGTTTTGAATTTTCCCAAACTTTGAGCTACCGTATCTCGGTGCTCGAAACTCCGATTCTTGATCTGCTTATTCTGTTCTAAACCTTGCTTGAAACTCTAATTAATTTACAAATTTCAGAGGTTGGTTCGTAACGTGTGAATTTTTCCGAATTTCCAAAGTTAGCGAAAAACCAACCCCGACACAACCTTAAGTACTCTGAAACAGTAACTTTGAGCCCATTTTTGACTATCTTCCATTTAGAATCATAGAAAAGTGTCTTCTAAGAACTTTTAGTACTTTCAAAGAGTTTTCCAACGGTACCAAGTTTTCCAATTTTAGACTTGTAGAGAGTGAGATATGATTTTTCAAAGATTGCTTGTTAAATCTGGAATTTTCTAACTTAAAGGAAACTAAGGGTTTCGAACTCTCCATTTTCCTTCAATATCATTTGATCGTTTTACATTTGATTTCAGATTTGTCTTGTGTTTTAAAACCCCACTTTTGAGCCTCGAGTTACACGAACTCTTAGACTCGTCTCCGTATTAATTTCTTAGATTGTACTAGTGTACAATCTTCCTCGATAATTAGAGTGATATTGAGTGGTAGTTGATTATTGTTTGCTCAGGCGCCCGAGGGGATCTTCAAGAGGAACTCAGAGCGGACGCCTAAACGCTTGCTAAAGAGCTCACTTGCTTGCTTTGAATTAGGTGAGTGTTCCATATAGGAATACATAATTGAATAAGTCTAGGACATGCTTATTCATGATTATTAAGTGTTAAGTACTATGTGTTAAGTATTTACCACACTCATGCCTATTTAAGAAATGTATACTTGAATTGCATATTTACATGAATTGGTTAAATGATTAACCATATCAAATGACCCTAAGAACTCGGTACCTGCTTAACTTGCTAGATTGCTTGCTAGCCTACTTGGTTTTGAAAAATAGAGTTGAGTGTGTACTTTATCGCACTCGTTCTCTTTTGGGATGAATAACTCATGCTTGGAAATGCTCGAATAACATGACTTGGTATGCTATGGTTGCATACGTCATTGGAGTGAATCTCCTCGACTCTCACATGGTAAAATGGGTTAATGGCCAATAGTGGCCTATTAATATAACAAATACTTGTCAATAAACTGAGACTACTCAACCGTTAACCATTAACCGTGAACCGTTTATCAAATCACATGACTACCTGATTACTTGATTATCTGTTTACTCGATTTCCAATTTACATGATTATGTGATATCCGTGAATTACATGCTCCCATGAAATCAACTTGTATTGCTTACGTGCTACGTGCTAAGTATCTACTTGATTACTTGATGATCATGAATCACATGTTATATGAAATTGTCCATCATTTTAAGGCGAGTGTGTACTTTATCTCACTCGACCTACTAATATGATAAATTTTTACGGTTCGTCGAGTTACTTGATTACTTGTGCATGTTGTAAGCTCTACGCTGAACTGGGCCCTGCTCATGGTTACTAACCTACTCGAGCCAGGACTGGGCTCGGTCGGGTAGGTTGGAACCTTGGGACACCGTTTCGGTATACTCGAGTATTACCACTGGAGGGATAAGGCGATAGCCAGACACTACCGTGGGGATCCGGAAGTTATAAGGTGCAGTTGACCGAGATGGTTCACCGAAATTCCGTATCCTTCAATATGTGTTTATTTCTGCATAATGATAATTGTTTCATGCTAATATGCTAATGTGCAATCCTGAGCCATACTTGTGATATGCTCAAAATGCTCGTACCATGATAAGTGTCTCATGTACCTGTCTCATGTTAATGCTCCATACCTGTGACATGCTTAATTACTAGTACCCGTAATAAGCCCAAATCACTCGTGAACTATACGTGCCAATGTCTTGAACCATGATAACGGTCTCATGATAAATGTTTCAAATTACCCGTATAATGATTATCGCCTCATGATAACATGCCATGTGTAACCATGAACCATACATAGGATATGCTCAACTTACTTGATTTATTTGAACTGGTAGAGTGTCTTGGAACCTCACTGGGCTGTGTAGCTCATACCACGTTGTGGATTTCTTTTTCAGGGTTAGAGACCAAGAGTGCTCGTGAGTAGTACTAGATTGTCTTCTTTTGAAGACTTTAAGTTGTATTATAACGGATGGCTATTGTACATATTTCGCTGGGTTGTATTTAAGCTTGAAAGCTATCTAATTGTAAGTGTGAGATATTTTGGAGTACTTTAATTATGTATTTGAAGTATTATTGAAGTATTCCGAGCTTTTGAATGATGGATTGTAGTGAGTCCTGGCGAGAGCTGGGCAAGCGTCCCGCGGATACCCTTTGGTTCGCCTTAGGGAGAAGTGGGGGCGTCACATGTTCCCTTGCTTTAATTTTGAATTTTGTTGCTCAAATGGCTGCAAAAATGCTTGCTATATGTTGTATTGTGTGTATAAAAATTATCTTTCAAAAATTGTTTCCATTAGTTGGGTAAAACTTGAGTTTTGAGAAAAGAACGAAAACTGGAAAAGTTGCCAGGCCAGCCGACCAGGAGCTCTTTGACTAAACATAAATCTTTGTAAAAAGGTCAAACTCAAGTGCCGTTTATAGCATTTGAGAATAGACACCAAAGTAACGGTATAAAATTCCCCTGCTAATTTGTTTTGAGTGAGCCGTAGTGAACCGGCAAAGTGGACTGATATACTTTACCTGTTTACCCGAGAAAATTATATGGCTGTATCTTGTGGCTCAATTTCGTCCATCTTGTGAAAAGAATTTGAACATGATTTCTTCTAATGATTTATAGAATTTTGAATCTTGTTTTCAACGCCATAAACCATTCCCAATTTGGACTTGTGTAGCATTAGTTATGGCTTGATTTCGAAATTGTAAATTGTGTCTAAGCTTTATGACTAAAAATCCGTGGAACAAGTTGCAAAAAACAGTTTTCTTAAAACTATTGTATCTTGGTGTTGGAAAATCTGAATTGAGTTCCACATGTTATATTTGAGACTTGACTTGAAGTTTTTTCTATGTTATAAATTTCAGAGGCTAATTCAATTCCTGTGAATTTTGCCGAATTTTCAAACTTTACTGAAAATCAAGACTGTTTCTACCCTGTTTTAATAAAACAAGAAGTTTGAGCTGAGATTTGAATGATTTCTGATTGGAATCGGGGAAAAGTGTCTTCTAAAAAGTTTTAATACTTTGAATCTAGTTTCCAATTTTTGGACTTATCGAACTTAAGATATGATTTTTGAAGTGTTGTCGCATAAAGCGGGAAATTTCTAGTTTCCAACAAAATGAACTTTTGAGAACTTCCAACTTCCTTTTGAAATTGATAGTCCGTTTCAAACTTGATTTCATGGATGATACAAGTTCTCTTGTGACTTTAAACCTTCATTTTTGAATCTCGATTTTCGATGGATTAAAACACTTTTGAGGTGTTGTCCTAAGTTCTAAGTAAATGAATTTTCTTCCTCGTATGCCAAGTGACCTAGGATATCCGTGAGTGATGGTTGTTTAATATTTCTTTAGGTACTCAAGAGTGGTTCGAAAGGAATTCTGCCGAAGAACTTTAAAGGAATTTCTTGCTCACTTGCTTTTGAAATTAGTGAGTGCCAAGTGCATGACTTGTTGCATAATACTTGAACTACTTCTTGTTGAATGTGTGAATTGGACTTGTTGAGACGAGTGTGTACTTTATCGCACTCGTTCTCCTTTACTTGACTTGATAATTGTTCTGCTCGTACATGACAATTATATCTGTGATTGAATTGGCGTCGATTTGAGAGCAATCTCATCGACTTATACTTGAACTTGTGGGGACGCCCAAAACTAATGGATAGCCATTCAACTCAAGCCAGCAAGGGTTTGGTTGAGGAGTTTGGTGAATCTTGGACATATACTTGACTTGGATATACTCGAGTAATATCAAACCTTGTTTGACATTCGGGCCGGTAGAGGGTGTTATGGTAGACGGAAATTCGATGAAAAGTAGGGTTTTACGGACTTGATACTTGCTCGGTTGACGGAGTGTCAACACTTGAAATTTTGGATCAAAACCTTGGCAAAGCAGTGCGGAGTTAGCTCCTGAGAGCTTTCGTATCCTTTAATGATTGTGTTTTGTTTTCTTTTGTGAATTACATGAATATTATGACTACATTTCTTTTATAAGTTTAATACTTGCTTACTTGCCTGTTTTTTTTCTTGGCCTCACTGAGTGTTAGCTCACCCCCATAAGTTTGTTTTCCTTTGCAAGAACTTGAAGTGGAAAGATTTTGGAGAAACTGGCTTTGATTGTCTTTTGGTCCAATTGAGGATGTAAATGATTTAGTCAACTTTTGGTGGTTGTATTTTTGGGAAAATTTGATGTAACTTTTGGAAATATTATGATGTAGAATTGGATGACTATTGAAAGAAGCGACTTTTCTTTATATTAGTTTTCTTACTGGTTGTTTAGTTCTAAGTTATAAATCTTGACTTGTATCGAGTCCGGACGAAAGCTAGGTAGGCGGCCCAACAAAATCCTAGGATTTGTGTGACGGCCCTACCTCCCCCTAGGGCATACCCCAGGGTTTGGCAGACCGCCTGCCCAGCTATCGCCAGGGCTCGTTCACTCTTAACAAATAAAATAAGATATAACCTCAAGAATAAGTGAAATAATAGTTCCCAAACTTGGAACATGTACTTATATTTATATCTTTCCCAAACATTCATACAATCCCAAATATAACAAAAGCTGTAAATTCCAGATACATTCAACCCTAACCGAGCAAGAGCGTGAGTACAATCGTAAAATTTCAAAAATTAGACTATGCTAGCCTGTACCAATCTCACGCCTCGCTCGTACCCCCTGTAAGGAAAACAAATGGCGTGAAATTAGCTAAACGCCCAGTGAGGTTCCAAATAGCAAGTTGACCATTATTTAAAAGTACAAGTATCAACGTTTGTGGAATAATGTGGTACAATCTTCTATTTCAGACGGTGGTGTAGGTTCAAGTTGTGAACCAAGTTTGTGAACCGAGCTTGCGAAGCAAGTTCAATTTCGTTTCGTTCGCTCGAGGAATTTTGTGAGGTCACTGGCTAGTGAGGGTGATAAGGTGTTAGGTGGGAGTACAAGTGGAGTTTTACGGACCTTATTTGTGGTCGACGGAGTGTCGACAGGAGGTCACACATGGAACATGATGTGGTTTTGGATCCAACCTATATCCTTACTTGTGTTGTTATTTATATATTTTTGATTTGACATTTTTGTGATGTAATTGTTTATTTTAATTTGAAATTTACGATTTTACTCCTGTTTACTTACTAAGCATATAGCTTACCCCTTTCCCTTTGTTTTCCTTAACAGGGACCGATGCGGGGAACTTTTGGCACTATCACTAGAGTAGTTAGGCTTGGTTTGTAATAGCCGGACAACTAAGATGTTTCATCTTGTTTTGGTGATCTGTATAAAGACCCCTTTTTGGGTCTACTTTCTACTTTTGAACACTAGCATAGGATGATGTAGTAGTTTGGATAACTCCTTTTGAGGAAGTAAATAGAACTCTTTTGGGGTTGTGTATATTGTGAATAGTACGTTTTTGGGTTTATTTAGTTTTTATTGCTTTGTGTTTTGAGTTCTGGCGCGAGCTAGGCTGGCATCCCGCCGATACCCTCGGGTTCGCCCTTGGGAGAAATGGGGGCATCACACACACTCTCTCCCCCTTAAAAGAATTTCGTTTTCGAAATTCTAAACTTTGCTCGCACAAAACTTGATGCTACAGGATTTTTCTCCAATTTTCAAGTGGCTTTTTCTCACTTATAATGCTAACACACACTTACCTCAAGTGCAATCAAGATACAGACCCTTATTCTAGTGCACTCCACTATTTGGTACTCAAATATAAGAATCCATAATAAGATAATTCACATCTCGAGCCGGCCAGTCCCAAGGGTTAATCACCCCTATTAGAGATTCCTACCTGACGTACATATCTATCCATGATAAGGGATTTCAACTTATAACAGGCATGATTCACCACTTGGCCCAAGCGCACTCCGCGCAAAGACCATGCGAAGTAGCTCTGATACTATCTGTGACGGCCCCACCTCCTCCTAGGGCATACCCCAAGGTTTGGCGGACCGCCTACTCACCTCTTGCTAGGACTCGTTCACTCTTAACAAATAAAATAAGATATAACCTCAAGAATAAGTGAAATAACAGTTCCCAAACTTAGAACATGTACTTACATTCATATCTTTCCCAAACATTCATACAATCCCAAATATAACAAAAGTTGTAAATTCCAGATACATTCAACCTTAACCAAGCACTAGCGCGAGTACAATCGTAAATTTAAAAAATTAGACTATGCTAGCCTGTACCAGTCTCACGCCTCGCTTGTACTCCCTGTAAGGAAAACAAATGGCGTGGAATGAGCTAAAAGCCCAGTGAGGTTCCAAATAGTAAGTTGACCATTATTTAAAAGTACAAGTATCAACGTAGCAAAATAGCGAGCAGAAAAGTTCATAAAAATGAGCGATAACACTTCAAGTAGCAAATCTCAAACTGAGCGAGTATAAAGTTTTTCAAAAGAAACAAATAATCCGATAAGCAATAATCATTTCAAAGTATAAGGATTTGGATGGCTCTCAGGAGCCAAATTCCCATTACATCACCGGAGGTTGATCAAGTAACAGTTGACACTCCATCAACTTTCAAGTAAGTAACCAATCCAGTAGAGTACCACTTAAACTACTCTCGATCCACCATCCAAACCCCCTACTGGGCCCAAAATCCTCAATAAACACTAGTGGTACTACTCGAGTATACCGATTAGTTGAGGAGATATCACTCCACTCGATAAAACAAAAGACCCAGGGTTCGTTACCCAATCGACCAAGCCCTTGCCGGCTCGACTCGAGTAACTTGCCACAGGGTTTCTGGAATTCCAAGAAGTGCGCACCTTATACACAAATTTCCATTGCAACAATAAATAAGTATATATCATATTAGGGCAAGTGCAATAAAGTACACTCTTGCCCGATCAAACAAATTACATATCATTAAATCACATTGGTCAAGTATTGAAAACAAGGGTCCAATTCAATCAGGTATTTGGAAGCACTCACCAAAGGTCTAGTGCCTCTCAAATGTCACGTTCAGGTCCAACTCCTTGGTTGGCGTCCAAATCTGCGATAAAATATCATTGGCGAATGTAAAACTCTCTAGAGTTCGAAACATAGGAGTTTCGCTTCAAGAAAATCAAGTAAATGCAACTCGTTTAAATAGTATTCAAGATACTTATCAAATTCCAAAAAATTCATGCTCGTTCTTAAAACTTTGAAACTTTGAAGCAATTATACTTTGAAATACCATTTGAGTCGAAAAAATGGAGAAAACGTATTTCTATTAGTCATAAATTTCATTTTTTCAAGGGTACAAGTTTCCGCCGAATTCTAACTTATATACCTCGATAAAAGAAGACGCAAATATCCTAGATGGTTCAAATGGTATTCGTCCTCAAATCCTTACCTAGTTCTCACGTGGAAATTTGGGCAGCACGCCCTTTATATTTACTTATTTCCAGCCATTTATGACTTCATTCTTTTCCTCAATTAGTTCCAAAGTTACACACAGATAATCTCATTACATAGTCATTCAATGGCTCAAAATCATCCAAGCACAACACAAGTATAATAATCCAATCAGAAATCAAGTTTTGAAAGCAAAAGGCTAAATGGCAGATTCGACATCTTATAACATTTTAGTCACAACTGGAGTTACGTTTATCGGATTGGTGTGAACTTTAAACTATTTTGAAGCTAAGACAAAGGCTACAACTTTCATGAAAACCACTCAATCCAGTTCACAATTGATCTAGGTCAAAAGTACAGATTACAGAACCAGAAGATCCTTGTCAGTACGGTTGTCAACTCTGAATTCAAATGAAAATAACTCAGGCTACACAATTCCGTTTGAGGTGTTTTTGGATGCGTTGGAAAGCTGAAACATAGGCTAAAAGTTTCATGTTTTGGCCAAAGGCTTAATTGATACGGATCAAGGTGAAAAAATGCAGCCAGAGTGATGATATGTCAAAACTGTCCGCAAAACTATACCTATGGCAGTCAAGGGTATTTTTATCATTTCACATGCTACAGTGCTCATATTGAGTTGAAATTTTACAGACAGCAATAAAACATTTCCTACAACTTTCATGTTTTAGCCTAAACCCAATTCAGCCTCTATCATACACGAATAGAACTGGTCAGAACAAAGCATTTGAAATTCTTAAATCTAGAATTTAATGCATTCAAGGTATAAACTTCACATTTCTAGTTAGAACCACTACTTCAACTCCTTATCTAAGCTTATTCACATCATATTCTATGTAAACAAGTAGAAATACAGCTGAACAATTCAAAACCCTAACTCACAAATCCACCACAATCATCAAAACTACTTACATAGCTATCATTAACCAAGAATATGAGTTGCTACACAACTTAAGCAAGATGAAGGGAAAGAAATAGGATGGATGTGACGCCCGAAAGAAGAAGAAAAGAAAAACTTTTGGTGGAAAAGGTTAGGACCAAATCTGGCCAGTTCTTAGCCGGATTGCTGGCCGAATTGTTGGTGGATTTTGAAAAAAAAAATAGATTCGCCTCTGCCTTGAATCCGACCAGATTCTGGCTGGATTGTGACGTGGCATTGCAGCAGCCAACTTTGACTAGCTGTTTTCCTTCATTCTTATCTTTGTTTTGGCTGAATTTGGTCTTCATTTTCCTCCTTGTTTGACCGGTTGTTTTGAAAGAGAAAACAAGAGAGAAAGTTCTTCATTTTCTAGCTTCAATCTTTGCTCAAATCTTGAGTTTTAACCGGTGAAATCACAAACTACTTCGTACAAGTGTATACTAAGGCGGTTTAAAGCTATTGGTGGAGTTGTTTTGGAGAAGGAAGCTCTAAGTTACTATCTTTCTTGAGTTTTGAGGTAAGTTGGATAAGAAAGTTCTCTCTTGCTTTAATAATGGTTAATTAGTGGTTTGTAGAGGTTAGATATGCTAGTTTGTGGATGATTTCATGATTTTAAGTAGGGTTTGACAAATTTCTGATTTATTAGTGAATTTTCTGATTTTATACGATAATTGTTGGTTGGTCATGGAATGATAGCTTGATATGGTGTCAAATGGAGCCTTTGTGTGTTAGTTGTGGTTGTTTGCAGAAAATTTCATATTTGTGTGAAAAATTTCAGTTTTAGGGTTTCAAATTTGGGGCTTTCTTATGGTTTGTTATTGAGCTCTTAATTGGTTAAGATTTAAGGGCATTCTGACCTTAATTAGGTGTGTTTTATAGTCTATGATTTGTGTGTGCTATTTTGAATGGATATTGGTGATTGTTGTAGGATGGAAATAAGTAAATTTAAGGGGAAATGCTGTCCAATCTTTGAGGACGTTTAATCGCTTTGAGTTTGGGTTAATTCTTGCTAGAATGAAGAGCTTGTGTGAGGGCCCGAAATTTTCTTGTTTTATTTTATTTTACTGGCTTAATTAATTATTTACTCACACGTTTTCTCCGAATATTTTATTTCAACCTTTTATTGCTCAAATACATGGAATTATGGCTCACATGTATTTTAAAAATAACTTGATTCCAAAAGTTATTTTTTTGAAAGCTCGTTAAATGAGAATAGTGAATACGTATTTGGAGACTATAGCCGATTTGAGAGTACAATGAGCTTGAAAAATTAGAGACTTGTACATTAGCCTTGAAATAGGTATTTTTATGTTTAAGTGCTCAAGTGATAGTTAGTTATATCATCGTTATAAGAATTTCTTGGAGATTTCACTTTATCGTGCTTAAATCGGGAGTCCGCGTTTTTACGCGCGCGATTAATTGAGGGACTTAAGGCCATTATTTTTAGACTATTAAGAGTGAATAATAATAGTATGAATGAAAGTGCATTAGAGCTTTAGGGCACTAGTAAAATAAACTCGAGAGGAATCGAGCACGAAACGCACGCGCGTGCGTGCGGGAGAAAGGGTTGACTTTTGAATTAATTGGAGTCATATATTTTAGCTTCTCTTGGAAGCTTCATTAGAGCCCAAAACACACTCACTTTTGCTCCCATTCCAGCCGTGCACTTCAAGAGAAAAAGAACCAAGTTTCTTCTTCAAATCTTCACTAATCCTTCACCAAATCACCTCAAATTTTAACCACACTTTGCTAAACACTTGGAGAGCACTTCGAGCTAGAACAGGAGGCTGCTCTCACGATTTTTCTTGAGCGAATAAGGACCAAAATTTTTGCCTTATTTATCTAAGTAAGTAAGTGATGATCAACCTTCAAAATCTTAACTTATGGAAGTTGTATTGCACATATAACCTCATATATTCATGTGGGTAGCTTTATTTATGTTGGATTTTGGTGAGTGGGCTCTATGAACTCCCACAATGGCTTGATGGACTGATTTGTTGTGTTTTGATGTTATTAATGTTGGATTAGTGGTTAATCTAGTGGAAATAGGTTGTATTGTTGAAGGAAAGTTCAAAGGAAGTGAAGAAGGAATTTTTTCATTTCTGCCCCTGTCCATGCCATGGCCCTTAGGGCAATTTTTTGTGGTTCTAATGACTTTTTTTTATGTATATATGTAATATAGGTTGTGTAGAAAGTTTCATCAAAAAATTACGTGATTTGGCTGGCCAAATGTTGTGATTTCGAAAGTTCCTTCAAAAGTGCTTTAGATTCAAATGAGTCTATTAGAGTCAAGAGCTGCAAATCTGTAAAAGAGATTTGGGATAAATTTAGAGAAATCCATGAAGAAAGTGAGAATGTGAGAGAATAGAAGAAGTCCATTCTGGTCACTAAGTATGAATCTTTTAAGATCGAACCTCATGAAAACATTGACAAGATGTTGTAAATTCAATGATCTTATTAAGGATTTAGAAGTGTTTGAGAAGGATTACTCTCTAGGTGAGAAAAATAGAAAAATTCTGAATGTTTTATCGAAGGATTGGGAGAGTAAAATGACTGCCATTGAGGAAGCCAAAGATCTAAATATCTTACCTATTGAATCTCTTATTAATTCACTGACTTCTTATGAGTTAAAACTCAAGTCCAAGGTACAGAAAGAAGAAGACACAAAAGTGAGAAAGAATATTGCTCTGAAGGCTTCAGAAGATGAAGATGATACAGCCTCTCTTGATGGAGGTGACATGGGAGGTGATGATAGTGATATTGCACTCATTACATGAGGCTTCAAAAGAATACTCAACAAGAGAAGATTTAGAAAAGGTGAACCTAGCAATTCCTTTTCAAATCAATCCAACAACTTGAGAACAAAAGGAAGCTAGAGTTCAACAAAAAGCAAACTGATAAGTGTTTTGAATGCGGCCAACCTGGACACTATGCAAATGAGTGTCCAATGAAGAAAAAGAAGGAGAGCAAGGTTGAATGAAAACCAAAATTCAACAATTTTCAAATCACCTGGAATGACTGCAATTCAGAAGGTGATGTCGAAGAAGACGAGGAATCTGCCCAAGTTGCTTTCATGGTCATTGGTGATGAAGAGGTAACCACGTGTAACTCTCAAACTGATAGTGATAGTGAATCTGATGATGATGTCAATTCATTTTTGGAAAAAATGCATAACAGTTTGAAAGAATCCTATGTTAGAAACAATGAACTAAAACAGAAAATTAACTTTCTAATACAAGACAATGCAAGCCTTTTTTGACAAAATAAATGTTTGAGAAATGAAAATGAGAACCTGAAAAGGATTGAAAATGATCTGCATGCTGAATTTGATAGAAAAACAAACTTCTGTGACATGCTAAAAAATGAATAAAGTAACTTGAAAAGAAGAATGGATGATTTTAGTCAGATGCTTCAACATAAAAAATAAAACTATTTTCAAAGAAATAACGCAAACCTTATTTTGGTACTCATCAGTTAAGGCTGAATCACAATGCAAATGAGTATGCTATCCATAGAAAAATGCAAGTCAGATTTATTAAACCTATTCATTTGAATAATTCTTTAACTGAGTGTAGCTTCTGTTGTCAATTTAGTCACATAAAAAGCAATTATTATGTTAGGAAAAATATGAGGAATGGCATGAGATACATGTAGATGGTTAGACATAATGCTAACTCTCAAGGACCCAAAAACTAAAGGGTACCAAATATTATCTTGTGGATCTTTGTGTAGGTGAACCTAGTGAACATTGTTAAAGAATCAAAGTGGTTCATAGATAATGGATGCTCAAGACATATGACTGGTGATACATCACAGTTCATCAAAGTCAAGCCAAAGGCAAGCGGAAAGGTAACTTTTGAAGATGACAACAAAGACAAAACTGTTGGAATTGGTGATGTTGGTAAGAATGGTCAAACCTTTATTCACAATGTTCTTTTAGTTGACAATTTAAGCTACAACTTGTTAAGTGTTAGTCAATTGTGTGACAAGAATCTGTTTGTATTATTTAAAAAGTATGAATGCCTTGTTCTTGACTCAAAATTCAACACTATTTTCAAAGGAAAAAGAGTAAATGACATTTATGTAGTTATCCTTGAAAAAGTTGATTCCTCTAGTTTTAGTTGTCTCAAAGCAGCAAATGAGGACCCCTGGTTGTGGCATAGAAGGCTTTGCCATTTTAATATGAATTTTCTAAAAGAAATTTTCAAAAAGAAGTTTGTTAGAGGGCTTCCAAAAATCAAATTTGAAAAAGATCGAATCTATGATGCTTGCCAATTTGAAAAATAAGTCAAGGTATCTTTTAAACCCAAGAAATGTGTTTCTACTAGCCTCTAGAACTTTTACATCTTGATCTATTTGGTCCTACTCAAACCACAAGCCTAGGTGGCAAAAGATTTTGTTTTGTTGTTGTTAATGATTATTTTAGATACACTTGGGTGGTGTTTCTTGCACACAAAGATGATGCTTTCAAAAACTTTGTTTCACTATTTGCAAAAGGTTCAAAATCTGATTGGGTTGAAAATCATCAAAATAAGAAGTGACAATGGCTCAGAATTTCGTTTCTGTGATTTTTCAGAATTCTGTGATAACAATGGTATTACACATGAATTTTCTATTGCAAGAGTCCCCCAACAAAATGGGATTGTTGAAAGAAAAAATAGAACTCTTTAAGAGGCTACTAGAACCATGCTTAGTGAATGTAATTTACCAAAGTATTTTTGGGCTGAAGCCATAAACACAGCCTGCTATACAATGATTAGAGTACTTTTAAAACCAATTTTGAACAAAACTTCCTATGAACTAATGTTTGATAAAAAAAAGTCTATTATTGGATATTTTAAAGTTTTGGTTGCAGATGCTTCATTCTAAACATCAATGAATATCTTGAAAAGTTTGATAAAAAAATCTGATGAGGGAATTTTCTTGGGATATTGTGAAAGTAAGAGAGGTTTTAGAGTCTATGATCGTAGGACTCTGGTTATAGAGGAAATTATACACATTACTTTTGATGAATCTAATGGTGACGTTTCCATGAGTTGTGATGAAGATGATGCAGGTGTTCAAGAAAAACTAAAGAAGCTAACAATCATTGACCAAGGCACTGCTTCACCAGAAAATAATTCAAAGGAAGATGAAACTCAAGACAGTCCAGCTTGGGAAAACAACGACAGAGACACTACCACTCCGAATGATCTTCCAAGAGCCTGAAAATTTGTCCAAAACTATCCTATGGAACTCATCATTGGTGATCCATCCAAAAAGGTCAGAACACGTTCCTCATCTAGACAATTAATAGATAATTTTGCATTGGTCTCACACTTTGAGTGTGAGAACCCGTAATTTTTTTTTTCATTTTTAGGTTTTATTCGGGTTAATAGCTTGTTTTCTGCATTTTCTTTATTAGGAAAATTTTCTAGATAATTTTTATGCGTAAATATAGTTTTAGATGATTTTTCTAGTATCGAATAGTTTTTGAGAAATTAAGAGCGTATACCGGAAGTGGGACCCACTACTGCGAAAACTTCGGAAAAATTCGGCCAACTAGGTTAAGTTTTGGATACTGGAATTAATTTACCGGGGGTTAAAAGATAATTAGAGGGTGCTATTTGGATTGGTGTGAGAGGAAACAAAAAGATAGAGATGCATTAATGATGGTGACAAGTGTCACCATAGGGTTGGTAGAAACTTTTGACTACTATTCCATGTCTTACCATTTGACTTAATAAACTAAAAATTTACCAAAAATTGATCCATTTCCTAGCTCAAGTGGCCGGCTCTCTCAAGGAAGGAAAGAAAGAAAACCTCTTCAATTTCTTGATTCCCTCTTGCTCAAATCCAATCACTCAACCATCTACTCTTGTTTTTTATCCATAGAAAACCTTAAGGGAGTGTTTGTGAGTTGTTTTGTGGAGTTACTTGGAAAGCTAAGAGGACTAGTTGCTCTCTTTCTTGTCTTGCTAAGGTAAGTTGAGAAGGACCCCTCTCCTCCCTCTAATGATGTTTAATCCATGATTAGTGGTAGTATAAGATGCAATTTTATGGATTATATCTTGATTTGTGGTTGAATTGATGAAGTTTTGTAATTATTGGGGATTTTTCTGTTTTCATATGAATATGATTATGTGGTAATGTATGATGATTTGAAATGATATTTAAGGAAGCTAGAAGGTGGAAAAGTGGTAAATTGCAAGCAATTTCTGTTTTGGAAGAAAAATTGGAAAGTTAGGGTTCTTTGAATTACATTCTGCCCGGTTTTGTAGCTTATAGTTAGAGGCTGAATTGGCCTTGGGTTAAAACATAAAAGTTGTAGGGAATGATATTTTAGAGATTCTTACAAAATTTCAGTTCAATCGGAGTAGCGTAACTTGAGAAAAGATGGAATTACCCTTGCTGCCCTGGTTTTACCCGAAATTGAGAATTGCTTCTGTAATGGGTTGTTTTGGTTGAGAATGCTTCTGAATTGGTTGTTGAGGTCTTCTGATGAAATGTAACCCTGTTCCTTAGATTTCGGCTGGCTTTGGAATTTCTGGATTTGGACTTAGGTAGGCTGACCTATGATGTTTGAACCAGAATGCGTTCTGTGAGTCTGTTTTTCCGGTTCTGGTGTAGTAGATTGCATTTTTTACCTGGTTACACTCAAAACTGGGCTGAGTGACCTTCTGTAATATTGTAGCCCTATATTTTAGCTTCGAAACGGTGGATCTTGGACCTTCATCCGATAATTGTAGTGCCATTGGCACCAAAACCGCAAAATGACTTCAAAAACTGTTTTTTTCAAGGTTAAAGCTAGTTCCATTTCCGGATTTTTCTGGTTTCGTCTAATGCTTATGTATGCTTATGGAACCTTATTTTGGTATACTTGGCATTGGTTTATGACTCGTTATCGAGTCTCATTGTACTTGTTTGCATGTTTTAGGGCGTGATGGTGGTTCACGACGCTCCTTTGACGGGGTTGCATGAAATGTCATTTGCAAGCTTGGTGAGTGTACTACTCACTTGTGTGTTACTATATGGCTTTGATACTTGAACTTGATGAGTTAAATGTTTATTGTACCATTGATATTGATTGAAGTGAGGGTGTACTTTATCACTCTCACTTATTTCTCATGTTATTGGAATGTTATATGAAATGAAAGTACATGGCTTGGTGTCGTTTGGACGCGTATCCAACGACCATGATTGTTATCATTGAGCTCAACTCCATTGATAGTTGATTGAATCGAGCCGGCGAGGGCTTGGTCGTGACAATTAATGAGCCTTGGGGAAATGTTATATGGAATCTTGTAGTATGAGAGACTCTTGATTCTGGTATACTCAAGTAATACCACAGCGCAAGTGTTTGGAGTTCGGACCCCGTAGGGGAATGTTAGGTGGAAGGAATGGAAGTTGTGAGGCCCCAGTCCGTTCGTAAGCTGATATGAGGGTTATTCGTTGATCGGTGGGGTGGAATTAGGGTTTTAAGGCTAAGGAGAAAACCCTAACCTCGATTAGGATTGCAAACCCTAGTTCATTTTAGTAGAAAGCTTAAGTGGAGTTTGATTGTTTCACCCGTCTTTTTGATATTTTCTTTATTAGAAAATTCCCCAGATTAGTTTAGTGAGTAAATATAGGTTTTAGATGATTTTTTTAGTATCGGTTAGTTTTTGAGAAATTAAGAATGTATATCGGACGTGGGACCCAGTAGTGCGAAAAGTTCAGAAAAATTCGGCCAATTAGGTTAAATTCCGGATACTGTGTAAAATTTATCGGGTGTTAAGAGATAAGTGGAGTGTGTGAAATGATTGATGTGAGAGAGAAAAGAAAGGATAGGAGTGCATTTATGAAGTGCCACGTGTCACTTGGTGATTGGTTTTGACTTAAGAACACTATTCACTTTTTTTGACTTTTGACCAAAATTGGTTAAATATCTAAAATTTCACAAAAAAAATCACCATTTTCTTTCACCTTGTGGCCGGCTCTCTCTCTTGCCAAGAAGGAAGAAAACTTCTTCAATCTTCAAGCTTTCCTCTAGCTCAAATCATCCAAATCAATCACATAAACTAGTTTCCATTCCATACAACTTTTCCATTTGGTGTTGGTGGTGAGTTTGGTGAAGTTTTTGGAAGAGCTAAGGTGGTCTACAACTCCTCTTCTCTTGTTTCTTAGGTAAGTGATGATTGCCTATTCCCTTACACCTAATGATGCTTAAATTGTGCCTAATGGTAGTGATAGTGAAGCCTTTTGTGATTTATTTCTTGATTTGAAGTGATTTAGTGAAGTTTTTATTTTTTTGAGGAATTTTCTAGTTTATTGTGATCATGGTGTTGTGGTTGTTTATGATGGTTGATAATGAGGGGTTATGACTCTAGTGGATGTGAATTGTTGATAATTGCAACCAATTTTGGATTTGGATTGAAATGTTAAATGTTAGGGTTTCAAAACCCCTAATTCTGTCCGGTTTTGGATCATAGGGTTAGAGGCCGAATTGGACTTTGCTTAAAACATGAAAGTTGTAGGTATTGATGTTCTTGAGGTGCCTGTAAAATTTTAGGTCATTTGGATTAGTGTAGAGTGAGATATGTCAATTTTACTGTTGCTGTTCTGGGTTGATCAGAATGCGAAAACTTCACTTGTATTTGGCTATTTTGACTGGAATTACTTTGGATTTGGATGTTGGTGTCTTCTGATGAAATATAGAGGAATGTCTTAGCTACCATATGCCTTTGGAATCAATGCATTTGGACTTGTATAGACTAAGTTGGACACATTACAGTATTATGTGATTTGCAAACCTGTTTTGGTAATTCTGGTTTCGTATTTTGCATATTTGACCTAGTTGTGTTAGGATTTGAACTGAGTGGCCTTCTACATTGTTGTAGCCCTATTTCTTATCTTCGAAACGGTGGGTCTTACACCCCCATCCGATAACCGTAGTGAATTTGGTGCCATTACCGCATATTGAGGCCAAATACGGTTTGTGATCCTGTTTTGCGATTCTGGTATAGTGTCTTGCATTTTTGACCTTGTTGCATTCAAAATTGGACAAAGTTTCCTTCTTCAACATTGTAGCCCCTTAAGTCTTGGATTTTCCTGTAAATTTTCAGGTTAAACGGATTAGTATATCCTGAGCTATAAACGAAATACTCAGACCTGTTTTGACCGTTAAATTCTGTTACTTTTTTTTTTTTTTTGGAAAGTTTATGACTGGAACTTTGGCTTCACATTTGACTGGGTTACAAGCTGTTTGGGCTTGCGACCAAAACACCAAACTTATAGCCCTATATCAGAGCTTTCTAACGCCCTTGGAATTTCATGAATCGGATTTATAAAACCTGAGATATAGCCGAGCAAACAAGGCCTGCCCGTGAAAATGACCATTTTCTGGTCAGATCTGTTTTGGTCCTGATGACCAATTTCCGTTCCGAATTTGGATTGCCGACCTTCATGAAAGTTGTTCCATTTGGAATGAACCATCTAACTGCCAATTTTCAGCTCTTTTGACCATGTGTAGCATAGAAAACAGTTTGCACTCAAAACTGACCATTTGTGCATTGGCCAGATTTCGTAAGTGATTGTGTTTGGTTCATTTGGGACTGAAACCTCCTGTTTCAGTTCTGGATGTCTTCATAACAGTTGTTGTTCATCCTTTAAGCTTCGATATGGCATCCCATACGCCTTAATCCGATATTCGTAGCTCAACTTATGAGTAAACTAGAAATGAGTGTCAAATCTGCCGTTTCCGCTAACGGCCGTTTCCGTTTCCGTTCGTCATATTTACGTGCGTGCGTGTCGTTTTGCCGTTTTGCTTGTTTTAGGTACGATAGTAGCCGTTTGCGATATTATGTGACGCAATCTTCTATTTCAGACGGTGGTGAGCTGGGCGGAACTGGTGGGGCCCACTACTAGCTGTTCATTTCGATCCGACTTCGTACTTTTGCTATTTCAGTTTCTGGGTAAGTATTCAGGCCAGTTTGGTGTGTTTTCTTTGCTATGTGTTTGAGATATGTGAAAAGGGTACTTAGGCGAGGGTGTACTTTATCGCACTCGACCTAAACCCTAATTTGAATGTATAATTGTACTTGGCATATGTATATGAACCTTTTGGAACCAAAACCCTTGAGCTTGTGGCTCGGGGCGACTTTCGAGTAAAGTTTGTGAAGTTTGCAAAGTTTGTGAGTTCGTGGGCCAGATCTAAGACCTGTTTGGACTATTCGAGCCGGTTAGGGCTTGGTCGAAGTCAGTCCAACTTAGTCTGAGGTCACCAAGTTTGTAGGTTCATGTTATGAACCAATTTTGTGAATCCGGTTCACCGAGAAGGTGACCAAGTTTGTGACCCGAGCTTGTGACTCAAGCTCAAGTTTGTGATTTCGTTCGCCCGGGCAAGTTTGTGAGGTGACTGGCCAGTGAGGGTGATAAGGTGTCGGTGGGTGTACAAGTGAAGTTCTACGGACCATTGAGTGTGGTCGACGGAGTGTCGGCAGGAGATCACGCATGGCATATGAATTGGCTTTGGAGCCACCTGTATCCTTATTATGTGATGTTACTTTTCTGCTTTTGCTTTACTCTTACTGTGTAACTGTTATGTGAAATTTATGCTTTCGCCCCTGTTTACTTACTAAGCATATAGCTTACCCCTTTCCTTTTGTTTTCCTTAGCAGGGGCCGACGCGGGGACTTTTGGCTCGTACACTAGTATAGTTAGATTGGCTTGTAATAGTTGATCAGTTAGAATGTTTGTTTTTGTTTTGGTGGTTTGTGTAAGAACTCTTCTTAGGGTCTATCTTCTGTTGGTTGTGGTTATAGTGCATTAGAGTGGTTTGACTCGAGACTTTTGAAGATGTAAATATAACTTTTGGGATTGTATATATTGTATATAGTGCTCTTTCGATCCATCTCGTTTTATTGCTTTAAGTTTTGAGTCCTGGCGCGAGCTAGGCAGGCGGCCCGCCGATATCCTTGGGTTCGGCCTTGGGAGAAGTGGGGTCGTCACAGAAGTAAAGTGAAGTCTACGGTTGGTTACTTTTAAACATTGACGGATAGTCAATGAGATCTGATCAAGAATGCAAACGAGGAAAAGGGCTCTTGAGAGCCGCCCGTATGCTTTTATCATCATTATTGATCGGTGTCTTTATTTACTTTTGATGAATTGGACTGAAAAGCTTGATACATCTATGAACTTGGTTGCTTGAGTAGTATTATCTCACTGGGCAATTAGCTCACTCTATTCCTTTTGTTTTCCTTACAGGAAAATAAATACTTTTGGATTGCAATTGATATTTGGTTGTCGAATTGAGCTAGTTGGACATATCTTTTGTATCCACTTTTGAATACTTTTGTATGCCACTTTGGATTGTAAATACTAAAGTTCAAGATGTGAATGTTTGCTTGATATTTGGTTGGGTTCTGACGGGTCGGTTGCTACACATGGCCGACTCCGGATTTCTTTTTTTTTTATTTTTTTTATTTTGACATTTTGACTTGTTTACGCGCATTTGTAAGTTCCGGAACGCAATAGATCGCTCTAAACTGCACCGTTAGTCCTGGCGAGAGCTAGGCAGGCGGTCCGCTAACCCCTTTGGTTCGCCTAAGGGGAAGGTGGGGCTGTCACATTGAGCCCAAAAATATTGTTGATGCATTGAAAGATGAGAACTAGATTTTAGCTATGGAAAAAGAGTTAAATCAATTTGAAAGAAACAAGATTTGGACATTAGTTTCTAAACCACAAGATCATCTTATCATCAGCACCAAGTGGGTCTTTAGAAACAAAATGAATAACAAAAGTGAGTTAGTAAGAAATAATGCCAGACTGGTAGTTAAGGGCTACATTCAAGAAAAATGAATAGATTTTGATTAATCATTTGCACCCGTAACTAGGTTAGAATCAATTAGAATGTTTTTGGCCTTCGCATGTTTCAAGAACTTTAAATTATTTCAAATGGATGTTAAAAGGGCTTTATTAAATGAATTTATAGATCAAGAAATTTATGTTGATCAACCTCCTGATTTTAAAAATGAAATTTATCCAAATCATATTTTTAAACTCTCAAAAGCCTTGTATGGATTAAAACAAGTTCCAAGAGCTTGATATGAACGTTTGAGTGATTTTTTGATTGAAAATGGTTTTAAAAGAAGTATTGTGGATACTACTCTTTTCACTAAATAAAGTTCACGTGATCTTTTAATTGTATAAATGTATGTGGATGATATTATATTTGGTGCTACTAATGAGAGTTTGTGCAAGGATTTTTCCAACATCATGCAAAAAAAGTTTGAAATGAGCATGATGGGAGAATTAAATTTCTTCCTTGGACTCCAAGTGGTTCAAACCCAAGATGGAACATTCATCAATCAAACCAAATACACCAAGAAGCTGCTAAAAAGATTTGGAATGGAAGATTCAAAATAAGTTCGAACACCTATGTGCATATCTACCAAGCTTAACAAGGATGAAGAAAGTACAAAAGTTGATGAAAAGAAGTATAGAGATATGATTGATAGTTTGCTTTACTTAACTGCTACTAGACCTGATATTATGTTTGTTGTGTGCCTATGTGCTCATTTTCAGTCTTGTCCAAAGGAATCACATTTCAATGCAGTAAAAAAATCCTTAGATATCTAAAAGGAACCTTGAGTTTTGGCCTTTGGTATCCTAAGTGTCATGAACTTCCTCTGTGTGGATTCTCTGATGCTGATTTTGGTGGCTGTAGGGTGGATAGAAAAAGTACAACAGGTATATGTAACTTTCTTGAAAATTGCTTAGTGTCTTGGTTTAACAAAAAATAAAATGCTATTTCATTGTCTACAACTGAAACTGAATATGTTGTTGCTGGTGCTTGTTGTGCTCAATTGTTGAGGATAAAAAACACATTGAATGATTTTGATTTAGCGTATGATTGTGTGTCTATGTATTGTGATAACACTAGTGCCATCAACTTGACAAAAAATCTCATTCAACATTCTAGGACTAAGCACATAGACATAAAGTATCATCATTTCATTTGTGATCTTGTCCACAAGGGTAAAATTTGTGTTCATTATATTTGTTCTAAAGATTAAATTGCTGATATCCTCACAAAAGCCATTCCACTAGATCAATTTGTGTATCTGAGAACAAAACTGGGTGTTTTAGAAAAAATATTCTAAGATTTTTTTTTCTGGTCATTCCTTATCGGACGTCCAATGGGTTAGAACGGACGTCCGACAGTGTTCTTCATCCCTTTTCCAGAAAAGTTGTGGTTCGGACGATGGTGTCGGACGCTTCATTTCGTTTGGCCGTCTGACACTCAAAAATTGCGTCTTATAAAGAAATTCTCTGCGTCATTCAGTTCATTCTTACCCTTTTATTTCTTACCCTTTTATTACGTGTAATTGAGGTTCCTTTTTTGTGAAATAATCCTTAGATTGTACTAGTGTACAATCTTCTTGATAAGTGGGTTAATTGTGTGATTATCCACTGTTAAATTGCCAGGCGCACAAGGAGACCTTCAAGAGGATCTCACAGTGGACACTTGAACTCCCAGAAAATAATTCTTATTGAATTACTCGGTGAGTGTCAGGTGTATGAATTTGATACTTGCTTATTTGTGGTAATTGTTGGAAGTTTTAAAAATAAGGGCGGGTGCGTACTTTACCGCACTCGTTCTAATTTCAAATGAATGAATGAAATGTATTGAATGAATGAATGAAATGCAATGTTATGTCATGAATGCTTATGTCGCTGGAGTGAACCTCCTCGACTTTCAAATGAATGGGGGACGCCCAAACTCATAGGCCGTCCTTAGACTCGAGCCAGCAATGGGCTTGGTCGGGGATTTTGGCGAGCCATGAGATACATATAAGCTCGACCTAATAAGAGGTCTTGCTTGGCATACTCATAGAGTATCGCCCAATAATAGACTTGTGGGCCCTTGGGGTGTACGGTGGACAGAGGGAAGTAAGTGGGGATCTACGGAAATGGAAATACCGACCCGGTTGACAGGAGGGTCAATGCGGGAAGGTATACGAATGACATCGACAGATCGAGTGGAACTTAGCTCCTGAGAGCTACTATATCCTTGATTTGTTTCTGATTACTTTTCCTGTTTGAATGATTGATTATTGAAAAGTCATGGTTTTATTTATTAAATTTGGGATTGTTATTTGACTAAGTGCTTGCATGTGTGTTCTTGGCCTCACGAGCGTTTAGCTCACCCTATAGTTTTGTTTTCCTTAACAGGACCGAATCTTGGAAAAATATGGAGAAACCATCCGTTGTACTTTTGTTAAGACTCCTGTTATATATTTTGACTAGACCCTGGTTTGGGTTGTACTTTTGGAAATTGTAAACTTGAAAAGTTTGGGCCCTGACGTGTACTTTGAATTTAAGTCGCTTTATGATTACCCGATGTACTGGTTATACATTAAGTGACTTGTTAAGCTTGAACGCTTCCGCATTATTGTATTCATGTTGCTCTCATCGAAGTGTTTAGTTCGGTTTTAAATTGAATGGAATTGCTTGAGTCCTGGCGAGAGATGGGCAGGCGTCCGCGGATACCCTTTGGTCCGCCTTAGGGAGATGTGGGGCGTCACAAGTTGTCTCAGAAACATAAATGGAATACGTGAAGTGCTACGATTTAATTATCTACCCAGGTGACGGGGTGTCGTTACGAGAAGGTATTGATTTGAACTTGGGCAAAATAATTGAAAATTAGCTTTTGAGAGCTCCTGCCCCTACTCAAGTGTGTTTATTATAAATTGTGAATTTCTTGAACGTTATAGTTTTCACTATTGTATAAGTACTATTACTTGTGTTGCATGTTTTCTTGGCCTCACGAGCATCCGTTCACCCCGTTAGATTTATTTTCCATAACAGGAGCGGATATAGGAGGATTTATAGAGAAGTTTATTTGGTGGCTCATTTGATTAGAGTTTTGAATGTATTTGTTTAGACAACTTTTGGAAGTTGTATATTTTGGAAAAAATAATTGTAAGTTTGAAATTGTGATGTAAGATTGAATATTTACGTATGGAAATGATTTCGTACTTTTATTCCGATTTTCATTGTTAGTATTAGACTTTAAGTTTGAATTGGAATTGTCTCGAGTCCTGGCGAGAATTGGGCAGGTGTTCCGCGGATACCCTTGCGTTCGCTCTTGGGAGAAGTGGGGGCGTCACAATATTCGTGATTTTAATTTGTAAATCTTAGTCCCTAACTTTTGTTGTTTACAAAACAAATGGATATTACTAATATCTTCTCAAAGATCTTTTCAGCAATGAAGCAAAACAGGTTCAATGATTTAGTACAAAAAAAAGGGCAAAGAGTGATGAAAGCTGTCGAACGCTCGTGAAGACTGAATCGGACATCGGATATTCATTGCGCAACTTCGGACGCATGAAATACTCCACCACCGGACGTCCGAAGATATTAGATCATTCCTTCTAAACTCACTAATTTCGATCGGATGCACAACCTTAGAGCACTGGACGTTCGACAAACATTGCGACACTTCGGACACAAAACATTGGAGGTATTGAAGAAGAATTCTCAATTTCACTATCTACCTTCGGACGCATACATTGAAGGTACCGGACGTCCGAAGGAATTGAAAAAAACTTTTTGAGTTCTCTGTCGGTTGTCGAATGCAAGAAACAGGTCTATCAGAGTCTGACACTACCAATGGCTAGTTGACTCTTCAACTGCGTTCTATCCATTGGAAGCATTAATGGATGAACTTTTTGGTCTCATATAAATAGAACATGGTCAACCACTTTTATACCACTTTTGCACATTGAGAATACGAAAGATCTAGAGTAATTTTAGTGAGAACATTCTCTTCAAAGAAGATTTGTACTCTTAGTTATATAAACTTCATATAAGCTTTTGTTATATGAGATAATTACTTCAATAGTGCAGCTTTGTGAGGGTTATCCGAGTGATAGTAAAACTTCCTAACTTGACCAAGTGTGGCTTGGGGCAATGAGGAAGTGATCGTTCCTTTGTACACAAAGATTGATTGTAATTGATCTACTTAAAGAAACTTGCTCTATAAAGTAACATTCAAACTCAAGATGAGCTTGGAATTTGGTTTGATATTCTTCCACTACTACTTACTGTTTTGCAAATATAAATTGCTCATCTCTTCTACTCACAAGCAATCTTGCTTTCTTGTTAACTGTTCCATTGAGTGGTTATCTAGAAAATAGGGTAAATTTCACATTGAGCCAAAAGGTGTCTCACAACTTGATCAGTTTTTAAATTACCTAATTCACCCCCCTCTTAGGTTGTCTTCAATACTTATAATTAGTATCAGAGTTTGGTTTTCTAGAGATTAAGGTTCAAATGATTTTGGAGTAAAATGACAACCAACAATGCCATGTTTTTTAAGGACAATCTGTCACTGGACCATCTATGTTTAATGGATCAAATTATGTAAGTTGGAAGGAAAGAATGATTATTTTCTTGCAATCTATTGATATTGAACTGTGATTTATTATTAATAAAAGTCCATATAATGCCTCTATAATTGATGAAATCACTCATAGACTAAGACCAAAAATAAAAAATGAGTTGACTGGTGAAGATAGAACCCACCTTACTTTGAATGCCAAAATTATGAATGTGTTGTATAGTACTTTAGATTAAATGAATCTATTAGGGTCAAAAGGTGTAGATCTACTAAAGAGATTTGGGATAAATTTAGAGAAATCCATGAAGGGAGTGAGAATGTGAGAGAACAAAAGAAATCTATTCTAATTACAAAGTATGAATCATTCAAGATGGAATATCATGAAAACATTGACAAGATGTACTGTAGATTCAATGACCTCATTAAGGATCTAGAAGTTCTGGAAAAGGAATACTCTCTAGGTGAGAATAATAGAAAAATCTTAAATACCTTGACCAAAGATTGGGAGAGTAAAGTGACTGCCATTGAAGAGGCTAAAGATCTAAATTCTATGCCTATTGAATCTCTTTTAAATTCTCTAATCTCTTATGAGCTGAAACTTAAGTCCAAGGTACAAGAGGAAGAGGATGCAAAGGTGAGAAGGAGTATTGCTTTAAAAGCATTTCAAGATGAAGATAACTTGGCCTTCTTGGATGGAGATGATGCGAAAGTTGATGATAATGATCTTGCTCTTATCACAAGAAACTTCAAAAGAATCCTCAACAAGAGGAGATTCAGAAAGGGAGGACCCAACAATACATCTTCAAATCAGTTCAATAATGCAAGAAACAAAATAAAGCAAGAGGCTAATAAAAAGCAAGCTAACAAGTGCTTTGAGTGCAGTCAACTGGGACACTACATGAATGAGTACCCAATGAAGAAGAAGAGAGAAGGAAATGTTGAACGAAAACCTAGATTCAACAACTTTCAAATCACCTGAAATGATTGCAACTCAAACGGTGATGTTGAAGAGGAAGAAGATCTTCTCAAATGGCTTTCATGGCCATTGGTGATAATGAGGTAACTACTTGCAACTCTCAACTTAATAGTGATGATAAATGTGATGAAAATATTAATTCCTTCATTGAAAGATTGCATGATAGTTTGAAAGAATCCTATGCTAGAAACAAACAACTAAAACAAAAGATCAATTTTTTTATTCAAGACAATGCAAACCTTTTTTGACAAAATAAGAATCTGAAAGATGAAAATGATCACTTCGAAAAGAATGAAACTGTTTTACTTTATGAGCTTGATAGAAAAACAAAACTTTGTGGTTTGTTTTAAAAAAAAACAAAGTGACTTGAAAAGAAGAATGGATTGTCTTAATGATTTGCTTCAATACAAGAAACAAAACTGTTACCAAAGGAATGAATCAAAGTCTCATGAGAAAAGGTTGAATTCTAGTGCAAACGAATTTACCATTTATAGAAGAAAGCAAGTCAGATTCGTTAAATCTGTCCATACAAGTAATTCACTGACTATGTGTAGTTTTTGTTGCCAAATTAGCCACATGAAGAGTAATTGTTATGTAAGGAAGAATATAAAAAATGGCATGAAATGCATGTGGATAGTTAGACATAATGTTAACTCTTAAGAACCCAAAAAGTAATGGGTACCAGATATTATATTGTGAACTCTTGTGTAGGTGAACTTGGTGAACATCATTAAGCAATCAAAATGGTTCATTGATAGTAGATGTTTAAGGCACATGACCGGTGATCCATCACAATTCATCAAGTTTAAATCAAAATCAAGTGAAAAAGTAATATTTAGGGATGATAACAAAGCCAAAACAGTTGGAATAGGAGATGTTGGTAAGAATGGTCAAACCTTTGTTCATAATGTCCTTCTTGTTGATGATTTGAGCTATACCTTATTAAGTGTTAGTTAATTGTGTGATAGGAATCTGTTTGTATTATTCCAAAAGCATGAGTGTCTTGTTTTTTACTCTAAATTTAATATTATCTTCAAGAGAAAAAGGATAAATTGTGACGCCCCCACTTCTTCCTAAGGCGAACCAAAGGGTATCCGCGAGACGCCTGCCCAACTCTCGCCAGAACTCAAGCAATTTACGTTCAAGCTTATAACGGTACTAGACATCACATCCAGATAATATAAATGCAATTAGTACGGAAGCGTTCAAGTTTAACAATATTTAACAATTACTGTCGCGCCCCACGTTTTGATACTGTGAAAGTAGTCTGTGGGATATGTATGTGAACGTGTGTGAAAGTGAAAATAAAAAGGCTGTGGGATTGTGAAATGCGACGATTTGGCCAAACAAAGGGTTTTAGGTAGAAAAGGAGTCGCCACTTGGTATAGAGTTAGAGTGTACCAAGTCACCCAAAAAGTGATTTTTTGGAAAAGAAAAGTAAACAAACCCTTTTTAAAGAATTTTTAGGTCTATGTAACCAAAGAAAGGGATCGGGGGTCACATTTGATAAGGGAGAAGGCAAAGGCAAAGCCTAAGGCACTCCTTTACCCCAGCGAAAGCTAGTTGCGTGACTTAGCCCTTCTTTTCCTAATTCTTCTACCCAAAGTATGTGTTGCTTGTTGGATATGACTAATGGATGCGAAAAAAAGAAAAATGCAATCCTAAATCTAAAATGTCTCTTATGAGGCTTTTTGGTCCCAATCACATGAGTTGTGACGGCCAGTAAGGAAAACTCTCATAGAGGTCACAGGTAATGTAAATGAAGACCCAAATATGTGTTCAAGTGTGAAAATGTAAGAAGAATGCATGTGTGCCAATGTAAGAAAAGTGCATGTGTGCCCATTGAGAAAATAAAGGTGTTTGTGTGCAAGTGGATGAAAATATGGTATGATGGTAATAAGTGCATATAAGTGCAATTTGGATGCAATTTGTGAGGTAGAAAATAAATAAAAGAAAAGGAATGTGCAAACATGGCATGTGGATTGAGGAAAAATATAAGTAGTGAGAAAATGTGGATAAAGAAAGTGAGGAAGTGATATGATAAAAATGAGAGTGTATGAACCTAGAGGAATTCATCAAGTCGGGTATGGGAATGACTCCTAACTTCATGATTTTAATTTTCCCTTTGATTAGAAGGAAGAACTAGCGTGCTAAGGCTATTTTGTAGCCACACTCGCTCGTTTCCCTTACCGAAAGGGGACTCTCAAGCAAATGTACCCTATAACTAGCATGAGGATGCAAAAACCTAAAATGAAAGGGAAAGGGTTGGAGGGGCATGCCAAATGCTAAAAAACTAAGAAAAATGCATGAAATGTAGTGAAACATGCAAGTATGTACCAACGAGAGGGGACGGCCTATTGGGTCTAGTGTTGGACTAGCCCATATCTATGAATTCCTACTAGCGTTGGACTAATGGAAAACGGGACAATGAGCCACAACTAGCGTTGGACTAGTGTGGTGACGTGCACTCATCCATCACATTCATCTACGACTATAGAAAGCAAGTAGACATGCCAATCACCTATAAACACGTAGCACATAACACTTAGCATGCTCGACTAAATGCAAGAGCCTAATAAAGCAAATTAACACGTAGCAACTAAACATGCAAGACACATAAGGCAATTAAAGCCCTAACTATTACATTTGCTAACTAAAACAAATGGGGAAGAGGGAAAATGAATAAAAATGCTCTCCAAGCCCTATCTATTACAAGCCAAGAGGTGTACACATACCCCATAAAAGAATAACTTAATAAAAGCAAAAGTGAATGAAATAAATGAAAGGAATTAAGGAAAAGCAAGGAAAGCCAAGTAGACATGCAATTCTCACTTAGCACGTTGGATCACATTGGGGAGAAACAAAAAAGATAAAAGAAGCTATACCTTCCTCGAAATGGAGCCCTGAGTTACTTATTTACCCTCCAAAACAAAAGAAAAGGTCAAGGCATCATTTTAATTGAGAAAATTAAAGAAATTATGCAAACACAAGCTCGCTTGGTCAGAAAGCCCTTAAAATTATGAATTAAAAGCAATTTAAACAAAGCAAGGTGGCTAATTGAATCAAACAAACAATGAAGTTGCAAAAATTAAAACTACCAAGGACCAAATTGATGAAATTATTCAATTGATTGGGTCCTAGTGGAACAAGAGGAGACTTGAGGGGTCAAAGTGTAGTTTTTTGGAACATTTTCCATGCAGTATACATGCAAAGCTACGAGATATGGTTTGCAACAAGAAATATTTCTGATACAAGCTTTCTGCAGCCAAGAAACATCACCGCAACTTGCATTTACACACACTGGTTTCCACCTCAAGCAATCTTTTGATCAAAAACTTTTCAACCAAACATCCAAAACCCTATCTAAGCAACATGTAACACAATTTTGACATTCAAACAAACCAGAACATAGAAGGAAAAATCATGCAAATACTGGAGAATTCAATGCAAAATGGTTCGGCAATCCTGCTCTGTGCATTTTCCAGCAATGTTTAGACATGTTTCAAGCTTTCCTTGAACCCAAACACACAAACATTAACACCAAACCTTCCATTTCATTCCTTCAACACCAAATTAAGCTAGCAAAAGAAGATTAAAACCAGTTTTGTGAGCTGTTACGGGAAAGAAAAACAGCACAGAAAATGCGACGGCTTTTTGTCTTGTCGCTAATTTTGCAGATCATGCCGACACCAATATTTCGTGCAAAATTCCAACAAAAGCTCATTAATTTATCATCCAAACAAGTAACTAAATGCAGTCACAGGAATGTAATCCTCTTAGCAGCTTATTGAACCGTATAAAAACAGCAAGTGAGCTAAATGAAAGCAAAACAACAATATTTCCTTCGCAGTTTCCTTCTTATGGGGTAATGCAAATCATGGAAAACAAAACTTGGCTGCAACTTTCCTCATTCAACCGGAATACATTGATGCAACCTAACTTAAACAAATCCCAACTCATTCAACAACCGACTGCAAGAATCCGGGACAAGGGGAAGAGGAAAAATTCAACGAGGCTCTCGGACATGAAATGCAGCAAAATGGAACGAAAGAAAACTGCAAATGATTAAACCAACAAATGGCAGAGGGAGGAGCTATAAGACTAGTTCAGAAGAGTACCTAATGAAGCCTTTTGGATCAAGATCAGGTCAGGAATTGCCGTGAAAAGCTGTTGGATTTGCTTCATTGCGATTTCGAACCCGCACCAGCGAAGCCAAGTTGATGATTTGGGGGCCAGATTCAAGGGCTTTCCAGGTGCTTTATGTGAACCATTTCTGAACAAGAGTTCCTCCCCTGACTTCATAGTTTATGCAGAAACCAGAATCCAATCGATTTGAGCAACCAGAAAGGAGATAACCATGCCGTAAGGGGTGCCGAAAATCAGCCCGTTCCGTCGAAACTTTGCAGAAATTTCTGTTTCCCTTTCTTGTTTTCTCTCAGCTATCCCGCGTAGCCTTCTGTGTTTTTCCTCTCCCCAGGGCCACCAACGAACCTCCCGTCTCCTCCCCTCTCTCTGGTTTCTTTCTTCTTAGCCGTCATTCTAACCCCCCTCGGCTCCTTCCTCCTCTTTTTTCACTCACCCCAAGCTCTCTTGCCTAGAACCCCCTTGCTGTTCACTCTTTTCCTCCCTCAATATTTTCAGACGTCCTCTCTCTCCAACTCTCCCTCAGCCGTCTTTTTTTTCCCCCTTTTCTTAGTTGCGGCTTCAAGCGTTTAAAGGAACCCCAAACCTAAACCTACGATCAAAGGCTCAGATTTCAAACCCCAAAAATGGGTTTATGTGGCCTGCTCTTGCCCATTTGATCCTGCTTGTACTGAGAATCCTCTGGAGGAACCCAATGAAAATCCGAGGAAAAAGCCAGCTGCCCTTTTTTATACATGCGTGTATCTGGTTTCTGATATGAAGTTGAGGAAGGGCTTGGATCCAATGCAGCATGGTACATGAGCTTTTTTTTTTTTTCAGAACCTCTTAAACTGCCCAAAACCCGCTCTCTCGTTTCCCTTTTTTTTAAAATTAAATAATAATGAATTTAAATCTAAAATAACTAAAGCATATTTTTGTGAATGCTTTTCCTTTTCGAGAAATCCTACGCTAAAATGGCTAAAAATAAAAATAAAAAACTAAAAGTAAATAAAACTAACACGACAAATAAAAATAAAAATAAATAGTAGATGAAATTACACTAAAAATTTGGTGTCTACAGTTTGCCACTCTTTGTCTGAGTTTTGTAAAAACTTGAGACAAAGAAGTAGACACCAAATACTTACCTGTGTTATTCGGCTGCGAACATCTCGAACGATGGACGCTTTAGAAATGGGGACTGACCCCTTTGACAAAATTTTAAAATGGGATTGACCCAGACAAGAAAATTTAAAATCGGGACTGACCCGAATAAGAATTTAAACGGGACTGACCCGAACAGAAATTTAAAACGGGACTGACCCGAACAGAAAATTTAAATTCGTGAAATGCTCACTAGTGGGACTGAGCCACGGCTAGTGGCAGTGCAAATGAAAGGCGCGCTAGTGGGACTGACCCAACGGCTAGCGACAAAATAAAAGAAATGCGCACTAGTGGGACTGACCCAACGGCTAGTGGCAGTGCAAATGAAAGGCACGCTAGTGGGACTGACCCAACGGCTAGCGGCAAAATAAAAGAAATGCGCACTAGTGGGACTGACCCAACGGCTAGTGGCAATAGAAACTAAAATGCTCACTAGTGGGACTGACCCACGGCTAGTGGCAATGTAAAATAAAATGCTCACTAGTGGGACTGACCCACGGCTAGTGACGATGCAAAATGAAATGCTCACTAGTGGGACTGATCCAACGGCTAGTGGCAATATAAGAGAAATGCTGGTATGTATGAAGAGACTGTATAAGTCTTGCTCGAAAAATTGTCCAAAGATTTGCCCCAGTGGGATTAAACCCAAGCCTGCCTTGATAATCGGTCAGTGGGATTACACCCGAGCCTGCCTTGATGATCGGTCAGTGGGATTACACCCGAGCCTGCTTTTGACAAATAAAACACACACGTTAGTGAGATAAACTCGATGCTAACGGTGGTAGAAGAAAAGAAACACACACGCTAGTGAGATAGACTCGATGCTAACGGTGGTTGAATAAACGCACACGTTAGTGAGATAGACTCGATGCTAACGGTGGTAAGATAAAAACGCACACGTTAGTGAGATAGACTCGATGCTAACGGTGGTTGTGAGAACCCGTAAAACCCTAATAATTTTCCTAGGGTTTAAACCCTTTAATGGCATGTTTTCTGCGTTTTCTGGCTTAGGAATATTTTCTTGGTGGTTTTTATGAGCAGTTATAGTTTTTAGATGATTTTTCTAGTATTGGAGAGTTTTTGAAAAATTAAGAATATATAATGGACGTGGGACCCACTAGTGCGAAAAGTTCGGAAAAATTCGGCCAATAAGGTTAAGTTTCGGATACTGTGTAAAATTTATCGGGTGTTAAGAGATAAGTAGAGAGTGAGATTTGATTGATGTGAGAGGAAAAAGAAGTGATAAGATTGCATTAATGGTGTGACAAGTGTCACCATTTTATGGGTTGAAGTTTAAGAGTTACTATTCCACTTGTTGACCTTTTGACCCATTTAGTTAAATATCTCCAAAATTCACTAAAATTCCCTCATTTTTTCTTCACCATAGCCGGCCCTCTCTCTCTAACAAAGAAGGAGAAAAACCTCTTCCAACTTCAAGCTTTCCACTAGCTTAAATCATCTAAATCAATCACATAAACTGGTTTCCATTCCATACAACTTTTCCATTTGGTGTTGGTGGTGAGTTTGGTGAAGTTTTTGGAAGAGCTAAGGTGGTCTACAACTCCTCTTCTCTTGTTTCTTAGGTAAGTGATGATTGACTATTCCCTTACACCTAATGATGCTTAAATTGTGCCTAATGGTAGTGATAGTGAAGCCTTTTGTGATTTATTTCTTGATTTGAAGTGATTTAGTGAAGTTTTTATTTTTTTGAGGAATTTTCTGGTTTAATGTGATCATGGTGTTGTGGTTGTTTATGATGGTTGATAATAAGGGGTTATGACTCTAGTGGATGTGAATTGTTGATAATTGCAACCAATTTTGGATTTGGATTGAAATGTGAAATGTTAGGGTTTCAAAACCCCTAATTCTGTCTGGTTTTAGATCATAGGGTTAGAGGCCGAATTGGACTTTTCTCAAAACATTAAAGTTGTAGGTATTGATGAGTTTGAAGTGCCTGCAAAATTTCAGGTTATTTGGATTAGTGTAGAGTGAGATATGTCGATTTTACTGTTGCTGTTCTGGGTTGATCAGAATGCGAAAACGGCACTAGTAATTGGCCATTTTGACTGGAATTGGTTTGGATTTTGTTGTTGGTGTCTTCTGATGAAATGTAGCTGGATGTCTTAGCTATCATATTCCTTTGGAATCAATGCATTTGGACTTGTGTAGACTGAAATACACTAATTACAGCATAGTGCGATTTGGGAACCTGCAATTGCGGTTCTGGTTTGGTATTTTGCATTTTTGACCTAGTTGTGCTAGGATTTGGACTGAGTGGCCTTCTACATTGTTGTAGCCCTGTCTTTTAGCTTTGAGATGGTGGGTCTTACACCCTCATCCAATAAGCGTAGCGCATTTCGTGCCATTACCGCAAAAGTATGACGAAAACTGTTTTTTTTGTTAAGGCCTAAGCTAATGCCATTTCTTAATTTCTGGTTACCTATGATGCTTATTTATGCATATGAAACCCTATTAGGGTTATAATTGGTATGGCTATATGACTCGTTATCGAGTCTCATTGCATTTGTTTGCATGTTCTAGGAAGTGACGTTGGTGCACGACGTTCGTTTAACGACGGTGCATGAAGTATCACTTACGTGATTGGTGAGTATACTACTCACTTAAATGTTCTAATGTGACTTTGCTATATGTGGTTGTGTTGCCTTGAAGGCTTATTTGGATATTGTAATGGATTAAGGTGAGGGTGTACTTGACCGCCCTCACCCCTTTTGATAGTATCACTGATTGTCTACTGCTTCACTGTCTCACTGAACTTGATATATGAGTTATTGCATTCCATTTCATGGAAACTGATTTGGTGTTGTTTGGATGAATGTCCAACGACCTTACTGTATCTGTGACGGCCCCACCTCCCCCTAAGGCGAACCAGAGGGTTCGGCGGGCCGCCTGCCCAGCTCTCGCCGGGACTCAGTCGCTCACTACAGTTCTCAACCCAATTACAATATAAATCTCAAAATTACATCAAATTCTCCAATGATTACATATTACAAATGCAGCGGAAACTGATTCCAATCGTGGAACGTATACTTACATCCATATCAATTTCAAATATTTATACAAGACCAACTCGTACATAAAATAGATCCAAACTTAAACTGTACACGATATAAGCCATCCAGTCACGTGAATAAGCACTCCAAGCTTTTCTTCTCCTTGAGCCCTGTGGGGGGGGAAATAAAACATTTTTGGGGTGAGCTAAAAGCCCAGTGAGTAACCAGTAAAATCAGTAATCAAATAGTTTTCACAAAAATTCATTTCATTGATGTCATGGTTCAGAAATCAGATGTACGTATTTTTGCTCTCGTGAGCCAGTGAAATCATTGTAATGTTTTAGAAGTTCAATAAGTAATCGGGGGTAAAAATGTAATTTTGTTACAGGTCAACATTTGCACAGTGAGAGTAAAACAAAAGCAGAAAATGACACCACATGGTAATTCCACAAAGCTCAATGAGCTAAAATCTCAATAAGGTTCCGAACATGAAATTACATAACAAAGCCAACACATTAACTATCCATAATCAATAATTCAAGAAACATTTACAATGGAAAGCGATAGTAACATTCATGAAAGGATACATTCATTCTCCTGACATTTCCTCGCTCATTTGGTCATCCATTTCATTTCATTCACCCCGTCCCTGGCTTTTGGCCAGGCTCCACCAACCTACATAGGTAATACTCGAGTATACCAAACGTTCACCCAAGTTCCTAATCGCCTGACCGAGTCCGCTTCTGGCTCAAGACGACCGGTAACAAGGGCAATGGCCAGTTCAGCCCAAAAGGCTTACATTCATGCGCAAGTAACATTTCAATCGAAAATTTTACATTTATCGAGGTCGAGTGCGATAAAGTACACACTCGCCTCGAAAACTCGTTTTGGAAATCATTATAAGCGCTTAACACGTTATCAACCAAAATACAAGTCATGAAGTCAAGAAATATAGCAAACAAGACACACTCACATGCCAGCACGCATGATATGCAAGAAAACATTTCAAAAGTAACTTTGGAAACAGTTCAAAAGTAAATAATGTAAGAAACGGTTCATAAATAACTTTAGAAGTAGTTTGAGGTCACTCACCTCCACGGCTCAGAAACCATCCATCATATAGCATTGCCTTGCTCAAATCCAAGCCTTAGATCACAAACCCAATGCAAACAAGCCCCTTCAAAGTTCGGACAGCACTTCCCCTACATTTGCTAACTTTTCCAGCCATCATGGCTTCATTATAACTTCAGCCAGTCCCAAAGTCACACAAATAAGTTCATCCAATAGCCATTCAGCAAGCTCCAAGTAGTACTAGTACAAGTCAAGCTAGGGAAAAGTCCGGAAATGAAGGTTAAGCTCAAAACCAGAAAAACAGTTTTGACGTCATAATGCGGTAATGGCACAACTCTCACTACAATTATCGGTTGGGGGTGTAAGACCCACCGTTTAGAAGCTATGAAACAGGGCTACAACAACGTAGAAGGTCACTCAATCCAGTTTGTGAGGACTCGTAAAAACTATTATTTTATGCCTAATTTATGGCTTAATAAATTATTTAATTGGATTTTATTTCCAAGGAATATTTTCTAGTCTTATGAGACCTAAACGCATGATAATATAACTTCGTTATATTTTTAAAATGATTCGTTTCGAAAATTAATTTCCTAGAGCGCGTTTAGTAAAAATAGTGAATAGTACTTGGAGATTTTATCCGCGTAGTAGCACGATAAGCTTGGAATATTGGGGGCTTGTACTATGGTCCTAAAATAGGTAATCTTATGAATAAATACTCAAGTGATAGTTAGTAGTGCAATCGTTATAGGAATTTTTCGAAAGTTCTGCGTTATAGCGGTAAAATTTGACGGTACGCGTTTTCACACGCGCGACTTCAATTGAAGGACTTTAGACCCTTATTTCGGGACAATTAAGAGTGAATAATATCTACAAGAATATATATGCCTTGGAGGTTTAGTGCACTAGTGAACCAAACGCGCGAGAAAAATCGAGTCCAAACGCACCCTAAATTGCACTATTTCAAGTTGACTTTGAGGTGCATTTTGCACCACACAAAGAATCTTCCTTTGGAAGCCAATTGCATCAGCACTCTCTCTCTCTCTCTTCACCTCACTTGGCCGAACAACAAGAAGGAGAAGAGCTCTCCATTGTCTTCATTTTTCATCTTCAATCCATGCACCCAAATCACACCAAACTTGGAGATCTCTTAGCAAACCACTTGGAGACTACATCTAGCTAAGGAGGAAGGGAACTCTCACGGTTTCTTGGAGCTTCAAGAGGGCCGAAAATTCTGACCTTGCAAACCAAAGGAGTAGGTAATGATCAACCCTTGGATTCTTATCTTTTGGAGATTATGTGACAAGATTAAGCTCATGCATGCACTTAGTTACTTGTTTATGGTGTAAAAATGTGATTGTGGGCTCTTGGAATTCCCACACTTGGGTTGTTGTTGCTGATGTGATGATTAATGGTGATTATATTGTTGGTTTAGTGATTATAATGATGCATTAGTGATGGGTAATTAGTGGAAACTTCTTTGGGTGTAAGAGGCTAAAACTTCCGATTTTGCCCCTGCTATGTTCGGCCATTTCCAGGCCAAATTTTAATGGTTTAATGGCTTAGATTGGATGTTTATAGGATGTATTAGATGTGTGAAAAATTTCATTGGAAAATATTGAGGTTTGATGGAGCAAATGAATTTTTTTTCGAAACCAGCAAATCTGGAAACTGATTCGCGTATGTCTCTGACCAGCAGTAGTATTTTGGCTATAACTCTGTCCTCGGATGTCGAAATCATGTGCCGTCAGTGGCGTTTGAAACTAGACATTCCTAGCTTTAATTTGGTATATAATGCACGTTCTGATTCTTTGTGACCAAGTCGAACCAAATGTTTTAAGTTCGCTGTCCTGTCACTCTGTTCATCTGGAATGAAGTGTTCAGGCAGCAACTTGATGCCCGAATTTGAACCAGGTGGGTGCCGAATTTGGGAATGATTTCTTCTGTGATATTTTAACTCTATGAATGTATTTTCCAACGGCGTAAGCCACGCTCGATTTCGAGCTATATTGACTGAGTTGTGACTGAAACAAGCGGTCTGCTCTGTTTTGGAAAACCCTAATGTTGGACTGGTTTGGAACCAAATCTTGGAGTGAACTTGTTAGTTGATGTTTTTGATATTAAACACTTACCAAAGGTATCATGGGTATATCTTAGACCCTTATTTCACAAATGAACCATGGTTGGATAACTTTCTTGGTTAAACGATTGGAAATTTGGGAAATGAAAGTCAAAGGCAGAATGCCTTAGGAATTTTCTTGAACTTCGGTTGACTCATTAACTACCTTGCCGAAGGTATTTTTCCCCGAAATTCGATAGAGAGATACTTTCCATATAGTATTGAAATACTGCCAATTTTGGTGCCGATTCAAGTTCGTTTCGATACCCAATTGAATTACTAAAGTTAGAGGTTCAAATCTGGAAAATTCTCATCCAGTCTTGAATTTGCTCAACTTCGGGCTACCGTATCTCGGTGCTCGAAACTCCGATTTTTGATCCGCTTGTTTTGTCCTACACTTCACTTGCAACACTAATTGAGCTGAAAATTTCAGAGGCCGGTTTGCAACGTGCGAATCGTGCCGAATTTTCAAAGTTGGCCAAAATCCAACTTCATTCTGCCTTGTGAACCAACCCAGCATCTTCAAGCTCAATTTTGACCACTTTTCACTTTGATTCATGGAAAAGTGTCTTCTAGGAACTTATAGTACTCTCTAAGAGGTTTCTAACGGTATAAAGTTTTCCAATTCTTGACTTATACCGAGCGAGTTATGATTTTTCAAAGATTCATCATAAAACTGGAAAATTTTCCAATTTCAAAGAAATAGAGTTTTTCAAAAACTCTTTATTCTTTTGATGTTCTTAAACGTTTTGTTTACGATTTTCATGAAAAAAAAACTCAAATAATATTGTACCTAATAAAAGGCAAGTCGAACCTCGATTTACGTGTAATTGAGGTTCCTTTTGCAAAATAATTCTTAGATTGTACTAGTGAACAATCTTTCTTGATAAGTGGGTTAATTGTGTAATTCCACTATTAAATTGCCAGGCGCGCAAGGAGACCTTCAAGAGGATCTCACCGTGGACACTTGAACTTCCGGGAAATAATTCTTATTGAATTGCTCTGTGAGTGTCAAGTGTATGAATTTGATACTTGCTTATTTTGATACTTGTTGGGAGTTTTAAAAATAAGGGCGGGTGCGTACTTTATCGCACTCGTTCTAATTTCAAATGAATGAATGAATGAATGAATGAAATGTATTGAATGAATGAATGAAATGCAATGTCATGTCATGAATGCTTGTGTCGTTGGAGTGAATCTCCTCGACTACCAAATGAATGGGGGACGCCCAAACTCATAGGCCGTCCTTAGACTCGAGCCAGCAATGGGCTTGGTCGGGGATTTGGACGAGCCATGAGATACACATAAGCTCGACCTAATAAGAGGTCTTGCTTGGCATACTCGTTGAGTATCGCCCAATTATGGTCATTGTGGGCCCTTGGGGTGTACGGTGGACGGAGGGAAGAAAGTGGTGATCTACGGAAATGGAAATACCGACCCGGTTGACAGGAGGGTCAATGCGGGAAAGTATACGAATGACATCAACAGATCGAGTGGAACTTAGCTCCTGAGAGCTACTATATCCTTGAATTGTTTCTGATTACTTTTCCTGTTTGATAGATTGATTATTGAAAGACATGGCTTTATTTATTAAAGTTGGGATTGTTATTTGATTACGTGCTTGCATGTGTGTTCTTGGCCTCACGAGCGTTTAGCTCACCCTATAGTTTTGTTTTCCTTAACAGGACCGACTCTTGGAGAAATATGGAGAAACCATCCGTTGTAATTTTTGTTAAGACTCCTGTTATAAATTTTGACTAGGCCCTGGTTTGGGTTGTACTTTTGGAAATGGTAAACTTGAAAAGTTTGGGCCCTGATGTGTACTTTGAATTTAAGTCGTTTCATGATTACCCGATGTACTGGTTATACATTAAGTGACTTATTAAGCTTGAACGCTTCCGCATTATTGTATTCATGTTGCTCTCATCGAAGTGCTTAATTCGGTTTTAAATTGAATGGAATTGCTTGAGTCCTGGCGAGAGCTGGGCAGGCGTCCGCGGATACCCTTTGGTCCGCCTTAGGGAGATGTGGGGCGTCACACAGTTCCTGGCCCAACTAGGTCAAAAATACGAAATACTATACCAGAATTCCCAAAACAGGTTTGCAAAACGCAGAAAACTGTAATCGGTATATCTCAGTCCATACAAGTCCAAACGCCAAAATTCCAAAGGCATATGTTAGCTAAGAGATTCAGCTACATTTCATCAGAAGACACCAACTTCAAAATCCAAACCAATTCCAGTCAAAATGGCCAAATACAAACGCAGTTTTCGCATTCTGTCCAAAGCAGAACAGCTACAGTAATTTCGTCATATCTCATTCTACATTAATCCAAATGACCTGAAATTTTACAGGCACCTCAAACACATCAATACCTACAACTTTCATGTTTTGAGAAAAGTCAAATTCGGCCTCTAACCCAGTGATCTAAAACCGGACAGAATTGGGATTTTATGAACCCTAACTTTTCAATTTTTACACCAAATCCAAAATTGGTTGCATTTAGCAACAATTCACACCTACAAGAGTCATTATAGTCCATTGCCAATCATCCAAGATAGCCACAACATCCCATTCATATTAAACCAGAAAATTCATCATAAAATGGAAAACTTCACCAAATCACTTCAAACCAAGATAAAAACCAGAAATTTCAGCACCTTAATCACTAATAAGCATAACTTAGGCTTCATAAGGTGTAAGAGAGTGTTCAAGCTTCACTTACCAAGAACCAAGAGAGAGAGGGATGTTGACCACCTTAGGCCTTCAAATAAACTTCACTAAAGCTCTCACTATCACTAAAAGGTAAGATTGTATGGAGTGGAATTGGTTGTAACCAAAGTTTTTGGTTGATTTGCACCAAGTAGAAGCTTGAATGTTGAAGAAAGTTCCTTCCTTCCTTGCTCAAGGTGGCCGGCCAACAAGAGAAGAAAAAATGGTGATTTTTGGTGAATTTTTGGATATTTAATCCTTTGGTCAAAAAAGTCAAAAATGTGAATAGTAATTCTTAAAGTTCAACCAATGAGGAGGTGACACTTGTCACCTCCATAAATGCATTCTTATCTTTCTATTCTCTCTCACATCAATCACTTCACACACTCTACTTATCTCTTAACACCCGATAAATTTTACACAGTATCCGAAACTTAACCTTATTGGCCGAATTTTTCCAAACTTTTCGCACTAGTGGGTCCCACGTCCACTATTTACTCTTAATTTTCTAAAATTTCTCCAATGCTAGAAAAATCATCTTAAAACTATAATTGCTCATAAAAATCCACCCAGATAATATTTCTAAGCCAGAAATGCAAAAATTATGCAATTAAAGGAACTAAAACCCTAGGAAAATATTAGGGTTTTTTTTTTTACGGGTTCTCACACTTTTTTTTTTCGGGGCGTCACAGTATCACTGAGCTCAACTCCGTTAGGTAGTCAATTGGATCGAGCCGGTGAGGGCTTGGTCGTGATAATTGACATGCCACGGGGACTGTACTGGAGAATCTTGTAGTAATGAGACTCTTGATTCCGGTAAACTCGAGTATTACGAAAATGACTGAATGGAGTGCGGGCCCGGTTGGGGAATGTTGGGTGGAAGGAATGGAAGTAAAGAGTTGTCTACGGTTGGTTATTCTTAACATTGACGGAGGGTCAATGAGGTTGGATCAAGAAATAAGCGTGGAAATGGGCTCTTGAGAGCCGTCCGTATCCTTTCACTGATCTGATTTACTTCTTATTTGCATACTTGAACTGAATGGTTATACTTATGTGATCTTAGTTGCTATGGTGGTTGTATTCTCACTGGGCATTTAGCTCACCCCGTTTCTTTTGTTTTCCTTACAGGAATATGACTCTTTTGGAATGAATTTTGTTAAATGGTTGCCGAATGAACTAGATGAATGCCTCTTTTGTATTGTATATAAAATGGGACCCTAAATGTATCATTAGGGCCGTTTTCACTTTTGTTTTGGCAACCCACATATGTAGTGACTTGTGTATCACTTTTAAATGCCATTGTGGCTCGTAAATGGTTAATGTTATGTTGTATATGTATTTCGATGTTTGGTTGGGTTTCGGACGGGTCAGTTACTATCCATGGCCGACTCTGGATTTCATTTCTTTTATTTTGGGTTATTTTGCCCTTGTGCCTTGTTTGCGCGCATTATAAGTTTCAGAACGTGATAGATCGCTTTATACTGCACCGTTAGTCCTGGCGAGAGTTGGGCAGGCAGTCCGCTAACCTCTTTGGTTCGCCTTAGGGGAAGGTGGTGCTGTCACAGGTGGTATCAGAGCCTAGGTTTGAATTAGCCTGGGTGTAATAGAAGTGCTTGACTTGAGGATTCTATTGCTTATACCTATTACGTGTATTCATGTTATTTCTTCCTTTGCTATAGGATGGATGCGAGTGGTGACCCTAGTGCTAGTCCTTCGGGAGTGAGACCTCCCAGAGCACTCCCCGTGATTCCATATCAGATCAGGCAGAAGGGGGCCGTGGTGCGTTGGAGCCCGGCCAACCGCCTTCGACGGTGTGAGTGCCGTGATACTTATGCTTACCCGAACGCCTTAGTTTTGGCTGTGGCAAAGGAGCGTGAGGAGCTTGCTAAGGATAACGCTAAGTTGGAAGCTGGGGTTGCTAAGCTGGAAGCTGAGGTGACTCAGGTTAAGGCAACCAACGAGAAGCAGGCTGCACGCATCAAGGAGCTAGAGTATGACGTGCACGAGGTCGAGGACAGAGTTGATGATCTATGCGACCAACTGAGGGATGCACGCGAGCGCGAGGTTAAGCGAGCTCGCAAAGTCAGGGGTCGTGCTGAGGCGATCCTTAATCTGTGCGACGACGGGCTCGAGGAGTCTAGCGATGAGGCCTCGTGTGCTGGGGCCGAGGCTGGGGAGGAGTCTACCCCGTCGCCTGGGTCCCAGACCCCAGCGACTGACTAGGCCTTGATCTTTAGGCATCTTTTGGATAGTTGGTGGTTTTAGTATGTACATAGGGATAGGGATAGACCCTTAACTAACCGTTTTGGGTTGGGTTAGCTACGTGTAAATCTCTTTTGATAGGCCAATCCTCGGGGGGATCGTTTGTGTTTGTACGTGCTTTGGACGTACTTGATTTGACTGATTGTATATATGTGTTTGGCTTGTATATATGTGTGTTTGTGATTATGCTTGGACTGTATAAAAATGTGTTATTGTGCAAAGTTTAAGTGTTACTTATATGTCTTGTTACTGCTTTGGTTTAGTACTTTTGCCTAGACCGAGTAAAACTCATGGAGGGTACACGGAGTGGTCGGGGACGTGGGCGCGGAACTAGACAACCCACACCGGTTAGGGAAACGGGGGAAACCTCTACTGGACCCAATCCTGGACCGCAAATAGATCCGAATGTGCAAATAGCTGCTGCTATGCAGCAAATAACCAATTTACTAGCACAAGTAGTGCAACAACAGGGCCAGAACCCAAACCCTAACCCAGGAAACCCTGGCCATCATATTGAGAGCGAAGATAGAGCTCTAGAACGTTTTCAGAAGTTTTCCCCGCCAAAGTTTGTTGGGGAATCCGACCCTGATGTTGCTGAGAAATGGCTTGAGAAGATGGTTGATATATTTGCCGCTTTACATTACCCAGACGAATGGCAGGTGACTTTTGCCGTGTTTCAACTTGAGGGGGCTGCCCGTTCCTGGTGGAACGTAATTAGACAGAAATGGGAGCGGGAGCAGACACCTAGGACTTGGGTGAACTTCATCCGGGAATTTAATGCAAAGTTTTTCCCTCCTCTAGTCCAGGAGAGGAAGGAGGACGAGTTTATCCGGCTCCGGCAAGGGGCTCAGACTGTGGCGGAATATGAGAGTCAGTTCACCCGCCTGTCCAAATTCGCGCCTGAGCTAATCATGACTGAGCAAAGGCGAATTAGGCGCTTTATTCAGGGCTTGAACGTTGAGATTCAGAAAGACCTCACGGCGGCTCAAATCACTACGTTTAGCGAGGCAATGGAAAAAGCCCAACGAGTTGAAAGTGCACGGTTGCAGGTCCGAAACTCCCAGGCTAAGAAGCGTGGCTTTCCTGGGAGTACGTCTGGACAAGGTGAGAAGAGCACTCCCTCTAAATTTGGACGCGGAATGGGTGGTGGTCGACATTCTGGGTTAGGAAGAGGGACTCCATTCAGGGGTAGTCAAGCTGGGCGAGGACAAAGGGGAAATGCTCAGAGTGGCTCGGCTTCGGCACCTCGTGGTCCCTGTGGGCATTGTGGCAAAGCAAACCACTCCGAAGATAATTGCTGGAGGAAACAGGATAAATGTCTGCGATGTGGAAGCGCAGACCACCAATTGGCTACATGCCCGGTCCTGAAACAAGACGGAAAGGGGAGCCAACCACTGCCGAGGACCAATACTGGACCAGCGAAGGGAGATGGGTCCAAACCGAAAGTACCAGCTAGGGTGTATTCCTTAGAGCCCCATCAGGTTCCAGAGTCTTCAGAGGTCGTAGAAGGTACGATCCCTATTTTCCACCGCTTTGCCAAAGTTTTAATTGATCCTGGTGCCACTCATTCGTTTGTTAACCCTGATTTCATGTGTGGCATCGATATAAAACCTGCTAGTTTACCATATGACCTAGAAGTTAGTACACCTACGGGGAATCAACGTTTGGTGACTAGTATGGTTTATAGGGATTGCGATGTTTGGGTAGGTGAAAGGAGATTTTTAGGAGACCTGATTAGCTTGTCCATTAAGGGGTACGATGTGATTCTGGGTATGGACTGGCTAGCCAAATATAACGCCCAACTGGATTGTAAAACGAAGGTAGTAGAATTTCGTATTCCGGGCGAGGCAACCTTAAGGTTGGATGTAAGGGGTAGGTTAGCCTCATCTGCTCTAATTTCGGGCATTCGAGCTAGGAAACTGATAAGTAGAGGGGCGCAAGGGTTTTTGGCCTTTTTAATTAACACCCCTACGGATAAGTTAAAAGTGGAAGACGTGGCCATAGTGAGGGAATTTCCGGATGTTTTTCCTGATGAGTTAGTAGCCTTACCTCCGGAAAGAGAGATAGAATTTCGAATAGACCTATTGCCTGGAACCTCTCCTATCTCAAAAACCCCTTACCGAATGGCGCCTGCAGAACTTAAGGAGCTTAAGTTGCAATTACAAGACCTTTTGGAGCGGGGGTTCATTCACGAGAGTGGATCTCCTTGGGGGGCTCCTGTCCTATTTGTGAAGAAAAAGGACGGAACCTTGAGGATGTGCATTGACTATCGGGGTCTGAACAATGTTACAATCAAGAATAAATATCCACTGCCCCACATCGACGAGTTGTTTGACCAGCTGCAAGGAGCGGTGGTCTTCTTCAAGTTGGACCTCCGACAAGGATACTATCAGTTGTTAATAAGGAAGGAGGACATTCCGAAAACTGCCTTCAACTCGAGATACGGGCATTACGAGTTCGCCGTTATGCCCTTTGGACTGACCAATGCTCCCGCCGCCTTCATGGACCTAATGCATAGGGTTTTTAAACCCTATCTAGACCGATTTGTTGTTGTGTTTATCGATGACATTTTGGTCTGCTCTAAGACACGCGAGGAGCATGAGGAGCATCTGAGAGTGGTATTGCAGACATTGAGAGAACATCAGCTGTACGCCAAGTTTAGTAAATGCGAGTTCTGGTTGGAGAAAGTAGCATTCCTAGGGCACGGGATCTCCCACGAAGGTATTTCGGTGGACCCGGCGAAGGTAGAGGCCGTGACAAATTGGAAGAGGCCAGAAAACCCTACGGAAATTTGCAGCTTTCTAGGGCTAGCTGGGTACTACCGAAGGTTCATTAAAGATTTTTCCAAACTAGCAGGACCTCTAACTGACCTGACGAAGAAGCATGGCCAGTTTATCTGGAACGGCCGATGCGAAACAAGTTTTCAGGAATTAAAGAGAAGATTGACCATGGCTCCGGTACTGGTCTTGCCAAATGGAGTGGACGGGTTTGCGGTTTATGCGGACGCGTCGCGAGAAGGATTGGGGTGTGTATTGATGCAGGACCGGAATGTGATTTCTTTCGCCTCTAGGAAATTGAAGCTTCACGAGCAGAACTACCCGACTCATGATTTGGAACTAGCTGCGGTGGTTTTTGCTCTGAAAAAGTGGAGGTATTACCTGTACGGGGTGACCTTTGAAGTGTACTCGGATCATAAAAGTCTTAGATACCTTTTCTCCCAGAAGGAATTGAACATGAGACAACGGCGATGGATGGAATTTCTGGAGGATTACGACTGCACAATCAATTACCATCCGGGTGTAGACACCAAATTTTAAATAATTTGTATGTTGCATCTATTTTATGATTTTGTTTTAGATTGTTTGTATTTTAGTTCATTATTGTTTGTTTTGAACTTTTAGTTGTTCATTTTTGCCTTTTTAGTTTGTCTATTTCATTTGCTATTTGTCATATTAGTTTTATTCACTTTTTTTAGTTTTAGTTTTTTGTTTTTAAGTTTTTTTTTAAGTTTAGCATGGAATTTTTAGAAAAGAAAAAGGAAAAAAAAGGAAGATTTGTTCACAAAAATATGTTTATTTTTTTCTTTTGGCACTTTAGTTATTTTTATTAAGTTATTTTGAGAAAAGAAAAGAAAAAAGAAAAAAAAAGGGAAAAATGAAGAAAATTTGAAAAATGGACATTTTTGTTGTTTTTATTTGTTTAGTTTGTTTTATTTATTTATTTATTTGTTTTCATTATTATTACATGGTTTTGTCATTTTGTTATTATTATTATTATTTATATTATGTATTTATTAAGTTAAAAAAAAAAAAAAAAAGCTACGTGCATGCAAGCTACATTTTTGCAGCTTGCAAAGGAACTTTGAGGCAGCTCCTTAGCTGCAAATACAAAGGAAGTTGTTAAGGGTTTAGGAGGGGGGCTCCCATATAAATAGAAAAAGAGGGGACAGCCGCAAGGGGGGAAGTTTTATGACGGCTGGAAATCTGGAAAAAGAGGGGCAGCAGAAAGGAAGAGTCTTATGACAGCTATGGTTACGGGCTGAGGGTTGAGAAGAGAGAAATCTGGAGAGCAAGAAAGAAACCATAGGAGGAAATCACAGCTGGGCAAAAGTTTGGAGATTTAGGGAGAGAGGGGGACGGCAAAAAAAGAAAGAAACGAAGAGAGGTTGCATTTTGGCAGGAGCCGACAGGGAGAAAAATAGAGAGCTGGTGACGTTGGAGAAAAAAGGGAACGAGAGAGAGGTACGGCGGAAAGGTGGAGAAAAGGAGAAAAGGGTTGGCGGCTGAGGGAAAGAACGGCTGAGTGAGAGTAGGGAATAGAAATCTGAGAGTTGTGACGACGAAAGAAAGAGACCAAAGGGAGAGTGACGGTTGAACAAACCAGAGGAGAGAAGAGCTTCAGGCGAAAGAAAAGAAAGGGAGAGCCCGAGCACCCAATTTGCAGCTTCGAATCTCTACAGTGGAAGAAATCTTTTCATCCACTCTGCGTTCCTGTCTCCACCAGAAGTTAAAGGTGATCTCTTTTTATCCTTAGCTGCTCATACATCACCAGAATTGACACACAAACGCAGAAAATTTTTCCTGCTGATATGATGAACATGTCTTGAAACTCAGCAATGAACAAGTATCAGTTTCTTGGGTTTTTTCTTCGTGTTTATACAATATTGATGCTAGGTTTGGTGATTAATGGAATAAGCTACAGGTTGTATTTAGTTTGTTTGAAGCCTGGGTTGCATAATCTTCTCGTTTGATAATGGAATCCGAAACTGGTGAAATTTTTCTGAATGAACCTGACTTGCGGTTTAGACTTGTGCTTGAAATGGTGATCTGGGTATATATGTGAATTGGGATGATAAATCAATGAGTTTTATTAGAATCTTGGGCGAAATACTGGCGTGGGATGGGCTGCAAAGTTGCAGCAGAAATCTGAGTCTCCTGGCCCCCTTTTGTTTTGATTTCCTATGCCCGCATGCTTGATTGTTGTATGCAATGATGGTCTTATGAATGTTGGGTTTCAAAGCAGTGCTCAAAGTCTTTGCAAAATTGTCTATGGTAGCTAATAAGATGCCCAGTTGTAGAACTCAGAAACCAGCAAAATATGAAAGTAAAGCCTCGACCATGCTGCATTTCTTTTGTGTTTTCTCGTTTTTCTGGGTTTGGCTCACTTCGGTTGGGATAGATGAGGGTAGGCATCCATGCTTAAGCTATGCTAAGATTTATATTTGGAAGATGTTTGTGAGTTTGATTGATGAATGATGATTTTTGTACAATGTTTTCGACATTTCATCCAGGCAAGTATGAATCTGCAAAAATTGCAGCAGAACAAAGGCCGCTGCACCTACTTCGTTGTCTTCCTTTTTCCGTAGCCATTCACTAGGTTTCAGCCTTTTCTAATTCGTTAATTATGTCTTGTGTGGAAAAGGGGCAGGGGAAGATGGGTTTGCATGATTGAGTCTGAAACGTTTGAGTCGGGTTTGAGCATTTGCTGGAAAAGAATTCAATCAGGATTGCCGAACCTTTTGCATAGAATTTTCCAGCATTGGCATATTTTTCTTCTATGTTTTGGTTTGTTTGAATGTTGAAATGGTTGTTATGATGTTTAGATTGGTTTTGGGTGCTTGGGTCTAAACATACTTGAGTTGGAATTGAATGTTTGCTGGCCACATAGACAATAGGTAGCTGGATCATTTTGCATGAAAGTTTCCAAGAAAACTTGCATCAGTTTTTGTTATGTTTTTGCTTGTTTGCTGTCAAAGTTTCGGTCCTTGTGTTTTAGTTCCACGCTATGATTTTGGTTAACATTTTTGTTTTAAACTAAGCTATCCTTTGGGTCTGAAATCTTCATTTGAAAATGAAAGTCACAACTAGTTTTTGTTGTCCAAAGACTCCACCCTTTGCCAAAGCTGCCAAATTGCAGCAATGTTCTTTCATCTTGCATCAATGTTTCATAAGCTTTTGTATAATTTCCTTCCATGTTTTGATTGTTAGATGTGGACTTGTTTGTTTTGTTGCTTGATCCAAAGTTTGGATAGGTGAAAGGGTTAGTCAAAGCTGCTTAGAATTTGTGCATAAGATGGAAGTGCAGCCAGCGTTTGTTTTAATTTCAAGAAGATGTTCATTGCAGAAATTTTGTTTCCTACGTATGCATGCATGCAAATACTTCTGAATTTTGCTCTTTAACCCCCCAAGTCCCCTCTTGACTCACTACGGCCCAAGTAATTGGAACACTTAATCAATTCGATCCCTCAAGTTTCTCCACATTCCACAAAAGCCCAAGCATGTTCTAATTTCTTGCAAATGGGTTTTAGAATAATGCATTTTAAGCCATTACTTGACTTTTTCTTTGCCTTTGGACCCTTGAAGCTCTCAAAAATGTTTGATTAGGCTTGAGTGCTTGGTTAGCGTTCGCAATGGAGTCCTTGGTAGCCTCAACTTTGCAATTCGATTGCTTGTTTGCTTTCATTTGTTTAGGTGGTACTTATTGCATGAATTTGTGAACTTTGTGTCTAAATGAGCTTGTGTTTGCCTATTTTCTTTAATTTTCCCAAATAAATTGGTACATTGACCATTTCTTTTATTTTGGAAGATAAATAAGTGATTTCACTCCATTTAGAGCATCAATTCAAGGTGGCGGTATAATTTCTTTTATCCCTCTTTGTGTCTTTCCTATGTGACCCAACGTGCTAAGTGCATTGCATGTTTACTTTGCTTTCCTAGCTTTTCTTTAATTCCTTTTACTTATGTCATTTACTTTTTGTTTTCATTAAGTTATTCTTTTAATGGGGTATGTGTACACCTCTTGGCTTGTAATAGATAGGGCTGTGGCGAGCAATTTGGTCCATTTTCCCTTTCCCCTTTTGTTTTAGCTAGTGAATGTAATAGGTTCATTAGCTTGGTTGCATGCCTACGTGTTAAGTGTTAATTTGCGTTGTTAGGGCCTTGCATCTAGTCGAGCATGCTAAATGTTATGTGCTATGTGTTTATGAGTGTTTGGCATGTCTACTCGCTTTTCATAGCCATGAATGAATGTGATGGATGAATGTACGTTTCCGCTAGTCCAACGCTACTCGGAATTCATAGAATGGGCTAGTCCAACGCTAGACCCTTAGGGATTTCCCCTCGTTAGTACATGTTTGCATGTTTCACTTCATTTCATGCATTTTTCTTAGTTTTATCATTTTGCATGCCCCTCGAACCCCTTTTCCCTCCATTTTAGGATTTTTGCATTTCATGCTAGTTATAGGGTTCATTTGCTTGAGAGTCCCCTTAAATATGGGATATAGACGAGTGTGGCTTTTTCTAAGCCTTAGCACGCTTGTATTCCCTCTATAAAAGGGCAAATTGAGTCACGATTTAGGTCTCCCCGTACCCAATATGCATACATTCCCTAGGATCATGCATCCACTCTACCATTTTATACTCTTATCACACTTTCATCTTGCACATGTGCACCTTTATATTTTCACTTGCACGCGAGCACTTTTGTCATTACTTGCACACATGCACTCCATATTATCATTTCACATACCGCACCTTGCCCACTCACGTGCACACTCTCACTTACACATTATTGTCTTTTATTACTTTTTCAAACTCATGTCCTCACATTGCATACATGCATTCCATTCATTTGCATCCCACTCGCATTATTCGTGACTTCTTCAAAAGATCGTTATTGGGCTTCACAATTAATGTGATTGGCACCACTCAACCTTTGAAGAAAAATTTCCCCAATACCCCTAGGTCTAGGGTTTGCATTCATGTAGTGCATCCAAATGTAATAAATTCTTTGGTTAAAACAAGAAAATCTTTGATTAAATCATGCAACTAGCCTTGGCTAGGTCAAAGGGGTGCCTTGGATTTTATCCTTGCCTTCCCCTTTGTCAAATGTGACTCCCGAACCTTTTTCGTTGGTTTACGTGGACTAGGAGTCGTTTAAAAGGGGTTTCTTACTACTTTTTCCTATTTTTTCTTTAAAAATTCATTTTTAGGTGACTTGGTACACCTTAACTCATTACCAAGTGGCGACTCCAATTTTGATTTCAAAAACCCTTTTTAAACTACATTTTGGGTCAAATCGTCGCATTCTCAAAACCCCATTTAGACCCATTTTTCTTTTAAATCACAATTCATTTTCCAATCACAAATTGAATCAAAAAATACATTTTTTAAACTATTTATTTATTTATCAAAAAATGGGGCGCGACAGTTGGCGACTCCACTGGGGACATTCGAGAGTCCGAGCAAATTTGATTTAATCAACCTTTTTCTTCTTTTAACCTTTTCATATATCACATTTGGGTGTTTTAGGGTTGCATTTTTTTCTTTTTTAGGATTTTGCATTTCACACGTATCCAACTACTCCCTCACTCGCGAATGTATGATTGGTTGATTGGATGTATGTTTACTTGCTTATCTCGCGCTTGCATTGCATTTAGGGGGGGTGTGTCACCCTAGACCTCGCGTTGGTTCTTGATCCCTCCCCTCCAAACGAGCACTAGCATACGTGCATTCGCTTTATTATTTTATCCCTTCATTTATTTTTCTTTTAGTGGCTTGTCACGCCACTCCACCCTACTAGGATTAGGCGACCCACTTGGACATGTGATCACGACACGATGTGTGTGTAGCATGATCCAATGGGTCACTCAATCTTCCGCTTTAAGCTATGGGTTGATAGCCTTTAGCTTTTAGTCGAAGGTTGAGGATTTTGATAGATTCACTCAAACATGTAGCCGTGACACGATGTGTGCGTAGCGGTGTTTGGGGAATCGCTCGAGCCACCGACAAGGAACCTTGGGATTGATGACCCTTGGTTTCCAAGTCTGAAGGCTTGGGAGCCGAAGCTTGTCGAGTCTAGATGCATTAGTGAACCCCAACCTCATGCATCCATATTAGAATTGCCTAGGGTAGAGTCGACCTTACCCTATTAGGGACACGATTCACGAGGGGAGGGATCCAACCCCTCTTTCCCTTTTATTGCTTTATTTCTTTGTATTGATTTCGTTGCTACAATGTGTTATGTGTATTTATCTGGCTGAACTAACTTTTCTTGGTGTTGTGTCCCCGTTGCATTCACAAACCCTAGCAAATAAGAGGTCTGGCATGACCTTCTTTTAGAAGCCTACCCGTGTAGATAGGATATTGCATGTTTAAGCAGTTTTGGTATATTTCGTTCATAAATTAATAATGTTATACCATTTTAGGCCTACCCTGGCATATAAAGGGCTCCTTAGGTCACGTTTCCTTTTTGCATGTTTTATCGCTTTAATAAACTGGCATCATGCATAAACCCTAGAAGGGAATGCCATTTAGGGGATCCCGTGTTAGGAATAAATCACCTTGTGTCTCGGATACTTAATCCAAAGAGACTTGCACGTTTACATTTTGTACCATCCAAAGGGGTAGTGCACAAGATAAGGTAGGATCCGATCGTCTTCATAATAGCGATTTTTGGAATATGAGCGTCTAATAATCACTTTTTGGCCATTTTTATCAAAGTTGGTAAAAATCCCTTGCGCAAAGGACATTAATTTGAAGAAATTCACAAATGATTCTTCCTATTGAGACGATGAATAAATTGAGGCCAAATCGTGATTTTAGAAGGCTCATAGACTAATTTTCTGAAACCACCAATGGCCGGCCGATTCAATCGATCCATTTTGTCAATTCATAATCAATCTTGAATAAACCATCATTTGGCCAATTTACCCATTTTAGGGTCATCCGGTCGATTTTTGAATAAATCATCAATTCATTTGACCAATTTACCCTTTTTAGGGTCATCCGGTCGATTTTTGCATAAATCGTCAATTCATTTGACCAATTTACCCTTTTTAGGGTCATCCGGTCGATTTTTGCATAAATCGTCAATTCATTTGACCAATTTACCCTTTTTAGGGTCATTTGACCAATTTACCCATTTTAGGGTCATCCGGTCGATTTTTGAATAAATTATCAATTCATTTGACCAATTTACCCTTTTTAGGGTCACCTAGTCGATTTTGCATAAATCATCAATTCATTTGACCAATTTACCCTTTTTAGGGTCATCCGGTCGATTTTTGCATAAATCGTCAATTCATTTGACCAATTTACCCTTTTTAGGGTCATTTGACCAATTTACCCTTTTAGGGTCACCTAGTCGATTTTACATAAATCGTCAATTCATTTGACCAATTTACCCTTTTTAGGGTCATTCGGCCGATTTTTGAATAAATCACTAATTCAATTTCATTCATTTGGCCAATTTACCCATTTTTAGGGCAACCGAGCCGATTTTGAATAAATCAAGTTTCGTTCAATCTATTTGATCAATTTACCCTTTTTAGGGTGATCTGATTAATTTTGGATAAATTAAATTTCATTCAATTCATTTGACCTGTTTCCTTTTTTAGGGTAATCCGGTCGATTTTTAATAAATTGTCAATTTCATTTAGCCAATTAGGATCTCAATGTCGAATTTCAAATAGGGAAACCTAGTCGATTTTGAGAAAACCATCCACTGCATCCAACCATTTGATCAGTTGGAGTTTTGACCCGTGCTTCACTGAGAAAAGTTGTCAAAACGAATTCCAATCTCTTCGATAGGAAGTTCGTCAAGGTCAAACCCGTGCGTTTTTGCAAGTTCTTGTATCGATCAAAAGTGATCAATCCCTTCGGACGAGGTCCTCATTTTGACAAACGTCTCTTCTCATTCCAATGAGCCAAATTTGTTCAAATTATTTTTCACTCCATAAGCTGATTGGAATCCATCAGGTATGGTATAGTGCCTACCCTAGAGGATTGCATCCTCATTCTAGGCCTACCCTTGGCACAAAAAGGGTTCCCCCATAGGACATGCATCCGAATTTTCTGGATATCTACTAACTCTTGCCTTTTTCTTTTCTTTTTCTTTGTTTCTATTGGAATAACTAAGCGAGGGTTGAATCTAAAGGCAATCTTTTCAAAAATTCTCAGGTAATATTTAAATATAGCTTCTCGTCGAAGCCCCATCATAACACGATCCCGTAGTCAAGCTCAGAGGAGTCGTGTAAACATGAGTTCACAACCGGAACAAGCAGATAGGTCTACTACTACCGCTCAACCCGAGAGTGCGAGTTTGGGGGTTCAGTTGACTGAGATGCTTACTAAGTTTGGTGAAATGGCATCTGAAATGGCAGCGCAAAAGAAGTTGATCGACAAGCTCGTTAGTAGCGGAGTGCAACCCGAACTTGCGCCCATCAAACAACCGGAATCCGAACCATTTGTCATTCCTCCGACTCAAACCACCGTTACTCCATCTTTCCCTATTCCACCCGAAGGAACTTTCACATATCCCACCATACATTTGCCATACACTTACCCTCCAGATCCTTCATTTTTCCCTGCTTACATGCAAGGTCCACAACCCCAAGCTACTTCAAACATACCACCAGAGCTACATACTTTCTATCACACTGCTGCTGAGCCATTCCTACCCGACCATATTGTTCAAACCAAGCCAGAAATTGGGGAATCTTCCGCTCCCGTTGATATAAAGCTTCTCAAACGCCTGGACCGTTTCGATGAGTTTATAAAGAAAAGTCAGGGGTTGAACAAACAAAGAGTCTTGGATTACGATGATCTTTGTCTTTTCCCAAATGCACAATTGCCTGAGGGGTTTAAAACCCCAAAATTCAACAAGTATGATGGGACGGGCAATCCCAAGACACACCTCCGATTGTTCGCCAACAAGTTGGGTAGGCCAACAGATGATGAAAATCTGCCTTTGAGGCTATTCCCAGAAAGTCTCGAGGGGGATGCACTCGACTGGTATTCCAAGCTGAAACCCGAAGAAGCGAAGACCTGGCTTGACTTGTCCAGCGCTTTTGTAAAGCAGTACGAGTATAATTGCGAGCTGGCTCCAACACGAACCACGTTGGAAGGAACAAAGAGGAAACCCTCCGAGGATCACAAGACTTATGCTAAGAGGTGGAGGAAAGTAGCTGCAAAAGTCGAGCCTGTGACAGCCCCACCTTCCCCTAAGGCGAACCAAAGGGGTTAGCGGACTGCCTGCCCAGCTCTCGCCAGGACTAACGGTACAGTTTACGTCGATCTATTTCGTTCCGGAACATCCCATTGCGCGCAAACAAGTCAAAATTTATCTAAACCATAGCCAAGCATATATATACAATGGAAATCAACATTTACAATCATAATGGCATGCCAACACCATTCATTAAGGAATACACATTCGATTTGTCTATCAAAAGGAAATGAACCCGTTATACATTAGGGTTTCACTTCAAGAGCTATACAAAAGACATTTACAAGCTCAGTATGGCAATTGACTATCCAGTCCATTTTCAAAAGCAATTATATCCCTGTAAGGAAAACAAATAACACGGAATGAGCCAAAGCCCAGTGGTATACCACCCAATAAGCAATCAAAATCATATAAGAATGAACCTTCATTTAAAGTGCACAAATAAGCAATGAAGCAAAACAGTAAAAGGATACAGTCGGCTCTCAAGAGCCCATTTCCACGCTTGCAATCTTGAACCAACCTCATTGACTCTCCGTCAATGTTAAAATATCAAACCGTAGACAACTCTTTACTTCCATTCCTTCCACCCAACATACCCCAACTGGGCCCGCACTCCATTTCAGTAACTTTTGGTAATACTCGAGTTTACCGGAACCAAGGGTCTCATTACCACAAGGTTCCCCAGTACAGTCCCCGTGGCATGATAATTTTCACGACCAAGCCCTCGCCGGCTCGATCCAATTAACTACCATACGGGGTTGAGCTCATAAATGCAGTAAAGCCATTGGATACTCGTCCAACGACACCAAATCAGTTTCCATGAATGGAATGCAGTATTTCATATATCCAGTGCAGTATTTCAATAAAACAATCAATAGCCACGTATAAAGTCATGAGGGGTGAGGGCGATCAAGTACACCCTCACCTCAATCATTTCCAATAACCAAATAAGCCTTCAAGGCATCAAATACACATAGCACAAAGCCACATTATAACAAGTAAGTGAGTAATATACTCACCAATCAAGTAAGTGGTATTTCATGTACCACGATCACCAAGCCGTCGTGCACTACCTTCACGCCCTAGAATCATGCAACACATACAATAAGACTCCATGCCGAGCCATAAACAACACCAATTCACAACCCTAATAGGGTTTCATATGCATAAATGAGCATAATAGCAAACCAGAAATTAGAGAATGGCCTTAGTCTTGGCCCCAAATAGAAAACTGTTTTACACTCATTATGCGGTAATGGTACAACTCTCACTACAAATATCAGTTGGGGGTGTAAGACCCACCGTTTCGAAGCTATGGAACAGGGCTACAACAATGTAGAAGGTCACTCAATCCAGTTCTTAACACAACTAGGTCAAATATGCCAAATACTAACCCAGAATTCCGAAAACAGGTTTGCAAAACACAGAAAACTGTAATCGGTACATCTCAGTCCATACAAGTCCAAATGCCGAAATTCCAAAGGCATATGTTAGCTAAGACACTCAGCTACATTTCATCAGAAGACACCAACTCCAAAATCCAAACCAATTCCAGTCAAAATGGCCAATTACTATCGCAGTTTTCGCATTCTGCTCAAAGCAGAACAGCTACAGTAATTTCGTCATAACTCATTCTACATTAATCCAAATGACCTGAAATTTTACAGGCACATCAACCTCATCAATACCTACAACTTTCATGTTTTGAGCAAAGTCAAATTCGGCCTCTAACACAGTGATCTAAAACCGGACAGAATTGGGGCTTCAAGAACCCTAAATTTCCAATTTTCCATCCAAATCCAAAATTAGTTGCATTTAACCACATTTGACATCCACTAGAGCCATTTCCAACCATTACAATTCATCATACAAGCCCCCAACATCAAGATCATATTAAACCAGAAAAATTCTCAATAAAATGAAAACTTCACCAAAACATGCCAAATCAAGGGGTAAATCATATTTTCACACACTCATGCCACTTCTAAGCATCATAAGACCATTATTAGAGGTAGTAGGATGTTTCAGCAACACTTACCAAGAAATCAAGAGAGAGAGGGATGTAGGACACCTTTGCTCTTCAAACAAAGTTCACCAAACAACTTGCTAGCACTAGGAGGAAAGTTTTTATGGAGTGAAATCTTGTTTATGGCCTTGATTGAGATGATTTGCTAGTAGAAACTTGAAGATTGGAGAGGTTTTTCTTCTTGCAAGAGTGAGAGAGAGAGGGCCGGCCAACCAAGAGAGAAAATGGTGATTTTTGGTGAATTTTTGGATATTTAATCCTTGGTCAAAAAAGTCAAAATTATGAATAGTAAATCTTAAAAGTCATCCAATAAGAAGGTGACACTTGTCACCTTCATAAATGCATCCCTATCTTTCTTTTCTCTCTCACATCAATCATTCACACATTCTACTTATCTCTTAACACCCGATAAATTTTACACAGTATCCAAAACTTAACCTTATTGGCCGAATTTTTCCGAACTTTTCGCACTAGTGGGTCCCACGTCCACTATTTACTTTTAATTTTCTAAAATTTCTCCAATGCTAGAAAAATCATCTTAAAACTATAACTGCTCATAATATCTACTAAGAAAATATTTCTAAGCCAGAAAATGCAAAATTATGCAATTAAAGGGGAATAAACCCTAGGAAAATAATTAGGGTTTTACGGGCTCTCACACTCTCCCCCCCTTAAAAGAATTTCGTCCTCGAAATTTCTCACCTTAATTCCCGAAAAGGTTTGGGTATTTCTTTCGCATTTCCTCTTCCATCTCCCAAGTAGCTTCCTCCACTCCGTGGTTTCTCCATAACACTTTCACTAGCGGAATCTTCTTGTTTCTGAGCTCTTTGACTTTTCGATCGAGTACTTGAACCGGTTTCTCTTCGTAGGCCAGTGATTCATCTACTTCGATATCCTCCGGTTGCAAAACATGAGATGGGTCAGGATGGTACTTCTTTAGCATCGAGACGTGAAATACATCGTGGATTCGAGATAGACTGGATGGCAGTTCCAATCGATACGCGACTGCTCCAACCCTTTGAAGGATCTTGTAGGGTCCGACGTACCGCGGTTGAAGTTTCTTTCCTTTGCCCGTTGTGAGACTTCGTAAGGGGGTGATCTTAAGAAATACTTGATCTCCAACTTCAAATTCCAAATCCTTCCTTCGGTTATCCGCGTAACTCTTTTGGCGACTCTGGGCGGTTTGAAGCCGTTGCTTTATCAACTTAACCTTCTCGTGAGCCTCTTCCATCCACGGAATAGTTGTCGGGTCCAGTGCTTTCTTTTCACCAACTTCATCCCAGTAAATCGGTGAACGACACTTGCGTCCGTAGAGAGCTTCGTACGGAGCCATTTGAATCGACGAATGGAAACTATTGTTGTACGCAAACTCTACCAAGGTCATGTGCTGACCCCAATTGCCTCCAAAGTCCAAGATGCACGTTCGCAGCATGTCTTCTAGCGTCTGAATCGTCCGTTCCAACTGGCCATCCGTCTGGGGATGATAAGTAGTGCTCAAATTGAGTTTCGTCCCCAGGGTTTCTTGAAACTTCTGCCAAAATCGCGACACAAACCGTGGATCCCGATCTGAGACAATGCTCACCGGCACGCCGTGTAACCTTACAATTTCATCCATGTACAATCGGGTCAATTTGTCCATTGAATACTTCATGTTCACCGGTAAGAAATGGGCCGATTTGGTTAATCGATCAACGATCACCCAAACGGCATCGTGTCCCCTTTGCGTCCTTGGTAAACCTGAAACGAAGTCCATGGTGATGTTTTCCCACTTCCACTCGGGTATCTCCAAGGGTTGTAACAAACCCGATGGTTTTTGATGCTCCGCCTTCACTTGCTGGCAAATGAGACATTTCTGCACGTATTGAGCTATTTCCCTCTTCATATTATCCCACCAATAGGTCCCTTTCAGGTCTTGATACATCTTACTGCTACCCGGATGGATTGTATACTTGGACCGATGAGCTTCCTCCAGAATTTCTGCTTTCAACGATTCATCCTTTGGTACTACGATTCGGTTCCGATACTTCAAAATACCCTCGGGACTCAAATTAAAGTCCGTAGTTTCTCCCTTTTCCAATTTCTCTCTCCACTTCCGTACCATCAAATCCTCGCCTTGCGCCTCTTTTATACGTTCCAGTAGAGTGGATGTAACCCTAATATTGCCAAATATCACCTTATGGCTCCCAAGACAGGGTTTCCACTCGCACACGGATTCTAGCAAATCCCATTCCTTGATCATTAGCCCTGCCACTTGCACTTTACGACTCAAGGCATCTGCTACCACATTTGCCTTTCCCGGATGGTAATTGATCGTACAGTCGTAATCTTCCAAGAATTCCATCCATCGCCGTTGTCTCATATTCAGTTCCTTCTGGGAGAAGAGGTACCTAAGGCTCTTGTGATCCGAAAACACTTCAAAGGTCACCCCATATAGGTAGTGCCTCCACTTTTTCAGAGCAAACACAACCGCAGCTAATTCTAGATCGTGAGTCGGGTAGTTCTGCTCGTGAAGCTTCAATTTCCTAGAGGCAAAAGCAACCACATTCCGGTTCTGCATCAAAACGCATCCCAATCCTTCTCGCGACGCGTCTGCATATACTGCAAACCCGTCCACTCCATTTGGCAAGACCAGTACCGGAGCCATGGTCAATCTTCTCTTTAATTCCTGAAAACTTGTTTCGCATCGGCCGTTCCAAATAAACTGGCCATGCTTCTTCGTTAGGTCAGTTAAAGGTCCTGCCAGTTTGGAAAAATCTTTAATAAACCTTCGGTAGTACCCAGCTAGCCCTAGAAAGCTACGAATTTCCGTGGGGGTTTCTGGCCTCTTCCAATTTGTCACGGCCTCAACCTTCGCCGGGTCCACCGAAATACCCTCATGAGAGATCACGTGCCCTAAAAATGCCACTTCCTCCAACCAAAACTCACATTTGCTAAACTTAGCATACAGTTGATGTTCCCTCAATGTCTGCAACACCACTCTCAAATGCTCCTCATGCTCCTCGCGTGACTTGGAGTAGACCAAAATGTCGTCAATGAATACCACGACAAATCGGTCTAGATAGGGTTTGAAAACCCTATGCATTAGGTCCATGAAAGCGGCGGGAGCATTAGTCAGTCCAAAGGGCATAACGGCAAACTCGTAATGCCCGTATCTTGAATTGAAAGCAGTTTTTGGAATGTCCTCCTTCCTAATCAACAACTGGTAGTATCCCTGTCGGAGGTCCAACTTCGAGAAGACCACTGCTCCTTGCAGCTGGTCAAATAACTCGTCTATGTGAGGCAGTGGATACTTGTTCTTGATCGTCACGTTGTTCAGCCCCCTATAATCAATACACATCCTCAACGTTCCGTCTTTTTTCTTCACAAATAGGACCGGAGCTCCCCAAGGAGACTCACTCTCATGAATGAATCCCCGTTCCAAAAGATCTTGTAACTGTAACTTAAGCTCCTTTAGTTCTGCAGGCGCCATTCGGTAAGGAGTTTTGGAGATAGGTGCGGTTCCAGGTAAAAGATCTATTCGGAATTCTATCTCTCTTTCCGGAGGTAAAGCCACTAACTCATCAGGGAACACATCCGGAAATTCCCTCACTATGGCCACGTCTTCCACTTTTAACTTATCCGTAGGGGTATTAATTAAGAAGGCCAAAAATCCTTGCGCCCCTCTACTTATCAGTTTCCTAGCTCGAATGCCCGAAATGAGAGCAGATGAGGCTAACCTACCCCTTATATCTAACCTTAAGGTTGCCTCGCCAGGAATGCGAAATTCAACTATTTTCGTTTTACAATCCAGTTGGGCGTTATATTTGGCTAACCAGTCCATACCCAGAATCACGTCGTACCCCTTAATGGATAAGCTAATCAAGTCCCCTAAAAACCTCCTTTCACCTATCCATACGTCGCAATCCCTATAAACCATACTAGTCACCAAACGTTGGTTCCCCGTAGGTGTACTAACCTCTAAGTCATATGGTAAACTAGCAGGTTTTATATCGATGCCACACATGAAATCAGGGTTAACAAACGAATGAGTGGCACCAGGATCAATTAAAACTTTGGCAAAGCGGTGGAAAATAGGGATCGTACCTTCCACCACCTCGGAAGACTCTGGGATCTGGTGAGGCTCTAAGGAATATACCCTAGCCGGAACTTTTGATTTGGATCCGTCTCCCTTGGCCGATCCAGTATTGGTTCTCGACGGTAGTTGGCTCCCCTTTTCGTCTTGTTTCAGGACCGGACATGTAGCCAGTTGATGGTCCGCACTTCCACACCGCAGACATTTCCCCAGTTTCCTCCAGCAATTGTCCTCGGTGTGGTTTGTCTTTCCGCAGTGCCCACAGGGTCCACGAGGTGCCGAAGCCGAGCCACTCTGGATGTTTCCCCTTTGCCCTCGCCCAGCTTGGCCGCCCCTGAACGGAGTCCCTCTGCCTGGTCCAGAATGACGACCACCTCCAGTTCCTCGTCCAAACTTGGAGGGAGTGCTCTTCTCACCTTGTCCAGACGTACTCCCAGGAAATCCACGCTTCTTAGCCTGGAAGTTTCGGACCTGAAGCCGTGCACTCTCAACTGATCACATAGATCATCAACTCTTTCCTCGACCTCTTGCACGTCATATTCTAGCTCTTTAATACGCGAGGCTTGCTTCTCATTGGTCGCCTTAGCCTGAGTCACCTCAGCTTCCAACGCAGCAACCACAGCTTCAAGCTTAGTATTTTCCTTAGCAAACTCCTCGCGTTCTTTTGCCACCGACAAAACTAGTGTATTTGGGTAGGCAAAGTTGCTACGACACCCACATTGTCGAACGCGGCTGGCCGGGCTCCAACGGACCACGGCCCCCTTCTGCCTAAGTTGATACTTAATCGGCGGCAACGTGCTACGAGGACGATCTCCTGCCGGACGGTCACTTGGGTCACCACTGGCATCCATCCTATAGCAAAGGAATAAACAACATGAATAACCTTAAAAACCATAATCAATAAAACCCTCAAGTCGAGCACTTCTATTACACCCAGGCTAATTCAAACCTAGGCTCTGATACCACCTGTGACAGCCCCACCTTCCCCTAAGGCGAACCAAAGGGGTTAGCGGACTGCCTGCCCAGCTCTCGCCAGGACTAACGGTACAGTTTACGTCGATCTATTTCGTTCCGGAACATCCCATTGCGCGCAAACAAGTCAAAATTTATCTAAACCATAGCCAAGCATATATATACAATGGAAATCAACATTTACAATCATAATGGCATGCCAACACCATTCATTAAGGAATACACATTCGATTTGTCTATCAAAAGGAAATGAACCCGTTATACATTAGGGTTTCACTTCAAGAGCTATACAAAAGACATTTACAAGCTCAGTATGGCAATTGACTATCCAGTCCATTTTCAAAAGCAATTATATCCCTGTAAGGAAAACAAATAACACGGAATGAGCCAAAGCCCAGTGGTATACCACCCAATAAGCAATCAAAATCATATAAGAATGAACCTTCATTTAAAGTGCACAAATAAGCAATGAAGCAAAACAGTAAAAGGATACAGTCGGCTCTCAAGAGCCCATTTCCACGCTTGCAATCTTGAACCAACCTCATTGACTCTCCGTCAATGTTAAAATATCAAACCGTAGACAACTCTTTACTTCCATTCCTTCCACCCAACATACCCCAACTGGGCCCGCACTCCATTTCAGTAACTTTTGGTAATACTCGAGTTTACCGGAACCAAGGGTCTCATTACCACAAGGTTCCCCAGTACAGTCCCCGTGGCATGATAATTTTCACGACCAAGCCCTCGCCGGCTCGATCCAATTAACTACCATACGGGGTTGAGCTCATAAATGCAGTAAAGCCATTGGATACTCGTCCAACGACACCAAATCAGTTTCCATGAATGGAATGCAGTATTTCATATATTCAGTGCAGTATTTCAATAAAACAATCAATAGCCACGTATAAAGTCATGAGGGGTGAGGGCGATCAAGTACACCCTCACCTCAATCATTTCCAATAACCAAATAAGCCTTCAAGGCATCAAATACACATAGCACAAAGCCACATTATAACAAGTAAGTGAGTAATATACTCACCAATCAAGTAAGTGGTATTTCATGTACCACGATCACCAAGCCGTCGTGCACTACCTTCACGCCTTAGAATCATGCAACACATACAATAAGACTCCATGCCGAGCCATAAACAACACCAATTCACAACCCTAATAGGGTTTCATATGCATAAATGAGCATAATAGCAAACCAGAAATTAGAGAATGGCCTTAGTCTTGGCCCCAAATAGAAAACTGTTTTACACTCATTATGCGGTAATGGTACAACTCTCACTACAAATATCAGTTGGGGGTGTAAGACCCACCGTTTCGAAGCTATGGAACAGGGCTACAACAATGTAGAAGGTCACTCAATCCAGTTCTTAACACAACTAGGTCAAATATGCCAAATACTAACCCAGAATTCCGAAAACAGGTTTGCAAAACACAGAAAACTGTAATCGGTACATCTCAGTCCATACAAGTCCAAATGCCGAAATTCCAAAGGCATATGTTAGCTAAGACACTCAGCTACATTTCATCAGAAGACACCAACTCCAAAATCCAAACCAATTCCAGTCAAAATGGCCAATTACTATCGCAGTTTTCGCATTCTGCTCAAAGCAGAACAGCTACAGTAATTTCGTCATAACTCATTCTACATTAATCCAAATGACCTGAAATTTTACAGGCACATCAACCTCATCAATACCTACAACTTTCATGTTTTGAGCAAAGTCAAATTCGGCCTCTAACACAGTGATCTAAAACCGGACAGAATTGGGGCTTCAAGAACCCTAAATTTCCAATTTTCCATCCAAATCCAAAATTAGTTGCATTTAACCACATTTGACATCCACTAGAGCCATTTCCAACCATTACAATTCATCATACAAGCCCCCAACATCAAGATCATATTAAACCAGAAAAATTCTCAATAAAATGAAAACTTCACCAAAACATGCCAAATCAAGGGGTAAATCATATTTTCACACACTCATGCCACTTCTAAGCATCATAAGACCATTATTAGAGGTAGTAGGATGTTTCAGCAACACTTTCCAAGAAATCAAGAGAGAGAGGGATGTAGGACACCTTTGCTCTTCAAACAAAGTTCACCAAACAACTTGCTAGCACTAGGAGGAAAGTTTTTATGGAGTGAAATCTTGTTTATGGCCTTGATTGAGATGATTTGCTAGTAGAAACTTGAAGATTGGAGAGGTTTTTCTTCTTGCAAGAGTGAGAGAGAGAGGGCCGGCCAACCAAGAGAGAAAATGGTGATTTTTGGTGAATTTTTGGATATTTAATCCTTGGTCAAAAAAGTCAAAATTATGAATAGTAAATCTTAAAAGTCATCCAATAAGAAGGTGACACTTGTCACCTTCATAAATGCATCCCTATCTTTCTTTTCTCTCTCACATCAATCATTCACACATTCTACTTATCTCTTAACACCCGATAAATTTTACACAGTATCCAAAACTTAACCTTATTGGCCGAATTTTTCCGAACTTTTCGCACTAGTGGGTCCCACGTCCACTATTTACTTTTAATTTTCTAAAATTTCTCCAATGCTAGAAAAATCATCTTAAAACTATAACTGCTCATAATATCTACTAAGAAAATATTTCTAAGCCAGAAAATGCAAAATTATGCAATTAAAGGGGAATAAACCCTAGGAAAATAATTAGGGTTTTACGGGCTCTCACAGAGCCACCAATGACTGAGGATGAAATCATACGAACCTTCATTAAGGCACATGATCCACCATACTTTGAAGAAATTTTTCGAATGACTGGGTGTTCCTTTGCCGAGATCGTTAATAAATTAGAAGAATATGATGAGTTTATAAGGGCAGGAAAGATTATTAACGTGTCGGCTCTGAAATCGCAATTGGAAGCGATGCAAAATCAAGGCAGCGGTAACAAGAAATCCCCATTCAAAAAGAGAGAAGAGGAGGCTTCATTTGTCTCGAATCGAGGCCCAGCTCCCCAACCGAGATACCGACAGAACTCCACCTATTCACCCCGTTACCCGTACCAATCACACTTTCAACCTGTGCACCATACCACTGGTAACCACCCTCGACCTCGACCAAATTACCCAAACACACCTATGACACCATTTCATATTTCTCCACATAGCTTTCAAACTAGACCTCGCTCTCCTTATCATCCAAGACCCACCTTACCCGTCAACCATAACTACAACTATCAACAGACCGCTGGCACCCAAGACCCAGCCCGATATAGAACTTTTACCAATTTAGGTCGGCCCTTGGATCAACTATATGAGCAGCTCAAGGCCGCAGGGAAAATTGGTTCAATACCTCCTAAAGTCTAAGCTAAAGGAGTTCCCCCTGGTTATAATCCTCAATCTTTTTGCGCCTATCATTCTGGAGCTCCGGGACATTCTACTGCCAATTGTTGGGTACTCAAACACAAAATTCAGGACATGATTGAGGCCGGAGACATAATTTTGAGAGGGAGAGAAGAACAAGGACCAAGTATAAGTACAAACCCCTTTCCCAGACACAAGGACACCTTTGAGGCATCCACCTCCAATGACGAAATTTGAAAATCCTGAAGGAGCTCTGCACAATTTGGATGGCTGATTATCCTCCCTCTCGAAGGGAATTTCGATGAATCTAGGGGTTGTCATTTACTAAAATTTGTGAAAACTTTCTCTTGCATATGTGAATAGTTTAACGAAAGCATCTTTTGCAATTGAGTTTTGTCTTGTTTCTGCTTTGATTTGGAGTTTCATGAAATGCACAATTTGTTTTATTTGTTTATTTGATTATTGTCCTGATTTTTTGTTAATTCTTTGAGATGGCCAAAGATGAAATTATTTGATCCTTTGAATATCACTGTTCTGGAATCTGATGTAGCCCTTCATTGAAAACCCCTTCATTAAAAATCCTTTGTTGAAAATCCCTTCCTTGGGAAAGCCTTCATGGAGAAAGCCTTCATAAAAAAAAAAACCTTCATTGAGAAAATCCCTTTCCTGCCAGGTTGTAAGCTGATTGGTTAAAGCAGTGTCATTAACGATTGATTCTGATTGATGAAAAGCAGTTGAATGCTATGTGCCATGACCAACGTTGTCAAAGCGCATGACCTATGTTCATAACAAAAGGATCCGCCACCGATCTTCTGAAAAAGGAAACAAAGTGCTAAAGCGATGAAAGACGAAGTCGAAGGTAAATTTGCTTCAAATTGACAAAGCTTACTGGGTGTTCAAAGGAGAGATGGAAGGACAGACATTCCCTCAACCTATCAACTCGGACATGTGTAAGATGTTTTTTATTTGATTATGCAAAGTTTCTTTTAGGAAATCATGCAAAGGGCGAGGCAAAAGTCAGGCCATCTTCCTTTTCAATAAAAACATTTCATCCCTAGTCATCCCCTTTGAGCTATCAGAACAATAATTTTCATTTGGCAGCCCCTGAGAATTGCAAACCCCACACTGGGGCAAATTTATTTTGAAAAATGATCAGAAAGGAAAGAAAAACCCCACACTGGGGCAAATGTATCTTTGAAAGAGATATGGGAAAAAGAAAGAACCCCACACTGGGGCAAATTTAGTTTTTGAAGAAAAATACAAAAGAGAAGAAAATGCAATGAAAAATACAAAGAAAGAAAAATCCAATCAAACTGGGGCAAATTTTCCTCGGTTTCGTTCAAAAAATTGGAGATAATTTCAAAACGATGCAATTTCAGGTTATTTCACACCTTTCATCAGACCTGCTTTCAAGCCTCAACTTTTCTTGAAAAACACCCCACCTAACCTCATTACAAAAGCCCAAAAGTCCTGGCTTTCGTCACTTGCTGCATTTCTATTAGGGATTTTGCTAATCAACTGGCAAGTGATGTCTATAATGCCTTCGCCTAATCTTACAAGGGAAGCGCATTTTTACTGATGCCAGCAATCTTCAACTTACATTCCTGAGTTGACTATGTTTGAGTTCTTCCATTGTTTAATTAGGTGAAAAACCCACAAAGGCACCTCAAGAAAAAAAAGAAAAAAAAGAGAGAAAAGAAAAACAAACAAAAAGGGTGGGGGGTCAACCTTGGTGAAAACCCGAATGGGCGCCAAGGTAGGTTTCTGCAATGTGCAAGCACAAAGAGGAACAACTGGTGGTTTGGTCCACTTAGATTTCTTCTAATTTTTGTCATACCTCTGACAACATTGAATTCCGGAGCTAAGATATCCAGAGATTTGAATATGACATCTGTTGGCCAAAAGCCGTGTCATTTTGTAAAAAATATTCTTTTGTAAATACATTCTTAGGAAACTCGTTTTTTCCAAATTACTTGCATTCATGGCATTTTTTGTAGAATTTAAGCACAAATGGTTAGGTGTGCATTCTTGTGCATATTCATTCTTACATGACATGGGAATTTTCTTGCATACCTCATTCTTTATCATTGAATTGTGGTGAATGACAATCCCCATGGTTTATTGCAAAAAGGGCAAATTGAGTCACGATTTAGGTCTCCCCGTACCCAATATGCATACATTCCCTAGGATCATGCATCCACTCTACCATTTTATACTCTTATCACACTTTCATCTTGCACATGTGCACCTTTATATTTTCACTTGCACACGAGCACTTTTGTCATTACTTGCACACATGCACTCCATATTATCATTTCACATACCGCACCTTGCCCACTCACGTGCACACTCTCACTTACACATTATTGTCTTTTATTACTTTTTCAAACTCATGTCCTCACATTGCATACATGCATTCCATTCATTTGCATCCCACTCGCATTATTCGTGACTTCTTCAAAAGATCGTTATTGGGCTTCACAATTAATGTGATTGGCACCACTCAACCTTTGAAGAAAAATTTCCCCAATACCCCTAGGTCTAGGGTTTGCATTCATGTAGTGCATCCAAATGTAATAAATTCTTTGGTTAAAACAAGAAAATCTTTGATTAAATCATGCAACTAGCCTTGGCTAGGTCAAAGGGGTGCCTTGGATTTTATCCTTGCCTTCCCCTTTGTCAAATGTGACTCCCGAACCTTTTTCGTTGGTTTACGTGGACTAGGAGTCGTTTAAAAGGGGTTTCTTACTATTTTTTCCTATTTTTTCTTTAAAAATTCATTTTTAGGTGACTTGGTACACCTTAACTCATTACCAAGTGGCGACTCCAATTTTGATTTCAAAAACCCTTTTTAAACTACATTTTGGGTCAAATCGTCGCATTCTCAAAACCCCATTTAGACCCATTTTTCTTTTAAATCACAATTCATTTTCCAATCACAAATTGAATCAAAAAATACATTTTTTAAACTATTTATTTATTTATCAAAAAATGGGGCGCGACAGTTGGCGACTCCACTGGGGACATTCGAGAGTCCGAGCAAATTTGATTTAATCAACCTTTTTCTTCTTTTAACCTTTTCATATATCACATTTGGGTGTTTTAGGGTTGCATTTTTTTCTTTTTTAGGATTTTGCATTTCACGCGTATCCAACTACTCCCTCGCTCGCGAATGTATGATTGGTTGATTGGATGTATGTTTACTTGCTTATCTCGCGCTTGCATTGCATTTAGGGGGGGTGTGTCACCCTAGAGCCTCGCGTTGGTTCTTGATCCCTCCCCTCCAAACGAACACTAGCATACGTGCATTCGCTTTATTATTTTATCCCTTCATTTATTTTTCTTTTAGTGGCTTGTCACGCCACTCCACCCTACTAGGATTAGGCGACCCACTTGGACATGTGATCACGACACGATGTGTGTGTAGCATGATCCAATGGGTCACTCAATCTTCCGCTTTAAGCTATGGGTTGATAGCCTTTAGCTTTTAGTCGAAGGTTGAGGATTTTGATAGATTCACTCAAACACGTAGCCGTGACACGATGTGTGCGTAGCGGTGTTTGGGGAATCGCTCGAGCCACCGACAAGGAACCTTGGGATTGATGACCCTTGGTTTCCAAGTCTGAAGGTTTGGGAGCCGAAGCTTGTCGAGTCTAGATGCATTAGTGAACCCCAACCTCATGCATCCATATTAGAATTGCCTAGGGTAGAGTCGACCTTACCCTATTAGGGACACGATTCACGAGGGGAGGGATCCAACCCCTCTTTCCCTTTTATTGCTTTATTTCTTTGTATTGATTTCGTTGCTACAATGTGTTATGTGTATTTATCTGGCTGAACTAACTTTTCTTGGTGTTGTGTCCCCGTTGCATTCACAAACCCTAGCAAATAAGAGGTCTGGCATGACCTTCTTTTAGAAGCCTACCCGTGTAGATAGGATATTGCATGTTTAAGCAGTTTTGGTATATTTCGTTCATAAATTAATAATGTTATACCATTTTAGGCCTACCCTGGCATATAAAGGGCTGCTTAGGTCACGTTTCCATTTTGCATGTTTTATCGCTTTAATAAACTGGCATCATGCATAAACCCTAGAAGGGAATGCCATTTAGGGGATCCCGTGTTAGGAATAAATCACCTTGTGTCTCGGATACTTAATCCAAAGAGACTTGCACGTTTACATTTTGTACCATCCAAAGGGGTAGTGCACAAGATAAGGTAGGATCCGATCGTCTTCATAATAGCGATTTTTGGAATATGAGCGTCTAATAATCACTTTTTGGCCATTTTTATCAAAGTTGGTAAAAATCCCTTGCGCAAAGGACATTAATTTGAAGAAATTCACAAATGATTCTTCCTATTGAGACGATGAATAAATTGAGGCCAAATCGTGATTTTAGAAGGCTCATAGACTAATTTTCTGAAACCACCAATGGCCGGCCGATTCAATCGATCCATTTTGTCAATTCATAATCAATCTTGAATAAACCATCATTTGGCCAATTTACCCATTTTAGGGTCATCCGGTCGATTTTTGAATAAATCATCAATTCATTTGACCAATTTACCCTTTTTAGGGTCATCCGGTCGATTTTTGAATAAATCATCAATTCATTTGACCAATTTACCCTTTTTGGGGTCATCCGGTCGATTTTTTCATAAATCGTCAATTCATTTGACCAATTTACCCTTTTTAGGGTCATTTGACCAATTTACCCATTTTAGGGTCATCCGGTCGATTTTTGAATAAATTATCAATTCATTTGACCAATTTACCCTTTTTAGGGTCACCTAGTCGATTTTGCATAAATCGTCAATTCATTTGACCAATTTACCCTTTTTAGGGTCATCCGGTCGATTTTTGCATAAATCGTCAATTCATTTGACCAATTTACCCTTTTTAGGGTCATTTGACCAATTTACCCTTTTAGGGTCACCTAGTCGATTTTGCATAAATCGTCAATTCATTTGACCAATTTACCCTTTTTAGGGTCATTCGGCCGATTTTTGAATAAATCACTAATTCAATTTCATTCATTTGGCCAATTTACCCATTTTTAGGGCAACCGAGCCGATTTTGAATAAATCAAGTTTCGTTCAATCTATTTGATCAATTTACCCTTTTTAGGGTGATCTGATTAATTTTGGATAAATTAAATTTCATTCAATTCATTTGACCTGTTTCCTTTTTTAGGGTAATCCGGTCGATTTTTAATAAATTGTCAATTTCATTTAGCCAATTAGGATCTCAATGTCGAATTTCAAATAGGGAAACCTAGTCGATTTTGAGAAAACCATCCACTGCATCCAGCCATTTGATCAGTTGGAGTTTTGACCCGTGCTTCACTGAGAAAAGTTGTCAAAACGAATTCCAATCTCTTCGATAGGAAGTTCGTCAAGGTCAAACCCGTGCGTTTTTGCAAGTTCTTGTATCGATCAAAAGTGATCAATCCCTTCGGACGAGGTCCTCATTTTGACAAACGTCTCTTCTCATTCCAATGAGCCAAATTTGTTCAAATTATTTTTCACTCCATAAGCTGATTGGAATCCATCAGGTATGGTATAGTGCCTACCCTAGAGGATTGCATCCTCATTCTAGGCCTACCCTTGGCACAAAAAGGGTTCCCCCATAGGACATGCATCCGAATTTTCTGGATATCTACTAACTCTTGCCTTTTTCTTTTCTTTTTCTTTGTTTCTATTGGAATAACTAAGCGAGGGTTGAATCTAAAGGCAATCTTTTCAAAAATTCTCAGGTAATATTTAAATATAGCTTCTCGTCGAAGCCCCATCATAACACGATCCCGTAGTCAAGCTCAGAGGAGTCGTGTAAACATGAGTTCACAACCGGAACAAGCAGATAGGTCTACTACTACCGCTCAACCCGAGACTGCGAGTTTGGGGGTTCAGTTGACTGAGATGCTTACTAAGTTTGGTGAAATGGCATCTGAAATGGCAGCGCAAAAGAAGTTGATCGACAAGCTCGTTATTAGCGGAGTGCAACCCGAACTTGCGCCCATCAAACAACCGGAATCCGAACCATTTGTCATTCCTCCGACTCAAACCACCGTTACTCCATCTTTCCCTATTCCACCCGAAGGAACTTTCACATATCCCACCATACATTTGCCATACACTTACCCTCCAGATCCTTCATTTTTCCCTGCTTACATGCAAGGTCCACAACCCCAAGCTACTTCAAACATACCACCAGAGCTACATACTTTCTATCACACTGCTGCTGAGCCATTCCTACCCGACCATATTGTTCAAACCAAGCCAGAAATTGGGGAATCTTCCGCTCCCGTTGATATAAAGCTTCTCAAACGCCTGGACCGTTTCGATGAGTTTATAAAGAAAAGTCAGGGGTTGAACAAACAAAGAGTCTTGGATTACGATGAGCTTTGCCTTTTCCCAAATGCACAATTGCCTGAGGGGTTTAAAACCCCAAAATTCAACAAGTATGATGGGACGGGCAATCCCAAGACACACCTCCGATTGTTCGCCAACAAGTTGGGTAGGCCAACAGATGATGAAAATCTGCCTTTGAGGCTATTCCCAGAAAGTCTCGAGGGGGATGCACTCGACTGGTATTCCAAGCTGAAACCCGAAGAAGCGAAGACCTGGCTTGACTTGTCCAGCGCTTTTGTAAAGCAGTACGAGTATAATTGCGAGCTGGCTCCAACACGAACCACGTTGGAAGGAACAAAGAGGAAACCCTCCGAGGATCACAAGACTTATGCTAAGAGGTGGAGGAAAGTAGCTGCAAAAGTCGAGCCACCAATGACTGAGGATGAAATCATACGAACCTTCATTAAGGCACATGATCCACCATACTTTGAAGAAATTTTTCGAATGACTGGGTGTTCCTTTGCCGAGATCGTTAATAAATTAGAAGAATATGATGAGTTTATAAGGGCAGGAAAGGTTATTAACGTGTCGGCTCTGAAATCGCAATTGGAAGCGATGCAAAATCAAGGCAGCGGTAACAAGAAATCCCCATTCAAAAAGAGAGAAGAGGAGGCTTCATTTGTCTCGAATCGAGGCCCAGCTCCCCAACCGAGATACCGACAGAACTCCACCTATTCACCCCGTTACCCGTACCAATCACACTTTCAACCTGTGCACCATACCACTGGTAACCACCCTCGACCTCGACCAAATTACCCAAACACACCTATGACACCATTTCATATTTCTCCACATAGCTTTCAAACTAGACCTCGCTCTCCTTATCATCCAAGACCCACCTTACCCGTCAACCATAACTACAACTATCAACAGACCGCTGGCACCCAAGACCCAGCCCGATATAGAACTTTTACCAATTTAGGTCGGCCCTTGGATCAACTATATGAGCAGCTCAAGGCCGCAGGGAAAATTGGTTCAATACCTCCTAAAGTCTAAGCTAAAGGAGTTCCCCCTGGTTATAATCCTCAATCTTTTTGCGCCTATCATTCTGGAGCTCTGGGACATTCTACTGCCAATTGTTGGGTACTCAAACACAAAATTCAGGACATGATTGAGGCCGGAGACATAATTTTGAGAGGGAGAGAAGAACAAGGACCAAGTATAAGTACAAACCCCTTTCCCAGACACAAGGACACCTTTGAGGCATCCACCTCCAATGACGAAATTTGAAAATCCTGAAGGAGCTCTGCACAATTTGGATGGCTGATTATCCTCCCTCTCGAAGGGAATTTCGATGAATCTAGGGGTTGTCATTTACTAAAATTCGCGAAAACTTTTTCTTGCATATGTGAATAGCTTAACGAAAGCATCTTTTGCAATTGAGTTTTGTCTTGTTTCTGCTTTGATTTGGAGTTTCATGAAATGCACAATTTGTTTTATTTGTTTATTTGATTATTGTCCTGATTTTTTGTTAATTCTTTGAGATGGCCAAAGATGAAATTATTTGATCCTTTGAATATCACTGTTCTGGAATCTGATGTAGCCCTTCATTGAAAACCCCTTCATTAAAAATCCTTTCGTTGAAAATCCCTTCCTTGGGAAAGCCTTCATGGAGAAAGCCTTCATAAAAAAAAAAAAAAAAAACCTTCATTGAGAAATTCCTTCATTGAGAAAATCCCTTTTCTGCCAGGTTGTAAGCTGATTGGTTAAAGCAGTGTCATTAACGATTGATTCTGATTGATGAAAAGCAGTTGAATGCTATGTGCCATGACCAACGTTGTCAAAGCGCATGACCTATGTTCATAACAAAAGGATCCGCCACCGATCTTCTGAAAAAGGAAACAAAGTGCTAAAGCGATGAAAGACGAAGTCGAAGGCAAATTTGCTTCAAATTGACAAAGCTTATTGGGTGTTCAAAGGAGAGATGGAAGGACAGACATTCCCTCAACCTATCAACTCGGACATGTGTAAGATGTTCTTTATTTGATTATGCAAAGTTTCTTTTAGGAAATCATGCAAAGGGCGAGGCAAAAGTCAGGCCATCTTCCTTTTCAATAAAAACATTTCATCCCTAGTCATCCCCTTTGAGCTATCAGAACAATAATTTTCGTTTGGCAGCCCCTGAGAATTGCAAACCCCACACTGGGGCAAATTTATTTTGAAAAATGATCAGAAAGGAAAGAAAAACCCCACACTGGGGCAAATGTATCTTTGAAAGAGATATGGGAAAAAGAAAGAACCCCACACTGGGGCAAATTCATTTTGAAAAATGATCAGGAAGAAAGAACCCCACACTGGGGCAAATTTAGTTTTTGAAGAAAAATACAAAAGAGAAGAAAATGCAATGAAAAATACAAAGAAAGAAAAATCCAATCAAACTGGGGTAAATTTTCCTCGGTTTCGTTCAAAAAATTGGAGATAATTTCAAAATGATGCAATTTCAGGTTATTTCACACCTTTCATCAGACCTGCTTTCAAGCCTCAACTTTTCTTGAAAAACACCCCACCTAACCTCATTACAAAAGCCCAAAAGTCCTGGCTTTCGTCACTTGCTGCATTTCTATTAGGGATTTTGCTAATCAACTGGCAAGTGATGTCTATAATGCCTTCGCCTAATCTTACAAGGGAAGCGCATTTTTACTAATGCCAGCAATCTTCAACTTACATTCCTGAGTCGACTATGTTTGAGTTCTTCCGTTGTTTCATTAGGTGAAAAACCCACAAAGGCACCTCAAGAAAAAAAAGAAAAAAAAGAGAGAAAAGAAAAACAAACAAAAAGGGTGGGGGGTCAACCTTGGTGAAAACCCGAATGGGCGCCAAGGTAGGTTTCTGCAATGAGCAAGCACAAAGAGGAAAAACTGGTGGTTTGGTCCATTTAGATTTCTTCTCATTTTTGTCATACCTCTGACAACATTGAATTCCGGAGCTAAGATATCCAGAGATTTGAATATGACATCTGTTGGCCAAAAGCCGTGTCATTTTGTAAAAAATATTCTTTTGTAAATACATTCTTAGGAAACTCGTTTTTTCCAAATTACTTGCATTCATGGCATTTTTTGTAGAATTTAAGCACAAATGGTTAGGTGTGCATTCTTGTGCATATTCATTCTTACATGACATGGGAATTTTCTTGCATACCTCATTCTTTATCATTGATTTGTGGTGAATGACAATCCCCGTGGTTTATTGCAAAAAGTATGCTTGAATTCAGTCATCTTTTGAGAACAGTTGAAATTCAGCCAAGCCAGCTACACAGACTTCACAATATAGCAAAGCACATACCTGGTCAGTTTGAAAATCGGAAAAGCCTCAGGGTGAGAAATCCAACTCAATCGGCTGCCGCAGCAAAAGTTGATACGGGCATCGAAAAACTCATGTTTACACGATTCTCGAAGGAAAACGGATCAAATGGTGGTGGCAATTTCTTTGTTTTTTCTTTTTCACAGGAAAAATTGCATGCACAGATGAAAGTAATCACACCTCGCACTGGAATCGGTGTCGGAAAGAGTCCTCCGGTGAACAAAGATCGAAAATGTTGCAAACAAATTTGATCAAAAGATGCAACAACATGGCGATACAGAATCAACTATGGGCTCAATTTGCAAAAAATTCATCACACTGGGGGCACAAAAAAAATTTAAAAAATTAAAAAATTAATTTTTTGGAAAGATTCTCAAAAGTCAAAAAAAAAAAGAAAAGAAAAAAGAAAAGAAAAATCATCAATAAAAAATCAAAAATCAAATCAAGTTTACTTCGGCAGGACCGGGTTTTATCCCGCTGACCGCTTATTTCGGCAGGACCGGACCGCTTACCTCGGCAGGACCGGGTTTTATCCCGCTGACCGCTTACCTCGGCAGGACCGGGTTTTATCCCGCTGACCGCTTACCTCGGCAGGACCGGGTTTTATCCCGCTGACCGCTTACTTCGTTGGGACCGGGTTTTATCCCGCTGACCTCGGCAGGACCGGGTTCTATCCCGCTAACCGTCCACATCACGGCAGGCTCGGGTTTGATCCCACTGTCCGATTGTCAAGACGTTTCATTTTCATTGCCACTATCCGTGGGTCAGTCTCACTAGTGAGCATTTCCTTTTCGTTCGCCACTAGCCGTGGGTCAGTCCCACTAGTGAACATTTCATTTGCATCACTAACAAATATGGGTCAGTCCCATTAACACTTCATTTCACTTCTTTCATTTGCATCACCAATGAACATGGGTCAATCCCACCAACACTCTACCTCACTTCAATTCATCTGATTTTCATTTTATTCGGGCCAGTCCCATGATTTTAAATTCTTGTTCGGGTCAGTCCCGTTTTAAATTCGTGTTCGGGTCAGTCCCGTTTTAAATTCCTGTTCGGGTCAGTCCCGTTTTAAATTTCATGTTCGGGTCAGTCCCATTTTAAATTCCTGTTCGGGTCAGTCCCGTTTTAAATTCCTGTTCGGGCCAGTCCCGTTTTAAATTCCGGTTCGGGTCAGTCCCGTTTTTAAATTTTTGTTCGGGTCAGTCCCGTTTAATTTCATGTTCGGGTCAGTCCCGTTTTAGAATTCCTGTCCGTTCGGATCATTCTGCAACCAAATAACACAGGTAAGTATTTGGTGTCTACTTTTTTGTCTCAAGTTTTTTCAAAACTCAGACAAAGAGGGGCAAACTGTAGACACCAAATTTTAAATAATTTGTATGTTGCATCTATTTTATGATTTTATTTTAGATTGTTTGCATTTTAGTTCATTATTGTTTGTTTTGAACTTTTAGTTGTTCATTTTTGCCTTTTTAGTTTGTCTATTTCATTTGCTATTTGTCATATTAGTTTTATTCACTTTTTTTAGTTTTAGTTTTTAATTTTTAAGTTTTTTTTTAAGTTTAGCATGGAATTTTTAGAAAAGAAAAAGGAAAAAAAAGGAAGATTTGTTCACAAAAATATGTTTATTTTTTTCTTTTGGCACTTTAGTTATTTTTATTAAGTTATTTTGAGAAAAGAAAAGAAAAAAGAAAAAAAAAGGGAAAAATGAAGAAAATTTGAAAAATGGACATTTTTGTTGTTTTTATTTGTTTAGTTTGTTTTTTTTATTTATTTATTTGTTTTCATTATTATTACATGGTTTTGTCATTTTGTTATTATTATTATTATTTATATTATGTATTTATTAAGTTAAAAAAAAAAAAAAAAAGCTACGTGCATGCAAGCTGCATTTTTGCAGCTTGTAAAGGAACTTTGAGGCAGCTCCTTAGCTGCAAATACAGAGGAAGTTGTTAAGGGTTTAGGAGGGGGGCTCCCATATAAATAGAAAAAGAGGGGACAGCCGCAAGGGGGGAAGTTTTATGACGGCTGGAAATCTGGAAAAAGAGGGGCAGCAGAAAGGAAGAGTCTTATGACAGCTATGGTTACGGGCTGAGGGTTGAGAAGAGAGAAATCTGGAGAGCAAGAAAGAAACCATAGGAGGAAATCACAGCTGGGCAAAAGTTTGGAGATTTAGGGAGAGAGGGGGACGGCAAAAAAAGAAAGAAACGAAGAGAGGTTGCATTTTGGCAGGAGCCGACAGGGAGAAAAATAGAGAGCTGGTGACGTTGGAGAAAAAAGGGAACGAGAGAGAGGTACGGCGGAAAGGTGGAGAAAAGGAGAAAAGGGTTGGCGGCTGAGGGAAAGAACGGCTGAGTGAGAGTAGGGAATAGAAATCTGAGAGTTGTGACGACGAAAGAAAGAGACCAAAGGGAGAGTGACGGTTGAACAAACCAGAGGAGAGAAGAGCTTCAGGCGAAAGAAAAGAAAGGGAGAGCCCGAGCACCCAATTTGCAGCTTCGAATCTCTACAGTGGAAGAAATCTTTTCATCCACTCTGCGTTCCTGTCTCCACCAGAAGTTAAAGGTGATCTCTTTTTATCCTTAGCTGCTCATACATCACCAGAATTGACACACAAACGCAGAAAATTTTTGCTGCTGATATGATGAACATGTCTTGAAACTCAACAATGAACAAGTATCAGTTTCTTGGGTTTTTTCTTCGTGTTTATACAATATTGATGCTAGGTTTGGTGATTAATGGAATAAGCTACAGGTTGTATTTAGTTTGTTTGAAGCCTGGGTTGCATAATCTTCTCGTTTGATAATGGAATCCGAAACTGGTGAAATTTTTCTGAATGAACCTGACTTGCGGTTTAGACTTGTGCTTGAAATGGTGATCTGGGTATATATGTGAATTGGGATGATAAATCAACGAGTTTTATTAGAATCTTGTGCGAAATACTGGCGTGGGATGGGCTGCAAAGTTGCAGCAGAAATCTGAGTCTCCTGGCCCCCTTTTGTTTTGATTTCCTATGCCCGCATGCTTGATTGTTGTATGCAATGATGGTCTTATGAATGTTGGGTTTCAAAGCAGTGCTCAAAGTCTTTGCAAAATTGTCTATGGTAGCTAATAAGATGCCCAGTTGTAGAACTCAGAAACCAGCAAAATATGAAAGTAAAGCCTCGACCATGCTGCATTTCTTTTGTGTTTTCTCGTTTTTCTGGGTTTGGCTCACTTCGGTTGGGATAGATGAGGGTAGGCATCCATGCTTAAGCTATGCTAAGATTTATATTTGGAAGATGTTTGTGAGTTTGATTGATGAATGATGATTTTTGTACAATGTTTTCGACATTTCATCCAGGCAAGTATGAATCTGCAAAAATTGCAGCAGAACAAAGGCCGCTGCACCTACTTTGTTGTCTTCCTTTTTCCGTAGCCATTCACTAGGTTTCAGCCTTTTCTAATTCGTTAATTATGTCTTGTGTGGAAAAGGGGCAGGGGAAGATGGGTTTGCATGATTGAGTCTGAAACGTTTGAGTCAGGTTTGAGCATTTGCTGGAAAAGAATTCAATCAGGATTGCCGAACCTTTTGCATAGAATTTTCCAGCATTGGCATATTTTTCTTCTATGTTTTGGTTTGTTTGAATGCTGAAATGGTTGTTATGATGTTTAGATTGGTTTTGGGTGCTTGGGTCTAAACATACTTGAGTTGGAATTGAATGTTTGCTGGCCACATAGACAATAGGTAGCTGGATCATTTTGCATGAAAGTTTCCAAGAAAACTTGCATCAGTTTTTGTTATGTTTTTGCTTGTTTGCTGTCAAAGTTTCGGTCCTTGTGTTTTAGTTCCACGCTATGATTTTGGTTAACATTTTTGTTTTAAACTAAGCTATCCTTTGGGTCTGAAATCTTCATTTGAAAATGAAAGTCACAACTAGTTTTTGTTGTCCAAAGACTCCACCCTTTGCCAAAGCTGCCAAATTGCAGCAATGTTCTTTCATCTTGCATCAATGTTTCATAAGCTTTTGTATAATTTCCTTCCATGTTTTGATTGTTAGATGTGGACTTGTTTGTTTTGTTGCTTGATCCAAAGTTTGGATAAGTGAAAGGGTTAGTCAAAGCTGCTTAGAATTTGTGCATAAGATGGAAGTGCAGCCAACGTTTGTTTTAATTTCAAGAAGATGTTCATTGCAGAAATTTTGTTTCCTACGTATGCATGCATGCAAATACTTCTGAATTTTGCTCTTTAACCCCCCAAGTCCCCTCTTGACTCACTACGGCCCAAGTAATTGGAACACTTAATCAATTCGATCCCTCAAGTTTCTCCACATTCCACAAAAGCCCAAGCATGTTCTAATTTCTTGCAAATGGGTTTTAGAATAATGCATTTTAAGCCATTACTTGACTTTTTCTTTGCCTTTGGACCCTTGAAGCTCTCAAAAATGTTTGATTAGGCTTGAGTGCTTGGTTAGCGTTCGCAATGGAGTCCTTGGTAGCCTCAACTTTGCAATTCGATTGCTTGTTTGCTTTCATTTGTTTAGGTGGTACTTATTGCATGAATTTGTTTAGGGCCGAGGCTGGGGAGGAGTCTACCCCGTCGCCTGGGTCCCAGACCCCAGCGACTGACTAGGCCTTGATCTTTAGGCATCTTTTGGATAGTTGGTGGTTTTTGTATGTACATAGGGATAGGGATAGACCCTTAGCTAACCGTTTTGGATTGGGTTAGCTACGTGTAAATCTCTTTTGATAGGCCAATCCTCGGGGGGATCATTTGTGTTTGTACGTGCTTTGGCCGTACTTGATTTGACTGATTGTATATATGTGTTTGGCTTGTATATATGTGTGTTTGTGATTATGCTTGGACTGTATAAAAATGTGTTATTGTGCAAAGTTTAAGTGTTACTTATATGTCTTTTTACTGCTTTGGTTTAGTACTTTTGCCTAGACCGAGTAAAACTCATGGAGGGTACACGGAGTGGTCGGGAACGTGGGCGCGGAACTAGACAACCCACACCGGTTAGGAAAATGGGGGAAACCTCTACTGGACCCAATCCTGGACCGCAAATAGATCCGAATGTGCAAATAGCTGCTGCTATGCAGCAAATGACCAATTTACTAGCACAAGTAGTGCAACAACAGGGCCAGAACCCAAACCCTAACCTCGGAAACCCTGGCCATCATATTGAGAGCGAAGATAGAGCTCTAGAACATTTTCAGAAGTTTTCCCCGCCAAAGTTTGTTGGGGAACCCGACCCTGATGTTGCTGAGAAATGGCTTGAGAAGATGGTTGATATATTTGCCACTTTACATTACCCAAACGAATGGCAGGTGACTTTTGCCGTGTTTCAACTTGAGGGGGCTGCCCGTTCCTGGTGGAACGTAATTAGACAGAAATGGGAGCGGGAGCAGACACCTAGGACTTGGGTGAACTTCATCCGGGAATTTAATGCAAAGTTTTTCCCTCCTCTAGTCCAGGAGAGGAAGGAGGACGAGTTTATCCGGCTCCGGCAAGGGGCTCAGACTGTGGCGGAATATGAGAGTCAGTTCACCCGCCTGTCCAAATTCGCGCCTGAGCTAATCATGACTGAGCAAAGGCGAATTAGGTGCTTTATTCAGGGCTTGAACGTTGAGATTCAGAAAGACCTCGCGGCGGCTCAAATCACCACGTTTAGCGAGGCAATGAAAAAAGCCCAACGAGTTGAAAGTGCACGGTTGCAGGTCCGAAACTTCCAGGCTAAGAAGCGTGGCTTTCCTGGGAGTACGTCTGGACAAGGTGAGAAGAGCACTCCCTCTAAATTTGGACGCGGAATGGGTGGTGGTCGACATTCTGGGTTAGGCAGAGGGACTCCATTCAGGGGTAGTCAAGCTGGGCGAGGACAAAGGGGAAATGCTCAGAGTGGCTCGGCTTCGGCACCTCGTGGTCCCTGTGGCCATTGTGGCAAAGCAAACCACTCCGAAGATAATTACTGGAGGAAACAGGGTAAATGTCTGCGATGTGGAAGCGCAGACCACCAATTGGCTACATGCCCGGTCCTGAAACAAGACGGAAAGGGGAGCCAACCACTGCCGAGGACCAATACTGGACCAGCGAAGGGAGATGGGTCCAAATCGAAAGTACCAGCTAGGGTGTATTCCTTAGAGCCCCATCAGGTTCCAGAGTCTTCAGAGGTCGTAGAAGGTACGATCCCTATTTTCCACCGCTTTGCCAAAGTTTTAATTGATCCTGGTGCCACTCATTCGTTTGTTAACCCTGATTTCATGTGTGGCATCGATATAAAACCTGCTAGTTTACCATATGACCTAGAAGTTAGTACACCTACGGGGAATCAACGTTTGGTGACTAGTATGGTTTATAGGGATTGCGATGTTTGGGTAGGTGAAAGGAGATTTTTAGGAGACCTGATTAGCTTGTCCATTAAGGGGTACGATGTGATTCTGGGTATGGACTGGCTAGCCAAATATAACGCCCAACTGGATTGTAAAACGAAGGTAGTAGAATTTCGTATTCCGGGCGAGGCAACCTTAAGGTTGGATGTAAGGGGTAGGTTAGCCTCATCTGCTCTAATTTCGGGCATTCGAGCTAGGAAACTGATAAGTAGAGGGGCGCAAGGGTTTTTGGCCTTTTTAATTAACACCCCTACGGATAAGTTAAAAGTGGAAGACGTGGCCATAGTGAGGGAATTTCCGGATGTTTTTCCTGATGAGTTAGTAGCCTTACCTCCGGAAAGAGAGATAGAATTTCGAATAGACCTATTGCCTGGAACCTCACCTATCTCAAAAACCCCTTACCGAATGGCACCTGCAGAACTTAAGGAGTTTAAGTTGCAATTACAAGACCTTTTGGAGCGGGGGTTCATTCACGAGAGTGGATCTCCTTGGGGGGCTCCTGTCCTATTTGTGAAGAAAAAGGACGGAACCTTGAGGATGTGCATTGACTATCGGGGTTTGAACAATGTTACAATCAAGAATAAATATCCACTGCCCCACATCGACGAGTTGTTTGACCAGCTGCAAGGAGCAGTGGTCTTCTCCAAGTTGGACCTCCGACAAGGATACTATCAGTTGTTAATAAGGAAGGAGGACATTCCGAAAATTGCCTTCAACTCGAGATACGGGCATTACGAGTTCGCCGTTATGCCCTTTGGACTGACCAATGCTCCCGCCGCCTTCATGGACCTAATGCATAGGGTTTTTAAACCCTATCTAGACCGATTTGTTGTTGTGTTTATCGATGACATTTTGGTCTACTCTAAGACACGCGAGGAGCATGAGGAGCATCTGAGAGTGGTATTGCAGACATTGAGGGAACATCAGCTGTACGCCAAGTTTAGTAAATGCGAGTTCTGGTTGGAGAAAGTAGCATTCCTAGGTCACGTGATCTCCCACGAAGGTATTTCGGTGGACCCGGCGAAGGTAGAGGCCGTGACAAATTGGAAGAGGCCAGAAAATCCCACGGAAATTCGCAGCTTTCTAGGGCTAGCTGGGTACTACCGAAGGTTCATTAAAGATTTTTCCAAACTAGCAGGACCTCTAACTGACCTGACGAAGAAGCATGGCCAGTTTATCTGGAACGGCCGATGCGAAACAAGTTTTCAGGAATTAAAGAGAAGATTGACCATGGCTCCGGTACTAGTCTTGCCAAATGGAGTGGACGGGTTTACGGTTTATGCGGACGCGTCGCGAGAAGGATTGGGGTGCATATTGATGCAGAACCGAAATGTGATTTTTTTCGCCTCTAGGAAATTGAAGCTTCACGAGCAGAACTACCGACTCATGATTTGGAACTAGCTGCGGTGGTTCTTGCTCTGAAAAAGTGGAGGCATTACCTGTACGGGGTGACCTTTGAAGTGTACTCGGATCATAAAAGTCTTAGATACCTTTTCTCCCAGAAGGAATTGAACATGAGACAACAGTGATGGATGGAATTTCTGGAGGATTACGACTGCACAATCAATTACCATCCGGGAAAGTCAAATGTGGTAGCTGATGCCTTGAGTCGTAAGGTGCAAGTAGCAGGATTGATGCTTAAGGAATGGGATTTATTAGAATTGGTATGTGAGTGGAGACCCTGTCTTGGGAGCCATAAGGTGATATTTGGCAATGTTAGGGTGACCTCCGCTCTACTGGAACGTATTAAAGAGGCGCAAGGCGAAGATTTGATAGTACGGAAGTGGAGAGAGAAAGTGGAAAAGGGAGAAACTACGGACTTTAATTTGAGTCCTGAGGGTATTTTGAAGTATCGAAACCGAATAGTGGTACCGAGGGAAGAGTCGATGAAAATGGAGATTCTGGAGGAAGCTCATCGGTTCAAGTATACAATCCATCCAGGCAGCAGCAAGATGTATCAAGACCTGAAAGGAACCTATTGGTGGGACAATATGAAGAGGGAAATCGCTCAGTACGTGCAGAAATGTCTCATTTGCCAACAGGTGAAAGCAGAACATCAAAAACCATCGGGTCTGTTACAACCCTTGGAGATACTCGAGTGGAAGTGGGAGAACGTCACGATGGACTTCGTTTCTGGTTTACCGAGGACGCAAAGAGGACACGATGCCGTTTGGGTGATCGTTGATCGACTAACCAAGTCGGCCCATTTCTTGCCAGTGAACATGAAGTATTCAATGGACAAGTTGGCCTGACTGTACATGGACGAGATAGTAAGGTTACACGGTGTTCCTGTGAGCATCGTCTCCGATCGGGATCCACGGTTTGTATCTCGGTTTTGGCAGAAGTTTCGAGAAACCCTGGGGACAAAACTCAATTTGAGCACGACCTATCATCCTCAGACGGATGGCCAGTCAGAACGGACAATTCAAACTCTCGAGGACATGCTGCGAACATGCATTCTGGATTTTGGTGGCAACTGGGGTCAACACATGACCTTGGTAGAGTTTGCGTATAACAACAGCTTCCATTTGTCGATTCAAATGGCTCCGTACGAAGCCCTATATGGACGCAAGTGCCGGTCGCCGATTTACTGGGACGAAGTTGGTGAAAAGAAAGCTCTAGACCCAGCAACTATTCCATGGATGGAAGAGGCTCAGGAGAAGGTCAAGTTGATACGGCAACGAATCCAAACAGTTCAAAGCCGACAAAAGAGCTACGCTGATAATCGAAGAAAAGACTTGGAGTTTGAAGTTGGAGACTACGTATTTCTCAAGATCACACCCTTACGAAGTATCACAGCGGGCAAAGGAAAGAAACTTCAACCGCGGTACGTCGGACCCTACAAGATCCTGCAAAGGGTAGGAGCGGTCGCGTATCGATTGGAACTACCATCCAGTCTCTCTCGAATCCACGATGTATTTCACGTCTCAATGCTAAAGAAGTACCATCCTGACCCATCCCTTGTATTGCAACCGGAGGATATCGAAGTAGATGAATCACTGGCCTATGAAGAGAAACCGGTCCAGGTACTTGATCGGAAGGTCAAAGAGCTTCGCAACAAGAAGATTCCATTAGTAAAGGTGCTGTGGAGAAACCACGGAGTTGAGGAAGCTACTTGGGAAGTGGAAGAGGAAATGCAGAAAAAGTACCCAAACCTTTTCGGGAATTAAGGTGAGAAATTTCGAGGACGAAATTCTTTTAAGGGGGAGAGAGTGTGAGAACCCGTAAAACCCTAATAATTTTCCTAGGGTTTAAACCCTTTAATGGCATGTTTTGTGCGTTTTCTGGCTTAGGAATATTTTCTTGGTGGTTTTTATGAGCAGTTATAGTTTTTAGATGATTTTTCTAGTATTGGAGAGTTTTTGAAAAATTAAGAATATATAATGGACGTGGGACCCACTAGTGCGAAAAGTTCAGAAAAATTCGGCCAATAAGGTTAAGTTTCGGATACTGTGTAAAATTTATCGGGTGTTAAGAGATAAGTAGAGAGTGAGATTTGATTGATGTGAGAGGAAAAAGAAGTGATAAGATTGCATTAATGGTGTGACAAGTGTCACCATTTTATGGGTTGAAGTTTAAGAGTTACTATTCCACTTTTTGACCTTTTGACCCATTTAGTTAAATATCTCCAAAATTCACTAAAATTCCCTCATTTTTTCTTCACCATAGCCGGCCCTCTCTCTCTAACAAAGAAGGAGAAAAACCTCTTCCAACTTCAAGCTTTCCACTAGCTTAAATCATCTAAATCAATCACATAAACTAGTTTCCATTCCATACAACTTTTCCATTTGGTGTTGGTGGTGAGTTTGGTGAAGTTTTTGGAAGAGCTAAGGTGGTCTACAACTCCTCTTCTCTTGTTTCTTAGGTAAGTGATGATTGACTATTCCCTTACACCTAATGATGCTTAAATTGTGCCTAATGGTAGTGATAGTGAAGCCTTTTGTGATTTATTTCTTGATTTGAAGTGATTTAGTGAAGTTTTTATTTTTTTGAGGAATTTTCTGGTTTAATGTGATCATGGTGTTGTGGTTGTTTATGATGGTTGATAATGAGGGGTTATGAGTCTAGTGGATGTGAATTGTTGATAATTGCAACCAATTTTGGATTTGGATTGAAATGTGAAATGTTAGGGTTTCAAAACCCCTAATTCTGTCCGGTTTTGGATCATAGGGTTAGAGGCCGAATTGGACTTTGCTCAAAACATGAACGTTGTAGGTATTGATGAGTTTGAAGTGCCTACAAAATTTCAGGTCATTTGGATTAGTGTAGAATGAGATATGTCGATTTTACTGTTGCTGTTCTGGGTTGATCAGAATGCGAAAACTGCACTAGTAATTGGCCATTTTGACTGGAATTGGTTTGGATTTTGTTGTTGGTGTCTTCTGATGAAATGTATCTGGATGTCTTAGCTATCATATGCCTTTGGAATCAATGCATTTGGACTTGTGTAGACTGAAATAGACTAATTACAGCATAGTGCGATTTGGGAACCTGCAATTGCGGTTCTGGTTTGGTAATCTGCATTTTTGACCTAGTTGTGCTAGAATTTGGACTGAGTGGCCTTCTACATTGTTGTTGCCCTGTCCTTTAGCTTTGAGATGGTGGGTCTTACACCCTCATCCGATAAGCATAGCGCATTTCGTGCCATTACCGCAAAAGTATGACGAAAACTATTTTTTTTGTTAAGGCCTAAGCTAATGCCATTTCTTAATTTCTGGTTACCTATGATGCTTATTTATGCATATGAAACCCTATTAGGGTTATAATTGGTATGGCTATATGACTCGTTATCGAGTCTCATTGCATTTGTTTGCATGTTCTAGGAAGTGACGTTGGTGCACGACGTTCGTTTAACGGCGGTGCATGAAGTATCACTTACGTGATTGGTGAGTATACTACTGTGACAGCCCCACCTTCCCCTAAGGCATACCAAAGGAGTTAGCGGACTGTCTGCCCAACTCTCGCCAGGACTACTAAAAGTCAAATCCTGACTCAAGTCGTTCGGAAAACTATTAGCGCGCTAAGCCAACCCAACAATCGTAAAACGGAAAACAAAAGTCAAAACGTAGGGTGAATAGGTACTGCCACGTCACCATCCGCCGAGACCCAATCGAATACAGGTAATCTAACATTCACTAAAAGAATATATACAAGCCAAATATAATACATTGGACAAGAGTACGCTCACTATTACAAACCACATTCGTATGTTTACAAGCCAAAAGGAAGTATTAAATCCAAGTACAATTAAGGTTCCAACTATTGAGGAGCTATACAAAATCTCTTGACTAGCTCTACTCAACTCATTCTTCAAAATCAAAAGTCCAAAAGATAATTCCCTGTAAGGAAAACAAAATTAACGGAGTGAACTTTCGCCCAATGAGGTACTATCACGTACATATACCAAGAGCACGTAAACACAAGAAATATTCAATCCAAATACGCATGTCAAGTAAGCAATAGTAACCACACCCAAGTGTAAGGAATAAAGGATACGGGTGGCTCTCAGGAGCCCTTTTCCGCTTTGCCATACTTGATCTCATTTCATTGACCCTCCGTCAATGTATATCAGGTAATCATGACCGTAGACTCCTCTTTACTCCAATTATCTGTCCACCTCACTTTCCCCTTACCGGGCCCGAACACCAAACAGTACAGAATTGGTATTACTCGAGTATACCGGAATCAAGGGTCTCATACCCAAAGATTCCCAAATACAGTCCCCATGGCTTGTCAAATGTCCCCGACCAAGTCCTTACTGGCTCGAGTCCATTGACTTCCAATGAGGTAGAGCTCAGAGTGAACAGTAAAGGTTCTGAGATACAGTAAACAATGGTATCCAATCGACACCAAATCAGGTACATTCAAGGGTATTCAAGTGATATAATAAACAGTCAAGAGGCCAGAGAGTACGAGAGTGGTAAAGTACACCCTCGCCTCACCTAGTCCAAACAATAATCACAACTAGTCCAAATCACAGAATTCAAGTACAAGAAAGCCACGGAATAACAAACATGTGAGTAGTACACTCACCAAGTCAAACAAAGAAATTTCACAAGTTTTCGCCCGACGTGAGCCTCGGGTCACCGGCACGCCCTATAATAATCAAAAAAGTACAATTAAGACCCAAACACAAGTCGAATACCTTTTAATAGGAACTATCAAGGCAAGACCCAAATATAGCTTGGAAATGAAAATACATAACATTTAGGGCTAAAGGTAGAAACAAACCCTATGACCGTTCATTTCTATCAAATCTCAACCCAACACATAAGAATCCAATATCCTAGACACTTGGACAGCATTTCCCCTAAAATTTCAGCTTTTCCAACCTACAAGACAACCAATAAAAGCCATCCAACACAACCACAAGTACCCAAACAATATATAAGCCATTCCATATGCATCATTAGGGTCACAATACCCTTCAATTATAGCCAATTAGAAGTTCAACAATCAACAATAGAAAACCCCCAATTTGAAACCCTAAATCTGAAATTTTCGCCACAAGCGGAAATTTTCCGCAATTAACTACAATTAATGCACAAGAGAGCTATAAAACACCATTTAGAACCACCAAATCAAACTCAATCATATCCATCATAGGAAAACAGAAAATTCCAGAAAAAAATCCAGAAAAATCAGAAAATTAGGAAACTTCACTCCAATCCACCAAATCTTCCGTAAAATCGCGTAAATAGCTACTATAAGGCACCAATTGGCCAAACTTTATAACAAAAGATGAGTTCCAAGCAAGATACCTTAGTTCTTCAAGAAAGGTTGTAGCTTGTGAGGTTTTCTTCCAAATCAACACCACTAAACTCTTCCAAGAGCCTTAGCAAGATGTTTTTATGGACTAATTCAAGCAACAAATGGCTAGTTTTCAAGATTTGAGCAAGATTAGAAGATGGAAGGTTGAAGAATTTTTCCCTTTGCTTGCTAGAGAGGTTCGGCCAAGACAAGGCTGAAATGAAGATGATTTAGTCAATTTTTTGGTCTTTTATTAAAGTTAAAGAAAGTTAGGCAAAGTTAGGCAAGTTTAGTCCAACAACAATTTGACACTTGGCGCATTATTTTGCTAGAGCTATCTTCTTGTCCCTCATGGCTAAACCATCTAGGCAACCTCCAATTATCTCCTAATACCTAGTAGCAAAAACCCTTTACATAAAATTTAACCTAATCGGCCGAATTTCTCTCATTAAATGCACTAGCGGGTCCCACGTCCAAAATACGTTCCAAATTTCTCATGAACTACCTTATACTAGAAAAATGATTTAAAAACTATATTTACTGATAAAATGTTGATAAAAGTAATATAATAAAGAAAATAAAAGAAAACGGTGCACAGGAATAAAATAATAAATAAATAATAAATTTTTTTTTTCTGGGTTCTCACATCCTCTCCCCCTTAAGAAATTTCGCCCTCGAAATTGCTCACCTGGGTTACTAAACAGCTCAGGGTATTTCTTTTGCATCTCTTCCTCCATCTCCCAGGTTGCCTCTTCTATTCCATGATTCCTCCATAAAACCTTCACTAATGGAATTTGTTTATTCCTCAGTTCCTTAATCCTTCGATCGAGTACTTGTACAGGTCTCTCTTCGTAAGTGAGTGCCTTATCTAACTCAATCTCCTCTGGTCGCACAATGTGGGTTGGGTCAGGATAGTACTTTTTCAGCATCGACACATGGAAGACGTCATGAATACGAGATAAACTTGGCGGCAACTCGAGTCGGTACGCTACTTTCCCAACTCGTTGGAGAATTTTGTATGGCCCCACAAACCGTGGTTGAAGTTTCTTTCCTCTACCCGCAGTGACACTTCGTAGTGGCGTGATTTGAAGAAAAACACGGTCTCCAACTTCGAACTCCAAATCTTTCTTTCGGTTATCGGCGTAGCTCTTTTGTCGGCTTTGAGCTGTTTGGAGTCTTTGACGGATCAATTTAACCTTTTCTTGTGCATCCTCCATCCAGGGAATGGTTGTTGGATCTAAAACTTTCTTTTCTCCTACTTCATCCCAGTAAATGGGTGAACGACACTTCCGTCCGTAGAGAGCTTCATATGGTGCCATTTGAATAGACGAATGGAAACTATTATTGTAGGCAAACTCTACCAAAGTCATATGTTGGCCCCAACTACCCCCAAAATCCAGAATACATGTCCGTAACATATCCTCGAGGGTTTGAATTGTTCGCTCTGACTGTCCATCCGTCTGGGGGTGATAGGTGGTACTAAGGTTGATTTTGGTTCCTAAGTGCTCCTGAAACTTTTGCCAAAACCTCGATACAAAACGAGGATCTCGGTCGGAAACTATACTCACTGGAACCCCATGTAACCTCACAATTTCATTCAGGTACAATCGAGCCAGCTTATCCATGGAATCCTTCACATTCACAGGTAAGAAATGAGCCGATTTGGTCAACCGATCAACGATCACCCAAACGGCATCATGTCCTTTTTGAGTTCGTGGCAGTCCAGAAACAAAATCCATCGTGATATTTTCCCACTTCCATTCGGGTATCTCAAGAGGTTGTAACAGTCCGGAGGGTTTTTGGTGTTCAGCCTTGACTTGCTGGCAAATCAAACAGGTTTGGATATATTGAGCAATCTCTCTTTTCATTTTATCCCACCAGTACAACCGTCGCAGGTCTTGGTACATCTTATTACTACCAGGATGGATCGTGTATTTCGATCGATGGGCTTCCTCTAAAATTTCCCTTTTCAGGTTTTCATCATTGGCCACCACTACTCAGTTTCTATACCTCAAAATCCCTTCAGGACCCAAATTGAAATCAGGTAATGCTTCCTTTTCTACTTTTTCCTTCCACTTTTGTACCATCGGGTCCTTTTCCTGGGCTTCTTTAATTCGATCAAGAATAGTAGATGTTACCCGAATATTTCCAAAAGTTATTTTCTCACATCCCAAGCTAGGGTTCCACTCACTAGCTGCTCCTAACATCTCCCACTCCTTGACCATCAACCCTGCTACTTGAGCCTTCCGACTTAGGGCATCCGCTACTACGTTAGCCTTACCGTGATGGTAGTTGATCGTGCAGTCATAATCTTCTAAGAGTTCCATCCACCGGCGTTGCCTCATATTCAACTCTTTTTGGGAAAAAAGGTACTTAAGACTCTTATGGTCTGAATAAACCTCAAAAGTAACCCCGTAGAGATAGTGTCTCCACTTTTTCAGAGCAAAGACCACAGCAGCTAACTCCAAGTCATGAGTCGGGTAGTTTTGTTCATGGGTTTTTAGTTTCCTAGAGGCAAAGGCAATCACGTTCTTATTTTGCATTAACACACACCCCAAACCTTCTTTCGAAGCATCGGTATAAACAGTGAAACTGTCCTTCCCACTAGGCAAGGCCAAAACAGGAGCTCTGGTTAACCTTCGCTTCAACTCCTGAAAACTAGTTTCACACCTAGTATCCCACACAAAACGACCGTTTTTCTTGGTCAGGTAGGTTAAAGGGCCGGCTAGTTTGGAAAAGTCTTTAATAAAGCGTCTATAGTTGTGAGGACTCGCAAAAACTATTATTTTATGCCTGATTTATGGCTTAATAAATTATTTAATTGGATTTTATTTCCAAAGAATATTTTCTAGTCTTATGAGACCTAAATACATGGTAATATAACTTCGTTATATTTTTAAAATGATTCGTTTCGAAAATTAATTTCTTAGAGCGCGTTTCGTAAAAATAGTGAATAGTACTTGGAGATTTTATCCGCGTAGTAGCACAATAAGCTTGGAATATTGGAGACTTGTACTATGGACCTAAAATAGGTAATCTTAGGTATAAATATTCAAGTGATAGTTAGTAGTGCAATCGTTCTAAGAATTTTTCGAAAGTTTCGCGTTATAGCGGTAAAATTGGCGGTACGCGTTTTCACACGCGCGACTTTATTTGAGGAACTTTAGACCCTTGTTTCGAGACAATTAAGAGTGAATAATATTTATATTAACATGAGTGCATTAGAGGTTTAGTGCACTAGTGAACCAAACGCGCGAGAAAATCGAGCCTAAAAACGTGCCAAACGAGCCTCACAAGAGTTGACTTTGGAGCAATTTTTCACCACACAATTAATCTTCTTGGAGAAGCTAACTTAGATCAGAATTTCACTCTCTCTTCTCTCTCCTCACAGCCGGCCAAGCTCCTCCCTCTCTCTAACTCATTTGCAACAAAAATTCTGCACACTAACCTCACTCAAAACCACCCCAAATCACCTCCAAATCACACCAAACTTGGAGACCGCTTAGCAAATCTCTTGGAGGTTGGTTTTAGCTAACAAAAGGCTGCATCTTCACGGTTTCTTGGAGCTTCAAGAGGGCCGAAATTTTCTGGTCTTGCACACCCAAGGAAGAGGTAATGATCAACCCATGAATTCTTGTCTTTTGGAAGTTATATAGCAAGATTAAGCTCATGCATGCACTTAGTTAGCTTGATTATGGTGTAAAAATGTGATTGTGGGCTCTTGGAATTCCCACACTTGGGTTGTTGTTGCTGATGTGATGATTGATGGTGATTATATTGTTGGTTTAGTGATTATAATGATGCATTAGTGATGGGTAATTAGTGGAAACTCCTTTGGGTGTAAGAGGCTAAAACTTCCGATTTTGCCCCTGCTATGTTCGGCCATTTCCAGGCCAAATTTTAATGGTTTAATTGCTTGAATTGGATGTTTATAGGATGTATTTGATGTGTGAAAAATTTCATTGGAAAATATTGGGGTTTGATGGAGCAAATGAATTTTTGTTCGAAACCAGCAAATCTGGAAACTGTCTCGCGTATGCCTCTGACCAGCAGTAGTATTTTGGCTATAACTCTGTCCTCGGATGTCGAAATCATGTGCCGTCGGTGGCGTTTGAAACTAGACATTCCTAGCTTTAATTTGGTATATGATGGACGTTCTGATTCCTTGTGACCAAGCCGAACCAAATGTTTTAAGTTCGCTGTCCTGTTGCTCTGTTCGTCTGGAATGAAGTGTGCAGGCAGCAACTTGATGCCCGAATTTGAACCAGATGGGTGCCGAATTTGGGAACGATTTCTTCTGTGATATTTTAACTCTATGAATGTATTTTCCAACGGCATAAGCCATGCTCGATTTCGAGCTATAATGACTGAGTTGTGACTGAATCAAGTGAACTGCTCTGTTTTGGAAAACCCTAATGTTGGACTGATTTGGAACAAAGTCTTGGAATGAACTTGTTAGTTGATGTTTTGATATTAAACACTTACCAAAGATATTATGGGTGTATCTTAGACCCTTATTTCACAAATGAACCATGGTTGGATAACTTTCTTGGTTAGACGATTGCAAATTGGGAAATGCAAGTCAAAGGCAGTTTGCCTTAGGATTTTTCTTGAACTTTGGTGGGCTAATTAACTACCTTGCCGAAGGTATTTTTCCCCGAAATTCGATAGAGAGATACCTTCCATATAGTATTGAAACACTGCCAATTTTGGTGCCAATTCAAGTTCGTTTCGATACCTAATTAAAATTCTAAAGTTGGGGGTTCAAATCTGGAAATTCTTCTCCAGTCTTGAATTTGCTCAACTTCGGGCTACCGTATCTCGGTGCTCGAAACTCCGATTCTTGATCCGCTTGTTTTTTTTCATACACTTCACTTGCAACACTAATTGAGCTGAAAATTTCAGAGGCCGGTTTGCAACGTACGAATCGTGCCGAATTTTCAAAGTTGACCAAAAACCAACTTCATTCTGCCATGAAAACCGACCCTGCATCTTCAAGCTCATTTTTGACCACTTTTCACTTTGATTCATGGAAAAGTGTCTTCTAGGAACTTATAGTACTCTCTAAGAGGTTTCCAACGGTATAAAGTTTTCCAATTTTCGACTTATACCGAGCAAGTTATGTTTTTTCAAAGATTTGTCGTAAAACTGGAAAATTTTCCAATTCCAAGAAAATAGAGTTTTTCAAAAAAAAAAAACTCTTTATTCTTTTTATATTCTTAAACGTTTTACTTACGATTTTCATGATAAAAACTCAAATAATATTATACCTAATAAAAGGCAAGTTGAACCTCGATTTACGTGTAATTGAGGTTCCTTTTTGCAAAATAATTCTTAGATTGTACTAGTGTACAATCTTTCTTGATAAGTGGGTTAATTGTGTGATTATCCACTATTAATTTGCCAGGCACACAAGGAGACCTTCAAGAGGATCTCACCGTGGACACTTGAACTTCCGGGAAATAATTCTTGTTGAATTGCTCGGTGAGTGTCAAGTGTATGAATTTGATACTTGCTTATTGTGATACTTGTTGGGAGTTTTAAAAATAAGGGCGGGTGTGTACTTTATCGCACTCGTTCTAATTTCAAATGAATGAATGGAATGTCTTGAATGAATGAATGAAATGAAATGTTATGTCATGAATGCTTGTGTCGTTGGAGTGAACCTCCTCGACTTTCAAAAATATGGGGGACGCCCAAACTCATAGGCCGACCTTGAACTCGAACCGGCAATGGGCTTGGTCGGGAACTTGGGCGAGCCATGAGATTATAAGCTCGACCTAATAAGAGGTCTTGCTTGGCATACTTGTAAAGTATCGCCCAATAATAGACTTGTGGGCCCTTGAGGTGTACGGTGGACGGAGGAAAGTAAGTGGTGATCTACGGAAATGGAAATACCGACCCGGTTGACAGGAGGGTCAATGCGGGAAGGTATACGAATGACAACGGCAGATCGAGTGGAACTTAGCTCCTGAGAGCTACTATATCCTTGAATTGTTTCTGATTACTTTTCCTGTTTGAATAATTGATTGTTAAAAGACATGGTTTTATTTATTAAATTTGGGTTTGTTATTTGACTAAGTGCTTGCATGTGTGTTCTTGGCCTCACGAGCGTTTAGCTCACCCTATAGTTTTGTTTTCCTTAACAGGACCGACTCTTGGAGAATTATGGAGAAACCATCTGTTGTAATTTTGTTAAGACTCCTGTTATATATTTTGACTAGGCCCTGGTTTGGGTTGTACTTTTGGAAATTGTAAACTTGAAAAGTTTGGGCCCTGATGTGTACTTTGAATTTAAGTCGTTTCATGATTACCCGATGTACTGGTTATACATTAAGTGACTTATTAAGCTTGAACGCTTCCGCATTATTGTATTCATGTTGCTCTCATCGAAGTGCTTAATTCGGTTTTAAATTGAATGGAATCGCTTGAGTCCTGGCGAGAGCTGGGCAGGCGTCCGCGGATACCCTTTGGTCCGCCTTAGGGAGATGTGGGGCGTCACAATAGTATCCAGCCAACCCTAAGAAACTGCGGATCTCAGTGGCATTTTCTGGCCTCTTCCATTCAGCCACTGCCTCTACTTTCGCGGGGTCTACTGTAATACCTTCTCTTGAAATCACATGTCCCAAGAAAGAGATTTTCTCCAGCCAAAATTCACACTTACTAAATTTGGCGTATAGCTGATGATCTCTCAGGGTTTGTAACACTAACTTCAAATGTTGCTCATGTTCCTCACGGGTTTTAGAATAAACCAAAATGTCGTCAATAAACACGACAACAAATCGGTCCAGGTAGGGTTTAAAAACCCGATGCATCAAATCCATAAAGGCGGCAGGGGCATTGGTCAACCCAAAGGGCATGACCGCAAACTCAAAGTGCCCATGTCTAGAATTGAAAGCAGTCTTGGGTACATCTTCTTTCTTAATTAGCAACTGATAGTAACCCTGTCGGAGATCTAACTTTGAAAAGACCACTGCGCCTTGCAGCTGGTCAAACAGTTCATCGATATGGGGAAGTGGGTATTTATTCTTAATGGTCATATTGTTTAATCCCCGATAGTCGATACACAATCTTAAAGTTCCATCCTTCTTCTTAACAAATAGTACCGGAGCCCCCCAAGGAGATCCACTCTCACGAATAAACCCACGCTCCAACAGGTCTTGCAACTGCAACTTCAGCTCCTTGAGTTCAGCAGGTGCCATTCGATAGGGGGTCTTAGAGATAGGTGACGCTCCTGGCAATAGGTCAATCTTAAACTCTATCTCTCTCTCCGGAGGTAAAGTTACTAATTCATCAGGAAACACATCCGGATATTCACTTACAATAGGCATATCTTCCACCCTCAACTTATCAGTGGGAGTGTTTATCAGAAAAGCTAGAAACCCTTGGGCCCCTCTATACAGAAATTTCCTAGCCCTAATACCCGAGATCAATGCAGATGAGGCTAAACTACCTCTTACATCTAGCCTTAAGGTCGCCTCCCCCGGTATACGAAATTCCACTACTTTTCTCTTACAATCGAGCTGTGCATCGTACTTAGCTAGCCAGTCCATACCCAATATAACGTCGTACCCCTTAATGGCCAAACTTATAAGATTCCCCAAAAGCTTTCTCTCTCCTACCCATATTTCACAATTCGCATACATCAAACCAGTAATCAAAAATTGGTCACCCGTAGGAGTACTAACTTCTAAATCATAAGGCAAGCTAACAGGGGTTATATTAATGCCGCACATAAAATCGGGGTTAACAAAGGAATGGGTAGCACCAGGGTCGATCAAAATCCTAGCTAGACGGTGGAAAACAGGGATCGTACCTTCTACAACCCCAGAGGGATCAGGGACTTGTTGTTGCTCAAGGGAGTAAACCCGAGCTGGCACCTTTGGCTTTGTCCCTTCTACCTTGGACTGTCCCGAGTTGGCCTTTGACGATTGGGTGGTTGCTCTCGCCTCCCGAGGTAACACTGGGCAGTTAGCTATTTGATGCTCTGCACTCCCGCAGCGCAAGCATCTTCTCTCCTTCCTCCAACAGTTGTCCTCAGTGTGGTTTGGTTTTCCACAAAATCCACAGGGTCCGCGTGCAACTGAGGCCGAACTTCCTTGTGAGGTGCTTTTCTGTGGGCCCCGTCCATTGTCACCACCCCTTGGCGGAGTCCCTCGTGTCATCCCCGGTTGCCTTCCCCCACCGGCTCCTCTTCCAAACTTGGGAGGGGTCCCTTTATCCCCTTGGGTCGAACTCCTCGCAGAGAACCCCCGTTTTTTCACCTGAAAATTCCTTACTTGAAGCCTTGCATTTTCAACTCGCAAAGCTTTCTCCACGGCGTCACTAAAAGTATGGATCTGGGCTACCGCCAGATCCTTTTGAATTTCCACATTGAGCCCCTGAGTAAAACGCCGAACTCTCCTTTGCTCCGTTAGAATGAGTTCAGGGGCGAACTTAGATAAACGAGTAAACTGGCTTTCGTACTCAGCCACTGATTGAGTCCCCTGACGGAGCCTAATAAACTTGTCCTCCTTCTTTTCCTGGACCAAAGGAGGAAAGTATTTCGCATTAAAGTCCCTCATAAAGTTTACCCATGTTCTTGGTGTTTGTTCCCGGTCCCACTTTATTCGTATCACGTTCCACCAAGAACGCGCGGCCCCTTCCAATTGAAAGACAGCGAAAGTAACCTGCCTTTCCTCTGAATAGTGTAGGGCGGCAAAAATATCTATCATTTTCTCTAACCACTTTTCGGCCACGTCCGGATCTGGCCCGCCCAGAAATTTTGGTGGAGAGAACTTCTGAAATCTCTCTAGGGCCTGATCTTCACTCTCTATTACATGGCCAGGGTTCCCAGGTTGCTGGATAGGAGGTTGGCCCTGCTGTTGCACTACGTGGGCCAACAGGTCAGTCATTTGCTGCATAGCAGCAGCTATCTGGGCACTAGGGTCAACCCTAGGTTCAGGATTTCGTTCAGTCGTGGTATCCCTAATACCCTCATCAGTTGTGGGTTGCCTAACCCCGCGCCCGCGGCCTCGTCCTCTACGAGTGCCTTCCATTCTCTAAGTCAATCTAAAGTCGAGGCACAAAGTTAATATTAAAAGTGCATATAAATATAGTCATAGAAGCATGAACAAAGAACCAAAAGTAAACACCACATAAGGCATGTATACACATAGAGCATTTATACATGGAACACATAACTGTGTCAAACAGTCATACATGAGCAGTCAACCAAATATATACATGGGTACTCCCGTGAAGCCAAAAGAGGGTCTACCAAAATACACTGTACAACCTAGGGCCCAAAAGGTACAAAACAACTAACCAAAAGCTTTTCCTAGGTATCCCTCACACGGGATCAAAACAAGGTTCAAAACCCTAATCTAGTCCTCGACAGAGCCAACCGACTCCCCCCCAGAGCTAGAGCTAGGGGCGCCTCCCTGACCTGGAGCTCCGCCACCTGGAACTCCCCCTGGCGCATTGGCGCCAATCACTCCCTGGATGAGTGCCCCACACTCATCGATAATAGCGCCGGAACCGGTCTCTCACCTCCCGGACTACTCGAGTAAGGCGGTCATTAACCACCTGCAGCTGCTCTCTCAGAGCGTTCGTCCTCTCCTGCTCCATGGCCACGTCCCCCTGGAGCTCTCCGATCCTATCGGCCTGCATCCGCATGAGGCCCCTAAGCCTAAGGGTCTCAGTACGCTCCCTGGCGGCATCACATCTAAGCCTCCGTCGCTCGGCAAGTACCGCCTCAACCACGTGGTCCGCGTAGGAGTAAAACTGGCAACGCCTACAGCGGCGGGTCCGGCTAGCGGTATACCACAGCCGGATCGGACCTCCGGGTCTCTCCTGATAGTCGATGACTCGGGGGCGCCTCTGAGGTGGCTCGACTCCGCCTGCTCCACTGGTACCGGCCATAACCTACAAAGATAGCAAAGGTTTATAGCTTAAACAATATATTCACACTTAATGGTGTCTAAACACAATCCCCAAGAGTTCTAAGAAACAGGTTTCAGGTTCGCCCAGGTTATTTCTAGCCTAGGCTCTGATACCACTTGTGACAGCCCCACCTTCCCCTAAGGCGTACCAAAGGAGTTAGCGGACTGCCTGCCCAGCTCTCGCCAGGACTACTAAAAGTCAAATCCTGACTCAAGTCGTTCGGGAAACTATTAGCGCGCTAAGCCAACCCAACAATCGTAAAACGGAAAACAAAAGTCAAAACGTAGGGTGAATAGGTACTGCCACGTCACCATCCGCCGAGACCCAATCGAATACAGGTAATCTAACATTCACTAAAAGAATATATACAAGCCAAATATAATACATTGGACAAGAGTACGCTCACTATTACAAACCACATTCGTATGTTTACAAGCCAAAAGGAAGTATTAAATCCAAGTACAATTAAGGTTCCAACTATTGAGGAGCTATACAAAATCTCTTGACTAGCTCTACTCAACTCATTCTTCAAAATCAAAAGTCCAAAAGATAATTCCCTGTAAGGAAAACAAAATTAACGGAGTGAGCTTTCGCCCAATGAGGTACTATCACGTACATATACCAAGAGCACGTAAACACAAGAAATATTCAATCCAAATACGCATGTCAAGTAAGCAATAGTAACCACACCCAAGTGTAAGGAATAAAGGATACGGGTGGCTCTCAGGAGCCCTTTTCCACTTTGCCATACTTGATCTCATTTCATTGACCCTCCGTCAATGTATATCAGGTAATCATGACCGTAGACTCCTCTTTACTCCAATTATCTGTCCACCTCACTTTCCCCTTACCGGGCCCGAACACCAAACAGTACAGAATTGGTATTACTCGAGTATACCGGAATCAAGGGTCTCATACCCAAAGATTCCCAAATACAGTCCCCATGGCTTGTCAAATGTCCCCGACCAAGTCCTTACTGGCTCGAGTCCATTGACTTCCAATGAGGTAGAGCTCAGAGTGAACAGTAAAGGTTCAGAGATACAGTAAACAATGGTATCCAATCGACACCAAATCAGGTACATTCAAGGGTATTCAAGTGATATAATAAACAGTCAAGAGGCCAGAGAGTACGAGAGTGGTAAAGTACACCCTCGCCTCACCTAGTCCAAACAATAATCACAACTAGTCCAAATCACAGAATTCAAGTACAAGAAAGCCACGGAATAACAAACATGTGAGTAGTACACTCACCAAGTCAAACAAAGAAATTTCACAAGTTTTCGCCCGACGTGAGCCTCGGGTCACCGGCACGCCCTATAATAATCAAAAAAGTACAATTAAGACCCAAACACAAGTCGAATACCTTTTAATAGGAACTATCAAGGCAAGACCCAAATATAGCTTGGAAATGAAAATACATAACATTTAGGGCTAAAGGTAGAAACAAACCCTATGACCGTTCATTTCTATCAAATCTCAACCCAACACATAAGAATCCAATACCCTAGACACTTGGACAGCATTTCCCCTAAAATTTCAGCTTTTCCAACCTACAAGACAACCAATAAAAGCCATCCAACACAACCACAAGCACCCAAACAATATATAAGCCATTCCATATGCATCATTAGGGTCACAATATGTGAGGACTCGCAAATTTCTTGTATTTTTCTCAAAAATACCCTTTTATTTGAAATTATTATTTGTCAAAGCCCACTACCCAATTATTTCACAATAAGTGTAAGTAAACCTAGAAAATAGGGTTTTACGCTTCGGTTTCAAGTTTGGAGCAAAATTAGGGTTTTCGCGATTTTTCGCCGGATGAATTTTCGATACAGAGTAAGGATTAAATTTGAGGATTAAAAGTGACTTTTAAGTGAGAAATAATATGTGATTGGTAGCAATGATATAAGGTTAGTGAATGGGAAGTAAAAACCCTAGTACGTGAGTTTTTAAGAAAAACGGCGCGAACCGGCGGGTCCCGCGCACTACCGATTGAACGCACCACTTGACCACCATTTTTCTCACCAAACAAATTTATTGAACTTGAGCAAAATATCTTCTCTCTTGGCAGCAAGTTTTGACCGAAATTGTGGCTCATATGCAAGGGAAAGAAAGAGAAACATTTTGTGATCAAGATTAGGCCAAGTGTTGGTCAAAAATTGTGGTCACAATTAGCTCTAATCTTCTTGTCTTCCTATAAGATAACTAAGCTCCATCTTCCCTCATTTTTTTCTTGCTAAGTGCTGAGCTAAGGGAGAGAGAAAAGGAGAGCAAGATAAACAAAATTTCCTTCTTGATTTGCTTCAACCCAAGTAAGAAATCCAATTCTAAACCGATTAATGTACTAAGTGTGAGTTGGGAAGCTTGAGGAACCAAGAAATATCAAAGGGGGTGAAGGATCACTCTACCAAGCCTTGCTTTTGAGGTACCAACATTTGATCATGATCTTTGTTGCTTTGAATCTTGCTTTAAGATGTGTTTTAGCTTAAGTTTTGGCTTGATTTCATGATTATGCAAGTGGGTGTGATGAATTTGGAAGTTTTCCCCAATTTATATGATGAACTAGGGCTTGATGAATTTCTGCCCAATTTGTTGTATGAAGTATATATGTTGAAATTAAGGTTATAAGAGAGGCTTTGGTAGTGATTAGACCAAGAAATTAAAGAAAGTTCCATTGTTTACAAAAAATTCCAGAATCTGGAAAATTTTTCCCAACATTCTGTCCGAATTTGAATCCCTATGTTAGAGGCTGAATTGGCCTTAGGTGAAAGAAGGAAAGTTGTAGAGAATGGTATTTTATAGGTACCTACAAAATTGTAGCTCAATCGGAGCAACGTAGGATGTGAAAAGTCCAAAATACCCTTACTATTTTAAGTATTTCCCAAGCAGTCCGTGTGATCAGTTAAGTCCAGTTTATCACGTTTTTCGACTAGGATCCATTCTGATTTAGCTTTTTTCCAAAACATGAAAGTTGTAGTATTCTGAATTAGCTTTCAAATGCCTCTAAGAACACCTGATTCGGACTTTTGTACTCTGAGATATGTCCATTACAGTGTTCAGCATTTAAACAGCCGGCGAATTGGTTTCTGGTTTAGTAATTTGAGAATTTGACTAAGTTACATTAGGAACTGGACTAAGTGACCTTCATGAATGTTGTATCTCTGTGTCTTAGCTTCGAACCGGCATAGGTTTCGTCTCAATCCGATAAGCATAGCTTCGGATATGTTATTTCCGCATTCATACATCAAATCTGTCTTGTGCTAAGTTGAATTTCTGCACTTGTGATTGTTGTAATTCTTATTCTTATGATATTGTGAGCCTATGGAACGGCTCTTGACTTGAATTGCTTATGTGTGATGTTGGGTTGTGGTTGATGAAAAATAATGAAGCCAAAATGGCTGGAAAATTAGGTAAACACAAAGGGCGTGCTGCCCAAATTTTTGCTCGAGGGCTAGGTTTCTATTTGAACTTGTATACTTTTGTTTGGCCAATACCATGACCGGTTTTCCATTTTAAAACATGATTTTTCATCCTGGGGTTCAAACAACCCTTTTCTTATTTGAAAGTCATCTTTACACGTTTTACTCCTAATTAGTCGGGTTTCTTTGTTTCCCTTAAATGTTTTGCTCGATAAACTGTAATATGTTCTCTTGTTCAACCTTAGGTTTCATTGGTGACTAAGGGTAATATCCGGAAGGATATTTTGCACGTTATTTTGCATATCTAGGTGAGTGTTCCTTATTTGACTTTATGGCTTGTTGTTATCATTTGCTAATGTGTTAATTGCTTTTAATGATTTCCAAAATGAGCTTTCTAGGCGAGTGTGTACTTTATCGCACTTGACCTAAATAACTGTGCAATTTTCAAGGATTTAATGATTGAAATGTTACTTGCGCATGAATGTAAGCCTTTTGGGCTGAACTGGCCATTGCCCCTTGTTACCGGTCGTCTCGAGCCAGAAGCGGACTCGGTCGGGCGATTAGGGACTTGGGTGAACGTTTGGTATACTCGAGTATTACCCTGTAGGTTGGTGGAGACTGGCCAACGGCCAGGACGGGGGTGAATGAATGAATGAACGAACGAACGAGGGTTTATTGATAAACGAAAAATGCATTTTCAAATGATTGGAGGAATAAGGGGAAATGTCAGGAGAACGAATGAACGAATGAACGAATTGCTCCTTGTGAGCCGTATCCTTTTAATGAATGTTACTATTGCTTTCCATTGTAAATGTTTCTTGAATTATTGATACTCCATGTTTAATGTATTGAATTGATTGTTTGATTGTTTGATTATCTGTTTGGAACCTCACTGGGCTTTTAGCTCATTCCTTTAGTTTTGTTTTCCTTACAGGGGAAGGCGAGCGAGGACGTGAGCTTGAGATAGACTAGCCAATCTAGTTTTGTTTCTTTTGTTTCTTTTGTAGTGGTTCTCGCCTAGTGCTTGGCACGGGCTGGACGTATGAAGGATTAAGAACCCTTGTATATTTGATGCTTATATTCTCTTTTGGGTTGGCAATGTATATAAGTTCCGCTTTAAGTTTGGATCAATGCCCTATTTATTCTTGTGATTTATTTCAATTTTTAATTGAGGACTGTAGCGAACGACTGAGTCCCGGCGAGAGCTGGGCAGGCGGCCCGCCGAACCCTATGGTACGCCTTAGGGGAAGGTGGGGTCGTTACACAATACCCTTCAATTATAGCCAATTAGAAGTTTAACAATCAACAATAGAAAACCCCCAATTTGAAACCCTAAATCTGAAATTTTCGCCACAAGCGGAAATTTTCCGCAATTAACTACAATTAATGCACAAGAGAGCTATAAAACACCATTTAGAACCACCAAATCAAACTCAATCATATCCATCATAGGAAAACAGAAAATTCCAGAAAAAAATCCAGAAAAATCAGAAAATTAGGAAACTTCACTCCAATCCACCAAATCTTCCGTAAAATCGCGTAAATAGCTACTATAAGGCACCAATTGGCCAAAATTTATAACAAAAGATGAGTTCTAAGCAAGATACCTTAGTTCTTCAAGAAAGGTTGTAGCTTGTGAGGTTTTCTTCCAAATCAACACCACTAAACTCTTCCAAGAGCCTTAGCAAGATGTTTTTATGGACTAATTCAAGAAACAAACGGCTAGTTTTCAAGATTTGAGCAAGATTAGAAGATGGAAGGTTGAAGAATTTTTCCCTTTGCTTGTTAGAGAGGTTCGGCCAAGACAAGGCTGAAATGAAGATGATTTAGTCAATTTTTTGGTCTTTTATTAAAGTTAAAGAAAGTTAGGCAAAGTTAGGCAAGTTTAGTCCAACAACAATTTGACACTTGGCGCATTATTTTGCTAGAGCTATCTTCTTGTCCCTCATGGCTAAACCATCTAGGCAACCTCCAATTATCTCCTAATACCTAGTAGCAAAAACCCTTTACATAAAATTTAACCTAATCGGCCGAATTTCTCTCATTAAATGCACTAGCGGGTCCCATGTCCAAAATACGATCCAAATTTCTCATGAACTACCTTATACTAGAAAAATGATTTAAAAACTATATTTACTGATAAAATGTTGATAAAAGTAATATAATAAAGAAAATAAAAGAAAACGGTGCACAGGAATAAAATAATAAATAAATAATAAATTTTTTTTTCTGGGTTCTCACAACTACTCACTTAAATGTTCTAATGTGGCTTTGCTATATGTGGTTGTGTTGCCTTGAAGGCTTATTTGGATATTGTAATGGATTAAGGTGAGGGTGTACTTGACCGCCCTCACCCCTTTTGATAGTATCACTGATTGTCTACTGCTTCACTGTCTCACTGAACTTGATATATGAGTTATTGCATTCCATTTCATGGAAACTGATTTGGTGTTGTTTGGACGAATGTCCAACGACCTTACTGTATCACTGAGCTCAACTCCGTTAGGTAGTCAATTGGATCGAGTCGGCGAGGGCTTGGTCGTGATAATTGACATGCCACGGGACTGTACTGGGGAATCTTGTAGTAATGAGACTCTTGATTCCGGTAAACTCGAGTATTACCAAAATGACTGAATGGAGTGCGGGCCCGGTTGGGGAATGTTGGGTGGAAGGAATGGAAGTAAAGAGTTGTCTACGGTTGGTTATTCTTAACATTGACGGAGGGTCAATGAGGTTGGATCAAGAAATAAGCGTGGAAATGGGCTCTTGAGAGCCGTCCGTATCCTTTCACCGATCTGATTTACTTCTTATTTGCATACTTGAACTGAATGGTTATACTTATGTGATCTTAGTTGCTATGGTGGTTGTATTCTCACTGGGCATTTAGCTCACCCCGTTTCTTTTGTTTTCCTTACAGGAATATGACTCTTTTGGAATGAATTTTGTTAAATGGTTGCCGAATGAACTAGATGAATGCCTCTTTTGTATTGTATATAAAATGGGACCCTAAATGTATCATTAGGGCCGTTTTCACTTTTGTTTTGGCAACCCACATATGTAGTGACTTGTGTATCACTTTTAAATGCCATTGTGGCTCGTAAATGGTTAATGTTATGTTGTATATTTATTTCGATGTTTGGTTGGGTTTCGGACGGGTCAGTTACTATTCATGGCCGACTCTGGATTTCATTTCTTTTATTTTGGGTTATTTTGCCCTTGTGCCTTGTTTGCGCGCATTATAAGTTTCAGAACGTGATAGATCGCTTTATACTACACCGTTAGTCCTGGCGAAAGTTGGGCAGGCAGTCCGCTAACCTCTTTGGTTCGCCTTAGGGGAAGGTGGGGCTGTCACAGTGGCAAAATAAAAAAAAAACACACGTTAGTGAGATAGACTCGATGCTAACGGTGGTGGAATTAAAACGCACACGTTAGTGAAATAGACTCGATGCTAACGGAGGTGAAATGAAAATGCAGACGTTAGTGAGATAGACTCGATGCTAACGGTGGTAAAATAAAAAAGCACACGTTAGTGAGATAGACTCGATGCTAACGGTGGTGGAATAGAAACACACACGTTAGTGAGATAGACTCGATGCTAACGGTGGTTGAAGTCAGTGAATTCAATGTGGTTGTCAAGAATGGGGAATGGAAGGGTGCGCAGTGGGCGCTGAGATCAAATTGAAATTTGTCAAGGAACAAGAAATTGAATTCAAGTCTGATTTTTGAGAATCTTTTCAAAAATAATTCGCCCAAAATTCCACCAATTATTGCGCAACCGATCAATTGATTTGCATTACGGCATGGTTGCTCCTCCTTGAGGCCTTGATTCGTAAGATTTTGACTTACGCTTCTTCCTCGATTTCAGCCATGAGTACCTGCACAAGGGCTTGCCAAAGTACAACATGCACTTTATTTTAAAATATTGCAACTACTACTCATGGAAAGAGCAGTGTGATTGATTTGAAAGTACATTACTTGGCTCTTTGACGAAGTCCTCAAATGGACTATAAAAATTTTTCCCCCAGTGTGGGCTTATTTTGTGAAATTTACAAATAAAAGAATTTGCCCCAGTGTGGGCCTATTTGATTGCAAAAATTTGTTCAGATGATTCCCCATTTATTTGAATAAAGAGAAATCGCACTTTCCAAAACTTAGAAAGTAATCATATGTACAACGTGAAGAAATTTGAACGTTGAATTTGAGCTCATGCAGAAATTTCATGATGAATCTCTCAGAATAACACCAAATTACAGAAGGTTTTTTTTTCTCACTTTAGTACCGATGCTTTGGGTAATGGGTCACCATTTCCAGTTGGCTCATCTTTTCAGGACCAATCAAGTGACTTTATTTCTGATTTTGAGGTGGCTAAGGAAAATGAGATGTCAGGATTTGTCTTATTCTTGTGCCCAAAATTGTATGTAATCCTTTCACTACCACATCCTAGTGAAAGTAAATAGTTTGTCACCCCTATTTCTTAAGAAAACTTAGTCAACACATAGGTTTTGTATGCTCGCAACAGAGGGGTAGAAACGATAGCTAAACATGCGAAAACTGGTTAACCCTTATGATCACAAATGATTGATGGATTTTCTTATGAGCATAATCCTCACTTTGGATTGTCATGAAGGATAAGTCAGCGATGGACTTCATGAGCTTGTAATGTGGCTTGAAAACGATAGTTAAAGAATAAGACTTTCAAGGACATTGCACCGAAGATCGCATTTTCCAAAATTACCCCTATTTTGAACTCAAAGCTCTTACACTTTGTTTGCATTTTTCTTATCATTCACCAGGGACTTCAGCGTCGAATTTTTCTTCATTTCTTTTGCTTTTACTTTTCTTGCTTTGCTTTTGCTTCTTTTTTTCTTTTCCTTGACCTGGTGGGTTTTCACATGGTGAGTAGCGTCAACCCCCATACCCAAACAATTCAGAAATACAGCTAAAATTTTCCGGCATAAAAAATTTTCTTGACAGGGCCTTTGCAAAGAACAGAAGTCAGGACTTTCGGCTTTTGTAATGGGGTCAGGTGGGGTGCTTAGAAAGGTTAAGGCTTAAAAGTGGATTTCAAAAGCGGTTTGAATGATCTGAGATCGCATTATTGCGCCAACCCTATTTTAGGGTTAAATCAAAGTTTGCCCCAGTTCATTCTCCATTGAGGCTTTTCTTTTCATTTTCTTTCTTCTTTTGATTTTTCGGCCTTCTGCCATTTTTGAACTTTCACAAAATTTGCCCTAGTTTATTTTTGAACTGAAGTTCTCTTTTCTCTTTTCCTTTTGATTTTGTTGCATTATCACTTTTCACTTCTTGAGACTTTTCTTTCCTTTTCAACTCAAACTTGCCCCAGTGTGGGGTTTGGGATTCGGGGTTTGTCAAACGAAGTATTTATTCTGAAGGTTCAAAAGGGATAACTAGGGATAGAATGTTAAACTGGAAAAGAAGAGGGCCAGACTTTTATTCCATTCCTTACATTAACTCTGAAAGGAAACTTTCATTAATGTGAAATTTTTCTTTGCATGCATCTGAATCAATTAACCGAGGATGACTTCCGTTCATCCATATCCGTGAAACATAGAGGATTCGACGGACAACTTTTCTTTCTTTTCTCTTTCTCTCTTTTCTTTTCTCTTTTCTTTTCTCTTCTTTTTTTTTCAAAATTGAAGCCCAGGTAGAATAAATTTTCCCATTTGGGGTTCTCTCTTTCTGTTAATTTTAGCATTTTGCTTTTTCTCCTTTTTGGAAAAATTCTCCAATCTCCTTCCCCCAATGTGGGGTGCGATCATAGGTGCTTTGAAAAGAACCATCGATTTTAACTCAAATGAGGATGCAAGGGGTAAAACAGTGTTTAGGTTGTAGAAACGATGGCCAAAACATCATTCTTACGCTTCATGACAACTAGAGTAACGAAATGCTCATTGAGAATCCATTCCCTTTTGAAAATTTTTCCAATGTAGGGTAGGGATCATTAAGGCCCTTATTTGAAACGAAATTATTCTTTTAAGGCTCAAATGTGAGAGCAAATGATAAAATCTATATGGGTAGAGAAACGAACGCTCGAAGTATCATTCCAAAATATCAAAACAAACAAGGATAATGCACATTTTTGCTTTCACTTAGATGTGAATTGAACATAATTAGACACAATGGACATTTTTCAAGCAAAGATTACCCCAATTTGTAATTTATCAATCAATGTGACTGATGTTATTTTGGGGTTAAATGAATGAGAGAAGGTATCTCATTGGGCCTTTTGAGTGACCGCTCACCCTTTTTTTTTTCTTTCTCTGAGCACTCTTATTGTATAGCTCGGATCACCAATTGAGTGTACGTAAGGATTTTAGAAAGCATACACTCGTGAAATTTCAGGCTGGAAGTTGAGAAATCTCAATTCGGACTTATTTCTTAAAATTCATCATGAAATCTCCAATGAGCAAAAATAGACAATGAAATGTACATGAATATACATACAAAACAATAATTGTTTGAATAAAAGCTTCATTAATGCCAATGATTGAAAATTTTAAAAGCAATACATATGAGAAAACTTCTACAAAATTCCTTTGCACATGTATACACATTTTCTCTCTTAATATCCCCTTTTCTTTGAGCAATGAAATCCCTTGGATGTTTTGCACGAGCGCTTTCAGATAAATTTTCACATTCACTTTGTAGGGCCTGTGTGAGAACCCGTAATTTCCCCTAATATTTTTCCTAGGGTTTTTCCCTTTAATGGCATGTTTTCTGCGTTTTTCGGCTTAGGAAAATTTTCCTGTTAAATTTTATGAGTAATTATAGTTTTTAGATGATTTTTCTAATATTGGATAGTTTTTGAAAAATTAAGGATATATAAAGGACGTGGGACCCACTAGTGCGAAAAGTTCGGAAAAATTCGGCCATTTAGGTTAAATTCCGGATACTGGTGGAAATTTATCGGGTGTTAAGAGATAAGTAGAGGGTGAGATTTGATTGATGTGAGAGGGAATAAAAGGATAGAGTTGCATTTATGAAGGTGAAAAGTGTCACCTTGTGAGTGGTGGCACTTGTAGACAACTATTCATGGCTTTTGACCTTTCGACTAATTGGTTAAATATCTCACAAATTAACCAAAATTCACTCTTTTCTTACCTCCTTGTGGCCGGCCCTCTCTCTAGCAAAGAAGGAAGAAAAACCTCTTCAAAGTTTGGCAATTATCTAGCTCAAATCCTCCAAAACACTTGCTTGATCTAGTTTCTACTCCATAAAATCCCTCTAGTTGGTGCTAGTAAGTGATTTGGTGAAGTTTTTGGAGAAGCTAAGGTGTCCAACAACTCTACCTCTCTTGTTTTCTAGGTGAGTGGTTATTGAACTTCCTCCTACACCTAATGATGCTTAATTTGTGCCTAGTGGTGGCTAAAGTGCTGAAATTTGTGGTTTATTTCTTGGTTTGAGATGAATTGGTGAAGTTTTTATTTTATTGATGAATTTTCTGGTTTAATGTGATCATGATGTTGTGGTTATTTATGATGGTTGGTAATGAGGGGTAATGACTCTAGTAGGTGTAAATGATTGGTAATTGCAACCAATTTTGGGTTTGGAAGGAATTTGAGGAAGTTAGGGTTTCATAACCCCCTTTTCTGTCTGGTTTTGTATCATATGGTTAGAGGCAGAATTGGCCTTTGCTTAAAACATTAACGTTGTAGGTATTGATGTGTTCGAGGTGCCTGTAAAATTTCAGGTCATTTGGAGTAGTGTAGAGTGAGATATGTCGATTTTACTGTTGCTGTTCTGGGTTGATCAGAATGTGCGAACTGCGCTTGTAATCGTCTATTTTGACTGGAATTGCTTTGGATTTGGATGTTGGTGTCTTCTGATGAAATGTAGCTGGATGTCTTGGCTACCGTATGCCTTTGGAATCAATGCATTTGGACCTGTATAGACTGAGTTGGACTAATTACAACATTGTGTGATTGGTAAACCTGCAATTACGGTTCTGGTTTGGTATTCTGCATTTTTGACCTAGTTGTGCTAGGATTTGGACTGAGTGGCCTTCTACATTGTTGTAGCCCTGTCTTTTAGCTTCGAGATGGTGGGTCTTACACCCTCATCCGATAAGCGTAACGCAGTTTGTGCCATTACCGCATAAGGAGGCCAAAACTGTTTTGTTGTTAGGGCTAATATAGTTACATTTCTTGATTTTCTGGTTTGCTATCATGCTTATATATGCATATGAAACCCTATTGGGGTTGTGATTGGCATGGCTTTATGACTCGTTATCGAGTCTCATGGTATTTGTTTACGTGTTCTAGGGCGTGACGTTAGTGCACGACGTACTTTGGACGGTGGTGCATGAAACCTCACCTACGTGAGTGGTGAGTGTACTACTCACTTGAATGCTTATAATGTGGCTTTGCTATATGTGATTGTGATGCCTTGAAGGCTTATTTGGATATTGGAATTGATTAAGGTGAGGGTGTACTTGACCGCCCTCACCCCTTTTGATAGTATTACTGATTGTTTACCGTTTCACTGTATTACTAAACTTGATATATGAGTTATTGAATTCCATTTTATGGAAACCTGATTTGTTGTCGTTTGGACGAATATCCAACAGTTTTACTGTATTACTGAGTTCAACCCCGTTGGTAGTCAATTGAATCGAGCCGGCGAGGGCTTGGTCGTGAAAATTGACATGCCACGGGGACTGTACTGGGGAATCTTGTAGTAATGAGACTCTTGGTTCCGGTATACTCGAGTATTACCAAAAGCTACTGATTGGAGTGCAGGCCCGGTTGGGGAATGTTGGGTGGAAGGAATGGAAGTGAAGTGAAGTCTACGGTTTGGTACTTTTAACATTGACGGAGGGTCAATGAGGTTGGATCAAGACTGTAAGCGTGGAAATGGGCTCTTGAGAGCCGTCCGTATCCTTTTACCGTTTTGTTTCATTCCTTAATTGTGTACTTTAATTGAAAGGACATGCTATATGCTCTTTGTTGCTTATGTGGTAGTAACTCACTGGGCTTAAGCTCATTCCGTTCCATTTGTTTTCCTTACAGCAAAATGATCACTTTTGGAAAGGTTGTACTAGCAAGTTGAGCTCATGTAAATGTATCTTTTGAATAGCTCTTTGAATGAAACCCTAATGTGTATTGGGTTCGTTTTCTTTTGATTGGCAAACCAAACATGTATATTCATGATGAATGGTTTTTGTGGCATGCCATTTGGTTGTAAATGTTGAATTTCAATGTATGGTTGAACTTCGGATTCTGACGTGTCCGGCATTGTTCATCGTCGGCACGTTTTCATTTTTTTTTCTATTTTATTTTATTTTGTGATTTTGGCTTGTTTGCGCGCGTGGGTATGTTCCGGAACGTATTAGATCGACGTACACTGACCCGTTAGTCCTGGCGAGAGCTGGGCAGGCAGTCCGCTGACCTCTTTGGTTCGCCTTAGGGGAAGGTGGGGCTGTCACAGGTGGTATCAGAGCCTAGGTTTGAATTAGCCTGGGTGTTATAGGACTGCTTGATTTGAGGATTTGTTGTTTATGGCCTGTAAGTTTATATTTATGGTTAATTGTTCTTGTGGTGTAGGATGGCCGGACAGGGTGACCCTAGTGCTAGTCCTTCGGGAGTGAGACCTCGCAGAGCACTCCCCGTGATCCCATACCAGATACGGCCAGTAGGGGCCGTTATTCGTTGGAGCCCGTCTAACCGTCTCCGACGGTGCGCGTGTAAAGAGAAGTATGCCTATCCGAACGCTCTCGTGTTTGCTCTGGACAAGGAGCGTAAGGTGTTGGCTAGAGAGAATGCTCGACTTGAGGTCGAGGCGATCCAGGATAGGGCGACCAACGAGAAGCAAGCTGCACTTATTAAAGAGCTAGAATACGACGTGCTTGAGGTCGAAGATAGGGTTGACGACCTATGCAACCAACTGAGGGAGGCACGAGAGCGCGAGCTCAAGCGAGCTCGCAAAGTCAGGGGTCGCGCTGAGGCGATCCTTAACCTATGTGATGACGGGCTGGAGGAAGATAGTGATGAAGCTTCGTGTGCGGGGGCCGAGGCCGGGGAGGAGTCTACCCCGTCGCCTGGGTCCCAGAGCCCAGCGACTGACTAGGCCTTGACTTCTAGGCTTCTTTTGGGATAGCTGGTGGTTTTGTATGTACATAGGGATAGGGATAGAGCCTTAGCTAACCGTTTTGGATGTTGGGTTAGCTACGTGTAAATCTCTTTTGATAGGCCAATCCTCGGGGGGATCGTTTATGTTCGTACGTGCCTTGGCCGTACTTGACTTGACTGATTGTATATATGTGTGTGGCTTGATCTTGTTTGGCTTGTATATATATGTTTGTGATCATGTTTGGAATGTAAAAATATATGTTATTGTGAAAGTTTAAGTGTTACTTACATGCCTTGTTACTACTTTGGTTTAGTACTCTTGCCTAGACCAAGTAAAACTTATGGAAGGTACACGAAGTGGTCGGGGACGTGGGCGCGGAACTAGACAACCCACACCGGTTACGGGTACGGGGGAAACCTCTACTGGACCCAATCCTGAACCACAAGTAGACCCGAATGTGCAAATAGCTGCTGCTATGCAGCAAATGACAAACCTACTAGCACAAGTAGTGCAACAACAGGGCCAGAACCCAAACCCTAACCCCGGGAACCCTGGTAACCACATCGAGAGCGAAGATAGATCTCTCGAACGCTTTCAAAAGTTTGCCCCGCCAAAGTTTGTTGGGGGACCCGACCCTGACGTTGCTGAGAAATGGCTTGAAAAGATGGTTGACATATTTGCAGCCCTACACTACCCTGATGAACGGCAGGTGACTTTTGCCGTGTTTCAACTTGAGGGAGCGGCCCGTTCCTGGTGGAACGTAATTAGACAGAAATGGGAAAGGGAGCAGACACCCAGGACTTGGGTGAACTTCATTAGAGAGTTTAATGCAAAGTTTTTCCCTCCTCTAGTCCAGGAGAGGAAGGAGGACGAGTTTATTAGGCTTCGCCAAGGGACTCAAACTGTGGCGGAATATGAGAGTCAGTTCACCCGCCTGTCCAAGTTTGCACCTGAGTTAATCATGACTGAGCAAAGACGGATTAGGCGCTTTATTCAGGGGTTGAATGTTGAAATTCAGAAAGATCTCGTCGTGGCTCAAATCAATGCGTTTAGCGAGGTTGTGGAAAAGGCCCAACGAGTTGAAAGTGCACGGTTGCAAGTCCAGAACTTCCAGGCGAAGAAGCGTGGCTTTCCTGGGAGTACTTCCGGACAGGGTGAAAAGAGTACTCCCTCTAAATTTGGACGAGGAACGAGTGGTGGTCGACAATCTGGTTCAGGCAGAGGGACTCCATTCAGGGGTGGTCAAGCTGGGCGAGGACAAAGGGAAAATGCTCAGAGTGGCTCGGCTTCAGCATCTCGCGGTCCCTGCGGGCATTGCGGGAAGTCAAACCACAACGAAGATAACTGCTGGAGGAAACAGGGTAAATGTCTGCGATGTGGAAGCGCAGACCACCAATTGGCCACTTGCTCAGTTCTGAAAAAAGATGGAAAGGGAAGCCAACCACTGCCGAGGACCAATGCTGGACCAGCAAAGGGAGATGGGTCCAAACCTAAAGTGCCGGCTAGGGTGTATTCCTTAGAGCCCTATCAGGTCCCAGAGTCTTCAGAGGTCGTAGAAGGTACGATCCCTATTTTTCACCGCTTTGCCAAAGTTTTAATTGATCCTGGTGCCACTCATTCGTTTGTTAACCCTGATTTTATGTGTGGCATCGATATAAAACCTGCTAGTTTACCATATGATCTAGAAGTTAGTACACCTACGGGGAATCAACGTTTGGTGACTAGTATGGTTTATAGGGATTGTGATGTATGGGTAGGTGAAAGGAGATTTTTAGGAGACCTGATTAGCTTAGCCATTAAGGGGTATGACGTGATACTGGGTATGGACTGGCTAGCCAAATACAACGCCCAACTGGATTGTAAAACAAAAGTGGTAGAATTTCGCATTCCTGGCGAGGCAACCTTAAGGTTGGATATAAGGGGTAGGTTAGCCTCATCTGCTTTAATTTCGGGCATCCGAGCTAGGAAACTGATAAGTAGAGGGGCGCAAGGATTTTTGGCCTTTTTGATTAACACCCCTACGGATAAATTAAAGGTGGAAGACGTGGCCGTAGTGAGGGAATTTTCGGATGTATTCCCTGATGAGTTAGTAGCCTTACCTCCAGAACGGGAGATAGAATTCCGAATAGACCTGTTACCTGGAACTTCACCTATCTCAAAAACCCCTTACCGAATGGCGCCTGCAGAACTTAAGGAGCTTAAGTTGCAATTACAAGATCTTTTGGAGCGGGGATTCATTCACGAGAGTGGGTCTCCTTGGGGGGCTCCTGTCCTATTTGTGAAGAAAAAGGACGGAACCTTGAGGATGTGTATTGACTACCGGGGCTTGAACAACGTTACGATCAAGAATAGATATCCACTGCCCCACATTGACAAGTTGTTTGACCAGCTGCAAGGAGCAGTGGTCTTCTCCAAGTTGGACTCCGACAGGGATACTATCGGTTGTTAATAAGGAAGGAGGATATTCCGAAAACTGCTTTCAACTCAAGATACGGGCATTACGAGTTCACCGTTATGCCCTTTGGACTGACCAATGCTCCCGCCGCCTTCATGGACCTAATGCATAGGGTTTTTAAACCCTATCTGGACCGATTTGTCATTGTGTTCATTGACGACATTTTGGTCTACTCTAAGACACGCGAGGAGCATGAGGAGCATTTGAGGGTGGTGTTGCAGACTTTAAGGGAACATAAGTTGTATGCCAAGTTTAGTAAATGCGAGTTCTGGTTGGAGAAAGTAGCATTCCTAGGGCACGTAATCTCCCACGAAGGCATTTCGGTGGACCCGGCGAAGGTAGAGGCCGTGACAAATTGGAAGAGGCCAGAGAACCCCACGGAAATTCGCAGTTTTCTAGGGCTAACTGGGTACTACCGAAGGTTCATTAAAGATTTCTCCAAATTAGCAGGACCTTTAACTGACCTGACAAAGAAGCATGGTCGATTTATCTGGAACGCCCGATGCGAAACAAGTTTTCAGGAACTAAAGAGAAGATTGACCATGGCTCCAGTGCTCGTTTTTCCAAATGGAGTGGACGGGTTTCCGGTGTATGCCGATGCGTCGCGAGAAGGATTGGGGTGCGTATTGATGCAGAACCGGAATGTGATTTCTTTCGCCTCTAGGAAATTGAAGCTTCACGAGCAGAACTATCCGACTCACGATCTGGAGCTAGCCGCGGTTGTTTTTGCATTGAAAAAGTGGAGGCATTACCTATATGGGGTAACCTTCGAAGTGTATTCGGATCACAAAAGTCTTAGGTACCTTTTCTCCCAGAAGGAATTGAACATGAGGCAACGAAGGTGGATGGAATTCCTGGAAGATTACGACTGCACAATCAATTACCATCCGGGAAAGACAAATGTGGTAGCAGATGCTTTGAGTCGTAAAGTGCAAGTAGCAGGGTTGATGATTAAGGAGTGGGATTTATTGGAATCTGTGTGTGAGTGGAGACCCTGTCTTGGGAGTCATAAGGTGATATTTAGTATTGTTAGGGTAACCTCCACTCTACTGGAACGTATTAAAGAGGCACAAAGCGAAGATTTGATGGTACGGAAGTGGGGAGAGAAAGTGGAAAAGGGAGAAACAACGGACTTCAATTTTAGTCCTGAGGGCATTTTGAAGTATCGAAATCGAATAGTGGTACCAAAGGATGAGTCGTTGAAAGCAGAGATTCTGGAGGAAGCTAATCGGTCTAAGTATACAATCCATCCGGGCAGCAGCAAAATGTATCAGGACCTGAAAGGAACCTATTGGTGGGACAATATGAAGAAGGAAATCGCTCAATACGTACAAAAGTGTCTCGTTTGCCAACAAGTGAAAGCCGAACATCAAAAACGATCGGGTCTGTTACAACCCTTGGAGATACCCGAATGGAAGTGGGAAAACATCACAATGGACTTCGTTTCAGGTTTACCGAGGACGCAAAGAGGACATGATGCCGTTTGGGTGATCGTGGATCGATTAACCAAATCGGCCCATTTCTTGCCGGTGAACATGAAGTATTCAATGGACAAGTTGGCCTGACTGTACATGGACGAGATAGTAAGGCTACACGGTGTTCCTGTGAGCATCGTCTCTGATCGGGATCCACGGTTTTTATCCCGGTTTTGGCAGAAGTTTCAAGAAACCCTGGGGACGAAACTCAATTTGAGCACGACCTATCATCCTCAGACGGATGGCCAGTCAGAACGGACTATTCAAACTCTCGAGGACATGCTACGAACTTACATTCTGGACTTTGGAGGCAACTGGGGTCAGCACATGACCTTAGTAGAGTTTGCGTACAACAACAGCTTCCATTCGTCGATTCAAATGGCTCCGTACGAAGCCCTCTACGGACGCAAGTGCCGGTCGCCGATTTACTGGGACGAAGTTGGCGAAAAGAAGGCACTAGACCCGGTAACTATTCCATGGATGGAAGAGGCTCAAGAGAAGGTTAAGTTGATACAGCAACGAATCCAAACAGCTCAAAGCCGACAAAAGAGCTATGCGGATAATCGAAGAAAAGACTTGGAATTTGAAGTTGGAGACTACGTATTTCTCAAGATCACACCTTTACGAAGTATCACAGCGGGCAAAGGAAAGAAACTTCAACCACGGTACGTCGGACCCTACAAGATCCTTCAGAGGGTAGGAGCGGTCGCGTATCGATTGGAACTGCCATCCAGTCTCTCTCGAATCCACGATGTGTTTCACGTCTCGATGCTAAAGAAGTATCATCCTGACCCATCCCATGTCTTACAACCGGAGGAGATCGAAGTAGATGAATCGCTTGCCTATGAAGAGAAACCGGTTCAAGTGCTTGATCGGAAAGTCAAAGAGCTCCGCAACAAGAAAATTCCGTTAGTAAAGGTGCTATGGAGAAACCATGGAGTAGAGGAAGCTACTTGGGAAGTGGAAGAAGAAATGCAGAAAAAGTACCCAAATCTTTTCGGGAATTAAGGTGAGAAATTTCGAGAACGAAATTCTTTTAAGGGGGAGAGAGTGTGAGAACCCGTAATTTCCCCTAATATTTTTCCTAGGGTTTTTCCCTTTAATGGCATGTTTTCTGCGTTTTGTGAGGACTCGTAAAAACTATTATTTTATGCCTAATTTATGGCTTGATAAATTATTTAATTGGATTTTATTTCCAAGGAATATTTTCTAGTCTTATTAGACCTAAATACATGGTAATATAACTTCGTTATATTTTTAAAATGATTCGTTTCGAAAATTAATTTCCTAGAGCGCGTTTAGTAAAAATAGTGAATAGTACTTGGAGATTTTATCCGCGTAATAGCACAATAAGCTTGGAATATTGGAGACTTGTACAATGGTCTTAAAATCGGTAATCTTATGAATAAATATTCAAGTGATAGTTAGTAGTGCAATCGTTATAAGAATTTTTCGAAAGTTTCGCGTTATAGCGGTAAAATTGACGGTACGCGTTTTCACACGCGCGACTTCATTTGAGGGACTTTAGACCCTTATTTCGGGACAATTAAGAGTGAATAATATTTACATGAATATATATGCATTGGAGGTTTAGTGCACTAGCGAACCAAACGCGCGAGAAAAATCGAGTCCAAACGTATCCTAATTGCACTATTGCAAGTTGACTTTGAGATGCATTTTGCACCACACAATGAATCTTACTTAGGAAGCCACAATTGAACCAACACCTTCTCTCTCCTCACTTCATTTGGCCGTGCAACAAGAAAGGAGAAGAGCTCTCCATTGTTCTTCATTTTTCATCTTCAATCCATGCACCAAAATTCATCCAAATCACACCAAACTTGGAGACCACTTAGCAAACCACTTGGAGTCTATATCTAGCTAAGGAGGAGGGAAGCTTTCACGGTTTCTTGGAGCTTCAAGAGGGCCGAAAATTCTGACCTTGCAAACCAAAGGAGTAGGTAATGATCAACCCATGGATTCTTATCTTTTGGAGATTATATGGCAAGATTAAGCTCATGCATGCACTTAGTTACTTGTTTATGGTATAAAAATGTGATTGTGGGCTCTTGGAATTCCCTCACTTGGGTTGTTGTTGCTGATGTGATAATTAATGGTGATTATATTGTGGGTTTAGTGATTATAATGATGCATTAGTGGTGGGTAATTAGTAGGAACTTCATTGGGTGTAAGAAGCAAAAACTTCCAATTCTACCCCTGTTTTATTCGGCCATTTTAAGGCCAGTTTTTAATGAACTAATGGCTTGAACTGGATGCTTATATGATGTATTAGAGGTGTGGAAAATTTCATTGAAAAATAATGAGGTTTGAATGGGCAAATGAATTTTTTTTTAGAAACCAGCAAATCTGGAAACTGATTCGCGTATGACTCTGACCAGCAGTAGTATTTTGGCTATAACTCTGTCCTCGGATGTCGAAATCATGTGCCGTCAGTGGCGTTTGAAACTAGACATTCCTAGCTTTAATTTGGTATAAAATGCACGTTCTGATTCTTTGTGAGCAAGCCGAACCAAATGTTTTAAGTTCGCTGTCCTGTTGCTCTGTTCGTCTGGAATGAAGTGGTCAGGCAGCAACTTGATGCCCGAATTTGAACCAGTTGGGTGCCGAATTTGGAAATGATTCCTTCTGTGATATTTTAGTCCTATGAATGTATTTTCCAACGGCATAAGCCATGCTCGATTTCGAGCTATATTGACTGATTTGTGACTGAAACAAGTGGACTGCTCTGTTTTGGAAAACCCTAATGTTTGGACTGGTTTGGAACCAAATCTTGGAGTGAACTTGTTAGTTGATGTTTTGATATTAAACACTTACCAAAGATATTATGGGTGTATCTTAGACCCTTATTTCACAAATGAACCATGGTTCGATAACTTTCTTGGTTAGACGATTGGAAATTGGGAAATGCAAGTCAAAGGCAGATTGCCTTAGGATTTTTCTTGAACTTTGGTGGGCTAATTAACTACCTTGCCGAAGGTATTTTTCCCCGAAATTCAATAAAGAGATACTTTCCATATAGTATTGAAATACTGCCAAGTTTGGTGCCAATTCAAGTTCGTTTCGATACCCAATTGAATTACTAAAGTTAGAGGTTCAAATCTGGAAAATTCTCATCCAGTCTTGAATTTGCTCAACTTCGGGCTACCGTATCTCGGTGCTCGAAATTCCGATTCTTGATCCGCTTGTTTTGTCATACACCTCACTTGCAACCCTAATTGAGTTGCAAATTTCAGAGGCCGGTTTGCAACGTGTGAATCGTGCCGAATTTTCAAAGTTGGCCGAAATCCAACTTAATTCTGCCATGAAAACCGACCCTGCGTCTTCAAGCTCATTTTTGACTACTTTTCACTTCGATTCATGGAAAAGTGTCTTCTAGGAACTTATAGTACTCTCTAAGAGGTTTCCAACGGTATAAAGTTTTCCAATTCTCGACTTATACCGAGCGAGTTATGATTTTTCAAAGATTCATCATAAAACTGAAAAATTTTCCAATTCCAAAGAAATGGAGTTTTTCAAAAACTCTTTGTTCTTTTGATATTCTTAAACGTTTTGCTTACGATCTTCAAGATAAAAAAAAAACTCAAATATTATTGTACATAATAAAAGGCAAGTTGAACCTCGATTTACGTGTAATTGAGGTTCCTTTTTGCGAAATAATCCTTAGATTGTACTAATGTACAATCTCCTTGATAAGTGGGTTAATTGTATGATTATTCGCTATTAAATTGCCAGGCGCGCAAGGAGACCTTCAAGAGGATCTCACCGCGGACACTTGAACTCCCAGAAAATAATTCTTATTGAATTGCTCGGTGAGTGTCAAGTGTGTGAATCTTGATACTTGTTTAATTGTGGTATTTGTTGAAAGTTTTAAAAATGAGGGCGGGTGCGTACTTTATCGCACTCGTTCTAATTTCGAATGAATGAATGGAATGTATTGAATGAATGAATGAAATGCAATGTTATGTCATGAATGCTTGTGTCGTTGGAGTGAACCTCCTCGACCTTCAAATGAATGGGGGACGCCCAAACTCATAGGCCAACCTTAGACTCGAGCCGGTACTGGGCTTGGTCGGGGACTGGGGCGAGCCATGAGATACACATAAGCTCGATCTAATAAGAGGTCTTGCTTGGCATACTCGTAGAGTATCGCCCAATAATAGACTTGTGGGCCCTTGGGGTGTACGGTGGACGGAGGAAAGTAAGTGGTGATCTACGGAAATGGAAATACCGACCCGGTTGACAGGAGGGTCAATGCGGGAAGGTATACGAATGACAACGGCAGATCGAGTGGAACTTAGCTCCTGAGAGCTACTATATCCTTGAATTGTTTCTGATTACCTTTCATGTTTGATTGATTGATTGTTGAAAAGACATGGCTTTATTTATTAAATTTGGGATTGTTATTTGAATAAGTGCTTGCATGTGTGTTCTTGGCCTCACGAGCGTTAGCTCACCCTATAGTTTTGTTTTCCTTAACAGGACCGACTCTTGGAGAAATATGGAGAAACCATCCGTTGTAATTTTTGTTAAGACTCCTGTTATAAATTTTGACTAGGCCCTGGTTTGGGTTGTACTTTTGGAAATTGTAAACTTGAAAAGTTTGGGCCCTGATGTGTACTTTGAATTTAAGTCGTTTCATGATTACCCGATGTACTGGTTATACATTAAGTGACTTATTAAGCTTGAACGCTTCCGCATTATTGTATTCATGTTACTCTCATCGAAGTGTTTAGTTCGGTTTTAAATTGAATGGAATTGCTTGAGTCCTGGCGAGAGCTGGGCAGGCGTCCGCGGATACCCTTTGGTCCGCCTCAGGGAGATGTGGGGCGTCACAGTTGGTATCAGAGCTTAGGCTTCAGATCTCTGTAGCGTATCCTAGGCTTAAAGTTTAGGATGCTTGACTGTGGGATTAATTTGGATATTATGTGAACAAGGATCTATTGTATCTTAGGGGTTAAAGAAATTGATTATTCGGGAGTTCTTATTTGGGACTTGCAGAAGAAACTGAGAAATTAGGTGATGTTATATTGAAGGAAGATATGGGATGAGAGATTTGATGTGAAAGATTGGTTGAATTTGAATTATCATTATATTTGTAAGTGTGGAAAGAATTGAGATAATTATTAGTACTGGCTATGGAGGATAAGAGACCGAGATTTGATAGTCAAACTCCATGTGTGATGATTTTGAACCAAGATAAAAGTACAAAGGAATAAAATGCATTTTCCGCCCAAATATCTTCTAAAGAAATTCTGCTTTGAAAATTTAAAGAAAAACTAGGATGTACTAGTTTTATTTGTAAGCGATGAGTGGAAATAAGATATATATGCTTTAAATATGTGTAATTTTCCGATCTTGGTAAAAAGGTGAGTTTTACTTGAATTTCAAATTTGAAAATTTGTGAATAACTAATGAGTTGTTGAACTTTGTATATGATGGGTTAATACAAGATTTACATTTTCTAATCTAAGTTTTCCCCCTTGATTGTATATTGGTGTAATCTCACACTTAAATTTGTCCATGCTTTACACGAAGAAAAAAATATATATATCCTGAGTTTTCGAAAGAATGGCAAGCTTATGTTTAATAATGTGAATCCTGAACTTGATAAGATTTTTGATTACTTGAAATACTCTTCTTATGTTTTAAAATTCTTGACTTTCAAGAAGAGTGAGCCAATTTTAAATGTACGGACTGAGGCAACTTTGAGATAAAGAGCAACTGCATTCAAGAGTACAAGTTAGTGTGAATTGATTTGGTTTCCATTTGACACGTAAGGTAGCAAGTTGTACTTATTCTTGGGTTTGAACTTGGAGCTTGGAACTTTAATTACAAAACCCTAAGACTGGTTATTTTGGAGATGATGGTGTTCCGACTGGTGGCTGGTTATTAAAGATTTTGAACTCCGAATGGATAATCTTGGTTTTAGCTTGCGTTATGGCTCTATTGGATCTAATTTCGTAAAGGCGTGTGATCTGATTGAAATTAGTGATGTCTGGACCCCTTTGGTTTAACTATGGACTTAGAAAGGGGTAGTGCACGCTGTGAGGCCTTTTGTATCCTGCTTGTATGTACTTCTATATTTTTGTGGCACTTAATTGCCTATGTGCAATATTGGACATCTTGGTCTTGTTTTGTAACTTCTAACCGTGCTATAACTTTTGATACATGTAATGAATCATGACTTGATTTTAAATGTTTTTGCAACTTGTATACGCGTTACGCTCTTTATGCTTAGTTATGCCTTTTCCTGTGCTTATAGACTTTTCTTAAGTAGGGTAGCAGGAATGAGAAAAGGGGACCGTGACCGAGGGCTTAGACAACCCTGTACTTGTGAGACAAATTGATAGACAGTTTCATATAATTTAATAGGTCCCTAGTACTGAATATGAATCGAACATAAACCCGAAGATCCGATCTACTAGTGTATAATGGATTAACCTAACCGGAAACTTGGTGAGATTTTCTTGTGCGCAACATATGTTATGATTGGTTCTGTGCCAATATTTCAATCTTAGGAAGTTTGAACTCCGAAAGTATTGCAGTAGGTTGGTAAGAGAACTCGAACTGCCTGAAACCGATTAGACTGAGCTTACTTGAGACTTGAACCTGTTTAGGCTAGTGTGCTCTTGCGTATCCTCAATGGACCTAATTTGACTGAATATATGGAATGTGGACTTGAATTTTGTGACTGTTTAAGAATGTGAATTGCTGGACAGAGGTTAGGCCAGTGTGTTCTTACTCGTACTCATGACCCTTGAATTTGAACTTGAACTTGCACTTGAACTTGAACTTATACTTTTGTTCGTACTCATACACCATGAACCTGAAGTATCTGGCTCTGCTTTGACCCTACTCTTGAACTTATTCGTACTGGTGTGGTTGTAGACCGGCTACTACTCTTCTGTAGCGGTTGAACTGAACCTCTCTGGTGGGGCATTGCTTGTTGTGTTGTCCAGCGCCACCAGGGATGAACTTTTGATTTGAAGCTTCGCTATATCCTGAATTTCTTCCAAATGTCTGGGACTTTACGTCCGACTTCAAGCCTTTTGCCTGTTTTATCTGATTACGCGATTAATTCCCTATTGGACCATGACTATTTGATAGGTTGGATTGGTGTGATATATAGTACTTGAACCTGATAAGTGATTATTAAATAAGCCATGCTTTGCTGGATGTAAGGGGTAAGTTAGCCTCGTCTGCACTTATTTCGGGAATTCGGGTTAGAAAATTGTTAAGTAAAGGAGCTCAAGGGTATTTGGCTTTTCTTATTAATACCCCTAGCGATAAGGTGAATCTGGAGGACACACCGGTAGTGAAAGAATTTTCTGATGTTTTCCTGAAGAATTGGAGTCTCTACCCCCGGAACGGGAAATAGCTTTTAAAATTGATTTAGCTCCGGGAACAGCACCTATATCAAGGACACCATACAGGATGGCTCCAGCTGAGTTGAAGGAGTTGAAGTTACAATTACAGGATTTGTTGGAACGGGGTTTTATACGAGAGAGTGATTCCCCGTGGGGAGCCCCAGTTTTGTTTGTAAAGAAGAAAGATGGGAGTTTGAGGTTATGTATAGATTATCGAGGCTTAAATGATGTTACGGTTAAGAATAAATACCCACTACCCCACATTGATGAACTGTTTGACCAATTGCAAGGGGCGGTAGTGTTTTCAAAATTGGATCTAAGGCAAGGTTACTATCAATTGAGGATTTTGGAGAAGGACATACCTAAGACTGCTTTTAACTCAAGGTATGGGCACTTCGAGTTTGCAGTAATGCCTTTTGGGTTAACCAATGCAACTGCCGCTTTCATGGATTTAATGCATAGGGTTTTTAAGCCTTACTTGGATCAATTTGTGGTGATCTTCATTGATGACATTTTGGTGTATTCTAAGAATGTGAAAGATCATGAGAAACATTTGAGAATTGTTTTACAAATCTTGAGGGAACATTAGTTATATGCTAAGTAGCAAATGTGAATTCTGGCTAAAAGAAGTGATTTTCCTAAGGCATATAATTTCTCAGGAGGGAATAAAATGTACCAAGACTTGAAAAGTCTATATTAGTGGAAAAATATGAAGAAGGAAATTGCCCAATTTGTTCAGACATGCTTGGTTTGTCAACAGGTTAAAGCCGAACATCAAAAACCATCAGGGCTTTTGCAACCTCTAGAAATACTTGAGTGGAAATGGGAAAATATTACCATGGATTTTGTATCAGGCTTACCTAGGACATAGAAAGGCCATGATGCCATTTGGGTGATAGTGGATCGATTGACTAAGTCGGCTCATTTTCTACCGATTAACATGAAATACCCGTTAGAAAAGCTGGCCAAGTTGTACTTGGATGAGATCATCAGACTACATGGTATACCTGTGAGTATTGTGTCAGATAGGGATCCAAGATTTGTTTCGAGGTTTTGGCAAAAGATGCAAGAAGTGTTGGGGACTAAGTTGAACTTTAGTACCACCTATCATCCCCAAACTGATGGACAATCTGAAAGAACAATTCAAACTCTTGAGGACATGTTGAGGACTTGTGTACTGGATTTTGGAGAGAATTGGAGTAAGTTTTTGACTTTAGTGGAATTTGCCTATAACAATAGTTTCCACTCTTCTATTCAAATGGCTCCGTATGAGGCACTGTATGGTCGGAAGTGTAGATCCCCAATTTGCTGGGATGAAGTAGATGAACGGAAAATCCTAGACACGACTACTGTATCATGGATTGAGGAGACTAATGAAAAGGTGAAATTGGTACGTCAAAGAATTCAAACCGCTCAGAGTAGACAAAAGAGTTATGCCGACAATCGGAGGAAGGATTTGGAGTTCACTGTTGGAGATATGGTATTTCTCAAGATTACGCCTTTAAAAGCAAGTTTGATGTCCGGAAAAGGGAAGAAACTACAACCAAGGTTTGTAGGGCCTTATAAGATTATTCAGCGAGTTGGGAAGGTAACCTATAAGCTGGAATTACCACCGAGCTTATCTCGTATTCATAACGTGTTTCATGTGTCCATGCTTAAGAAATATCATCCAGACCCCTCTCATGTTTTACAACCGGAGAATATTGAGATTGATGAAACCCTGACCTATGAGGAGAGACCGGTAAAACTTCTGGATCGAAAGGTGAAGGAATTGAGGAACAAGCAGATACCACTAGTGAAAGTTTTATGGAAGAACCATGGAGTTGAAGAGACAATCAGAGAGAAGTATCCAGACTGGTTCATCAACCAAGGTAAATTTCAAGGACGAAATTTTCTTAAGGGGGAGAGGATGTGAGGACTCGTAAAAACTATTATTTTATGCCTAATTTATGGCTTGATAAATTATTTAATTGGATTTTATTTCCAAGGAATATTTTCTAGTCTTATTAGACCTAAATACATGGTAATATAACTTCGTTATATTTTTAAAATGATTCGTTTCGAAAATTAATTTCCTAGAGCGCGTTTAGTAAAAATAGTGAATAGTACTTGGAGATTTTATCCGCGTAATAGCACAATAAGCTTGGAATATTGGAGACTTGTACAATGGTCTTAAAATAGGTAATCTTATGAATAAATATTCAAGTGATAGTTAGTAGTGCAATCGTTATAAGAATTTTTCGAAAGTTTCGCGTTATAGCGGTAAAATTGACGGTACGCGTTTTCACACGCGCGACTTCATTTGAGGGACTTTAGACCCTTATTTCGGGACAATTAAGAGTGAATAATATTTACATGAATATATATGCATTGGAGGTTTAGTGCACTAGCGAACCAAACGCGCGAGAAAAATCGAGTCCAAACGTATTCTAATTGCACTATTGCAAGTTGACTTTGAGATGCATTTTGCACCACACAATGAATCTTACTTAGGAAGCCACAATTGAACCAACACCTTCTCTCTCCTCACTTCATTTGGCCGTGCAACAAGAAAGGAGAAGAGCTCTCCATTGTTCTTTATTTTTCATCTTCAATCCATGCACCAAAATTCATCCAAATCACACCAAACTTGGAGACCACTTAGCAAACCACTTGGAGTCTATATCTAGCTAAGGAGGAGGGAAGCTTTCACGGTTTCTTGGAGCTTCAAGAGGGCCGAAAATTCTGACCTTGCAAACCAAAGGAGTAGGTAATGATCAACCCATGGATTCTTATCTTTTGGAGATTATATGGCAAGATTAAGCTCATGCATGCACTTAGTTACTTGTTTATGGTATAAAAATGTGATTGTGGGCTCTTGGAATTCCCTCACTTGGGTTGTTGTTGCTGATGTGATAATTAATGGTGATTATATTGTGGGTTTAGTGATTATAATGATGCATTAGTGGTGGGTAATTAGTAGGAACTTCATTGGGTGTAAGAAGCAAAAACTTCCAATTCTACCCCTGTTTTATTCGGCCATTTTAAGGCCAGTTTTTAATGAACTAATGGCTTGAACTGGATGCTTATGACTCTGACCAGCAGTAGTATTTTGGCTATAACTCTGTCCTCGGATGTCGAAATCATGTGCCGTCAGTGGCGTTTGAAACTAGACATTCCTAGCTTTAATTTGGTATAAAATGCACGTTCTGATTCTTTGTGAGCAATCCGAACCAAATGTTTTAAGTTCGCTGTCCTGTTGCTCTGTTCGTCTGGAATGAAGTGGTCAGGCAGCAACTTGATGCCCGAATTTGAACCAGTTGGGTGCCGAATTTGGAAATGATTCCTTCTGTGATATTTTAGTCCTATGAATGTATTTTCCAACGGTGTAAACCATGCTCGATTTCGAGCTATATTGACTGATTTGTGACTGAAACAAGTGGACTGCTCTGTTTTGGAAAACCCTAATGTTTGGACTGGTTTGGAACCAAATCTTGGAGTGAACTTGTTAGTTGATGTTTTGATATTAAACACCTACCAAAGATATTATGGGTGTATCTTAGACCCTTATTTCATAAATGAACCATGGTTGGATAACTTTCTTGGTTAGACGATTGGAAATTGGGAAATGCAAGTCAAAGGCAGATTGCCTTAGGATTTTTCTTGAACTTTGGTGGGCTAATTAACTACCTTGCCGAAGGTATTTTTCCCCAAAATTCGATAGAGAGATACTTTCCATATATTATTGAAATACTGCCAATTTTGGTGCCAATTCAAGTTCGTTTCGATACCCAATTGAATTACTAAAGTTAGAGGTTCAAATCTGGAAAATTCTCATCCAGTCTTGAATTTGCTCAACTTCGGGCTACCGTATCTCGGTGCTCGAAACTCCGATTCTTGATCCGCTTGTTTTGTCATACACCTCACTTGCAACCCTAATTGAGCTGCAAATTTTAGAGGCCAGTTTGCAACGTGTGAATCGTGCCGAATTTTCAAAGTTGGCCGAAATCCAACTTAATTCTGCCATGAAAACCGACCCTGCGTCTTCAAGCTCATTTTTGACTACTTTTCACTTCGATTCATGGAAAAGTGTCTTCTAGGAACTTATAGTACTCTCTAAGAGGTTTCCAACGGTATAAAGTTTTCCAATTCTCGACTTATACCGAGCGAGTTATGATTTTTCAAAGATTCATCATAAAACTGAAAAATTTTCCAATTCCAAAGAAATGGAGTTTTTCAAAAACTCTTTGTTCTTTTGATATTCTTAAACGTTTTGCTTACGATCTTCAAGATAAAAAAAAAAAACTCAAATATTATTGTACATAATAAAAGGCAAGTTGAACCTCGATTTACGTGTAATTGAGGTTCCTTTTTGCGAAATAATCCTTAGATTGTACTAATGTACAATCTCCTTGATAAGTGGGTTAATTGTATGATTATTCGCTATTAAATTGCCAGGCGCGCAAGGAGACCTTCAAGAGGATCTCACCGCGGACACTTGAACTCCCAGAAAATAATTCTTATTGAATTGCTCGGTGAGTGTCAAGTGTGTGAATCTTGATACTTGTTTAATTGTGGTATTTGTTGAAAGTTTTAAAAATGAGGGCGGGTGCGTACTTTATCGCACTCGTTCTAATTTCGAATGAATGAATGGAATGTATTGAATGAATGAATGAAATGCAATGTTATGTCATGAATGCTTGTGTCGTTGGAGTGAACCTCCTCGACCTTCAAATGAATGGGGGACGCCCAAACTCATAGGCCAACCTTAGACTCGAGCCGGTATTGGGCTTGGTCGGGGACTGGGGCGAGCCATGAGATACACATAAGCTCGACCTAATAAGAGGTCTTGCTTGGCATACTCGTAGAGTATCGCCCAATAATAGACTTGTGGGCCCTTGGGGTGTACGGTGGACGGAGGAAAGTAAGTGGTGATCTACGGAAATGGAAATACCGACCCGGTTGACAGGAGGGTCAATGCGGGAAGGTATACGAATGACAACGGCAGATCGAGTGGAACTTAGCTCCTGAGAGCTACTATATCTTTGAATTGTTTCTGATTACCTTTCATGTTTGATTGATTGATTGTTGAAAAGACATGGCTTTATTTATTAAATTTGGGATTGTTATTTGACTAAGTGCTTGCATGTGTGTTCTTGGCCTCACGAGCGTTAGCTCACCCTATAGTTTTGTTTTCCTTAACAGGACCGACTCTTGGAGAAATATGGAGAAACCATCCGTTGTAATTTTTGTTAAGACTCCTGTTATAAATTTTGACTAGGCCCTGGTTTGGGTTGTACTTTTGGAAATTGTAAACTTGAAAAGTTTGGGCCCTGATGTGTACTTTGAATTTAAGTCGTTTCATGATTACCCGATGTACTGGTTATACATTAAGTGACTTATTAAGCTTGAACGCTTCCGCATTATTGTATTCATGTTACTCTCATCGAAGTGTTTAGTTCGGTTTTAAATTGAATGGAATTGCTTGAGTCCTGGCGAGAGTTGGGCAGGCGTCCGCGGATACCCTTTGGTCCGCCTCAGGGAGATGTGGGGCGTCACACGTTTTCCAGCTTTGGAAAATTTTCCTGTTAAATTTTATGAGTAATTATAGTTTTTAGATGATTTTTCTAGTATTGGATAGTTTTTGAAAAATTAAGGATATATAAAGGACGTGGGACCCACTAGTGCGAAAAGTTCGGAAAAATTCGGCCATTTAGGTTAAATTCCGGATACTGGTGGAAATTTATCGGGTATTAAGAGATAAGTAGAGGGTGAGATTTGATTGATGTGAGAGGGAATAAAAGGATAGAGTTGCATTTATGAAGGTGACAAGTGTCACCTTGTGAGTGGTGGCACTTGTAGACAACTATTCATGGCTTTTGACCTTTCGACTAATTGGTTAAATATCTCACAAATTAACCAAAATTCACTCTTTTCTTACCTCCTTGTGGCCGGCCATCTCTCTAGCAAAGAAGCAAGAAAAACCTCTTCAAAGTTTGGCAATTATCTAGCTCAAATCTTCCAAAACACTTGCTTGATCTAGTTTCTACTCCATAAAATCCCTCTAGTTGGTGCTAGTAAGTGATTTGGTGAAGTTTTTGGAGAAGCTAAGGTGTCCAACAACTCTACCTCTCTTGTTTTCTAGGTGAGTGGTTATTGAACTTCCTCCTACACCTAATGATGCTTAATTTGTGCCTAGTGGTGGCTAAAGTGCTGAAATTTGTGGTTTATTTCTTGGTTTGAGATGAATTGGTGAAGTTTTTATTTTATTGATGAATTTTCTGGTTTAATGTGATCATGATGTTGTGGTTATTTGTGATGGTTGGTAATGAGGGGTAATGACTCTAGTAGGTGTAAATGATTGGTAATTGCAACCAATTTTGGGTTTGGAAGGAATTTGAGGAAGTTAGGGTTTCATAACCCCCTTTTCTGTCCGGTTTTGTATCATATGGTTAGAGGCCGAATTGGCCTTTGATTAAAACATGAAAATTGTAGGTATTGATGTGTTCGAGGTGTCTGTAAAATTTCAGGTCATTTGGAGTAGTGTAGAGTGAGATATGTCGATTTTACTGTTGCTGTTCTGGGTTGATCAGAATGTCCGAACTGCGCTTGTAATCGTCTGTTTTGACTGGAATTGCTTTGGATTTGGATGTTGGTGTCTTCTGATGAAATGTAGTTACATGTCTTGGGTACCGCATGCCTTTGGAATCAATGCATTTGGACCTGTATAGACTGAGTTGGACTAATTACAGCATTGTGTGATTGGTAAACCTGTAATTACGGTTCTGGTTTGGTATTCTGCATTTTTGACCTAGTTGTGCTAGGATTTGGACTGAGTGGCCTTTTACATTGTTGTAGCCCTGTCTTTTAGCTTCGAGATGGTGGGTCTTACACCCTCATCCGATAAGCGTAGCGCATTTTGTGCCATTACCGCATAAGGAGGCCAAAACTGTTTTGTTGTTAGGGCAAATATAGTTACATTTCTTGATTTTCTGGTTTGCTATCATGCTTATATATGCATATGAAACCCTATTGGGGTTGTGATTGGCATGGCTTTATGACTCGTTATCGAGTCTCATGGTATTTGTTTACGTGTTCTAGGGCGTGACGTTAGTGCACGACGTACTTTGGACGGTGGTGCATGAAACAACACTTAATTGATAAGTGAGTATACTACTCACTTGAATGTTACAATGTGGCTTTGCTATATGTGATTTTGATGCCTTGAAGGTTTATTTGGCTATTGGAATTGATTGAGGTGAGGGTGTACTTGACCGCCCTCACCCCTTGTGATACCGTTAATGACTGTTTACCGCTTCACTGATATACTGCACTTGCTATATGAGATATTGAATTCACTTCATGAAAAACTGATTTGGTGTCGTTTGGACGAGTATCCAACGGCCTTACTGTACTACTGAGCTCAACCCCGTTGGTAGTCAATTGAATCGAGCCGGCGAGGGCTTGGTCGTGAAAATTGACATGCCACGGGGACTGTACTGGGGAACCTTGTAGTAATGAGACTCTTGGTTCCGGTATACTCGAGTATTACCAAAAGCTACTGATTGGAGTGCGAGCCCGGTTGGGGTATGTTTGGTGGAAGGGATGGGAGTGAAGTGGGTTCTACGGTTGGTACTCTTAACATTGACGGAGGGTCAATGAGGTTGGATCAAGAATGTAAGCGTGGAAATGGGCTCTTGAGAGCCGTCCGTATCCTTTTACCGATTTGTTTTACTTCTTAATTGTGTACTTGAAATGAAAGATTTTGCTTATGTGATCTTTGTTGCTTATGTGGTAGTAACTCACTGGGTTTAAGCTCATTCCGTTCCATTTGTTTTCCTTACAGGAAAATGACCACTTTTGGAAAGGTTATACTTGTTGGTTGTCAAGTTGAGCTCATGTAAATGTATCTTTTGGATAGCTCTTCGAATGAAACCCTAATGTGTATCGGGTTCACTTTCTTTTGATTGGCAAACCGAACAAAACATGTATATTCGTAATGAATGGTTTTTGATATGCCGCTTTGGCTTGAAAATGTTACTTTTCAATGTGTGTATGTTTGGTTGATATTTGGTTGAATTTTGGATCAACTCGTATTTCAAACGGCAAAAGAAAAATTTTGGCTACTCTCGGCCTAGTATCTGGATTCTGACGTGGCCGGTACTGTACATCATCGGCTTCGATTTTCATTTTTTTTATTTGTGATTTTGACTTGTTTACGCGCGTGGGTATGTTTCGGAATGTATTAGATCGACGTGAACTAATCCGTAGTCCTGGCGAGAGTTGGGCAGGCAGTCCGCTAACCCCTTTGGTTCACCTTAGGGGAAAGTGGGGCTGTTACACCAAGGGTAGGCCTAGCATGAAAATGCAATCCTCTAGGGTAGGCACTATACCATACCTGATGAATCCGATCAATTGATTGAGTGAAAAATGATTTGAAAAATTTGGCCAATTTGGAGTGAGAAGAAACATTCGTCCTAAAAAATGAGGACAAAGTCCGAATGAATTGCTTATTTTGATCGACGCATGATGTGTCAAAAGGGGTAAAATGGTCAAATTCATTGAATGAAATTTGATTATTTATTGAAAATTGAATGGATAACCCTAAAAATGAATTAAACTAATCAAATGAATTGAATGAAATCAATTGATCAAACCGGTCGAGTGAAAGGATGATTTATTCAAAATCGACCGAATTGCCCTAAAAATAGGTAAACTGGTCAAATGGATCGGATGATTTATTCAAAATTGATTAGATCACCCTAAAAAGGGTAAACTGGTCAAATGAATTTAAAACCGACTAACTTGCCCTAAAAATGAACAAATTGATAAAATGGACTCAATGTAATTGATGAATAAAATAGTCCAGTGGATTGAATGGAATTGACGGCTTATTGGTAGTTTCAAAAATTTATTGCAATGCATTAGTCTATGAGCCTTCTAATATCAAATTTTGGCCTCAATTTATTTATCGTCTCAACAGTGAGGAATTATTGGTGAATTTCTTCAAATTAATGTCCTTTTTGCAAGGGATTTTTACCAATTTGATAAAATGGCCGAAAAGTGATTATTAAACGCTCATATTCCAAAGATTGCTCAATGAAAATGATCGAATCCTACCTTACCTTGTGCACTACCCCTTTGGATGGTACAAAATGTAAACGTGCAAGTCTCCTTGGATTAAGTATCCGAGACACAAGGTGGCTTATTCCTAACACGGGATCCCCTAAATGGCATTCCCTTTTAGGATTTATGCATGATGTCAGTTTATTAAAGCGAATAAATATGCAATACACAAATAAAATGTGACCTAAAGGAACCCTTTATATGCCAGGGTAAGCCTAAAATGATATGACATTATTAATTTATGAACAAAATATACCAAAATTTCTTAAACGTGCAATAGCCTATTTGCAAAGGGTAGGTTCTAAAAGAAGGTCATGCCAGACCTCTTACTTGCTAGGGTTTGTGAATGCAATGGGGACAAAACCAAGAAAAGTTAGTCCAGCCAGATAAATACACATAACACATTGTAGCAACGAGATAAAGCAATAAAAGCAATACAAAGCAATAAAAGGGAAAAAGGGGCTGGATCCCTCCCCTCGTGAATAAGGCTGGATCCCTCCCCTCGTGAATAAGGTCCCTAATAAGGCAAGGCAGACTCTACCCTAGGCAAGCTATCATGGATGCATGAGGTATTGGCACACTAATGCATCTAGACTCGATAGGTTTTAGGTCCCCGAGCCTTCAGACTTGGAAACCAAGGGTCATCAATCCCAAGGTTCTTTGTCGGTGGCTCGAACGATTCCTCAGACATTGCTACGCACACATCGTGTCACGGCTACATGTCATGAGTGAATCTATAAAAAATCCTCAACCTTCGACTAAAAGCTAAAGGCTATGAACCCAAAGCTTAAAATGGAAGGTTGAGTGACCCCTCGGATCATGCTACGCACACATCGTGTCGCGATCACAAGTCCCCAGTGGAGTCGCCAAGCTGTCGCGCCCCACTTTTTGATAGTGTGAAAGTAGTGTGTGGGATATGTATGTGAACGTGTGTGAAAGTGAAAATAAAAAGGCCGTGGGATTGTGAAATGCGACGGTTTGGCCAAACAAAGGGTTTTAGGTAGAAAAGGAGTCGCCACTTGGTATAGAGTTAGGGTGTACCAAATCACCCAAAAAGTGATTTTTTGGAAAAGAAAAGTAAACAAACCCTTTTTAAAGAATTTTTAGGTCTACGTAACCAAAGAAAGGGATCGAGGGTCACATTTGATAAGGGAGAAGGCAAAGGCAAAGCCTAAGGCACTCCCTTACCCTAGCCAAAGCTAGTTGCGTGACTTAGCCCTTCTTTTCCTAATTCTTCTACCCAAAGTATGTGTTGCTTGTTGGATATGACTAATGGATGCGAAAAAAAGAAAAATGCAATCCTAAATCTAAAATGTCTCTTATGAGGCTTTTTGGTCCCAATCCCATGAGTTGTGACGGCCAGTAAGGAAAACTCTCATAGAGGTCACAGGTAATGCAAATGAAGACCCAAATATGTGTGCAAGTGTGAAAATGTAAGTGTGACGGCCCCACCTCTCCCTAGGGCGTACCCCAGGGTTTGGCGGGCCGCCCGCCCAGCTCTCGCCGGGACTCAGTCGTTCACTACAGTCCTCAAATAAATACAATACAAATCTCAAGTATACATCAAATGGTCCACAAATACACATCCGTCTCCAATAATTACATGTCACAAATGCAGCGGAAACTAATCCCAAATATACATAAAATAATTCCAAATCCAAAATTGTACAAAGTTTAGGCCATCCATACACATGCACAAGTACTACAAGTCGTTCCTTCGCCACGAGCCCTGTGGAGGGGAATAAAATAGTTTTTGGGGTTAGCTAAAAGCTCAGTGAGTAACCAGAAAATCATTAATCAACTCGGTTTCACAATAGTTCATTTCAAAGATGTCATATAGCAATGATGTCATAAATTAAATGATAAATCCGGAAACAACTACATCATTTGCAAAACAGTAAATATGGATTATCAATAATTCAAGAAACATTTACAATGGAAAGCGATAGTAACATTCATGAAAGGATACATTCATTCTCCTGACATTTCCTCGCTCATTTGGTCATTCATTTCATTTCATTCACCCCGTCCCTGGCTTTTGGCCAGGCTCCACCAACCTACATAGGTAATACTCGAGTATACCAAACGTTCACCCAAGTTCCTAATCGCCTGACCGAGTCCGCTTCTGGCTCAAGACGACCGGTAACAAGGGGCAATGGCCAGTTCAGCCCAAAAGGCTTACATTCATGCGCAAGTAACATTTCAATCGAAAATTTCACCTTTATCGAGGTCGAGTGCGATAAAGTACACACTCGCCTCGAAAACTCGTTTTGGAAATCATTATAAGCGCTTAACACGTTATCAACCAAAATACAAGTCATGAAGTCAAGAAATATAGCAAACAAGGCACACTCAAATGCCAGCACACATGATATGCAAGAAAACATTTCAAAAGTAACTTTGGAAACAGTTCAAAAGTAAATAATGTAAGAAACGGTTCATAAATCACTTTAGAAGTAGTTTGAGGTCACTCACCTCCATGGCTCAGAAATCATCCATCATATAACATTGCCTTGCTCAAATCCAAGTCTTAGATCACAAACTCAAAGCAATCAAACCCTTTAAAACTTCGGACAGCACTTCCCCTAAATTTGCTTACTTTCCCAGCCATCATGGCTTCATTATTTCCTCAGCCAGTTCCAAAGTCACACAAATAAGTTCATCCAATAGCCATTCAGCAAGCTCCAAGTAGTACTAGCACAAGTCAAGCTAGGGAAAAGTCCGGAAATGAAAGTTAAGCTCAAAACCAGAAAAATAGTTTTGACGTCATTTTGCGGTAATGGTACCAAAGGCGCTACGATTGTCGGATGAAGGTGAAAGACCCACCGTTTCGAAGCTAAGAGTCAGGGCTACAATATTGCAGAAGGTCACTCAACCCAGTTTCGAGTACAAACAGGTCAAAAAGGCAAGATACCACATCAAAAATGTAAAACAGATTCACCAAAACGCATTCTAGCGGAAACATCATAACTCAGGCTCTACAAGTCCAAATCCAGAAATTCCAAAGGTATATAGTAGCTAATACATCAAGCTACATTTCATCAGAAGACCTCAAAGGCCAAATCGTGCATTTTCATGATCGAAAATGGAAGACTACACGAAAACAAAAATCTGGGCGCGAAACAGGTTTCAAAAACAGTCAAGGGTATTTCGGTCATTTCACATACTACAGTGGTCGGATCAAGCTGAAAATTTACAGGAAACTATTTTATAGCCTTGGCTACAACTTTCATGTTTTGGCCAAAATCTAATTCGGTGCGGATCAGGGTGAAAAGTCACGGTCAAATTGAGTGAAAAGGCAACCCTGTTCGCAGCACCCATTCCCAGACCAGTCTCAGTATTTCCGACTTTTCTCACTCCACACTACTCCAATTGACCTGAAATTTTACAGACACCTTTAAAACATCAATACCTACAACTTTCATGTTTTAAGACAAGGCCAATTCGGCATCTAACCATGAGATACTAAACCAGACAGAATTGGGGATATAAAACCCTAACTTTCTCAAATTCCTTCCAAACCCAAAATTGGTTGCAATTACCAATCATTTACACCTACTAGAGTTATTAAACATCATTTCCAACCATCATGGACAGCCACAACATCATGATCAAATTAAACCAGAAAAATCATCAATAAATCAAAAACTTCACCAATTCATCTCAAACCAAGAAATAAACCACAAATTTCAGCACTTTAGCTCCCACTAGGCATAACTTAAGCTTCATTAAGTGTAGGAGGAAGTTCAATCACCACTCACCTTAACAATAGAAGAGAGAGAACATCTAGGCACCTTAACCTTCCAAATAACTCCACCAAGAGCTCCAATCTTCCTTAGCTAGCAAGTTTTATGGAGTGATTTGCAATTTAATCGGTTGGAACTCAAGATTTGAGCAAGAATTGAAGTTGAAGTTGAAGAAACTCTCTCTTGTTCTTTCCTCACCAAAAATTTCGGCCAAGACAATAAAAATGGAAGAAATTGGGTCAAAATTTGGTTTAGTAAAGGTTAAGACAAGTCCAAGTCAAAGTCAAGGTCCAATAGTTAGGTGACAAATGGTCCTCTAGGATTTTAATCTTATCCTTTTGTCTCTCCAAGATTAAACCATCTAAGTAACCTCTAATTATCTCTTAGCACCTTGTACAATAATATCACTTAATACAAAATTCCAACAAGTTGTCAAAAATATAATGCATTTACCGCACTAGCGGGTCCCACGTCCAAAATACGCTTTTAATTTCTCAAAAACTAACCGATACTAGAAAAATCATTTTAAAACTATTTTTGCTCATAAACTTTATCTGGGAAATTTTTCTAATCAAGAAAATGTAGAAAAGGCGGGCGTTAAAAAAAATAAACCTTAGAAAATTAGAAAATTTCCGGGTTCTCAAACTCATTTTTTTCGGGGCGTCACAGTAAGAAGAATGCATGTGTGCCAATGTAAGAAAAGTGCATGTGTACCCATTGAGAAAATAAAGGTGTTTGTGTGCAAGTGGATGAAAATATGGTATGATGGTAATAAGTGCATATAAGTGCAATTTGGATGCAATTTGTGAGGTAGAAACTAAATAAAAGAAAAAGAATGTGCAAACATGGCATGTGAATTGAGGAAAAATATAAGTAGTGAGAAAATGTGCATAAAGAAAGTGAGGAAGTGATATGATAAAAATGAGAGCGTATGAACCTAGAGGAATGCATCAAGTCGGGTATGGGAATGATTCCTAACTTCATGATTTTAATTTTCCCTTTGTTTAGAAGGAAGAACTAGCGTGCTAAGGCTATTTTGTAGCCACACTCGCTCGTTTCCCTTACCGAAAGGGGACTCTCAAGCAAATGTACCCTATAACTAGCATGAGGATGCAAAAACCTAAAATGAAAGGGAAAGGGCTGGAGGGGCATGCCAAATGCTAAAAAACTAAGAAAAATGCATGAAATGTAGTGAAACATGCAAGTATGTACCAACGAGAGGGGACGGCCTATTGGGTCTAGCGTTGGACTAGCCCATATCTATGAATTCCTACTAGCGTTGGACTAGTGGAAAACGGGACAATGAGCCACAACTAGCGTTGGACTAGTGTGGTGACGTGCACTCATCCATCATATTCATTTACGACTATAGAAAGCAAGTGGACATGCCAATCACCTATAAAAACGTAGCACATAACACTTAGCATGCTCGACTAAATGCAAGAGCCTAATAAAGCAAATTAACACGTAGCAACTAAGCATGCAAGACACATAAGGCAATTAAAGCCCTAACTATTACATTTGCTAACTAAAACAAATGGGGAAGAGGGAAAATGAATAAAAATGCTCTCCAAGCCCTATCTATTACAGGCCAAGAGGTGTACACATACCCATAAAAGAATAACTTAATAAAAGCAAAAGTAAATGAAATAAATGAAAGAAATTAAGGAAAAGCAAGGAAAGCCAAGTAGACATGCAATTCTCACTTAGCACGTTGGATCACATAGGGAAGAGACAAAAAAGATAAAAGAAGCTATACCTCCCTCGAAATGGAGCCCTAATGGGGTGAGTTACTTATTTACCCTCCAAAACAAAAGAAAAGGTCAAGGCATCATTTTAATTGAGAAAATTAAAGAAAGTATGCAAACAAAAGCTCGCTTGGTCAGAAAGCCCTTAAAATTATGAATTAAAAGCAATTTAAACAAAGCAAGGTGGCTAATTGAATCAAACAAACAATGAAGTTGTAAAAATTAAAACTACCAAGGACCAAATTGATGAAATTATTCAATTGATTGGGTCCTAGTGGAACAAGAGGAGACTTGAGGGGTCAAAGTGTAGTTTTTTGGAACATTTTCCATGCATTATACATGCAAAGCTACGAGATATGGTTTGCAACAAGAAATATTTCTGATACAAGCTTTCTGCAGCCAAGAAACATCACCGCAACTTGCATTTACACACACTGATTTCCACCTCAAGCAATCTTTTGATCAAAAACTTTTCAACCAAACATCCAAAACCCTATCTAAGCAACATGTAACACAATTTTGACATTCAAACAAACCAGAACATAGAAGGAAAAATCATGCAAATACTGGAGAATTCAATGCAAAATGGTTCGGCAATCCTGCTCTGTGCATTTTCCAGCAATGTTTAGACATGTTTCAAGCTTTCCTTGAACCCAAACACACAAACATTAACACCAAACCTTCCATTTCATTCCTTCAACACCAAATTAAGCTAGCAAAAGAAGATTAAAACCAGTTTTGTGAGCTGTTACGGGAAAGAAAAACAGCACAGAAAATGCGACGGCTTTTTGTCTTGTCGCTAATTTTGCAGATCATGCCGACACCAATATTTCGTGCAAAATTCCAACAAAAGCTCATTAATTTATCATCCAAACAAGTAACTAAATGCAGTCACAGGAATGTAATCCTCTTAGCAGCTTATTGAACCGTATAAAAACAGCAAGTGAGCTAAATGAAGGCAAAACAACAATATTTCCTTCGCAGTTTCCTTCTTATGGGGTAATGCAAATCATGGAAAACAAAACTTGGCTGCAACTTTCCTCATTCAACCGGAATACATTGATGCAACCTAACTTAAACAAATCCCAACTCATTCAACAACCGACTGCAAGAATCCGGGACAAGGGGAAGAGGAAAAATTCAACGAGGCTCTCGGACATGAAATGGAGCAAAATGGAACGAAAGAAAACTGCAAATGATTAAACCAACAAATGGCAGAGGGAGGAGCTATAAGACTAGTTCAGAAGAGTACCTAATGAAGCCTTTTGGATCAAGATCAGGTCAGGAATTGCCGTGAAAAGCTGCTGGATTTGCTTCATTGCGATTTCGAACCCGCACCAGCGAAGCCAAGTTGATGATTTGGGGGCCAGATTCAAGGGCTTTCCAGGTGCTTTATGTGAACCATTTCTGAACAAGAGTTCCTCCCCTGACTTCATAGTTTATGCAGAAACCAGAATCCAATCGATTTGAGCAACCAGAAATGAGATAACCATGCCGTAAGGGGTGCCGAAAATCAGCCCGTTCCGCCGAAACTTTGCAGAAATTTCGGCTTCCCTTTCTTGTTTTCTCTCAGCTATCCCGCGTAGCCTTCTGTGTTTTTCCTCTCCCCAGGGCCACCAACGAACCTCCCGTCTCCTCTCCTCTCTCTGGTTTCTTTCTTCTTAGCCGTCATTCTAACCCCCCTCGGCTCTTTCCTCCTCTTTTTTCACTCACCCCAAGCTCTCTTGCCCAGAACCCCCTTGCTGTTCACTCTTTTCCTCCCTCAATATTTTCAGACGTCCTCTCTCTCCAACTCTCCCTCAGCTGTCTTTTTTTCCCCTTTTTCTTAGCTGCGGCTTCAAGCATTTAAAGGAACCCCAAACCTAAACCTACGATCGAAGGCTCAGATTTCAAACCCCAAAAATGGGTTTATGTGGCCTGCTCTTGCCCATTTGATCCCGCTTGTACTGAGAATCCTCTGGAGGAACCCAATGAAAATCCGAGGAAAAAGCCAGCTGCCCTTTTTTATACATGCGCGTATCTAGTTTCTGATATGAAGTTGAGGAAGGGCTTGGATCCAGTGCAGCATGGTACATGAGCTTTTTTTTTTTCAGAACCTCTTAAACTGCCCAAAACCCGCTCTCGGGTTTCCCTTTTTTTTTAAATTAAATAATAATGAATTTAAATCTAAAATAACTAAAGCATATTTTTGTGAATGCTTTTCCTTTTCGAGAAATCCTACGCTAAAATGGCTAAAAATAAAAATAAAAAACTAAAAACTAAAAGTAAATAAAACTAACACGACAAATAAAAATAAAAATAAATAGTAGATGAAATTACACTAAAAATTTGGTGTCTACAATTACCAAATCCATATAACGGGTTCCAAATACATCCCAAATATATACAATAGCCAAAATGTCTGGTCAATAGAATTGGAACCCTATTACAAAAGTCCACCAAAGTACTAAAAATGGAAATTTCCTCCGAGTCTCATTCCAAGTCCAATCCTGTTAAGGAAAACAAATCAACAGGATGAGCAAAACGCTCGTGAGGCCAAGAACACACATGCAAGCACATTATTCAAGTAACAATCCCAAATGGACAAGTTGAGCAATAATATATCCAATGATTAACAATTTATGAGAAAAGTAATCATAAACAATTCAAGGATACTGGAGCTCTCAGGAGCTATGTTCCACTTGCACGATCAATAACCTCCACGAGTTGACACTCCGTCAATCGGGTAGGTTTAGTCCGTAGAACTCCACTTAACCTGTCCCCTTTCATCTTACATACCCCTGTTTCGGGTCCGCCTGTCATTTGTTTAAGGCAATACTACTCGAGTATGCCAAGCAAGATCTCTCATTAGATCAAGCTTTTCAAATTTTGTTTTCCATGGTTTACCAAGGAGCCCGACCAAGCCCATGCCGGCTCAAGTCCAAGGTTCGCCAATGGAACGTAGGCGTCCCCCAAGCATGTTCGAGTGTGGAGGAGATTCACTCCAACGACGTATGCAGCCATAGTATACTATTTCAAGTCAAGCAAGAAAGCAACATGTGCAAGCAATTGAGACATTCGAGTATTTCAAGTGCGAGTCATTTATTTCAAGCGAGAACGGGTGCGATAAAATAGACCCCCGTCTCGAATTTTGAAATCTCAAGTATCAATAACAAGTAAACATGTATCTGGTTCACAGTAGTTCAAGTAACACACACTTGATACTCACCAAGTAAAACGAGAAGAAAAGGGCACTCAAAGTTCAAGCGTCCACCGTGGGATCCTCTTGAAGTTCCTCATGGGTGCCTGAGCAATTAACAATAGACTATTACTAACAATCTCCAAACAATGAGGAGAGTTGCACACTAACACGGTCTAGAAAGTACCTCGAAAATCGAGTTTAAGTTCCTTTGAAAATCGAGATCGGGTTCCTTTTTTTTTATATCGAAACTTGAACGAGTTATAAGACTCGAGTAAAAAAAATGGATTTACTATCCTTAAAATCATTGGATGGGAACTAGTACGTGCGAATAATTCTCGAAACGAACGACCGAAGTCGAAAATGGATTGGCCATGTCACAATCCGGCCGAACTCTGGCCGGATTGGAGGCAATAGCCATCCTCAATTTTTTTCAAATCCCAACAGCAATCCGGCAGACTATCTGGCTAGAAACTGGCCGGATTCCAGCAAAATGCTTCCCGCGCGGATTTCATTTCAAATGTTCAAAATTTTCGATTTTTGGTACGATCTTTGAAAAATCATAACTCACTCTTCGATTGTCAAAAATTAGTAAATTTGGTACCGTTGGAAACGTCTTTTAATGTACTAAAAGTTTCTAGAATACACTTTTCTAAGATTCCAAATGAAAAACATTCAAAATGAGCTCAAATTCGCTGTTTGGGTTCATAAGGCAGATTTAAGTTGGTTTTTGGCCAACTTTGAAAATTTGGCAAAATTCACTTGATTGAAACCAGCCTTTGAAATTTGCAAATCTATTAGTGTTGTAATCCAAGTTTACAACAAAACAAGAGGAACAAGAAACGGAGTTGTGAGCACCAAGATATGGTAGATCAAAGTTACCCAAATTTCCTTGTTAAACAAGGGTTTTCCAATATCAAGTCTTGAACTTTGGTAATTTAGTCAAGCAGTGAAATGGACTCGAATTGGTACCAAATTCGGTAGTATAATACTCCTATATAAAGGGTATCCCTCTATCAAATTTCAAGGAAAAATACCTTCGAGAAGGTAGTCAACAAAACAACCAAAGTTTCGAAAATCCTAAGGCAGAACTGCCTTGAGCTTTTTGGTTTTCCAATCCAAACATTTGATCAAGGAAAATCCCTCAAACATGGTTCATTTGTATAGGAAAAACCTAAGGAATATTCATGGTACATTTTTTAAGTGTTTTATGTGAGGCCCCGAAAAAAAAATGAGTTTGAGAACCCGGAAATTTTCTAATTTTCTAGGGTTTATTTTTTTAATCGCCCGCCTTTTCTACATTTTCTTGATTAGAAAAATTTCCCAGATAAATTTTATGAGCAAAGATAGTTTTAAAATGATTTTTCTAGTATCGGTTAGTTTTTGAGAAATTAAGAGCGTATTTTGAACGTGGGACCCGCAAGTGCGGTAAATGCATTATATTTTTGACAACTTGTTGGAATTTTGTATCAAGTGATATTATTTTACAAAGTGTTAAGATATTTGTATTGGAGAGACAAAAGGATAGAGTTGCATTAAAAAGGGTGACAAGTGTCACCTTCCTATTCAACCTTGACTTTGACCATTATTTCTTACCTTTACTAATACTCAATTTTGACCCAAAAAGCACCTAAATTTCTGCAAGCTTGGCCGAACCTCTTGGAGCAAAAATACAAGAAGAAAGCCTTCAACTCCAACTCCATTTCTTGCTCAATCTTGTGAATCAACCGTTAAACTTTCAAATTCCTCCACAAAAGTCACTTGTTTAGGAAGATTGAAGGTAGTGGTGGAGTGATTAGAGAAGGCAAAGGACTAAGCCATCAACTTTCTTGATATTTCAAGGTTCATGTCTAACACTCCTTTCTTTGTTCTTGATTATGCTAAATTAGTGACTTGTGATGGCTAAAGGGATGGTTTGATGGATTATATCTTGAGTTGTGGTTGACTTGATGAAGTTTTACAATTTTTGGGGATTTTTCTGTTTTAATATGAACATGGTTGTGTGGTTATATATGATGATTGGAAATGATGTTTAAGGACTCTATGAGGTGGAAAAAGTGGTCAATTGCAATCAATTTCTGTTTTGGAAGAAATTTCAGAAAATTAGGTTTTGTGAAGGAACATTCTGCCCGAATTTTTAGGTCCTAGTTAGAGGCCTAATTGGCCTTGGCTTAAAACATGAAAGTTGTAGGGAATGACATTTTAGAGGTGTCTACAACATTTCAGGTCAATTGGAGTAGTGTAGAATGAGAAAAGTTGAAATTACTATTGCTGTTCTGGTTTTACCCGAATGTAAGGATTGCGCCTGTAATTGGTTGTTTTGGCTGGAATTGCTTCCGAATTGGTTGTTGAGGCCTTCTGATGAAATTTAGCCCTATTTCTTAGCTTTCAGCTGGTTTTGGAAGTTCTGGATTTGGACTTGTAGAGCCTGAGTTATGATGTTTCCGCTAGAATGCGTTTTGGTGAATCTGTTCTACGTTTTTGATGTGGTATCTTGCCTTTTTGACCTGTTTGCACTCGAAACTGGGTTGAGTGACCTTCCGCAATATTGTAGGCCTGACTCTTAGCTTCGAAACGGTGGGTCTTTCACCTTCATCCGACAATCGTAGCGCCTTTGGTACCGTTACCGCAAAATGTCGTCAAAACTATTTTTCTGGTTTTGAGCTTAACTTTCATTTCCGGACTTTTCCCTAGCTTGACTTGTGCTAGTACTATTTGGAGCTTGCTGAATGGCTATTGGATAAAGTTGTTGTTGTGTGTGTACCTTTGGGACTGGCTGAGGAAATAATGAAACCATGACGGCTGGAAGAGTTAGCAAATTTAGGGGAAGTGTTGTCCGAAGTTTTAAAGGGTTTGATTGCTTTGAGTTTGTGATCTAAGACTTGGACTTGAGCAAGGCAATGTTATATGCTGGATGGTTCCTGAGCCATGGAGGTGAGTGACCCCAAACTATTGTTAAAGCTTCTTATGAAATGTTTCTTGCATTATTTACTCGACTGCATCTCATGCGTGCTTGCATGTGAATTCATGATATGATTTTGGCTTCAATGAGTTCTTGGGGAGTCTTGTGCTGGACACCAACGTCTCCACCTCTGGTTACTTGGAGCAAATGGCTCCGGAGCTCAAAAAGGGGCTCCCTCTTAATGTTAATGTTAATGTTAAATGATCTATTTGAGCGTTGGGTGTTCAAGTACTATGATTTCACTGGCTCACGAGAGCAATAAAGGGACATTTGTTCTTTGAATCATGACATCATCGAAAGGATCGAAATGCAATATTGTGAAATATATTTGATTACTGATTTTCTGGTTACTCGCTGAGCTTTTAGCTCACCCCAAAACTATTTTATTCCCCTCCACAGGGCTCGTGGCGAAGGAAGGCTAGTAGTGATTTTATTGTTGTGGAATTCCTCTTGTATAAGAATTGGGATCATGGATCAGAGTGGCGCAGTGGAAGCATGGACGCTTCGCTTTTGATATGTAAATGTTGGAACATTTGATGTAATATTTGAGATTTATATTGTAATCTGTTTGAGGAATGTAGTGAACGATTGAGTCCCGGCGAGAGCTGGGCAGGCGGTCCGCCGAACCCTTTGGTACGCCCTAGGGGGAAGTGGGGCTGTCACAGTTGGTATCAGAGCTTAGGCTTCAGATCTCGGTAGTGTATCCTAGGCTTGAAGTTTTGGATGCCGGACTGTGGGTTTAGTTTGCAATATTAGTGACTCTTGCGGGATATCTTGACTTGATTGGTACAAGATGGAATATCAAGGACGATATTCTTTTAAGGAGGGGAGTTTGTGAGGCCCCGAAAAAAAAATGAGTTTGAGAACCCGGAAATTTTCTAATTTTCTAGGGTTTATTTTTTTAATCGCCCGCCTTTTCTACATTTTCTTGATTAGAAAAATTTCCCAGATAAAGTTTATGAGCAAAGATAGTTTTAAAATGATTTTTCTAGTATCGGTTAGTTTTTGAGAAATTAAGAGCGTATTTTGAACGTGGGACCCGCAAGTGCGGTAAATGCATTATATTTTTGACAACTTGTTGGAATTTTGTATCAAGTGATATTATTTTACAAAGTGTTAAGATATTTGTATTGGAGAGACAAAAGGATAGAGTTGCATTAAAAAGGGTGACAAGTGTCACCTTCCTATTCAACCTTGACTTTGACCATTATTTCTTACCTTTACTAATACTCAATTTTGACCCAAAAAGCACCTAAATTTCTGCAAGCTTGGCCGAACCTCTTGGAGCAAAAATACAAGAAGAAAGCCTTCAACTCCAACTCCATTTCTTGCTCAATCTTGTGAATCAACCGTTAAACTTTCAAATTCCTCCACAAAAGTCACTTGTTTAGGAAGATTGAAGGTAGTGGTGGAGTGATTAGAGAAGGCAAAGGACTAAGCCATCAACTTTCTTGATATTTCAAGGTTCATGTCTAACACTCCTTTCTTTGTTCTTGATTATGCTAAATTAGTGACTTGTGATGGCTAAAGAGATGGTTTGATGGATTATATCTTGAGTTGTGGTTGACTTGATGAAGTTTTACAATTTTTGGGGATTTTTCTGTTTTAATATGAACATGGTTGTGTGGTTATATATGATGATTGGAAATGATGTTTAAGGACTCTATGAGGTGGAAAAAGTGGTCAATTGCAATCAATTTCTGTTTTGGAAGAAATTTCAGAAAATTAGGTTTTGTGAAGGAACATTCTGCCCGAATTTTTAGGTCCTAGTTAGAGGCCTAATTGGCCTTGGCTTAAAACATGAAAGTTGTAGGGAATGACATTTTAGAGGTGTCTACAACATTTCAGGTCAATTGGAGTAGTGTAGAATGAGAAAAGTTGAAATTACTATTGCTGTTCTGGTTTTACCCGAATGTAAGGATTGCGCCTGTAATTGGTTGTTTTGGCCGGAATTGCTTCCGAATTGGTTGTTGAGGCCTTCTGATGAAATTTAGCCCTATTTCTTAGCTTTCAGCTGGTTTTGGAAGTTCTGGATTTGGACTTGTAGAGCCTGAGTTATGATGTTTCCGCTAGAATGCGTTTTGGTGAATCTGTTCTACGTTTTTGATGTGGTATCTTGCCTTTTTGACCTGTTTGCACTCGAAACTGGGTTGAGTGACCTACCGAAATATTGTAGGCCTGACTCTTAGCTTCGAAACGGTGGGTCTTTCACCTTCATCCGACAATCGTAGCGCCTTTGGTACCGTTACCGCAAAATGACGTCAAAACTGTTTTTCTGGTTTTGAGCTTAACTTTCATTTCCGGACTTTTCCCTAGCTTGACTTGTGCTAGTACTATTTGGAGCTTGCTGAATGGCTATTGGATGAACTTGTTGTTGTGTGTGTACCTTTGGGACTGGCTGAGGAAATAATGAAGCCATGACGGCTGGAAGAGTTAGCAAATTTAGGGGAAGTGTTGTCCGAAGTTTTAAAGGGTTTGATTGCTTTGAGTTTGTGATCTAAGACTTGGACTTGAGCAAGGCAATGTTATATGCTGGATGGTTCCTGAGCCATGGAGATGAGTGACCCCAAACTATTGTTAAAGCTTCTTATGAAATGTTTCTTGCATTATTTACTCGACTGCATCTCATGCGTGCTTGCATGTGAATTCATGATATGATTTTGGCTTCAATGAGTTCTTGGGGAGTCTTGGGCTGGACACCAACGTCTCCACCTCTGGTTACTTGGAGCAAATGGCTCCGGAGCTCAAAAAGGGGCTCCCTCTTAATGTTAATGTTAATGTTAAATGATCTATTTGAGCGTTGGGTGTTCAAGTACTATGATTTCACTGGCTCACGAGAGCAATAAAGGGACATTTGTTCTTTGAATCATGACATCATCGAAAGGATCGAAATGCAATATTGTGAAATATATTTGATTACTGATTTTTCTGGTTACTCGCTGAGCTTTTAGCTCACCCCAAAACTATTTTATTCCCCTCCATAGGGCTCGTGGCGAAGGAAGGCTTATTGTGATTTTATTGTTGTGGAATTCCTCTTGTATAAGAATTGGGATCATGGATCAGAGTGGCGCAGTGGAAGCGTGGACGCTTCGCTTTTGATATGTAAATGTTGGAACATTTGATGTAATATTTGAGATTTATATTGTAATCTGTTTGAGGAATGTAGTGAACGATTGAGTCCCGGCGAGAGCTGGGCAGGCGGTCCGCCGAACCCTTTGGTATGCCCTAGGGGGAAGTGGGGCTGTCACATTTTAACTCCAAGAAATTCAATTGGCAAGTCCACACCAAGTCTAGCATCAATTTTGCCCAAAATTTAGGGTTTTCAAGAACAGGGCAGGTTTCGTATTTTGATCACAAATCACTCAATTCAACTCAGAATTAAGCATGGTTGGTGGCGTTAGAAAATAAATTCATAAAAATATAATTTCACAAAAGAAATCATTTTGAAATTCAGCACCCAACTAGCTCAAATTCGAGCCTCAAGTTGCAGCCTCTGTACTTCGTTCCAGGAAAATAGAGAAACAGGACAGTCATCTTAAAACGGTTGGTACAGAATACTCGGGTGGAATTAGGGATTGAATTTTATACCCTTACAAATCTGGGAATGTCTAGTTTCAAATGCCACTAATGGCACTTGATTTCGACATCGGAGCACAAAGATATGGACGAAACAAGAAGGCTGTCTGAGCATTACGGGAAAATTTTCCAGGTTTACTAGCTTTGCAAGATTAATCCATTTGACCAACCAAACCTCAATATTTTTTGATGAAACTTTATACACCATCTATACAACATATAAACATCATATACAAGCCATCAAACCCTCAGAATTTTGCAAAAATGGGCTCGATCAAAACAGGGGCAGAATTGGAAACTTTTTAGCCATGCAATCCTTGAAGTTTATACTAGCTATGCACCATTAATCTACCAATTTGAGCACTAAACCAATATTAAAACCATCATCAAGCATCACATCAGCTATCAATCCAAGAGTGGGAGTTCATAGAGCCCACCTTCCAAATTTTCCAACAATAACAAGCCACCCACATGAATACAAGAGCTTAAAGGTGTACTAGAACTTCCATAAATCAAAACTAGAAGGTTGATCATTACTTACTTTGGTTGATGAGCTAAGCAGAAATTTCGGTCCTCTCTTGGTTCAAGAAAACCATGGAAAGCTCCCTTCTTTTGTAGCTAGATGAACTCTCCAAGTGTTAAGCTAAGTATGGTTAAATTTTGGTGGCATTTGGTGGTGTTTTTGTTGAAGAAATGAGGATGAAAAATGAAGAACTTGGGTGTTGTTTTTGCAGCTTGATGGCCGGCTGTTCTTGTGAGGAAGAGAGAGAGAATTGATCAAAAATGTAGCTTCCTTGAGAAGCTTCAATGTGTCGCCCAAGTTGGTGCAAAAGTCAACTCTCCTCCGCGCGTATACGCGCACGTTTTGTGCTCGATTCCTCTCGAGTTTATTTCACTAGTGCACTAAACCTCCAATACACTTATATTCATATGAATATTATTCACTCTTAATTGTTCCAAAATAATGATCTAAAGTCCCTCAATTAAATCACACGTGTGAAAACGCGTATCTCCACTTTAAGCGCGATAGAGTGAAACCTTCGTGAAATTCTTATAACGATCGTACCACTGACTATCACTTGAGTACTTAAACCTAAAATTACCTATTTTAGGACCATAGTACATGTCTCCAATTTTTCGAACTTATTGCACTCCCAATTGGCTAAAATTTTCAGACACGTTTTCACTATTTACATTAATCGAGCTTCCAAAAATTAATTTTTGAAACGAGTCACTTTAAAAATATAACGAAGTTATAATTCCATGTATTTAAGTCTAATAAGGTTAGAAAATAATAATCGGAGCAAATATTAAGATAAATAATTAAATAAGCAAAAATAGGAGTCGAAAAATAATAATTTTTTTTCAAGTCCTCACATAAATGACATCTACGTAGTTATTCTTGAAAATGTTGATTCCTCTAGTTTTAAATATCTTAAAGTTAAAAATGAAGACCCTTGGTTGTGGCATAGAAGGCTTTGTTATTTCAACATGGATTTGCTAAAAGAGATTTCTAAAAAGAAACTTGTTAGAGATATGCCAAAAATTAATTTTGAAAAGGATAAAATTTATGATGCTTGTCAATTTGGTAAGCAAGTAAAAATTTCTTTTAAACCAAAAAAATGTATTTCTACTTCAAAACCTTTGGAACTTTTACATCTTGATTTATTTAGTCCTACTCAAATTGCTAGTTTGGGTGGTAAAAGATATCGTTTGGTTATTGTTGATGATTATTCTAGATACACTTGAGGGATGTTTCTTGCCCACAAAGATGATGCTTTCAAAAATTTTGTTTTCCTATTTGCAAAAGTTCAAAATCTGATTGGGTTGAAACTTGTTAAAATTAGAAGTGACAATGGCTCGAAATTTAAATTTTGTGATTTTTTGAAATTTTGTGATCATAATGGAATCACTCATGAATTTTTTATTGCAAGAACTCTACAACAAAATAGTGTTGTTGAAAGAGAAAATAGAACTCTTCAAGAAACTGCAAGAATCATGTTAAGTGAATACAATTTACCAAAATATTTTTGTGTCGAAACTGTAAATACGGATTGTTATCCTATGAATAGAGTTCTTTTAAGACTAAGTTTGAACAAAATCTCTTATGATTTAATGTTTGATAAAAAGCCAATTATTGGATATTTCAAAGTTTTTGGTTGTAAATGTTTTATTTTAAATATTAAGGAATACCTTGAGAAATTTGATAAGAAATCTGATGAAGAGATCTTCTTGGCTTATTGTGAAAACAAAAGGGATTTTAGAGTCTATAATAGAAGGACTCTTGCCATGGAGGAAGTCATACATGTCATATTTGATGAATCTAATGATGATATTTTCAAGAGTTGTTGTGAGGATGATGATATAGGTGTTCAAGGGGGACTCAAGAAGCTCATAATTTATTGTCGCGCCCCATTTTTTGAAAATAAATAAATGGTTTTAAAAAGTGAATTTTTTATTTGAAAAAGAAAATGAAAAATATGGGTCTAAATGGGACATGAAAATGCGACGATTTGACCCAAAATATAGTTTAAAAAGGGTTTATTGAATGAAAAATGGAGTCGCCACTTGGTATAGAGTTAAGGTGTACCAAGTCACCTAAAATAAGTTTTCAAAGGAAAAAGTGGAAAAAACCCCTTTTAAACGACTCCTAGTTTATGTAAATCAAAGAAAAAGGTTCGGGAGTCACATTTGACGAAGGGGAAGGCAAGGATGAAATCCAAGGCACCCCTTCGACCTAGCCAAGGCTAGTTGCGTGATTTAGTCAAAGATTTTCTTGTTTTAACCAAAGAATTTATCACATTTGGAATGTACTATATGAATGCGAACCCTAGACCTAGGAGGGTATCGGGTGGTCAAAATGTATCTTCAAATCTTATTTGGTACCAATCATATTAATTGTGACGCCCAATAAAGACTCTTCGAAGAAGTCACGAATAATGCAAGTCATGAGACTCGAAAGAAAGAAAAGGAAAATAAGAGTAATTATACAAATATACATGGCCTAAAGGAATGCATCATGTCGGGTGCGGGGAACTAATGTTCGTGACTCCAATGTTCCCTTTAATAGAGGGAATACGAGCGTGTTAAGGCTAAAGAGCCAAACTCGTCCATATCCCATACCCAAGGGATTTTCCCTAATCTAATCAAGCAAGATGAACTAATCTACCCCTAATTCCCTAAATGAGATGCAAATCTAAATGTTATATATATACATAGGGATAAGGGATATTTTATTAGGGGGAAACATGATGTGAAAATGGTAAATATTCTAAAAAATGGAAAAATATGCATGAAGTGTAATGTAATCATACAAACATGATCTAGCGAGGGAGGTCCCTACGAGTCTAGCATTGGACTAGCCCATATCTATGAATTCCTACTAGCATTGGGCTAGTGGAAAATCGGAATGAAGGGCCACAACTAGCGTTGGACTAGTGTGGTGACGGGAAAGGGGGACCACGACTAGCGTTGGACTAGTGTGGTAACGTCACACATTCATTACAATCAAATAAATCATGTAAAGCCTAATAAAGCAAATAAACACATAAATCACATATAGCATATAACACATAAGCATGATATCTAGATGCAAGACCCTAAGAAAGCGGATAACACATAACACATAAGCATGCAAAACATACCAAGCAAATAAGCAAACAAGCCCTAACTATTACATTGGGGGTAGCCGTACTACAATCTAAAAAGGGTAAATACATAAATAAATAATGAAAGGAATATCTAACTATTACAAATTTGGCATTCAAGTGCCTTTCAAATGATAGATATACAAAGCTAAAGACAATAAAGTAAATAAATAAATAAATAAACATCCAAGGGGCATGCAATTAAACACATAAAGTCACATAGGGCACGTAGGGTCAAATAAAGTAAGAAATAAGGGATATGGTGTACCTCCCTTGATTTGGAGCCCCAATGGTGTGAAATTACTTATTTACCCTCCAAAATACAAAGAAAAGGTCAAGGCATCACTTTAATTAACAAATTTTTATAAAAGATAAAAGTGAATTGTGAAATTGAATCAATTAAATCATATAAACAACCCACATTTAAGAAGTCAAAAGAAGAAAGGACTTGATTGCAAAAATTAACAAAGTTCTGGGGTCTAAAATAAAAGAAAAATAAAGTTTAGGGACCTATTTGCAATTAAACCTGGGACCCAATTGAAAGAAGCCTAAAGTTTTAGGGCCGTAGCATAATTAAGGAAAAGTCTGAGGACTGATTTTGCAAATCCGTTCTCTGGTTCTAAAACAAACAGGCCATTGGGTCATTTTTAACTCCTTCTTGGGCCTGAAGCCCCCTAAGCCCAACCGAAAACCCCAAGAAAGCAAGCAGGCCAACCTATCACTTACCAACAAAACAAACCCAACCAAAAGAGTGGGCCTTTACTTCCTAAACCCAAACTAGAAACCCAATCAAAATAAATCAGACCCACCTTTACAAACCCAAACAAATATCATTACCCAAAACCTAAACCCATAATACTAAAACCAACAATATTAGCAAAACAACTAAAATTATCAAGTCATCATTATGATAAAAAAAAAACAAGAATTAATCTAGCTAAAAGACTTCTTATGCATATTAAGAGTTAATTAACATCTAAAAGGGAGAAACGAGTTCACTTTTTCCAACTTTCCGGGTCATATCAGAACAAGGGGGACTTCAGGGGTTCAAATGCAAAACAAAAGTAGGGACCAAATTGAAGGACTAATCAAATCAGTCGGGCTGTGATGAGATTACTCATGGTTCAGGGGCCGAAATTAAAGAAAAATAACGTCCAGGGGTCAATTTACGTTTAAATCATGACTTAATTGAACAAGATCTGAAAGTTATGTGGGCTTTAATGTGATTTCATCACAGGGCAGTGGCAAAACTGAAAATTCATAAACATTTCTCCAACCCAGTTCGTCTTCCTCGCGATGCTCAGGCTCTTTTCTTCTGAAAATGCTACCAGATTTTATTTACAAGCCAAATGCAGGCCACTCATCTTCCCAGATTTGTTTTCTTGGATTCAAGCTTTCACAAAGACCCTATTATTTTTCTCACGTACAAAAATGCAACAAAACTCACCCTTCAATTAGAATTTTCAGTTAAGCATTTTATCAAACAGGTTGGGGGCATTAAATTTCACCAACTTCTTTTGCTCAATTAAGATCATTATCAGTCCCAAAATTGTCAGAAGCCCAGAAATTTCAGTCCAGTTTACACAGAAAACGTGTATGTATCAAAATCCATGAACAATCAGCATAACAATTGAAATAACAACTTCAGGGAAAACATGCTTTGGCTGAAAACTGAAGTGTAAAGGAAGAGGTTATCTTACATGGGCTTCTCATGGTGACAATTGACGAGCGTCGGCGGCGGATTCAGGCGAGGTGATGGATTTCGACGGCAGCAGCCCCTCTTGCTTCTCCGTTCGGCTCTCTTGCTCCTCTGCCCGTTTCCTCTGTTTTTCTTTTTAGCCCAGCCGCCACCCGCCGCCTGTTTCTTTTGTTTTCTCCTGTTCTTGCTCTGCTTCTTAGTCGCCAATTGTAACGACCCCACCTCCACCTAAGGCGTACCAGAGGGTTCGGCGGGCCGCCTGCCCAGCTCTCGCCGGGACTCAGTCGTTCGCTACAGTCCTCAATTAAAAATTGAAATAAATCACTAGAATAAATAGGGCATTGATCCAAACTTAAAGCGGAACTTATATACATTGCCAACCCAAAAGAGAATATAAACATCAAATATACAAGGGTTCTCAATCCTTCATACGTCCAGCCCGTGCCAAGCACTAGGCGAGAACCACTAGAAAAGAAACAAAAGAAACAAAACTAGATTGGCTAGTCTATCTCAAGCTCACGTCCTCGCTCGCCTTCCCCTGTAAGGAAAACAAAACTAAAGGAATGAGCTAAAAGCCCAGTGAGGTTCCGAACACATAATCAGATAATCAATCCAATACATTAAATATGGAGTATCAATAATTCAAGAAACATTTACAACGAAAAGCGATAGTAACACATTCATTAAAAGGATACGGCTCACAAGGAGCAATTCGTTATTTCGTTCATTCGTTCTCCTGACATTTCCCCTTATTCCTCCAATCATTAGAAAATGCATTTTTCGTTTATCAATAAACCCTCGTTCGTTCGTTCGTTCGTTCATTCATTCATTCACCCCCGTCCTGGCCGTTGGCCAGTCTCCACCAACCTACACGGTAATACTCGAGTATACCAAACGTTCACCCAAGTCCCTAATCGCCCGACCGAGTCCGCTTCTGGCTCGAGACGACCGGTAACAAGGGGCAATGGCCAGTTCAGCCCAAAAGGCTTACATTCATGCGCAAGTAACATTTCAATCATTAAATCCTTGAAAATTGCACAGTTATTTAGGTCGAGTGCGATAAAGTACACACTCGCCTAGAAAGCTCATTTTGGAAATCATTAAAAGCAATTAACACATTAGCAAATGATAACAACAAGCCATAAAGTCAAATAAGGAACACTCACCTAGATATGCAAAATAACATGCAAAATCCTTCCGGATATTACCCTTAGTCACCAATGAAACCTAAGGTTGAACAAGAGAACATATTACAGTTTATCGAGCAAAACATTTAAGGGAAACGAAGATACCCGACTAATTAAGAGTAAAACGTGTAAAGATGACTTTCAAGTAAGAAGAGGGTTGTTTGAACCCAAGGATGAAAAATCATGTTTTAAAATGGAAAATCGGTCATGGTATTGGCCTAACAAAAGTATACAAGTTCAAATAGAAACCTAGACCTCGGGCGAAAATTTGGGCAGCACGCCCTTTGTGTTTACCTAATTTTCCAGCCATTTTGGCTTCATTATTTTTCCTCAACCACAACCCAACATCACACATAAGCAATTCAAGTCAAGAGCCGTTCCATAGGCTCACAATATCATAAGAATAAGGAATACAGTAATAACAAGTGCAGAAATTCAATTTAGCAAAAGACAGATTTGACGTATGAAAGCGGAAATAACGTATCGGAGGCTACGCTTATTGGATTAAGACGTAACCTATGCCGTTTCGAAGCTAAGACTCAGCGTTACAATGTTCATGAAGGTCACTTAGTCCAGTTTCTAATGTAACTTGGTCAAATTCTCGAATTACTAAACCAGAAACCAATTCGTCGGCCGTTTAAACGCAGAACACTGTAATGGACATAACTCAGAGTACACAAGTCCGAATCAGGTGTTCTTAGAGGAATTTGAAAGCTAATTCAGAATAATACAACTTTCATGTTTTGGTAAAAAGCTAAATCAGAATGGATCCTAGTCGAAAAATGTGATAAACTGGACTTAACTGATCACACGGACTGCTTGGGAAATACTTAAAACAGTAAGGGTATTTCGGACTTTTCATGACCTACATTGCTCCGATTGAGATGAAATTTTACAGGCACCTAAAAAATATCATTCTATACAACTTTACTTCTTTGACCCAAGGCCAATTCGGCCTCTAACATGCAGTTACCAAACCGGACAGAATGGAAGCTAGAATTTCCAGAAATCTGAAATTTGTAGTTTCTAGTGCAACTTTCCCCAATTTCTCACTTCTCACACTACCAAAACATCTTATACAACATTAATTGTAACATACAAGCATCATACAACAAGTTGTGCAGAATTTCCCAAACCCTAGTTCATCATATAAAGAGGGGAAAAACTTCCAAACATGCTAGCATCCAAGATTCCACTACTACTCAAGTTACTAGACTTAATTTAACCAAGATTGAAAGAAAAATTTAGAGAGATATCATCTTCCTTACCTTAATATGAGTTCTCCAAGTGTAGCCCAAGCCTTCTCTTTCCAAAATTTCACCACCAAACACTAGCTAATCACTCAAGGAGAAGTTTAATCGGTTTAGTTCTTTTGATTTCTCACTTTGTAGCTTGAATCAAGAAGAAATGAAGAAAGTTCACTCTTGTTCTTCTCCTCTCTCTCTCTCAGCTCCCTTGGCAGAAATATGAAGAGGTATGAAGCTAAGTTGTCTTATATTAAAGCCAAAAGGATTAGAACTAATGGTGTCCACAAATTGCCCAACACTTGGCCTAATCTTGGCCACTAATTTTTCTCTTTCTTTCCCTTGCTTATGAGCCACAAATTTCGGTCAAGCTTGCTGCCAAGAGAGAAGATATTTTGCTCAAGTTCAATAAATTTGTTTGGTAAGCAAAAATGGTGGTCAAGTGGTGCGTTTAAACGGTAGTGCGCGGGACCCGCTGGTTCGCGCCGTTTTTCTTAAAAACTCACGTACTAGGGTTTTTACTTCTCATTCACTAACCTTATATCATTGCTACCAATCACATATTATTTCTCACTTAAAAGTCACTTTTAATCCTCAAATTTAATTCTTACTCTGTACCAAAAATTCATCCGGCGAAAAATCGCGAAAACCCTAATTTTGCTCCAAACTTGAAACCGAAGCGTAAAACCCTATTTTCTAGGTTTATCTACACTTAATGTGAAATATTTGGGTAGTGGCCTTTGGTAAATACTAATTTTCAAATAAAAGGGTATTTTTGAGGAAAAATACAAGGAATTTGCGAGTCCTCACATTCTCTCCCCCATAAAAAATTTCGCCCTCGAAATTTTACCTTCAGTTGCCTCAGACGAGTCCGGAACTTGTCGGTTGTCTAAAGCAAATACACAAATACATATCAAGTTGGACAGATAACCATGTACATACAGGTATACTAACGTCATGTAGTAACAATATACAGGTAAATCAAAAGGAAAAGGTGAAGTCGTCCCAGTATCAGCCCGTTCGGTCTCTCACGTCACTTACTATCCAAACTAGATGTCCCTGACCTCTTGTGCTCATTCTAGTCAGACAAAGCCTGTTCATGTTCCCAAAATACAAGTCTCAAGTATTTAGCAGCACCTCAACAATAGAGTACTCAAGCACGAGAATCCGAAATAAGATAATTCACATCTCGAGCTGCAGTCCCAAGAGTAAATGATCTACAATCGGAATTCCTACCTGACATACCTATCTATGGTCCTCAGATACCATTAGAAAGATTTAAGGCCTATAACATTCGCAATTCATAGCTTCACTTAGTCCCTCATACTTATTCACCACTTAGTCCAGGGTCACTCCACGTAGAAACCACGCGAAGCAACTATAAATTTTATCCCTCAATCGCTTAACTTTCAAGTCCAATCAAATCCCACAGTCCGGTATCCTAATCTTTAATCTAGGATACACTACAGAGATCTGAAGCCTAAGCTCTGATACCACTTGTAACGACCCCACCTCCCCCTAAGGCGTACCAGAGGGTTCGGCGGGCCGCCTGCCCAGCTCTCGCCGGGACTCAGTCGTTCGCTACAGTCCTCAATTAAAAATTGAAATAAATCACTAGAATAAATAGGGCATTGATCCAAACTTAAAGCGGAACTTATATACATTGCCAACCCAAAAGAGAATATAAACATCAAATATACAAGGGTTCTCAATCCTTCATACGTCCAGCCCGTGCCAAGCACTAGGCGAGAACCACTAGAAAAGAAACAAAAGAAACAAAACTAGATTGGCTAGTCTATCTCAAGCTCACGTCCTCGCTCGGCTTCCCCTGTAAGGAAAACAAAACTAAAGGAATGAGCTAAAAGCCCAGTGAGGTTCCGAACACATAATCAGATAATCAATCCAATACATTAAACATGGAGTATCAATAATTCAAGAAACATTTACAATGGAAAGCGATAGTAACACATTCATTAAAAGGATACGGCTCACAAGGAGCAATTCGTTATTTCGTTCATTCGTTCTCCTGACATTTCCCCTTATTCCTCCAATCATTAGAAAATGCATTTTTCGTTTATCAATAAACCCTCGTTCGTTCGTTCGTTCGTTCATTCATTCATTCACCCCCGTCCTGGCCGTTGGCCAGTCTCCACCAACCTACACGGTAATACTCGAGTATACCAAACGTTCACCCAAGTCCCTAATCGCCCGACCGAGTCCGCTTCTGGCTCGAGACGACCGGTAACAAGGGGCAATGGCCAGTTCAGCCCAAAAGGCTTACATTCATGCGCAAGTAACATTTCAATCATTAAATCCTTGAAAATTACACAGTTATTTAGGTCGAGTGCGATAAAGTACACACTCGCCTAGAAAGCTCATTTTGGAAATCATTAAAAGCAATTAACACATTAGCAAATGATAACAACAAGCCATAAAGTCAAATAAGGAACACTCACCTAGATATGCAAAATAACATGCAAAATCCTTCCGGATATTACCCTTAGTCACCAATGAAACCTAAGGTTGAACAAGAGAACATATTACAGTTTATCGAGCAAAACATTTAAGGGAAACGAAGATACCCGACTAATTAAGAGTAAAACGTGTAAAGATGACTTTCAAGTAAGAAGAGGGTTGTTTGAACCCAAGGATGAAAAATCATGTTTTAAAATGGAAAACCGGTCATGGTATTGGCCTAACAAAAGTATACAAGTTCAAATAGAAACCTAGACCTCGGGCGAAAATTTGGGCAGCACGCCCTTTGTGTTTACCTAATTTTCCAGCCATTTTGGCTTCATTATTTTTCCTCAACCACAACCCAACATCACACATAAGCAATTCAAGTCAAGAGCCGTTCCATAGGCTCACAATATCATAAGAATAAGGAATACAGTAATAACAAGTGCAGAAATTCAATTTAGCAAAAGACAGATTTGACGTATGAAAGCGGAAATAACGTATCGGAGGCTACGCTTATTGGATTAAGACGTAACCTATGCCGTTTCGAAGCTAAGACTCAGCGTTACAATGTTCATGAAGGTCACTTAGTCCAGTTTCTAATGTAACTTGGTCAAATTCTCGAATTACTAAACCAGAAACCAATTCGTCGGCCGTTTAAACGCAGAACACTGTAATGGACATAACTCAGAGTACACAAGTCCGAATCAGGTGTTCTTAGAGGAATTTGAAAGCTAATTCAGAATAATACAACTTTCATGTTTTGGTAAAAAGCTAAATCAGAATGGATCCTAGTCGAAAAATGTGATAAACTGGACTTAACTGATCACACGGACTGCTTGGGAAATACTTAAAACAGTAAGGGTATTTCGGACTTTTCATGACCTACATTGCTCCGATTGAGATGAAATTTTACAGGCACCTAAAAAATATCATTCTATACAACTTTACTTCTTTGACCCAAGGCCAATTCGGCCTCTAACATGCAGTTACCAAACCGGACAGAATGGAAGCTAGAATTTCCAGAAATCTGAAATTTGTAGTTTCTAGTGCAACTTTCCCCAATTTCTCACTTCTCACACTACCAAAACATCTTATACAACATTAATTGTAACATACAAGCATCATACAACAAGTTGTGCAGAATTTCCCAAACCCTAGTTCATCATATAAAGAGGGGAAAAACTTCCAAACATGCTAGCATCCAAGATTCCACTACTACTCAAGTTACTAGACTTAATTTAACCAAGATTGAAAGAAAAATTTAGAGAGATATCATCTTCCTTACCTTAATATGAGTTCTCCAAGTGTAGCCCAAGCCTTCTCTTTCCAAAATTTCACCACCAAACACTAGCTAATCACTCAAGGAGAAGTTTAATCGGTTTAGTTCTTTTGATTTCTCACTTTGTAGCTTGAATCAAGAAGAAATGAAGAAAGTTCACTCTTGTTCTTCTCCTCTCTCTCTCTCAGCTCCCTTGGCAGAAATATGAAGAGGTATGAAGCTAAGTTGTCTTATATTAAAGCCAAAAGGATTAGAACTAATGGTGTCCACAAATTGCCCAACACTTGGCCTAATCTTGGCCACTAATTTTTCTCTTTCTTTCCCTTGCTTATGAGCCACAAATTTCGGTCAAGCTTGCTGCCAAGAGAGAAGATACTTTGCTCAAGTTCAATAAATTTGTTTGGTAAGCAAAAATGGTGGTCAAGTGGTGCGTTTAAACGGTAGTGCGCGGGACCCGCCGGTTCGCGCCGTTTTTCTTAAAAACTCACGTACTAGGGTTTTTACTTCCCATTCACTAACCTTATATCATTGCTACCAATCACATATTATTTCTCATTTAAAAGTCACTTTTAATCCTCAAATTTAATCCTTACTCTGTACCGAAAATTCATCCGGCGAAAAATCGCGAAAACCCTAATTTTGCTCCAAACTTGAAACCGAAGCGTAAAACCCTATTTTCTAGGTTTATCTACACTTAATGTGAAATATTTGGGTAGTGGCCTTTGGTAAATACTAATTTTCAAATAAAAGGGTATTTTTGAGAAAAAATACAAGGAATTTGCGAGTCCTCACACCAATCTTTTCCCCCTGTTGCTTTGTTTCTTTCTTTTCTGGTTCCTTCCCGTATCTGTCTTTCAAACCCAAGCCGCCTTATTTTTCTTGTTTCGTTCCCCCTCTCTCTATCTGTCTTGCCGAAAACCGCTTTTTCCAGCCCCCCTTTTCCCTTCTTGCCTTTCTCTTGTTCGTTCTTCCTCCGTCCTTCCTTTCCGTCTCCCTCTAGCTCTCTCGCGTTTTTCTTGCCTGTCCGTTCCTTGTCCGCCGCCCTTCTCCCTCTTTCTTTCTGCCGTTTCCCTCTTTTCCCCTTTCTGTCCAGCGAAGCCCCTCCCCATTTCCTTTTTTTTTTTTCCAAAATTCCCTAAGCCCACCAAGTGTCCTTAACACCTACCTCCTATACACTTGTCCTATAATTCCTTAGACACTTGTCTAATGATTATTTTGTACACTTGTTCAACATGCACACTTCCACCTATCCACACATTTTCCCTTAATTTTTGTCATTTTCATCTTTCTTCAAAAAACAATTAAAAATAAGTTAACAATTTTCAAACCAAATTTAAGAGAATTAAAGCCACTTTTAACATCTTACAAAATGAAAATGATGAATCTAACCCAATTAATAAATAACTAATAAATGATAAAAATGAAATTAAAAATAAAAATTTGGTGTCTACATTCATGATCAAGACAATGCTCCACTAGAAGACAATTCAAAGGATGATCAAATTTTGGAAGAAAATATCAAGGATGATGGTACACCTGGAGATCTTCCAAAAGTTTGGAAGTTTGCTCAAAATCATTCCAAGGAGCTTATCATTGGTGATCCATCCGAGAAAGTTAGAATTCGTTCCTCCACTAAACATTTGATGGATAATTTTGCCTTAGTCTCACATTTTGAAACAAAAAATGTTGTTGATGCTTGAAAAATAAAAACTGAATTTTAGCCATGGAAGAGAAATTAAATCAATTTGAGAGGAGTAAAGTTTGGACACTAGTTGAAAGACCGCAAAATCATCCTATTATTGGCCCACAATGGATTTTTAGAAATAAAATGAATGACAAAGGTGAGGTTGTGAGAAATAAGGCTAGACTTGTAGCTAAGGAGTATGCTCAAGAAGAAGGAATAGACTTTGATGAAACATTTGCTCCTATAACTAGACTAGAGTTAATTATAATATTTTTGGCATTCGCATGTTTTAAAGATTTTAAACTATTTCAAATGGATATTAAAAGCACTTTCTTAAATGGTTTTATTGATCAAGAGATTTATGTTGACCAACCTCCCGATTTTGAGAATAAAACATTTTCAAATCATGTGTTTAAACTTTCAAAGCTTTATATGGATTAAAACAAGGTCCAAGGGTTTGGTATGAACAGTTAAGTGGTTTTTTGATTGAGAATGGTTTTAAAAGGGTATTGTAGACAGCACTTTTTTCATTAAACAAAGTTCTAATGATCTCCTAATTGTGCAAATATATGTTGATGATATTATGTTTGGTGCTACTAATGAGTGTTTGTGCAAGGATTTTTCACTATTATGCAAAAAAAGTTTAAGATGAGTATGATGGGAGAATTGAACTTTTTTCTTGCGTTACAAGTGGTTCAAACTCAAGAAGACACGTTTATTAATCAAGCTAAATACATCAAGGAGCTGCTCAAAAGATTTGGAATGGAAGATTCAAAGCAAGTTGGAACACCAATGTGCACATCTACCAAACTTGAGAAGAATGAAGAAGATGTAAATGTTGATGAAAAGAAATATAGAGATATGATAGGCAGCTTATTTTATTTAACCACAAGTAGACCTGATATTATGTTTGCTATTTTTTTATGTACTCGTTTCCAATCTTGTCCAAAAGAATCTCACTTAATTGCTGTGAAAAGAATCTTTAGATACTTGAAAGGAACTTTGAACTATGGTCTTTGGTATCCTAGATGTCGTGAACCTCTTCTATGTGGTTTTTCGGATGCTGATCTTGGTGAATGTATGATAGATAGAAAAAGTACCAGTGGTACATGTCACTTTCTTGGTAATTGTCTAGTGTCATGGCTTAGTAAGAAATAAAATGCTATCTCCTTGTCTATGAGCGAAGAGGAATATGTTGCCGCTGGTGCATGTTGTGCTCAATTGATATGGATGAAAAGTACCTTAAATGATTTTGGTTTGGAGTATGACTATGTGCCTGTGTTTTGTGATAATACAAGTGCCATAAATTTGACAAAAAATCCCATTCAACATGCTAGAACAAAATATATAGACATAAAGCATCATTTCATTCGTGATCTTGTCCAAAATGGTGAAATTTGTGTTCAATATGTTTGCTCAAAAGATCAAATTGTTAATATTCTTACAAAATTGTACCACTGGACCAATTTGTGTTTTTGAGAACAAAATTGGACGTCCTAGAAAAGATTCTCTAAAAAATTCTCTGGTCACACTTTATTGGACGTCCGATGCATTAGAACAGACGTCCGACAGTGTTCTTGGTCACTTTTCCAGAAAAATTATTTTTCGGATGGAAGTGTCGGAAGCTTCTTTTCGTTCGACCATCCGACACTCAAAAAATGTGTATTATAAAGCAATTCTCTTGTTCATTCAGATCATTCTTAACTGTTGTCTCAGACGCAACCCTTCATCTTCTCCTACTTTCAAATTTCAAAAATTCATCTCTCTTCCGAACAAGTTCCAAGAAATTGATCTGTTCAACGCCATTAAATTCCTTTTGCGCATCCATTAGCCCTCATAAATTTATCTAACCACCAACCACCCCACAAATCCCAATTCTAACTCGAAACCCTAGCAACTCAAATTTACTCCTTTTGGGAAGATTCAAGCATATATTGTAGACCATACTGCAATTTTAGTTTATATTATACACTTTTTCATCACTCCTTGTAACAAAATCATCCTGCATAACATCATGGTCAAAGTGAGAGGTGGATCTGCTAGTGTCGAACGCACTACCAGACTAAGGGATGAAGACATTGAGATTGTCGAGCCTTCCATCACGAAATCACCCAGAAAAGGAACTAAGACAAGTGGTGGAAAAAGGACACAGCTTGCCAGAAAGAAACGGACTGCTTAAACTGAGGAACTGCAAACCACTGAACCGTCTGTTGAGCAAACTGAGGAACAGCAAGCTGCTGAACAAAATGCTGAGGAACAGCAAACTGTTGAACCTTCCACCAGGAGATTAACAAGATCAAGGACTGGTGTACAGACTAATGTACCAACCGCTCAACGCAGTAAAAAGAAGAAACGTCCTGCTAGAAAGCAACCTGAGGCTCAAACTGATGAACAACCTACTCCATTACCCAAATTCATTGATGATGATGCCAGGGAGAGGTTCGAATGGATTTCACAGAAAGACTTCATCACTCAGAGAACCATTGTTCCTTATGAATTCCGTAAGTTTGACCTTGAACCAGTTATTAAGCTTTTTGAATTCCAAAAATGGACTTACATTCTGACCATTCCCAACATTTATTACATTGATATGCTTTATCAATTCTTTGCCAATCTTAGGAAGGGTAACTCATATGCTAATCTTGTTTCTCAAGTCAATTCAGTCGATATTGCTTTTAATCCTGACATTGTTAATGCTATTTTAAATACCAAAATTGAAGATGGTTTTAAAGGAAAAATTATAAACTTTTTCTCTTAGTGACATTGTCAGTCCCGTTTTAATTTCCTGTTCAGGTCAATCCCGTTTTTAATTTCTCGTTCGGGTCAGTCCCGTTTAAATTTCTCGTTCGGGTCAGTCCCGTTTCTTCTTAAATTCCTGTCCGTTGGAATCATCTTGTGGTCGAATAGCACAGATAAGTATTTGGTGTCTACTTCTTTGTCTCAAGTTTTTCCAAAACTCAGACAAAGAGGGGCAAACTGTAGACACCAAATTTTTAAAGTTTTTTTTATTTTTATCTTAATTTTGTTAATTCCATGGTTTTTGGTTCTTAGACTTTTAGCATTTATATAGCACTTTAGTATTTTTAGATTTGTTATCTCTTATTTTATTTTTATTCTTAGTTGTATTTTGTATACATTTTGGGTTCTCCTAGCTATTTATTTATTTATTTTGCCAAAAAAAGAGAAATTGTAGTTTTTATTATCTTTTGGGTGCTAATTTTGTACACTTTTATTTAAGTTTATTTAAGTTGTTATTTTGTATTATTATTATTTATCAAAAAAAAAAAGACGCGGAACTAACAGCATGCAAGAAGCAAGAAAATGCAGTTTTTTTTCAGGGGGTTTTCCGGTCCTTTTCGCTGTGTTTTCTGGCTCCGTTAGATTAGGCAAGTACCGGCCATCTGGCTCCATCTAGGAGCTCCAATTCAAGGCCATGATCGATGGCTAGGAGGGGGGCTGGGGTGCTGAAATCCTTTGTGAGCCGCCCAGATGGATTTGGAGGGTTTTAGGGACCAAGTGTTCCCCTATAAAAAGAAAATAGACGGCAAGAAAAGAGGAGGAGCAGAGTGATGGCGGAAAAAATTTAGAACAAGAGAGAGAGCTGAGGGTTGGCGACGGCTGGAGAAGGAGGAAAAACGAGAGAGGTGACGGGCGGAGAGCAGGGGTTTTTGGGGGAGAACAGCGAGAGGTTTTGGACGAAAAAAGAGAGAAACGAAGAGAGGACTAGAGGACGGCTAGGATTTAGAAAAAAAGACGCAGCTTTGGAGAAGGAAAAGAAAAGCTCACGGCGGAGAACTGAGAAACTGGACAGAGAGGTGGAGGAGAGCATCGGAAGGACTAGCTACGCGTCTGGTGAAGAAAAAAGGGACAGCAGCGGGATAGGAAAGGTGAACATCGGCGTTGGCTGGGCAGGAACTTGTTCTTCCGACCGTCTTACGCTTCGATCTGCCTTTTAGAAGATTAAAGGTAATACCTTTCATTTTTTTTCTGTCCATAGATTACAAGAATCACGTTAGAAATGTTGAAACTTTGTTGCGATGCCTACTTCTGTTTGCCTTCCTAGAACCATGGTTTTTCCTTTTGCCCACCTTCCGTTTGATGAACTAGGTTGTTAGGCAAGCAAAATACGGGAAAGATTATTTTTGAACATTCAGTAGACAGTTTGGGGGGTTCATTTGCATGTTGTATGTGATTAACAAGAAAAGAAAAACTGCTATGCCAAAGATATGCATGCCGCCGCAAGGTCCTTTCTTTTCTTCATTTTTGCTGCAACCTTCCATACTTGTAGCAGCCAGCCGTGACTCATTTTTTTTACTCTTGATAGTTCTCACCAGATTTCTGAGTTCACGTTTGGTCAAGTTCTGGTTTTCATGTCTCATTATTTCGGTCATGTATGGCTGCTTTCCCAGTTAATGTGATTGTTATTTCACCCCTTTGTGGTTCCTGATGCTCTGAAGAATTTGTTTGATTGATCCAAAGGCATTTAAAAGGCTTTAGGGTGATTTTATGTTCAATGAATAGATGGGTTGGTCAGAAAGATTTTGACTTTAGATGGAACCAATTACCACCAGTTTCGCTCTTTCTTTCTTTGCTGCGTTTTCATATACGGACGCATTGTCAGATCTTCTTTGAATGTTCAAATCGGGGTGGGATGATGTTAATTGAATGGGTTGGAGTATTGTTGGGTTTAGATTGATAAACTAGTGTGTTTCACTTGAGTTTTGCATTTAATCCACCTGGTAAGACAGGAAGCAGGTTGCGGAAGTCAATAGTTGCAAAAGGTTTCTAGCTATGCTTGTTTCCTGTTTTGAATTTCTTTTGGCATATGTGGAGGCTCAATTTCTGTGATATCTGGTTGAGAGGATTGATTAAGTTGTGTGTTTGAATCTGGAATTTATATGTAAAAAGGAAACCTGCAACTGAGAAATGAAAGTTGCGGCTGGGCTCTTTGGACTGCAGAGAGCCCTGCTGCACCTTTTTCTTTTTCCTTCTTTTGCTGTTTGATTTTTACCCTTGATAGTCAGCTTCAATTCTTGTTTTAATCCTGCAATGAAGTTGCATGTTTAGTTAATGATTGATTGTAAAAACCCTGGCATTTGATGAACATATTTGCATGATGAACTGGAAAGAAATTCACGGCAGAAATGGTGCAGAAAAGAATGGTTCTTCTACGTAGTTGCATGCATGGAAAACAAAGGGAAAATTACAGTCCGACCCCTTGGCTTCTATCTAATGCCACTATGACCCAGAAATTTGGAAAATTAATTAATTGGGTCCCTGAAATTTTGCAGCAATACTACAAAGACTCAATTGAGTTCTAATTCTTGCAAATAGGTTTTAGAATAATTGAATTTTGAGCCATTACTTGACTTTTTCTTTGCCCTTGGACCCTTGAAGTTCCTAAAAATGTTTAATTGAGCTTGAGTGTTTGGTTAATGTTCGCAATTGAGTCCTTGGTAGCCTCAATTTTTCAACTCGATTATTTGTTTGCTTTCATTAATTACCATGTTTTGTTTAGGTGGTACTTAATGCATGAATTTGTGAACTTTGTGTCTAAATGAGCTTGTGCTTGCCTATCTTCTTTAATTTCCCTAAGTAAATTGGTTACTTGACCTTTTCTTGCTCTTGGACCTCTAAAGTTCCTAAAATGTTTCATTTGGACTTGAATGATCGATTAAGGGTTGTTTTGAGCTCCTATTAGTTGCTATATTTGGGAATTTGATGAGTTGTTCCACTTTTCCTTGGTCATTATGCATTATTTGGTCATTTTTTTTGTTTTTGAACAAGGATTCGATGTTTTGGTGGAATCAAATTGGTTTATATATGTTTTACTATTAAATTGGTGCATTAATCCTTTGTTTTGATGGATTTAGCCCAAGTTATCCCTTTCTTTAGTGACTATAGCCCAAGTTAAGTCTAGTCCACTTTATTAGCACCACAAAAGGGGGAGGTATAATTTCTTTTATCTTTTTTGTCTCTCCTATGTGATCCAACGTGCTAAGTGAGAATTGCATGTCTAATTTGCTTTCCTTACCTTTCTTTAATTCCTTTATTTCATTTACTCTTGCTTTTATTAAGTTATTCTTTTAATGGGGTATGTGTACACCTCTTGGCTTGTAATAGATAGGGCTTGGAGAGCAATTTTATTCATTTTTCCCCTTCCCCGTTTGTTTTAGTTAGCAAATGTAATAGGTTCATTAGCTTGGCTGTTTGCCTTTGGTGCTATGCGTTAATTTGCTTTATTAGGCTCTTGCATCTAGTCGAGCATGCTAAGTGTTATGTGCTACGTGTTTATGAGTGTTTAGCATGTCTACTTGCTTTCTATAGTCGTAGATGAATATGATGGATGAATGCACGTCACCACACTAGTCCAACGTTAGTTGTGGCTCATTGTTCGTTTTCCACTAGTCCAACGCTAGTGGGAATTCATAGAAAGGGCTAGTCCAATGCTAGACCCAATAGGCCGTCCCCTCGTTGATACATAATTGCATGTTTCACTACATTTCATGCATTTTTCTTAGTTTTTTTAGCATTTGGCATGCCCCTCCAACCCTTTCCCTTTCATTTTAGGTTTTCACATCCTCATGCTAGTTATAGGGTACATTTGCTTGAGAGTCCCCTTTCGATAAGGGAAACGAGCGAGTGTAGCTTCAAAATAGCCTTAGCACGCTAGTTCTTCCTTCTAATCAAAAGGAAAATTAAAGTCGTGAAGATAGGAGTCATTCCCGTACCCAACTTGATGCATTCCCTTAGGGTCATACACTTGCATTCTTTTATATCACCTCCTCACTCTTTTAGCCACATTTTCTCACTACTTAGATTTTTCTCAATCCATTTTCTCACCACTTTTTTTCCTATCCCTCATTTATTTTTCTACCTCACAAATGGCACTCAAATTGCACTTATACGTATCTAATATCCTATTTTCATTCATTTGCACACACAAACACCTTTATTTTCTCACACTTGCACACTTGCACTTGAGTCCTCACTTGCATTAATCATGACTTCCATGAGAGCTTTCCTTATTGGCCACCACAATTCATGTGGTTGGGACCTAAAAGCCTCATGAGAAACATTTTAGGTTTAGGATTGCATTTTTCCTTCCTTTTCGCATCCATTAAGTCATATCCAACATGCGATACATACTTTGGGTAGAAAAATTAGGAAAAGTGGGGCTAAGTCACGCAACTAGCTCTTGCTAGGGTAAGGGAGTGCCTTAGGCTTTGCCTTTGCCTTCTCCCTTATCAAATGTGACCCCCGATCCCTTTCTTTGGTTGCGTAGACCTAAAAGTTCTTTAAAAGGGTTTATTTACTTTTTCGTTCAAAAAACAAAAATCATTTTTTGGTGACTTGGTACACCCTAACTCTATACCAAGTGGCGACTCCATTTTTCATCAAAAAACCCTTTTGAACTTTATTTGGCCAAACCGTCGCATTTCACAATCCCACGGCCTTTATTTTCACTTTCACACGTTCACATACATATCTCGCACACTACATTCACACCATATCAAAAAGTGGGGCGCGACAGTTGGCGACTCCACTGGGGACTTCCTAAGTGGGTCCAAGCATTCCATTTAGCTATTCTTTTCCTTTTTCTACCCTTTTTATGTATAGCATTTGGATATTAGGGTTGCATTTTCCATTTTAGGGCCTTTTGCCTCGCGCGCGTATCAAACTATTCCCTCACTTGCGTATGTATGATTGGTTGATTGGATGTATGTTGTACTTGTTTTATCTCGCGCTTTGCATTGCATTTGGGTGGGGGATATACCCTAGAGCCTCGCGTTGGTTCTTGATCCCTCCCCTCCAAACGAGCACAAGCATACGTGCATACGCTTTAATTTGTACCCCTCATTTTTTTCCTTTTAGTGGCTTGTCACGCCACTCCACCTTATTAGGATTTTAGGCGACCCACTTGGACGTGTGATCGTGACACGACGTGTGCGTAGCACGATCCGAAGGGTCACTCAATCTTCCGCTTTAAGCTTTGGGTCAATAGCCTTTAGCTTTTAGTCGAAGGTTGAGGATTTTCGATAGATTCACTCAGACATGTAGCCGTAACACGACGTGTGCGTAGCAATGTCTGGGGAATCGCTCGAGCCACCGACAAAGAACCTTGGAATTGATAACCCTTGGTTTCCAAGTCTGAAGGCTCGGGGACCTAAAACCTATCGAGTCTAGATACATTAGTGAGCCAATACCTCATGCATCCATGATAGCTTGCCTAGGGTAGAGTCGGCCTTATCCTGAGCTAGGGACACTATTCACGAGGGGAGGGATCCAACCCCTTTTTCCCTTTTATTGCTTTGTATTGATTGTTTTATCTCGTTGCTACAATGTGTTATGTGTATTTATCTGCCTGAACTAACTTTTCTTGGTTTTGTGTCCCCATTGCATTCACAAACCCCTAGCAAATAAGAGGTCTGGCATGACCTTCTTTTAGAAGCCTACCCGTGTAGATAGGATATTGCACGTTTAAGAAGTTGTGGTATATTTCGTTCATAAATTAATATTGTCATATCATTTTAGGCTTACCCTGGCAAATAAATGGTCCCTTAGGTCATGTTTTATTTCAAATTGCATATTTTACTGCTTTAATAAACTGGCATCACGCATAAACCATAGAAAGGGAATGCCATTTAGGGAATCCCACATTAGGGATAAGCCAACCCTATATTCCCGTGGGTATTTAACCCTATCTTGGGAATTGCACGTTTAAATTCATGTTTAACCAGAGAAGTGTGACCCATAGGTAAGGTATTTGACACCGGTTTTTTGTTCCTAGATGGAAAGCCCTCGTCGAGTCCAACAGATGTTGGTAGTACCGCTGGAGGTACAAAGATGGCCCACGTTACTTTCACCCAGTGAGATTAACCAAGTAGCCACCCGATTATGGCACATCGGGGATTTCAGGGACATTAAGTCCGACGGCTATTTGGTGGAAGCTTTGGTGCATCTATGGGACCCCACTTGTTCCGCTTTTAGACTAGGGAAGAGAGAGATGACCATAACAATTGAGGAGGTCGCTGGATTTCTCAATCTGCCGATGCAAGGAACTGCCGTGATATTTTCATTAGCGTCTAACAAGGCCGAATTTTGTCGCTTCACCGGGTTAAAGGAGTCAGCAATACGAGGGTCGGACCAAAATATAGAGGCAAAGTTCTTATTTGACCGATTCGCGTTAAGGGTTGGGTTTGAGAGGCACCTAGGAAATTTCTCGTTCATCTCCAAGGAAATTTGGGAACGAAAGAGAGTATGGGTGTACAATTTGGTTATGGCTGGAACCTATTTTTTCTCTAGAAAAGACAAAAAGATAGCCTTTAAACTCACTAAAGTCGTGTACGACCTGTTCCTAGGAGTGAAAGACAAACAGTGTTCTATTATACCGACCGTTTTGGCGGATATTTTCGTAGCCTGCACTACCTGTCAGAGAGGGAGAAAGTTCTTTTGTGGTTCAAATTGGATTTTACATGTATGGGGTATGGAGCACTTCATGAGACGGCCGTCTATTCCCGAGAGTTTACCAATGACTACGTACGACTGGATAGCCACACATTATAAGAGGGTCAAGAGAGAGGATGTGCCATGTGATGCATCCGAGTTTGTGGACTTCTTGAAGAATATGACTGGTCAAAGTATTAGATGGGTATTGGATTGGACCAATTGTGTAAAACCCGTTCTCCGCACCCAAACATCCGAATTTGTTCTCTTACTGGGCACCCAAGGAGTCACCGCATACACACCAAAGAGATTTCTTAGACAGTTAGGACGTGCCCAAGAAGTGCCGCCTGCATTTGATGTGAGTGAGTTTACCATCATTTTCAATGGAGAAACGTGCCCAAGCCAACTCCCTATGAAAGATCGGATTATTAAGGCCTGGGTGACTCTATCTGATGACGTGAGCTTTAGATACATCCCGGAGCTCAAGCAGAAGGGTTTGACGACTCCACAATACGAAGACTGGGTAAGAGGATCCACTGCGCAAGAAATTCAAGGTGAGCCATCTGAGGAGGTGAAAAAGTTGAAAGCCATTATCGAAGTAAAGGATAAGGAAATTCTGCAGTTAAGTAAGTCTGTCGAAGCATACAAAGGGATAGCGGAGCAAAACAAGCAATTATATGAAAATGAACGAGAAAAGCGTCAAGAGCTAAAAAGGAAGTGCGGAGAATTGTATGACCAAGCTGAACATGTTAGAGTTCCATATGCTAGAGAAACTAGGGACTCTGTATTAGATAGGCTCAGAAGTTTTGGCAATCTTGTACGGAATCGTCTTTGTGACATGATGTAAATATTGACAAGCCTTATCAATGAAAGCGATTTCTCTTTCGCACTTATTTAGCATTGTTGTCAAAAACAGGTTTGTGTTACGGGTCCCATTTCGAAGGTGTTGCATCATACTAGGCCTACCCTTGGCACAAAAAGGGCCCCCCAAATAAGACATGCATCCGAATTGTTTGAATAATTACTAACTCATGTCTTTTTCTTTTTCTCTTTTGAATAAATTGCAGAAATCTAGTAACGATTGGTTTATCTAAAGAAGTCTTTTGCATTCTCAGGTAAAATTTCAAAATAGCTTTTCGGAAAAGCCCTATTATTACGCGATCTCGAAGTAAGGCCCAAAGGAATCGTGTAGACATGAGTACTCAGCCAGAATCGTCCGATAAGGCCGTTGCAACTACCCAGCCGGAAGCCGCAAGTCCTGGGGTTCAGTTGACTGAATTACTCACCAAGTTTGGGGAAATGGCATCCGAAATGGTCGCTCAAAAGAAGTTAATCGACGAGCTCATTAGTAGCGGAGTGCAACCTGAGCCTGTGCCCGCCACACAACCACAATCCGAACCATTTGTTATTCCTCCCATTCAAACCACGTTACCATTTGTTATTCCTCCAATTCAAACCACGTTTGAGGGAATTGTCAACCCGCAATATGCTTATACTCAAAATCCTCCGTTCTATCCTTCTTATGGGCAAGGATTTCACCTCAAGATGATCCAAAAATGCATCTAAATCCACCAGCTTTTTATCAGACTACCGCAGAGCCTGTAGTGTATGAACACACTTTTCAAAACAAGCCAGAACTGGGAGAGTCGTCTGCCCAGGTTGATATGAAGCTACTTAAACGCTTGGATCGTTTCGATGAATTCATCCGGAAAAGCCAAGGTTTGAGCAAACAATGGGTGTTAGATTACGATGATCTGTGCCTGTTTCCAAACGTACAACTGCCAGTGGGGTTCAAGACCCCTAAGTTAAACAAATATGATGGAACAGGCAACCCTAAAACACATCTGCGTTTGTTTGCCAACAAGTTGGGCAAACCGGTGGATGATGAGAACTTGCCATTGAGGTTATTTCCGGAGAGTCTAGAAGGGGATGCTCTCGATTGGTACTCAAACCTAAAGCTAGAAGAGGTGAAAACTTGGCTCGATCTGTCCAACGCTTTCATTAGACAATACGAGTATAATTGCGAGCTGGCACCGACCCGAACTACCTTGGAAGGAACGAAGAGGCGACCATCTGAAGATCATAAGACATACGCCAAAAGATGGAGAAAGATAGCTGCCAAGGTTGAGCCTCCGATGACCGAGGATGAAATTATTCGCACATTCATAAAGGCGCATGATCCTCCATATTTCGAAGAAATTTTCCGTATGACCGGGTGTTCGTTTGCTGCAATTGTAAATAAACTCGAGGAGTTTGATGACTTTGTGAGAGCCGGGAAAATTGTCAACGTCTCTGCCCTGAAATCGCAATTGGAAGCTTTGCAAGGGGCAAGGAAGTAGTGGGAAAAAGCCGCAGTTCAAAAAGAAAGAGGGGGATGCAACCTTTATCTGGAACCAGAACCCTTCACCCAGACCCCGATACCAACACAATCTAACCTACCAACCACATTACCCTTATTATTCTAACCCGCACCATGTATATACTACCAATATTCACCACCCTCGACCTCGCCCAAGCTATCCTAACCCACCTGTAGCTCCTTTTCAAATTTCTCAACCAAATTCGCCCCAAAACCGACCTCGCCCTCCATATAACCCAAGATTTCCTCCCCCAAATAGACCTGTTTATAACCATCCTCAACCTCCTGAACCTTACAACGAAGCCCGTAGCCGTACATTTACCAACTTAGGCAGGCCTCTAGACCAATTGTATGACCAGTTGAAGGCTGCCGGGAAAATTGGTACGATTCCCTCTCCGACCTACCCTTATGGCATGCCTGCTGGGTATAACCCACAAGCCGTCTGTACTTATCATTCAGGGGCACCTGGACATCAAACGGCCAATTGCTAGGCGCTTAAGCATAAAATTCAAGATATGATTGAATCTGGAGAAATTGTAATCAGAAAGAGGGAGGCACAAGGGCCGAATGTAAATAGGAACCCCTTGCCGGAACACGTTAATACCATTAGGGTCATTCTGGATGACACGGAGTACGTGGAACAAGTCAAAGAGATGGCTAGGGAAGCTGAGGTGTTTGGGATCACAGACCAGCCATTTGTCATAGAGTTGCCATTTGAAGAGGACGAAAGGCCTTTTATTTTGGATCTCACGCCAGCTGAGAGTGAGGCTTTGGAGCCAGTAGTCATCGAATTTCCGAAGCAAGAGCCTGTTTTAAGTCTGCGACAAGTGCCATGGAACTACGATGAACCTGTCATACAGATTGGGGAAAAGTCAATTGCGAAGAAACAAGTGTCAGTGGTCACCAGATCGGGGAAGATTGCAAGTCCGTTTGAAACTACCATTCCGATTCAAGCAACTAACTCCGAGCCGCCTGCTAAACCAACAATCACCGAGAAAGAAGTCTTGGATTTTCTTAAAAGGCTCCAGAGAAGTGAATACAATGTGGTCGAGAAACTAAGCAAGTCGCCTGCCCAGATATCCATGTTGGATCTACTTTTTTCTTCAGATATGCATAGGGATGCGTTGATCGAAATATTGACTAAAGCTCAAATTCCTAGAGATATTTGGGTTGATAATTTCTCGCACGTGGTTGGGAGTGTGCTATTTACCAAACAAATTACTTTCTCTGACGATGAATTGCCGGCGGAAGGCATTGGACATAACAAAGCTCTGTATATAGTTGTGAGGTGCAATGGGAAAATGCTGCCGAAGGTTTTGATTGACAATGGATCTGCGCTTAATATCTGTCCTTGGAGCACCTTGGAAAAGCTAGGATTGCAAGACATCAAGCTAAGGCCTTCAAGGACCGTAGTCCGAGGTTTTGATGGAGCACAAAGAGAGCCAATAGGAGAAGTGGACTTAGTAGTCGAGATGGGACCCACACAGTTTCAAATAACATGCCAAGTCATGCACTTTTCTAGTGTTTACAACGTTTTGCTTGGAAGGCCGCGGATTCATAAGTCCGGGGCCGTGCCGTCTTCGTTGCATCAGTTACTGAAATTCATAGTAAATGACAAGTTGATAACTATCTTTGCCGAGGAGGATTGCCTTGTAATTACCAATTCTGAGTCCAAAGAAGAGGGTAGCCGAAATGCCACCGTGACCCCTTATAGCACAGCCGATATCGTCTCCGTCAGTTGGATAATAAAAGAGGAGCGAATTCTATCAAAGGCCAGTGTCATGATGGCTAAAGAAATGATCCGTGGAGGATATGAGTTTGACAAAGGGCTAGGACGAGATCTACAAGGAATTCTGAAGCCGGTGGAGATTGTGGAGAAAAAGGATTCTTTTGGTTTGGGTTTCCAACCGACTGCTAAGGACATCAGAGAGGTGAAGGAACGAAAGAGAGCGGAGAAAGAAGGAAGGCAAAGGGCCCTTGACATTCCACCCCTGCATTATACTTTTCCACGACCAACCGAGGTAATCATGTCAGAGCTTAACCCGGTCGAAGAAATCGACGCTAGTTTGGCCCAATTGTTCATTGGGGCAACATTTGAAGACAGTTTCCCAGATGAGCCCGAGTTTTTCGACATCCCAGAAGGATCAATTTCCAATTGGACAGCCGAGTTTCTGCCGATTCAGAAGGAGTTTCGGTAAACGTAAAGGGGTTTGTCATTCATGCGAATTCATGAAAACACTTTTGCATCTGTAAATAGCTAAGAAAGCATCTTTACCTTTGACTAAATTTTGCACATATAAATATTGTCTCTGTTTGCTTTCTTTAGTATTTGCTTTCAATCAAAGGTTTTATGAAAATGCATAAGTTGTTCTTGTCATATTGTTTTGTTTATTCGCTTATTTATATTCATATTGCTTGTTCATTTGTTTGTTGTATGTTTGTTTGCTTATTATCCCACATTCGTTAATTCTTTCAGATGGCCAAAAATAAAACTATTTGACCCTTTGGATATCACTATTCTGGAATTCAATAATGGCAATCTCTATATCACTCACGACTTGGAGGTCTGTGAATCCGAGCTCCAAAGCGAGAGTAATAATGAGGAGGTATTCGATTCTTTTGCAAAGGACCTTGAACAATATGAGGAGAAACCAAAACCGAACCTGGAAGAAACAGAAAATGTTAACATTGGCACTAAGGATGAGGTTAAGGAGGTGCAAATTAGTATTCATTTGAATGAGAGGCAGAAAAAGGAGATGCCTGAATTCTTGACTATGTTCCAAGATGTATTTGCATGGTCCTATGATGATATGACTGGTATTTCAACTGACGTGGTAGTGCACAAATTGCCCACAGACCCTACCTTTCCACCCGTAAAGCAAAAATCCCGAAAATTCAAACCAGATATGAGACTCAAAATAAAAGAGCAAATTGAAAAATAGCTCAAAACCAACATTATCATTGTTTCCCATTACCCTATTTGGCTTTCGAATCCAGTCCCTGTTCCAAAAAAGAATGGAGAGGTGCGAGTTTGCGTTGATTATAGAGACCTCAATAAGGCCAGTCCTAAAGATGATTTTCCTCTGACAAATATTCACATTCTCCTGGACAATACCGCTGGGCATGAGATTGAATTTTTTTGTGATTGGTTTAAAGAATGCCGGGGCTACCTATCAGAGGACCATGACCACCCTGTTTCATCATATGATCCACCGGGAGATGGAGGTCTACGTGGATGACATCATAATCAAGTCTAAGAGGGCAGAGGACCATTTGGTTAATTTGAAGAAGTTGTTTGAAAGGTTGCGGAAGTACAATTTGAAACTAAATCCTGCGAAATGCGCCTTTGGAGCACCCGCGGGTAAGCTATTGGGATTCATTGTCAACAAGAATGGCATAGAGATAGATCCAGCAAAAATCAAAGCAATTCGAGATATGCCAGTGCCGAAAACTCAGAAGGACGTGAAAAATTTCTTGGGAAAGATCAATTTTATTGAGAGGTTCATTGCCCAACTAACTGCCACATGCGAGCCGTTGTTCAAATTATGAAGAAAGAATGTGCCGTTGTATTGGAATGAGGAGTGCCAACAGGCTTTCGACAAGATTAAAGATTATTTATTGCATCCACCAGTCTTAGTGCCACCAAAGCTAGGTCGACCATTAATCATGTACTTATCTGTGCTTGAAGGAGCAGTTGGTTGTGTCCTCAGGCAGCACGATGACTCTGGAAGGAAGGAGCAAGCCATCTACTATCTAAGCAAAAAGTTCACGCAGTATGAAGCTAATTATTCATTCATTGAGAAAAGCTGCTGTGCATTAGCCTGGGCGGCTCAAAAGTTGAGACACTACCTGTTGAGCCATACCACTTATCTTATTTCCCGATCTGATCCTTTGAAATATCTTTTGGAGAAGCCGATGTTAACTGGACGTCTGGCAAAATGGCAGATAATTCTCTCAGAGTTCGATATTGTTTTCACTTCACAAAAAGCTGTCAAGGGGCAAGCTATAGCTGACCATTTGGCAGAAAATCCAAGGAATGATGATTATCAACCACTTCATACTTATTTCCCTGATGAAAAAGTTTTATTCGTAGGCGCCACAGATGATATAAGTGAGCAAAGCCCTGAATGGAGGCTTTTCTTCGATGGAGCTTCGAATTCTCTCGGAGTTGGAATTGGAGCTATTTTGGTTTCACCCGAAGGGAAGCATTACCCTGCCGCTGCCAAATTGCGATTTGCTTGCACAAACAACATGGCTGAATATGAAGCCTGCATTTTTGGTCTCAAAATAGCTTTAGAAATGGAAATCAAAGAGTTGATAGCTTTCAGTGATTCAGATTTGCTCGTGCACCAAACCTTGAAACAGTGGATAACCAAAGATTCAAAAATTCTGCCTTACCATTGTAGTCTGCTCACTCTGGCCAAGCAATTTCAAATTTTGGAGTTCAGACATCTCCCGCGAGCCCGGAACGCATTTGCTGATGCTTTGGCCACCTTAGCTTCTATGATCCAGTATCCAAATGAATTAAGGATCGAACCAATCCAGATTCAACTTCAAAACAAGCCTGCCCACTGTTGGGTTGTAGACAAGTCCTCTACAATATTCCTTGGTATAATGATATTAAGGAGTTTCTCAAAACTGGGTCTTACCCTCCGCATGCTAGTACAAAGGACAAGAATTTTCTGCGTAGAATGGCTTCCAAATTTTTCTTGAATGGAGAAGTTTTGTACAAAAGAACCTCGGATTTGAACCTTTTAAGGTGCGTCGATGAAGATGAAGCTCAATATATGATGAAAGAAGTGCATAGTGGCGTTTGCGGACCTCACATGAATGGCCATTTGCTAGCGAAGAAAATCATGAGAACCGGATACTTCTGGCTTACTATGGAGCATGATTGTATAGATTTTGTCCGGAGATGTATAAAATGTCAAATGCATGGTGACATTATACGCGCTCCACCCACTGAATTGCATAGCATGACCGCCCCATGGCCCTGTTCAATGTGGGGTATGGACGTGATTGGAACAATCGATCCTCCCGCTTCAAATGGACATCGATTTATATTGGTGGCGATTGAGTACTTTACTAAATGGGTTGAAGCGGAGTCATTCAAACATGTCACGAAGAAGGTAGTTGCCAATTTCTTGAGAGATCATATCATCTGTCGCTTTGGAGTACACGAAACGCTTATTACAGACAATGCTAAGAATCTGAACAATGACCTGGTAGATGGACTATGCGAGCAGTTCAAGATCAGACACCATAACTCTGTTATTTATAGGCCTCAGATGAACGGAGCTGTAGAAGCCGCGAACAAGAATTTGAAGAAGATTATCCGCAAAATGACTGAAGAGCATCGTGATTGGCATGAAAAGTTGCCTTATGCATTAATGGCGTATCGGACTTCTATCCGGACATCGACTGGGGCAACGCCATATTCACTCATGTATGGAATGGAAGCTGTATTACCAGCTGAAGTTGAAATTCCTTCGCTACGAATCCTCATGGAAGCTAAATTGGAGAAGGATGATTGGATAAAGCAGCGCCATGAGCAATTGATTTTGATCGATGAAAAACGGCTCAATGCTATCTGTCATGGTCAGTGCTATCAGAAACGTGTGGCCCGGGCTTACAACAAAAAAGTCCATCGACGTGCATTCGAAGAAGGTGACAAAGTATTGAAGCGGATTTTACCAATGCAGGATGAGGCCAAAGGCAAATTCGCTCCAAATTGGCAAGGGCCGTTCATTGTCCAAAAGGTATTACCTGGCGGAGCACTTATTTTGGCAGAAATGGATGGACGGGCATTCCCTCAACCCATCAACTCGGACATGTGTAAGAAGTTCTTCATTTGATTATGCAAAATTTCTTTTAGAAATCCACGCAAACGGCGAAATGCAAGTCAGGCCATCTTCTTTTACACTTAAAACATTTTATCCCTACTTGTCCTCTTTGAGCCATCAGAATTGACAAAATTTTTGGTGGATAACCCCTGAGAATTGCAAACCCCACACTGGGGCAAATTTATTTTGAAAGAAAGAAAAAAGAAAGAGAAAAAAACCCCACACTGGGGCAAACTTAGTCTTTTGAAAAAAATGCAAAAGTAAGAAAAATGCAATACAAGATGCAAAAGAGAGAAAATCCAATCAAACTGGGGCAAAATTCCTTGGTTTCGTTTAAAAATTGGAGATAATTTCAAAATGATGCAATCTCAGGTAATTTCACACCTTTCATCAAAATTTGCTTTCAAGCCTCAACCTTTTTTCAAAGCACCCCATCGGACCTCATTACAAAAGCCCAAAGTCCTGGCTTTCGTCACTTGCTGCATTTTTACTTGAAAGTTTGCTAATTAATTGGCAAGTGATGTCCATAATGCCTTCACCTAAAATTTTTAAGGGAAGTGCATTTTACTGATGCCAACAATCTTTTAACCACATTTCTCAATTGGTCGGGAATGAGGTAGTTCTGTTACTCTATAGGTGAAAACCCGAGAGGGCACCTCAAAAAAAAAAGATAGAGAAAAAGGAAAAGAAAAGAAAAAGAAGAAGAAGAAGAAAAAGAAAGAAAAAGACAAAACAAAAACAAAAAAGGGTGGGGGCAACCTTGGTGAAAATCCGAAAGGGCGCCGAGGCAGGTTTTCTCAACAGACAAGCACGAGAAGGAACAGCTGGTGACCTAGTTCATTTAGGCTTTTCCTCATGTTTATGATACTTCTGGCAGTATCGAATTCCGAAGCAAAATATCCAAAGTCTTGAATATGATATTCGTTGGCTAAACTTGTATTTTTCTTTACAAATATCCTTTTGCAAAATGTAAATCTCTTGGTTGCTTTCAATTATTTGCATTTTACTGCTTGTGGTTGTCTGCATTCTTTCACATGTTCGTCTTTGCCTAACATAGGAAATTATCTTGCATATACATTGATTTTTATATGACAAATTTTCATGCATCATTCTTTCATTATTGGATTCGAATGGATGATAAACCTTAAGGTTTGTGCAAGGATAAGGGATTCAATTATCTATTAAAGTGAGTAAAGTGCAACAAAGCTGCTACATGGATTTGGTGACATGGTAAATGCGTACCTTATGAGCCTCAGAAATAGAAAGGTTTCAAAATTACAAGTTCAACTAAGGCAAACGTCGCAGAACAGAAGCAAAAGCATCACAAGACTCATGTTTACACGATTCTCAAGGCAAACCGGATCAAATGGTGGTGGCAAGTCCATTATTTCTCCTTTTATTGCAGGAACGTTGCATTTACAAATGAAACAACCACTCTCCTTTTCACACCCAAATCGATGCCAGAAAAAGCTCCCCAGTAAGCAAAGACGAAGCGGTGATGTTATTGGCAAAGCTTGATCATAAGAAATAACATCAGCTATCGCTTCAGCTACAGAGATCAAATCTCCCTCTTGGTACCAAACTTTGAACTACTCCCAGGTAAAAACTCAATTCATTGTTTAAACCTTCCCAGTGAAATCCCGTTTTAAATTTCCTGTTCGGGTCTATCCCGTTTTAAATTTCCTGTTCGGGTCAGTCCCGTTTTAAATTCCTGTTCGGGTTAGTCCCGTTTTAAAAGGGTCAGTCCCGTTTTAATTTCCTGTTCGGGTCAGTCCCGTTTTAAAATTCCTGTTCAGGTCAGTCCCGTTTTAATTTCCTGTTTGGGTCAGTCCCGTTTTAAATTTCTCGTTCGGGTCAGTCCCGTTTTAATTTCCTGTTCGGGTCTATCCCGTTTAAAATTTCCTGTTCGGGTCTATCCCGTTTTAAATTTTCTGTTCGGGTCAGTCCCTTTTTAATTTCCTGTTCGGGTCAGTCCCATTTTAAATTTCTCGTTCGGGTCAGTCCCGTTTTAAATTTCCTGTTCGGGTCAGTCCCGTTTTAATTTCCTGTTCGGGTCAGTCCCGTTTCAAATTTCTCGTTCAGGTCAGTCTCGTTTTAATTTCCTGTTCGGGTCAGTCCCGTTTTAAATTTCTCGTTCGGGTCAGTCCCGTTTTAATTTCCTATTCGGGTCAGTCCCGTTTCTTCTTAAATTCCTGTCCGTTGGAATCATCTTGTGGTCGAATAGCACAGATAAGTATTTGGGGTCTACTTCTTTGTCTCAAGTTTTTCCAAAACTCAGACAAAGAGGGGCAAACTGTAGACACCAAATTTTTAAAGTTTTTTTTATTTTTATCTTAATTTTGTTAATTCCATGGTTTTTGATTCTTAGACTTTTAGCATTTATATAGCACTTTAGTATTTTTAGATTTGTTATCTCTTATTTTATTTTTATTTTTAGTTGTATTTTGTATACATTTTGGGTTTTCCTAGCTATTTATTTATTTATTTTGCCAAAAAAAGAGAAATTGTAGTTTTTATTATCTTTTGGGTGCTAATTTTGTACACTTTTATTTAAGTTTATTTAAGTTGTTATTTTGTATTATTATTATTTATCAAAAAAAAAAAAGACGCGGAACTAACAGCATGCAAGAAGCAAGAAAATGCAGTTTTTTTTCAGGGGGTTTTCCGGTCCTTTTCGCTGTGTTTTCTGGCTCCGTTAGATTAGGCAAGTACCGGCCATCTGGCTCCATCTAGGAGCTCCAATTCAAGGCCATGATCGATGGCTAGGAGGGGGGCTGGGGTGCTGAAATCCTTTGTGAGCCGCCCAGATGGATTTGGAGGGTTTTAGGGACCAAGTGTTCCCCTATAAAAAGAAAATAGACGGCAAGAAAAGAGGAGGAGCAGAGTGATGGCGGAAAAAATTTAGAACAAGAGAGAGAGCTGAGGGTTGGCGACGGCTGGAGAAGGAGGAAAAACGAGAGAGGTGACGGGCGGAGAGCAGGGGTTTTTGGGGGAGAACAGCGAGAGGTTTTGGACGAAAAAAGAGAGAAACGAAGAGAGGACTAGAGGACGGCTAGGATTTAGAAAAAAAGACGCAGCTTTGGAGAAGGAAAAGAAAAGCTCACGGCGGAGAACTGAGAAACTGGACAGAGAGGTGGAGGAGAGCATCGGAAGGACTAGCTACGCGTCTGGTGAAGAAAAAAGGGACAGCAGCGGGATAGGAAAGGTGAACATCGGCGTTGGCTGGGCAGGAACTTGTTCTTCCGACCGTCTCACGCTTCGATCTGCCTTTTAGAAGATTAAAGGTAATACCTTTCATTTTTTTCTGTCCATAGATTACAAGAATCACGTTAGAAATGTTGAAACTTTGTTGCGATGCCTGCTTCTGTTTGCCTTCCTAGAACCATGGTTTTTCCTTTTGCCCACCTTCCGTTTGATGAACTAGGTTGTTAGGCAAGCAAAATACGGGAAAGATTATTTTTGAACATTCAGTAGACAGTTTGGGGGGTTCATTTGCATGTTGTATATGATTAACAAGAAAAGAAAAACTGCTATGCCAAAGATATGCATGCCGCCGCAAGGTCCTTTCTTTTCTTCATTTTTGCTGCAACCTTCCATACTTGTAGCAGCCAGCCGTGACTCATTTTTTTTACTCTTGATAGTTCTCACCAGATTTCTGAGTTCACGTTTGGTCAAGTTCTGGTTTTCATGTCTCATTATTTCGGTCATGTATGGCTGCTTTCCCAGTTAATGTGATTGTTATTTCACCCCTTTGTGGTTCCTGATGCTCTGAAGAATTTGTTTGATTGATCCAAAGGCATTTAAAAGGCTTTAGGGTGATTTTATGTTCAATGAATAGATGGGTTGGTCAGAAAGATTTTGACTTTAGATGGAACCAATTACCACCAGTTTCGCTCTTTCTTTCTTTGCTGCGTTTTCATATACGGACGCATTGTCAGATCTTCTTTGAATGTTCAAATCGGGGTGGGATGATGTTAATTGAATGGGTTGGAGTATTGTTGGGTTTAGATTGATAAACTAGTGTGTTTCACTTGAGTTTTGCATTTAATCCACCTGGTAAGACAGGAAGCAGGTTGCGGAAGTCAATAGTTGCAAAAGGTTTCTAGCTATGCTTGTTTCCTGTTTTGAATTTCTGTCGCGCCCCATTTTTTCGATAAGTAAATAAATGGTTTGAAAAAATGTATTTTTGATTCAATTTGTGATTTGAAAAATGAATCGTGATTTAAAAGGAAAATGGGTCTAAATGGGACTTTTGAAAATGCGACGATTTGACCCAAGAAAAATAGTTCAAAAAGGGTTTTTTATATGAAAAATGGAGTCGCCACTTGATATAGAGTTAGGGTGTACCAAGTCACCCAAAAAAAGCGAATTTTTTAAGGAAAAAAGTAAGAAAAACCCTTTTGAACGACTCCTAGTCCACGCAAACAAAGAAAAAGGTTCGGGAGTCACATTTGACGAAGGGGAAGGCAAGGATAAAATCCAAGGCACCCCTTCGACCTAGCCAAGGCTAGTTGCGTTGATTTAATCAAAGATTTTCTTGTTTTAACCAAAGAATTTATTACATTTGGATGCACTACATGAATGCAAACCCTAGACCTAGGGGTATTGGGGGAAATTTCCCTTCAAAGGTTGAATGGTGCCAATCACATTAATTGTGAAGCCCAATAACGATCCTTTTGAAGAGGCCACGAATAATGCGAGCGGGATGCAAATGAATGGAATGCATGTATGCAATGTGAGGACATGAGTTTGAAAAAGTAATAAAAGACAATAATATGTAAGTGAAAATGTGCACGTGAGTGGGCAAGGTGCGGTATGTGAAATGATAATATGAAGTGCATGTGTGCAAGTGATGATAAAAGTGTTCGTGTGCAAGTGAAGGGATAAAAGGTGTACGTGTGCAAATGGAGGGATAAAAGGTGTACGTGTGCAAATGGGAGGAAAAAATGAAAGTGTAATGATAGAGTGGATGCATGAATCTAGGGAATTCATGCATAATGGGTACAGGGAGACCTAAATCGTGACTCAATTTGCCCTTTGATAGAGAGGATACAAGCGTGCTAAGGCTTAGAAAAAGCCACACTCGTCTATATCCCATATTTAAGGGGATTTTCACGCAAATGAACCCTAACTAGCATGAGATGCAAGTCCTAAAGTGAAGGGGAAGGAGTTTGAGGAACATACCAAATGATAAACTAAGGAAAAATGCGTGATATGTGGTGATCATGCACTTAATGAAAAAGGAAAAAAGAACCTATTGGGTCTAGCATTGGACTAGCCCATCCTATGAATTCCGACTAGCGTTGGACTAGTGAAAACGATAAAAGAAGCCACAACTAGCGTTGGACTAGTGTGGTGACGTACATTCATCCATTCCATTCATCTATACTACAAAAAGCGAGTAGACATGCGAATCACTTATAAACACGTAGCACATAACACTTAGCATGCTTGACTAGATGCAAAATCCTAATAAAGCATTTAACATATAACACATAGGCATGCAACCATTACATTTGCTAACTAAAACAAAAGGGAAAGGGAAAATGGACCAAATTACTTGCTATGCCCTATCTATTACAAGCCAAGAGGTGTACACATACCCCATTATAAGAATAACTTAATGAAAATAAAAAGTAAATGACATAAGTAAAAGGCATTAAAGAAAAGCTAGGAAAGCAAAGTAGACATGCAATTCACTTAGCACGTTGAGTCACATAAGAGAAACAAAAAAAGATAAAAGAAGTTATACCTCCCTTGGAATGATGTCCAAATGAAGGAAATATTAACTTCAAAACAATAAAAGGGTCAAGGCACCACTTTAATTAATGAATAATCACATGAAAATGGGGATAAGCAAGAAATTGAGTCAATCCAAGGCGTTTAAAGGAAGGTGAACAACCCATGCAGCATTAAAACAAGTAATGACTTAAATGTGAAAACTAAAGACATTTGAGGGGTCAAATTGATTGAATTTGCCAATTGCTTGGGCCATAGTGAAACAAAGGGGACTTGAAGGATCAAAAGGCAAAAATTCAGAAAATATTTTCATGCACAGCATGCAACTTACGAAGGAAAATTGTTTCTGCAGCCAGCTAGCAGCAATTTTTATTCTTACGGAAACATATCATCCTCAATCATCAGCTTTGATCCAAAAATCTTTTAAACAAAACACCTGGAAACACCAATGCTGCTAAGCGAAATAGTAGAGGCTCCTGGGAATCGCACAGCTCCGGCAATAGAAATCCGCGAACTGGGTTGCGAAAGGCTCCAGCGTTGATGCAGGCGATACCTTCCCTTTCCCTCTCTGTTTTGCAGCCGAAACCCTCCTCACTGCTCCCTCTCTTGCTTCTACGTTTCTTTTCTTTCAGAACCCATGCCGCCAATCTCTTCCTTGCTTTGTTTTTCCTTCAGATTTTTTTTAGCCATCACCCAATGCCCAGCCCCCTTGCTCTCCGCCTTCTCTCGGGTTTCCTCAGCCGCTAACTCTCTCTCAAACCAAAACCCTTGCTCAGTTTTTCTTTTAGCCTGCCGATCCTCTCCAAAAAAAAAATCCCCCTGCGGCTGATGTTTTCTTTCTGCTTTTATATGGAACTCCAAGGCCCTTAAACCCTCCACTGAATGGTCAGGATGAAGGCCAGCCTCTGCCTTCATCCTGCCCTTCAATGGCACGTACGAAGTTAGCCCTTTGCAAGCTGCCAAAAATGCAGCTTGCAGGCTGCGATCCCTTTTTTTTTTTTTTTTTTTTTTTAAGAAAACTAATACAACTTGATAACTACAGAAATGATAAAATAAATAATAACAAAATTACACAAACCAAGTAATAATAATTATAACAAAACAAAAATAATTTTAAACAAAACACTAAACAAAAATGGCCATTTTTTAATTTTCAATTTTTCTCTTTTCATCATTTTCTTTTTCCCAAAATAACTTAATAAAAATAACTAAAGTGCCCAAGATTGAATTTAAAGAAATAAACATATCTTTGTGAACAATTTTTCCTTTTTTCTTTTTCCTCCTTTTTCATTTTTCCAATCCATCTAAAACCTATTTTTTCCCGAATTTTTCTTCTTTTCCTCTTTTTCTTTAATTTCTTTTTTCTCCTTTTTATGATTTTGCATTTTCATTTTTCTTTCAAGAAAGCATTGAATAAAAACAAAAATGACTAAAATGATTTTTCTTTTCTTTCTAAAAACTCTATAAACTTAAAAACTAAAAACTAAAAACTAAAAACTAAAATCTAAAACTTAAAAGTGATTAAAAACCTAAAATGACAAAACAAAAATGAATAGACAAACTAAAAGGGCAAAATGACTAAAACTAAAATAAAAAAAAACAACTAGAAATGCAAAACACACAGCAATGAACTAAATGCAAGCGATCTAAAATAAAATAAAAATCATGAAGTAGATGCCACATACAAATTATTCAAAATTTGGTGTCTACAGTTTGCCCCTCTTTGTCTGAGTTTTGAAAAAACTTGAGACAAAGAAGTGGACACCAAATACCTACCTGTGTTATTGGGCTGCAAAAAAAATTCCGACGAACAGGAATTCTAATACGAGACTGACCCGAACATGAAAAATAAGACGGGACTGACCCGAACAGGAATTTAAACGGGACTGACCCGAACATGAAAAATAAAACGGGACTGACCCGAACAGGAATTTAAACGGGACTGACCCGAACAGGAATTTAAACGGGACTGACCCGAACATGAAAAATAAAACGGGACTGACCCGAACAGGAATTTAAACGGGACTGACCCGAACATGAAAAATAAAACGGGACTGACCCGAACAGGAATTTAAATGGGACTGACCCGAACAGGAATTTAAACGGGACTGACCCGAACAGGAATTTAAAACGGGACTGGCCCGAACGGAAATTTAAAAAGGGACTTCACTGGGAAGGTTTAAACAATAAATTGAGTTTTTACCTCGGGGTAGTTCAAAATTTGTACCAAGAGGGAGATTTGATCTCTGTGGCTGAACAAAAGGAAGTGCGCACTGGTGGGACTGACCCACGGCCAATGGCTGAACAAAATGAAATGTGCACTAGTGGGACTGACCCACGGCCAATGGCTGAACAAAATGAAATGTGCACTAGTGGGACTGACCCACGGCTAGCGGCGAATGCAGATGAAAGGCACACTAGTGGGACAAACCCAACGGCTAGCGGCGATGAAAATGAAAGGCTCACCAGTGGGACAAACCCAACGGCTGGTGGCAAATGTAATCAAAAGGCACACTAGTGGGACAAACCCAACGGCTAGCGGCGATGAAGATGAAAGGCTCACCAGTGGGACAAACCCAACGGCTGGTGGCAAATGCAATTAAAAGGCACACTAGTGGGACAAACCCAACGGCTAGCGACGATGAAGATGAAAGGCTCACCAGTGGGACAAACCCAACGGCTGGTGGCAAATGCAATTAAAAGGCACACTAGTGGGACAAACCCAACGGCTAGCGACGATGAAGATGAAAGGCACACTAGTGGGACAAACCCAACGGCTAGCGGCGATGAAGATGAAAGGCTCACCAGTGGGACAAACCCAACGGCTGGTGGCAAATGCAATTAAAAGGCACACTAGTGGGACAAACCCAACGGCTAGCGGCGATGAAGATGAAAGGCTCACCAGTGGGACAAACCCAACGGCTGGTGGCAAATGCAATTAAAAGGCACACTAGTGGGACAAACCCAACGGCTAGCGACGATGAAGATGAAAGGCTCACCAGTGGGACAAACCCAACGGCTGGTGGCAAATGTAATCAAAAGGCACACTAGTGGGACAAACCCAACGGCTAGCGGCGATGAAAATGAAAGGCTCACCAGTGGGACAAACCCAACGGCTGGTGGCAAATGCAATTAAAAGGCACACTAGTGGGACAAACCCAACGGCTAGCGGCGATGAAGATGAAAGGCTCACCAGTGGGACAAACCCAACGGCTGGTGGCAATGAAAATGAAAGGCTCACCAGTGGGACAAACCCAACGGCTGGTGGCAATGAAAATGAAAGGCTCACCAGTGGGACAAACCCAACGGCTAATGGCGATGAAAATGAAAGGCTCACCAGTGGGACAAACCCAACGGCTGGTGGCAAATGCAAAATGAAATGCTTACTGGCGGGACAAACCCAGCTCCAATAGCAATGTAAATGAAATGCTTTGACAATCAGACAGTGGGATTAAACTTGAGCCTGTCGTGATGAAATTTGATTTGATTTGATTTTTTGATTGATGATTTTCTTTTCTTTTTGCTTTTCTTTTTGACTTTTGAGAATCTTTCCAAAAAATTAATTTGCCCCAGTATGTTGAATTTTTGCAATTTGAATCCAAAGTTGACTTTGTATCGCCATGTTGTTGCACCTTTTGATCAAATTTGCTTGCAACCTTTTCGATCTGCCTTTGTTCACCGGAGGACTTTTTCCGACATAGATTTCGGTGTGAAGTGTGATTGCTTTCATCTGTGCCTGCAATTTTCTGCAAATGAAAAAGAAATTGCCACCATCATTTGATCCGTTTTCCTTTGAGAATCGTGTAAACATGAGTCTTCCGATGCCATTTTCAACTTTTGCTACGACAGCCGATTGAGTTGGATTCCTCGCCCTAAGGCTTTTCCGATTTTCAAACTGACCAGGTATATGCTTTGCGATATTATGAAGTTTGTGTAGCTGGCTTGGCTGGATTTCAACTGTTCCCAAAGGATGACTGAATCCAAGTATACTTTTTGAAATAAACCACAGGGATTGTCATTTACCACAATTCAATGATAAAGAATGAGGTATGCAAGAAAATTCACATGTCATGTAAAAATGAATATGCACAAGAATGCACACCTAACCATTTGTGCTTAAATTCTACAAAAAATGGCCATGAATGCAAGTAATTTGGAAAAAACGAGTTTCCTAAGAATGTATTTACAAAAGAATATTTTTTACAAAATGACACGGCTTTTGGCCAACAGATGTCATATTCAAATCTTTGGATATCTTAGCTCCGGATTTCAATGTTGTCAGAGGTATGACAAAAATGAGAAGAAAATCTAAATGGACCAAACCACCAGTTGTTCCTCTTTGTGCTTTCTCATTGCAGAAACCTACCTTAGCGCCCATTCGGGTTTTCACCAAGGTTGACCCCCCACCCTTTTTGTTGGTTTTTCTTTTTTTTCTTTTTCTTTTTTTCTTCTTCTTTTTTTTTTCTCTCTTGAGGTGCCCTTGTGGGTTTTCACCTAATGAAATAATGGAAGAGCTCAACCATAGTCGACTCAGGAATGTAAGTTGAAGATTGCTGGCATCAGTAAAATGCGCTTCCCTTATAAACTTAAACGAAGGCATTATGGACATCACCTGCCAGTTGATTAGCAAAATCCCTAATAGAAATGCAGCAAGTGACGAAAGCCAGGACTTTGGGCTTTTGTAATGAGGTCAGGTGGGGTGTTTTTCAAGAAAAGTTGAGGCTTGAAAGCAGGTTTGATGAAAGGTGTGAAATAACCTGAGATTGCATCATTTTGAAATTATCTCTAATTTTGAACGAAACCGAGGAAAATTTGCCTCAGCTTGCTTGAATTTTTCTTCATTGCATTTTCTTCATTGCATTTTTCTTCAAAAAAAAACTAAATTTGCCCCAGTATAGGGTTCTTTCTTCCTTTTCACTTTTCTTTCAAAATAAGTTTGCCCCAGTGTAGGGTTCTTTCTTTTCCCATATCTCTTTCAAAGATAAATTTGCCCCAGTGTGGGGTTTTCCTTTTCTTTCTGATCACTTTTCAAAATGAGTTTGCCCCAGTGTGGGGTTTGCAATTCTCAGGGGTTGCCAAACGAAAATTATTGTTCTGATAGTTCAAAGGGGATGACTAGGGATGAAATGTTTTGATTGGAAAGGAAGATGGCCTGACTTTAGCCTCGTCTCTTGCATGATTTCCTAAAAGAAACTTTGCATAATCAAATAAAGAACATCTTACACATATCCGAGTTGATAGGTTGAGGGAATGTCTGTCCTTCCATCTCTCCTTTGAATACCCAATAAGCTTTGTCAATTTGAAGCAAATTTGCCTTCGACTTCGTTTTTCATCGCTTTAGCACTTTGTTTCCTTCTTCAGAAGATCGGTGGCGGATCCTTTTGTTATGAACATAGGCCATGCGTTTTGACAACGTTGGTCATGGCACATAGCATTATCAATCAGAATCAATCGTTAATGATACTGCTTTGACCAATCAACTTTTAACCTGGCTGGAAAGGAATTTTCTCAAATGAAGGGATTTATCAATGACGGAATTTCCAAATGAAAGGATTTTTCAATGAAGGGAAATGAAGGCTTTTTCAAAGAAGGGATCTCTTAATGAAGGCCTTTTCAAAGCAGGGATTTCTCCATGAAGGGTTTTCTCAATGAAGGCTTTCTCAAAGAAGGGTTTTTTAATGGAGGAATTTTCAAAAGGGTTTCATCAAATTCCAGAACAGTGATATTCAAAGAGTCAAATAACCTCACCTTTGGCCAGCTCAAAAATCAGAATCATAATCAGACAAACAAATAATCAAAATGAGCATTTCATGAAACTCCAAATCAAAGCAGAAACGAAACAAAATTCGATTGCAAAAAAAAACGCTTTCATGAAACTATTTACATATGCAAGAAAAAGTTTTCGTGAACTTTAGTAAATGACAACCCTTAGATTTATCGAAATTCCCTTCGTAAGGGAAGATAGTCAGCCATCCAAATTGCGCAGAGCTCCTTCGGGATTTTCAAATTTCGTCATTTGTAGTGGATGCTTCAAAGGTGTCCTTGTGTTTGGGAAAGGGGTTTGTATTTACACTTGGTCCTTGTTCACCTTTTCCCCTTAACACTATTTCCCCTGCCTCAATCATGTCTTGAACTCTGTGCTTAAGGGCTCTGCAATCGGCGGTTGAGTGTCCAGGTGCTCCCGAATGATAGGCACAAGTGGACTGCGAATTGTAGTCGGCAGGAACACCATGAGGGTGAGCTGGAGGAGGAAGTACACTGATTCTACCAGCGGCTTTTAATTGTTCATACAATTGGTCCAGAGGCCTGCCTAGGTTAGTGAAGGTGCGAGAACGATTTCGACTTTGGGGTTCAATGGATTGAGGGTAATTATAGGTGGGTCTATTTGGTGGAGGAAATTGTTGATTGTAAGGGGGTCGGGGTCGAACTTGTTGGAAGTGAGATTGAGATATTTGAAAAGGGGCCATAGGCGAGTTATTGTAATTAGGGCAAGGTCGAGGATGAGTGGTATTGGTGTGGTAAACGGATTGAGGGCTTGAATAGTAAGGGTAAGGGTTTGAGTAGGTAAAGTGTGGTCGAGGTCTGGGTCTTGGAACAGGGTTTCGATTCCAGACAAAAGCAGTTTCCCCCTCTTGCTTTTTGGATTGTTGTTTCTTCCCATTACTACCTTGGCTTTGCAAGGCATCCAACTGGGATTTGAGGGCAGAGACATTAACAATCTTCCCAACCTTCACAAAATCATCAAATTCCTCAAGCTTATTAACAATTGCGGCAAATGAGCATCCAGTCATGCGGAAAATTTCTTCAAAGTACGGCGGATCATGTGCCTTAATGAAAGTGCGTATGATTTCGTCCTCCGTCATTGGTGGCTCGACTTTTGCAGCTATTTTCCTCCACCTCTTGGCATAAGTCTTGTGATCTTCAGATGGCTTCCTCTTTGTCCCTTCCAACGTGGTTCGTGTTGGAGCCAGCTCGCAATTATACTCGTACTGCCTTACAAAAGCGTTGGACAAGTCAAGCCAGGTCTTCGCTTCTTCGGGTTTCAGCTTGGAATACCAGTCGAGTGCATCCCCCTCGAGACTTTCTGGGAATAGCCTCAAAGGCAGATTTTCATCATCTGTTGGCCTACCCAACTTGTTGGCGAACAATCGGAGGTGCGTCTTGGGATTGCCCGTACCATCGTATTTATTAAACTTCGGAGTTTTGAACCCCTCAGGCAATTGCACATTTGGAAAGAGACAAAGCTCATCATAGTCCAGCACTCCTTGTTCGTTCAAACCCTGACTCCTCCTCATAAACTCATCAAAACGGTCCAGGCGTTTGAGCAGCTTTATATCAATGGGAGCGGAAGATTCCCCCATTTCTGGCTTGGTTTGAACGATATGGTCAGGTAGGAATGGCTCAGCAGCAGTGTGATAGAAAGTATGTAACTCTGGTGGTATGTTTGAAGTAAGTTGGGGTTGTGGACCTTGCATGTAAGCGGGGAAAAATGAAGGATCAGGAGGGTAAGTGTATGGCAAATGTATGGTGGGGTATGTGAAAGTTCCTTCGGTTGAAATAGGGAAAGATGGAGTAACGGTGGTTTGAGTAGGAGGGATGATGAATGGTTCGGATTCCGGTTGTTTGATGGGCGCAAGTTCGGGCTGCACTCCGCTACTAACGAGCTCGTCGATTAACTTCTTTTGCGATGCCATTTCAGATGCCATTTCACCAAACTTAGTAAGCATCTCAGTCAACTGAACCCCCAAACTCGCAGTCTCGGGTTGAGCGGTAGTAGTAGACCTATCTGCTTGTTCCGGTTGTGAACTCATGTTTACACGACTCCTCTGAGCTTGACTACGGGATCGTGTTATGATGGGGCTTCGACGAGAAGCTATGTTTAAATATTACCTGAGAATTTTTGAAAGATTACCTTTAGATTTAACCCTCGCTTAGTTATTACAATAAAAATAAAGAAAAGAAAGAGAAAAAGGCAAGAGTTAGTAGATATTCAAGAAATTCGGATGCATGTCCTATGGGGGAACCCTTTTTGTGCCAAGGGTAGGCCTAGCATGAAAATGCAATCCTCTAGGGTAGGCACCATACCATACCTGATGGATCTGATCAACTCATTGAGTGAGGAGTAATTTTGACAAATTTGGTCAATTGAAGTGAGAAGAGACGTTTATCAAAATGAGGACATCGTCCGAAGGGATGGATTGCTTTTGATTGATACAAGAGTTTGCAAAAACGCACAGGTTTGACCTTGACGAACTTCCTATCGAAGAGATTGGAATTCGTTTTGACAACTTTTCTTAGTGGAGCACGGGTCAAAACTCCAACTGATCAAATGGTTGGATACAATGGATGGTTTTCTCAAAAATCGACTAAATTTCCCAATTTGAAATTGAAACCCTGATTAGTCAAATGGGTTGAATGAAATTGACCATTTATTTAAAATCGACCGGATTACCCTAAAAAGGGAAACAGGTCAAATGAATTGAAGGAAATTTAACTTATCCAAAATTAATCAGATCACCCTAAAAAGGGTAAATTGATCAAATAGATTGAACGCAACTTGATTTATTCAAAATCGGCTCGGTTGCCCTAAAAATGGGTAAATTGGCCAAATGAATGAAATTGAATTAGTGATTTATTCAAAAATCGGCCGAACGACCCTAAAAATGGTAAATTGGTCAAATGACCCTGAAAAGGGTAAATTGGTCAAATGAGTTGACGATTTTTTCAAAATCGACCGGATGGCCCTAAAAGGGGTAAATTTGTCAAATGAATTGATGATTTATTCAAAATCGACCAGATGACCCTAAAAAGGGTAAATTGGTCAAATGACCCTGAAAAGGGTAAATTGGTCAAATGAATTGATGATTTATTCAAAATCGACCAGGTGACCCTAAAAAGGGTAAATTGGTCAAATGACCCTGAAAAGGGTAAATTGGTCAAATGAATTGACGATTTTTTTCAAAATCGACCGGATGGCCCTAAAAGGGGTAAATTTGTCAAATGAATTGATGATTTATTCAAAATCGACCAGATGACCCTAAAAAGGGTAAATTGGTCAAATGACCCTGAAAAGGGTAAATTGGTCAAATGAATTGACGATTTATTCCAAATTGACCGGATGACCCTAAAAGGGTAAATTGGTCAAATGAATGGTTTATTCAAAATTGATTATGAATTGACAAAATGGATTGATTGAATCGGCCGGCCATTGGTGGTTTCAGAAAATTAGTCTATGAGCTTTCTAAAATCACTATTTGGCCTCAATTTATTTATCGTCTCAATAGGAGGAATCATTTGTGAATTCCTTCAAATTAATGTCCTTCACGCAAGGGATTTTTACCAATTTTTGATAAAATGGCCAAAAAGTGATTATTAGATGCTCATATTCCAAAGATCACTCTACGAAAATGATTGGATCCTACCTTACCTTGTGCACTACCCCTTTGGATGGTACAAAATGCAAACGTGCAAGTCTCGTTGGATTAAGTATTCGAGACACAAGGTGGCTTATTCCTAACACGGGATCCCCTAAGTGGCATTCCCTTTCTAGGGTTTATGCATGATGCCAGTTATTAAAGCAGGAAAAAATGCAATTCGAAATGAAACGTGACCTAAGGAATCCTTTATCTGCCAGGGTAGGCCTAGAATGATATGCAATCATTAATCTATGAATGCAATATACAAAAATCTTTAGACGTGCAATAGCCTATCTACAAGGGTAGGTTCTAAAAGAAAGTCATGCCGGACCTCTTATTTCCTAATGTTTGTGAATGCAAAAGACAAGAGACAAGGAAACGTGAGTTCAACACATAACACATAACACATTTGGACAATTAGATAATATAAAAGGCAATAAAGATAAATAAGGAAAGAGGGTTGGGACCCCTCCCCTCGTGAATAGTGTCCCTAGTTCAGAATAAGGCTGACTCTACCCTAGGCAATTCTAATATGGATGCATGAGGCTTGGCTTACTAATGCATCTAGACTCGATAGGTTCAGGCCCCCGAGCCTTCAGACTTAGAAACCAAGAGTCATCAATCCCAAGGTTCTTTGTCGGTGGCTCGAGCGATTCCCCAAACACCGCTACGCACACATCGTGTCACGGCTACGTGTTTGAGTGAATCTATCAAAACCTCAATCTTCGACCAAAAGCTAAAGGCTATCAACCAATAGCTTTAAGCGGAAGATTGAGTGACCCATTGGAACATGCTACACACACATCGTGTCGTGATCACATGTCCAAGTGAGTCACCTAATCCTAATAGGGTGGAGTGGCGTGACAAGCCACTAAAGAAAAATAAAAGGGATAAAAAGAAGTAAAGCGTATGCTCGTCTGCTAGTGCTCGTTTGGAGGGGAGGGGTCAAGAACCAACGCGAGGCTCTAGGGTGACCCATACCTCCCAAAATGCAATGCAAGCGCGAGATAACAAGTAAACATTCATTCAAACATACATTCATGAGTCGAGGGATTAATTGGACACGCGTGAAATGCAAAATCCTAAAAAAGGAAAAAAATGCAACCCTAAAACACCCAAATGTGATATATGAAAAGGTTAAAAGAAGAAAAAGGTTGATTAAATCAAATTTGCTCGGACTCTCGAAAGTCCCCAGTGGAGTCGCCAACTGTCGCGCCCCATTTTTTCGATAAGTAAATAAATGGTTTGAAAAAATGTATTTTTGATTCAATTTGTGATTTGAAAAATGAATCGTGATTTAAAAGGAAAATGGGTCTAAATGGGACTTTTGAAAATGCGACGATTTGACCCAAGAAAAATAGTTCAAAAAGGGTTTTTTATATGAAAAATGGAGTCGCCACTTGGTATAGAGTTAGGGTGTACCAAGTCACCCAAAAAAAGCGAATTTTTTAAGGAAAAAAGTAAGAAAAACCCTTTTGAACGACTCCTAGTCCACGCAAACAAAGAAAAAGGTTCGGCAGTCACATTTGACGAAGGGGAAGGCAAGGATAAAATCCAAGGCACCCCTTCGACCTAGCCAAGGCTAGTTGCGTTGATTTAATCAAAGATTTTCTTGTTTTAACCAAAGAATTTATTACATTTGGATGCACTACATGAATGCAAACCCTAGACCTAGGGGTATTGGGGGAAATTTCCCTTCAAAGGTTGAATGGTGCCAATCACATTAATTGTGAAGCCCAATAACGATCCTTTTGAAGAGGCCACGAATAATGCGAGCGGGATGCAAATGAATGGAATGCATGTATGCAATGTGAGGACATGAGTTTGAAAAAGTAATAAAAGACAATAATATGTAAGTGAAAATGTGCACGTGAGTGGGCAAGGTGCGGTATGTGAAATGATAATATGAAGTGCATGTGTGCAAGTGATGATAAAAGTGTTCGTGTGCAAGTGAAGGGATAAAAGGTGTACGTGTGCAAATGAAGGGATAAAAGGTGTACGTGTGCAAATGGAGGGATAAAAGGTGTACGTGTGCAAATGGGAGGAAAAAATGAAAGTGTAATGATAGAGTGGATGCATGAACCTAGGGAATTCATGCATAATGGGTACAGGGAGACCTAAATCGTGACTCAATTTGCCCTTTGATAGAGAGGATACAAGCGTGCTAAGGCTTAGAAAAAGCCACACTCGTCTATATCCCATATTTAAGGGGATTTTCACGCAAATGAACCCTAACTAGCATGAGATGCAAGTCCTAAAGTGAAGGGGAAGGAGTTTGAGGAACATACCAAATGATAAACTAAGGAAAAATGCGTGATATGTGGTGATCATGCACTTAATGAAAAAGGAAAAAAGAACCTATTGGGTCTAGCATTGGACTAGCCCATCCTATGAATTCCGACTAGCGTTGGACTAGTGGAAACGATAAAAGAAGCCACAACTAGCGTTGGACTAGTGTGGTGACGTACATTCATCCATTCCATTCATCTATACTACAAAAAGCGAGTAGACATGCGAATCACTTATAAACACGTAGCACATAACACTTAGCATGCTTGACTAGATGCAAAATCCTAATAAAGCATTTAACATATAACACATAGGCATGCAACCATTACATTTGCTAACTAAAACAAAAGGGAAAGGGAAAATGGACCAAATTACTTGCTATGCCCTATCTATTACAAGCCAAGAGGTGTACACATACCCCATTATAAGAATAACTTAATGAAAATAAAAAGTAAATGACATAAGTAAAAGGCATTAAAGAAAAGCTAGGAAAGCAAAGTAGACATGCAATTCACTTAGCACGTTGAGTCACATAAGAGAAACAAAAAAAGATAAAAGAAGTTATACCTCCCTTGGAATGATGTCCAAATGAAGGAAATATTAACTTCAAAACAATAAAAGGGTCAAGGCACCACTTTAATTAATGAATAATCACATGAAAATGGGGATAAGCAAGAAATTGAGTCAATCCAAGGCGTTTAAAGGAAGGTGAACAACCCATGCAGCATTAAAACAAGTAATGACTTAAATGTGAAAACTAAAGACATTTGAGGGGTCAAATTGATTGAATTTGCCAATTGCTTGGGCCATAGTGAAACAAAGGGGACTTGAAGGATCAAAAGGCAAAAATTCAGAAAATATTTTCATGCACAGCATGCAACTTACGAAGGAAAATTGTTTCTGCAGCCAGCTAGCAGCAATTTTTATTCTTACGGAAACATATCATCCTCAATCATCAGCTTTGATCCAAAAATCTTTTAAACAAAACACCTGGAAACACCAATGCTGCTAAGCGAAATAGTAGAGGCTCCTGGGAATCGCACAGCTCCGGCAATAGAAATCCGCGAACTGGGTTGCGAAAGGCTCCAGCGTTGATGCAGGCGATACCTTCCCTTTCCCTCTCTGTTTTGCAGCCGAAACCCTCCTCACTGCTCCCTCTCTTGCTTCTACGTTTCTTTTCTTTCAGAACCCATGCCGCCAATCTCTTCCTTGCTTTGTTTTTCCTTCAGATTTTTTTTAGCCATCACCCAATGCCCAGCCCCCTTGCTCTCCGCCTTCTCTCGGGTTTCCTCAGCCGCTAACTCTCTCTCAAACCAAAACCCTTGCTCAGTTTTTCTTTTAGCCTGCCGATCCTCTCCAAAAAAAAAACCCCCCTGCGGCTGACGTTTTCTTTCTGCTTTTATATGGAACTCCAAGGCCCTTAAACCCTCCACTGAATGGTCAGGATGAAGGCCAGCCTCTGCCTTCATCCTGCCCTTCAATGGCACGTACGAAGTTAGCCCTTTGCAAGCTGCCAAAAATGCAGCTTGCAGGCCGCGATCCCCTTTTTTTTTTTTTTTTTTTTTTTTTTTAAGAAAACTAATACAACTTGATAACTACAGAAATGATAAAATAAATAATAACAAAATTACACAAACCAAGTAATAATAATTATAACAAAAGAAAAATAATTTTAAACAAAACACTAAACAAAAATGGCCATTTTTTAATTTTCAATTTTTCTCTTTTCATCATTTTCTTTTTCCCAAAATAACTTAATAAAAATAACTAAAGTGCCCAAGATTGAATTTAAAGAAATAAACATATCTTTGTGAACAATTTTTCCTTTTTTCTTTTTCCTCCTTTTTCATTTTCCAATCCATCTAAAACCTATTTTTTCCCGAATTTTTCTTCTTTTCCTCTTTTTCTTTAATTTCTTTTTTCTCCTTTTTATGATTTTGCATTTTCATTTTTCTTTCAAGAAAGCATTGAATAAAAACAAAAATGACTAAAATGATTTTTCTTTTCTTTCTAAAAACTCTATAAACTTAAAAACTAAAAACTAAAAACTAAAAACTAAAATCTAAAACTTAAAAGTGATTAAAAACCTAAAATGACAAAACAAAAATGAATAGACAAACTAAAAGGGCAAAATGACTAAAACTAAAATAAAAAAAAACAACTAGAAATGCAAAACACACAGCAATGAACTAAATGCAAGCGATCTAAAATAAAATAAAAATCATGAAGTAGATGCCACATACAAATTATTCAAAATTTGGTGTCTACAATTTCTTTTGGCATATGTGGAGGCTCAATTTCTGTGATATCTGGTTGAGAGGATTGATTAAGTTGTGTGTTTGAATCTGGAATTTATATGTAAAAAGGAAACCTGCAACTGAGAAATGAAAGTTGCGGCTGGGCTCTTTGGACTGCAGAGAGCCCTGCTGCACCTTTTTCTTTTTCCTTCTTTTGCTGTTTGATTTTTACCCTTGATAGTCAGCTTCAATTCTTGTTTTAATCCTGCAATGAAGTTGCATGTTTAGTTAATGATTGATTGTAAAAATCCTGGCATTTGATGAACATATTTGCATGATGAACTGGAAAGAAATTCACGGCAGAAATGGTGCAGAAAAGAATGGTTCTTCTACGTAGTTGCATGCATGGAAAACAAAGGGAAAATTACAGTCCGACCCCTTGGCTTCTATCTAATGCCACTATGACCCAGAAATTTGGAAAATTAATTAATTGGGTTCCTGAAATTTTGCAGCAATGCTACAAAGACTCAATTGAGTTCTAATTCTTGCAAATAGGTTTTAGAATAATTGAATTTTGAGCCATTACTTGACTTTTTCTTTGCCCTTGGACCCTTGAAGTTCCTAAAAATGTTTAATTGAGCTTGAGTGTTTGGTTAATGTTCGCAATTGAGTCCTTGGTAGCCTCAATTTTTCAACTCGATTATTTGTTTGCTTTCATTAATTACCATGTTTTGTTTAGGTGGTACTTAATGCATGAATTTGTGAACTTTGTGTCTAAATGAGCTTGTGCTTGCCTATCTTCTTTAATTTTCCTAAGTAAATTGGTTACTTGACCTTTTCTTGCTCTTGGACCTCTAAAGTTCCTAAAATGTTTCATTTGGACTTGAATGATCGATTAAGGGTTGTTTTGAGCTCCTATTAGTTGCTATATTTGGGAATTTGATGAGTTGTTCCACTTTTCCTTGGTCATTATGCATTATTTGGTCATTTTTTTTGTTTTTGAACAAGGATTCGATGTTTTGGTGGAATCAAATTGGTTTATATATGTTTTACTATTAAATTGGTGCATTAATCCTTTGTTTTGATGGATTTAGCCCAAGTTATCCCTTTCTTTGGTGACTATCGCTCAAGTTAAGTCTAGTCCACTTTATTAGCACCACAAAAGGGGGAGGTATAATTTCTTTTATCTTTTCTGTCTCTCCTATGTGATCCAACGTGCTAAGTGAGAATTGCATGTCTAATTTGCTTTCCTTACCTTTCTTTAATTCCTTTATTTCATTTACTCTTGCTTTTATTAAGTTATTCTTTTAATGGGGTATGTGTACACCTCTTGGCTTGTAATAGATAGGGCTTGGAGAGCAATTTTATTCATTTTTCCCCTTCCCCGTTTGTTTTAGTTAGCAAATGTAATAGGTTCATTAGCTTGGTTGTTTGCCTTTGGTGCTATGCGTTAATTTGCTTTATTAGGCTCTTGCATCTAGTCGAGCATGCTAAGTGTTATGTGCTACGTGTTTATGAGTGTTTAGCATGTCTACTTGCTTTCTATAGTCGTAGATGAATATGATGGATGAATGCACGTCACCACACTAGTCCAACGTTAGTTGTGGCTCATTGTTCGTTTTCCACTAGTCCAACGCTAGTGGGAATTCATAGAAAGGGCTAGTCCAATGCTAGACCCAATAGGCCGTCCCCTCGTTGATACATAATTGCATGTTTCACTACATTTCATGCATTTTTCTTAGTTTTTTTAGCATTTGGCATGCCCCTCCAACCCTTTCCCTTTCATTTTAGGTTTTCACATCCTCATGCTAGTTATAGGGTACATTTGCTTGAGAGTCCCCTTTCGATAAGGGAAACGAGCGAGTGTAGCTTCAAAATAGCCTTAGCACGCTAGTTCTTCCTTCTAATCAAAAGGAAAATTAAAGTCGTGAAGATAGGAGTCATTCCCGTACCCAACTTGATGCATTCCCTTAGGGTCATACACTTGCATTCTTTTATATCACCTCCTCACTCTTCTAGCCACATTTTCTCACTACTTAGATTTTTCTCAATCCATTTTCTCACCACTTTTTTTCCTATCCCTCATTTATTTTTCTACCTCACAAATGGCACTCAAATTGCACTTATACGTATCTAATATCCTATTTTCATTCATTTACACACACAAACACTTTTATTTTCTCACACTTGCACTTGAGTCCTCACTTGCATTAATCATGACTTCCATGAGAGCTTTCCTTATTGGCCACCACAATTCATGTGGTTGGGACCTAAAAGCCTCATGAGAAACATTTTAGGTTTAGGATTGCATTTTTCCTTCCTTTTCGCATCCATTAAGTCATATTCAACATGCGATACATACTTTGGGTAGAAAAATTAGGAAAAGTGGGGCTAAGTCACGCAACTAGCTCTTGCTAGGGTAAGGGAGTGCCTTAGGCTTTGCCTTTGCCTTCTCCCTTATCAAATGTGACCCCCGATCCCTTTCTTTGGTTGCGTAGACCTAAAAGTTCTTTAAAAGGGTTTATTTACTTTTTCGTTCAAAAAACAAAAATCATTTTTTGGTGACTTGGTACACCCTAACTCTATACCAAGTGGCGACTCCATTTTTCATCAAAAAACCCTTTTGAATTTTATTTGGCCAAACCGTCGCATTTCACAATCCCACAGCCTTTATTTTCACTTTCACACGTTCACATACATATCTCGCACACTACATTCACACCATATCAAAAAGTGGGGCGCGACAATTTCGCCTAACAAGGAGGAGACCGGGATCGTCCAAGATCACTATTTAGGCACCTTTAGGCACTTGCACTTCATTTTAGGATGGCATCTCATAGTAGACATTTGTATCTTTTGTATTTTGACAATTCAAGTACTCTGTCCTTAGTATTCTGGTTATTTGGTTAAACTCTGGTTTGTAGTTTATTTGGTTCACTTTTATATCTTGATGGTTTCTGGTTACTTTTATTGGTCAACTCTCTTTTGGTTACTGTTTGTTTTTGGGCTAATGAGTGCGGAGTGATTGGTATATCTGTGAGATTGCTGATTCCTTGTGCTTGATTTCTGATTGGTTAACTCTTTGATTTTGGTATGTTGGTTGCTGTATTGATGATGCTAGTTGTTATTGATGACATTGATGTTGATCTTTTGGTATGATGTGGTATATTAAATTGGATATTAGACTTAATTTCTGATATTGGTTACTGCCATTAGTTGTTAAAATCATCTAATGATGACAAAAAGAGGGAGAAATAAATGCTAAGACACCAGGGAAGTATAATCTGAGGGTGAGCTATCCTGAGGGGGAGTGTGTACTTAGTGCAATTTGAGGGTGAGCTATCCTGAGGGTGAGTGTGTACTTACAAACTTTTTGATGCATCATGTGAGAGGGAATTTTGACTCAACTATTTTCTTTCCTTCATCCATTGTTTCGTCATCATAAAAAAGGAAGAGATTATAAATCTTAGTCCCTAACTTTTGATGTTTACAAAACAAATGGATGTTACTAATATCTTCTCAAAGATCTTTTTAGCAATGAAGCAAAATAGGTTCAATGATTTAGTACAAAAAAAAAGGCAAAGAGTGATGAAAGCTGTCGGACGCTCGTGAAGACTGGATCGGACGTCCGATATTCATTGCACAACTTTAGACGCATGAAATGCTTCACCACTGGACGTCCGAAGATATTAGATCATTCCTTCTAAACTCATTGCCTTCGATCGGATGACAACATTAGAGCACTGAATGTCCGACAAACATTGCGACACTTCGGACGCAAAACATTAGAGGTACCGGACGTCCGAAAGGATTGAAGAAGAATTCTCAGTTTCACTATCTACCTTCGGACACATACATTGAAGGTACCGGACGTCCGAAAGAATTGAAAAAAACTTTTTGAACTCACTGTCTGCTGTCGAACGCAAGAAACAGGTCTACCGGACATCCGACACTACCAACGGCTAGTTGACTCTTCAACTGCCTTCTATCCGTTGGAAGCATTAATGATGAACTTTTTGGTCTCATATAAATAGAGCATGGTCAACCACTTTCATACCGCTTTTGCACATTGAGAATACGAAAGATCTAGAATAATTTTAGTGAGAAAATTCTCTTCAAAGAAGATTTGTACTCTTAGTTGTGTAAACTTCATATAAGCTTTTCTTGTGTGAGATAATTACTTCAATAGTGTAGCTTTGTGAGGGTTATCTGAGTCATAGTAAAACTTTCTAACTTGACCAAGTGTGGTTTGGGGCAAGGAGAAAGTGATCCTTCTTTTGTACACAAAGATTGGTTGTAATTGATCTACTTAAAGAAGCTTGTTCTATAAAGTAACATTCAATTTCAAGAGGAGCTTGGAATTTGGTTTGATATTTTTCCCCTACTACTTACTATTTTACAAATATAAATTGCTCATCTCTTCTACTCACAAGCAATCTTGCTTTCTTGTTAACTGTTCCATTGAGTTGTCATTTAGAAAAGAAGGTAAATTTCACATTGAGCCAAAAATTGTCTCACAATTTGATCAGTTTTTAAATTACCTAATTCACCCCCCTTTTAGGTTGTGCTCGATCCTTACATAATTTTTCCTTTAATAGAGGGAATATGAGCGTGCTAAGGTTAGAGAGCCATACTCGTCCATATCCCATATTTGACGGGGTTATTTCCTATCTAGTCAAGCAAATGATCTAACCTAGTTCTAACTTTTCTTAAATGAAATGCAAATCAATGTCATGATTCACACATAGGGATAAGGGTTATACATAGGGGAAACATCATGCAAAAATGATAAGGATCCTAAAAAGTAGAAAATATGCATGAAATATAGTGTTTCGTCGCACAAACATGATCTAGCGCGTGGATGGTCCCTAAGGATCTAGCATTGGACTAGCCCATATCTATAAGCTCTCACTAGCATTGGACTAATGAGAAATTAGAAAGGAGGGCCACAACTAGTGTTGGACTAGTGTGGTAACGTCATGCATTTATTACAATCAAATAAATTATGTAAAACATAATAAAGCAAATAAACACATAAATCACATATAGCACATAGCACATAAGTATGATATCTAGATGTAAGATCGTAAGAAAATGAGTAACACGTAAACACACAAGTATGCAAAACACTCAAAAGCAAATAAAGCAAATAAAATCCTAACTATTACATTTGGGGGCGCTAACTACAATCTAAAAGGGATAAAAAAATTAAATAAAATAAAATAATAGCTTAACTATTACAATTTGGCATTTAATGCCTCTCAAATAACTAAAAATTAAATTAAAAATACAAAATTAAAACAAATAAAAGTGACTAAGCAAACAAATGAAATGAAATAAAAAATATTTAAAGAGCATGCAATATACACATAAGATCACATAGGAGCACATAGGGTCAAATGAAATCACAATAAAAGAGTAGATTGTACTTTCCTTGAATTGGTTGTCTAATGAAATGAAGTTTCCCTTATTTACCCTTCAAAACAATAAAAAGGTCAAGGTATCACTTTAATTAATAAATAATCACAAGAAATAAAAATAAACACGAAATTGAATCAATCAAAGCATTCAAATGCAAGTAAACAACCCATATTCAACAAATTAAAACAAACAAGGACCCAATTGAAAGAATTATAGAAATTTGAGGGGTCAAATCATTATTATGACAAGTATTAAGGGTCTAAATTAAAATAAAATAAAATTACTGGCTTAAGATGAAACCTTCCAAAACCAAATACTAAAATTCATAAAAAAATAAAAGAAAACCCATTTTCTATAATTAAACAACAAAATTACCCAAAATTTCACTAAAAATCCAAATAAAAAATTATTAAACCTTCAAATTTCATCCTAAAATTCACTAACAAGCTATCCAAAAATCACATTAAATCATATCAAAGAAAATCAACATTTTCAAGCGACAAAATTAGTTAATTTCCAATTTTCTGGGCCATAGTAACATTAAGCCAAAATTTGAGGGTCAAAGTGCAATTTCCTGAAATTATTTCATGCAGCCGCGAAGTTTTCTTCTTCTTCTTTGCTAGGTTTATGCAATTTTCTGGTTTTAGCGGCTATTTTCTCAAGTTTTTAGACCCAAGTACACGATATTATGTACCCAAATTACAGACAACATCTATCCCAACATCATGCCATGAGATTTATCCAATTAAAGAGACAGTCCAACAAACAGATTGCACTTCACGGAAAGAGAAAAACAGCAAGAGAAATGAAAAAACAACAAAGCCCAGGAACGAAGAAGCGAATGAAATTGAAAGGATTTGGGTTATTATTTTAGAAGCAGACTTGAGAATGCTTTTCTTTTGAATCGAAATCAAGAACAAAAAACACACGAAGGAGTTGTTTGGAGTTGATCCGTTGCAGCTTCTGACATGCAACAGGGAGATGGGATCAACCACTTCAAGGCCAAATTCGGGGTGGTTCTCCTGATGTTCTTTCCCCGAGATATTTGAACAGAAATTGCTCTCCTGACGTCAAAGAGTATGCAGAAATCAATAGCTTGATGAATAATGCCAAGTTGAAAGAGAAAAGCTTCACTCAAGAAGGCTGGACGATCAGCCTTATCCCAAAAAAACGCAGCCTGAACTTTTCTCTTTTTTCTTCTCTGTTTTCTTTTGCTCTCTTCCTTTTCATTTTCTTTGTTGTTTTCCTCTCCAATCCTCCCTTGTTCAGTTTTTCCTTGCTCTAAAACCCTCGTTTCTGGTTTTTCCTTTTCCTCCAACCTAGCTTTCTTTCATTGTCCGAAACCCTTTTGCCTTTCTTTTTGGTTCCTGTTTCTTTTTGTTCCTCGTCCACTCTCCTCTCCTTTCTTTTTTGGTTGTTGTTTCTAATCTCTCCTCTCTTGCTCGCTCAACCACCCTCTCTTTTCCTTTCTTTCTTGCTCTTCCCTTGGTTTTTCCTCCTTTGCTTCAGCCCCGTAGCCTTTTTTCTTTCTCCTTCTTGCTCTCTGCCTTGCTATTTTTTCTGTTGTTTCCTCCCTTTTCTGGTTCCTTAGCCGCCACTCCCTTTCTTTTCCTTCCTTGGTTTTCTTTTCCTTGCTCAGCCCACTCCCTCTCACAACCTTCCTTCCTTTCCTCGTACTCAAAGCTCTTCTTGCTTCCCCTATTTTCTTTTTTCCAGTTTTTCTCCTCCAGCCCATAGCCCCCTCCTTTGTTCAATCTTGCTCTTCCTCTCGCTACCTTTTTCTTTGTTTCTTACCTTAGCTTTCTTTTCCTCCCTTAGCCCTACCAGCTACCAAGCACTTCCCCTTTTTTTATTTTTTTTTTCTCTCAAATTTCCCTAGATCTCCAAGTGTCCTAACACCTCACCCTCTATGTGTTATGGTGTCAAAGAAATAAAGAGACACTTGTCCCTATTACATGTACCCCACTTGGCCCTATTGCATGTGTGCCATATATTATCTTGTATTTTGTATTTTTCTTTTCAATGCTAATTTCTAATTACCTTACAAAATATCATTTTATATATAAAAAAACTGAGTTTGAAAAAAAAAAAAAGAAAAGAAATGGATCTTTATTAAGAATTTTCTTTTTCTGAAGTTTAGTGTAAAAAATGTTTTTAAAAAGAAAAGAAAATGATGAATCTTAATGTACCAAAATGGAAACAAACACCAATTACTATTTTGCAACGTTAAATAAATTAAAATAAAATAAAAAATGAAAACAAGAATAAAAATAAAAAATAAAAGGATAAAGCTAAAATTAAATTAAATAAACATTAAAATTTTGGTGTCTACACTATGTATTATTAATGCGTGACGTCGCCACACTAGTCCAATGCTAGTAGTGGCTTCTCCCTCCGTTTACTTGCTAGCCCAATGCTAGTAAGAATTTCTAGAAATAGGCTAGTCTAACGCTAGACTCTTAGATCGTTCATGCATTAGATTCATTTTTCTGTAATATTCATTACATTTTAATGCATATTTTTATTTTTAGGATCTTTTTTTTTGAATCATTTGTTTTTATTTCTCTGAAACGAAATACAACTGATAGAAGGCGTAGAGCAATGCTTCCTACCCAGCTATGGTTTGACTAATCAAATATAGGGGAGCTGGAGCCTATCTAGCCGCGCCAGATTGAGAGCGTTGGTAGGGAGATGGGGTGCCGAGAATGTCGAGTTCCGTTGTGAGGAGCTAGCTAGGTTGGCTAGTGCATTAGCCACTGCATTGGCTTCCCGAAAAGTGTGTTTGAAGGAGAACTGCGTGCCGCGGGTCAGCTCCAGGGCACGGGAGATTGTCTGCCACACCCTCCAAGGCACTTGACATTCTCCATTCAGCATTTGTACCAAGATTCGTGAGTCCATTTCAATTTCGACGGAGTGCAAGCCTCGCCCCAAGCAAAGGTTGATGCCTTCAAGAAACGCCATAGCCTCAACCTCCATATTGGTTCTAAAGCCAAAGGTGGTTGAGAAGCCGACCAAAACGTTACCAAAGGGGTCCCGAATTACTCCTCCCCCACCTGAGTAACCAGGGTTGCCTATAGATGAACCGTCCGTGTTTAGCTTTACGAAACTGGGGGGCGAAGGACCCTAACTAATGGCAACCGGGATCTTGGGACTAACTCGAAGCAGTCGAGGCAACAGTCCTGACTGGATCAGGGACTCGTCTTCTGTGGTAACTTGAGTGAATAGAAGGGCCTGCGAGATGGTCCAACAGATAAGTACCGGTAGAAGGGCATGGAGCTGCCCCGATGCTGAGTTGGATGTATGAGACCACCAATGCTGCAGCCTCTGCCGGAAATCCGTTGGTTGCTGAGCCGGGAGATGGAGGGCCTAAGCAAAGAAATCCCAAACCTCCGAAGCAAAGGAGCAGGCTGATAGCACATGATCCTGGGACTCCTCATTACAGCAAAAGGGGCATTTTGACGGAAAGTGAAACCCAAAGGAGGCCAATGTCTCTGGAAAAGGCAAATAATCATTCAACAATTTTCACATGAAAACAGAGATTTTGACTGGGATGCATCAATCCTAAATCAATTCCCTGGAACCTAAGCTTGAGCTCTTAGGCCGTAGTAGTTGTACAGCCGAGGAGATCGATAAATGTCTAGGTGGTGTAAGAGTCCAGACCCGCTTCCCCCCTGACCATCCAGATCTCTGGTGTAATGATCGACCATGGCTTGAACTAAGAGCATGTTTCTCCAAACCTTCGAGGCACAGCAGTTCCCCCGGCCATTAGCATCATAGCAGGAGCGCATAAAACGTGTCCACAGCGAGCAAGTGTTGCGGTAGCACCACCATAGCTTGCAATGGAAAGCGTTTTGCATGTCCGTGAAGCTACAAAGACCGAGCCCATCCTCAGTGGTGGGAAAGCGCAGGCCTCTCCAACACCTCCAGTGCCGCCTGTGCCCAAGTTCCGAAGCTCCCCAAAAGAAATCGGCCATGATGGATTCTAGCTGCTTGAGCACGGCCTTGGGGGGGTCCATCACCGCCAAGACGTGCAGGGGAATAGAGGAAAGCACATGTCGGATTAAGATTAAGCGGCCCCCTTGCGTCAGGAGCTTTTTCTTCCACCCAGCGGTTTTGGCCACAAATTTTTCAATCAAAAACTGAAAATATTCTTTCTTGGGATGCCCTTGGTACAGGTTGCAGCCTAGGTACATGAATGGGAAGGCGCCATGTCTGAATCCCGTAACATGTTGTATGAAGCGAGCTTGGGCCGGACCGCATCGCTTAGAGGGGATGAAGAAGCTCTTTTGCCTATTTATTTGCTGCCTTGATCCGTGCTGGTAGGCATCCAAAAAAGCCATCAGATTGCGCACGGAGCGCCTGTCCCCCCTAGAAAAGATGACGATATGATCGGCAAAAGACAGATGGGTGACCTGCAAGCACCCCCGTGGCCAAGCAAAGGGGAAGACCCTATCGTCAGACACTGTCTTATTCAAACCCTTGCTTAAGGCCTCAGATGCCAGGATAAATAAAATTGGGGATAAAGGATCGCCTTGCTTGAGCCCATGCGACGCCTGGAAGAATCCCTTTGGCTTACCATTGAGCAAAACAGAGAACTAGCTCTGAGAGAAATTGTTAAGAATGAGGGCAATAAATCTGGAGTGGAACCCGAATTGTTGCAGTAACGACTCGAGAAATCCCCACGAGACTCTATTAAAAGCCTTCTGCATATCGAGCTTGAATATGCAATTGTGGCCCCGCGCTTTCTTATTGATTGACGCCACCAGCTCCTGAGTGAGCAGGACATTTTCGGCAATATCCCTTCAGGGGTGAAAGCAGACTGCTCTGGGGAGACAAGAGACGGGAGGAGAGGCCGTAGACGATTGGTCAATATTATCATGAAAATTTTGTTGACGAATGTACAAAGGCTTATGGGTCGGAAATCGGCGAAGGTGGAGGGATTAGCCTGCTTGGGTACAAGTACAATAAGAGTGTTGGAGATCCCTTTTGGGATCGGGGTACCAGGCATAAAGTCCCTAACTACCAGAAATATGTCATCCGCAACAATGTCCCAACAGTGAGTGAAGAAAACCAGAGAATTCGTCTGGGCCTGGGGCACTGGTACCATGGAGTTCAAACACGGCGCGTCTGACATCCTCCACGGCAACCTCGAGCAATAACTGCACATTTTGCTCTGTTGAAACCAGGGAGGGAATGTGTTGGGTCAGCGTCTCGGTACCGTGAACGGGCTCTGCAGTAAGCAGATTCCTAAAGAAGTTCTGGGCCTCAAGGCCCAGTTGTTCCTCATCATCTACCCACTCACCAGATGCGTCCTTAAGACGGTGGATCTTAAGCTTTACTCTTTTATCCCGTACTGAAGATTGGAAAAACCTCGTGTTGCTATCCCCATCCTTCACCCACTTTAACCTCCCTTTTTGATGCCAAAAATCCTCCTCGTGTCTCAAGCTCAGTAGGAGTTGGGCTTGGGCTTGATGTAGGGAGCATCGTGCCTCCTCTATCTGTAGCAATTCGTATTGGAGCTCCTTTTGCTGCACTTCTGGCTCGCGCTGCCTAACCTTCTGGAAGATGTTTCCAAAGTGCTGGATGTACCAAACCTTTAAACAACCCTTCAACCGTTTTAGCTTGAAGGCCAGGGAGTACATACCATACCCCTGGACAAGCAAACTCCAATTATCGTGCACTACCTGGAGGAAATTGGGACTCGATGTCCAAAAGTGCTAAAACTTAAACTGCTGTGGGACACGCGGGGAGGTTGCATGCATTTGTAAGAGAAGCGGGGGAGTGGTCTGAGGTAGCACGATTGAGGTGTTGAACAGCAGTATTGGGCATAAGGTCATACCGATCTTGATTAACGAGGATCCTGCCCAAACGCTTCCAAACCCGAGCGCCAACTCTCACTCCCGTCCACATGTAAGAGCTACTAGAAAAGGGAACCTCCTTAAGACCCGAGGAGGAGGTCACTTCATTAAAATCAGCAATGGCTCCCAAATTTTGGGATGACCTGCTAGCATATTCAGTAAGGGAGGATATGACATTGAAATCACCCCCCACCAGCCATGGCTGTGTAACAGACCCTAGAACCGCCTCTAAGTCAGCCCATAATGCCCTTCTTTTCGACCGCGTACATTTAGCATAGACAAAGGTAGCATCTATCACATGCGGCCAAGTGTCATGCGCCACCATCGCGTGAATCATTTGCTCAGAGTTCCGTAGGACATTAAAATGAAACCAAACCTCCAGAAGACCCAGATTTTATTAGAAGCGTTAAACAAGCAAAAATCAAAAGAAAACCTAATGCGAAGCGACTCCATAGTGGACACGTCTGCCATAGGCTCAAAAAGAACAATTATCGAGATATTATGTAAGCGGATTAAATGCTTCAAGCGGCGGGTAGAGGATTTGCCCAAAGCCCCTCTAACATTCCAGATGAGGAGATTATGCATGGGATAATGGTGGGGGAAGTGCATTACAGGCTTTAGAAGCCTGCCTGGTGAGAACATGCCAAGGAAACTGCAAATGGGATTGTTTCTTCTTCCGTGCACGCTTCGGCCCAGCAGCAGCGTAATCATCCTCATTCTGGACTGTTGCACATGGTGCAGCGAGGAGCTAAAATGCTTGAGGGATGTGGACAGCAGGTCATGGGGCATGGGCGCTGCAGTAGCCGCATTCTCACTGTCCGAGTAGTACCCTGCATGCGCAGGCTTGGACTTGCGCCATATGGCCGCATCGTCAGCAATTCGTCCCAGCTGAAGCATCGCCTGGTGGTGTTGTTCATTACCTTGGGGAAGGGGGTCTGCCCACATAGGAGTTTCACTGGCCTAAGGGTTGGGCACTGTAGCCACGCTGCCGCCAGGAGCGCCCCGAACTGGAGCAGACCCTCCCTCGTCCAACGCACAGGAGGATGAGCCGTGATGGGCAGTCGGCATGGCCAGGTTGTCGGTGGCTGCTATCAGAGCGAGGCTTGGTTGGGCAACCTGATGGGCTTGCTCGGCACCCATTGCTTGCTGTCGAGTGCGGCGACAGTCAACCTGGGCGTGCCCTTGCTTGCAGCAGATGGAGCAATACGATGGCAGGTTGCCATAGTCCATCTTTTGTCAAAATCTGCTGCTACCAATGCCAATCCAGATGCGGCCAGGAGGCTCCTTCAGAGGATCTTTTCTCATTTGTATAATATTGCCTGTTATATTATCCGCTATCCTCTATGTGTTAATCATATCATTTAGAATTGCATCTCATTTAAGAAATTGTAAAATAAGTTAGTGCATTTGCTTGCTCATGTTAGGAGAGTTATTCTTCAAACGCGGGAAATGGGTGATTATAACTCTTTAGTTTAAATAGCCCATCGATCCCTGTGTAAGAAAATTATGTCACAAGTTTTTGTCTCTCGTACCCATTATGTTGCATTTCTATTCTTTGGCCACTTATATCTAGATATATAATTTAAGTTTCTTTTCTTTTTTTCAAATTTCATTCATGCATGCTCGTGACACCTTTAAGGAATTATTTTGGCTTTCGTAATTAATGTGATTGGTATCAAGTACACCGTTGAATGGACATTTTTGTCCCTTTCGATATTTTATAAATTTAGATTTGCATCCATATAGGAAACATCCGAACGTGATAAATTTAAGGATTGGATTAAGAAATTTTTTTTATTAAACCTTGCAACTAGTTTAGACTAAGTTGAAAGGATACCTTAGATTTGATTTAATCGAACTTTTGCCTTCCCTTTTTTCAACCGTGACTCTCAAACTCATTTTCTCTTGTTTTTCAAAGACCTGGAATTGTCCAAAAGGGTTTTATTTTTATTTTATTTTTGTCAAAAAATATTTTTGGGTGACTTGGTACACTACCAAGTGGCGACTCCTATTTTCTTAAAAACCCTTTTAGACAAAATTTTGGATCCAAACTATCGCATTATTTAAAGTCCCATTCTAGGTCCTTTTTCACTTATTTTTAAATAAAATCATATCTTTTGTAAATATTTCTTTTCCATCACGAAAAATGGGGCATGACAAAATAAGAATGTGATTGCCTTTGCTTTTAGAAAATTGAAACATCATGAGCAAAATTATTCGACCCATCACTTGAAATTAACAGTTGTTGTCTTTGCCTTGAAAAAGTAGAGAAATTATCTGTATGGGGTAACTTTTGAGATTTATATCGACCATTAGAGTTTTAAGTACTTATTTTCTCAAAAGGAATTGAACATGAGGCAGTGTCGATGGATGAAATTTTTAGAAGATTATGACTGTACGATTAACTACAATCCTGGGAAGACTAATGTCGTAGCAGGTGCCTTAAGTCGAAAGGCTCAAGTGGCTGGGTTAATGATTAAACAATGGAATATGTTAGAAAAAGTTAGTTAGTGGAATTCTCGTCTTGAACGCCAGAAGGTGATTTTTTAAAATATTACGGTGAAATCCACTCTACTAGATCGAATCAAAAAGGCTCAAAAGAAAGATTCAGCGGTACAAAAGTGGATGGAAAAGGTAGAAAAAGGGGAATTGTCTGATTTCAATTTAAGCCCTGAGGGAATTTTAAGATATCGGAACTGAGTAGTGGTGTCAAAGGATGAAATGTTAAAAAAAGAAATTTTGGAGGAAACTCATCGGTCCAAGTATATGATCCATCTGGGTAGTAGTAAGATGTATTAGGATTTAAGAGAGTTATATTGGTGGGATAGCATGAAGAAGGAAATTGCTCAATTTGTTCAAACTTGTCTCATCTATCAACAAGTTAAAGCCGAACATCAAACACCCTTGTTACAACCCCTCAAAATACGCGAATAGAAGTGGAAAAACATTACGATGGACTTTGTCTCAGGCTTGCCACAGACACAGAGAGGTCATGATGCCGTTTGGATAATCATCGATCAGTTAACCAAATCGGCCCATTTCTTGCCAATGAACATAAAGTATTCTATGAAAATGTTGGCTCAACTGTATATGGATGAAATTGTGAGATTACATGGAGTCCCAGTGAGTATAGTCTCAGACAGGGAATCTCGATTTGTATCTCGATTTTAGCAAAAGTTGCAAGAAACCTTAGGAACCAAACTAAACCTTAGTACTACAGGTTACCCCCAAACAGATGGACAATCGGAAAGAACCATTCAAACCCTCGAGGATATGTTAAGGACGTGTATCTTGGATTTTGGAGGTAGTTGGGGCTAGCACATGATATTGGTAGAGTTTGCCTATAATAACAGCTACTATTCATCTATTCAAATGCCACCACACAAAACTCTCTATGGAAGAAAGTGCCGATCATCGGTTTATTGGGATGAAGTGGGGAAAAAGAAAGTTTTAGATCGAACAACAGGGCCATGGATGGAGGATGCACATGAAAAGATCAAATTGATACGTCAGAGACTTCAAACAGGTCAAAGTCGGCAAAAGAGTTACGCAGACAATCGAAAGAAGGATTTGGAGTTTGAAGTTGGAGATCTTGTATTTCTTAAGATCACTCCGTTGCTAAGTGTCACGGCGGGTAAAGAAAAGAAGATTCAACCAAGATTTGTGGGACTTTTCAAAATTCTCCAACAAGTTGGAAAGGAGGCATACCGACTCGAACTACCACCGAGTTTGTCTAGGATTCATGACATCTTCCATGTCTCGATGTTAAAGAAATACCATCCTGATCCGACTCACATCTTACAATCAGAGGAAATTGAAATAAATGAGTCTCTCACCTATGAGGAGAAACCCGTGCAGTTGCTCGACCGAAAGGTTAAGGAACTGAGAAACAAGCAAATTACCTTAGTAAAGATCTTGTGGAGAAATCATGGGGTAGAAAAAACAACTTGGGAAGTAAAGGAAGAAATGCAAACAAAATACGCTGAGTTGTTTGTTAATCAAGGTGAGAAATTTCGAGGACAAAATTTTTTTTAAGGGAGAGAGAGTGTGAGGACCCGAAAATTTCCTTATTTTATATTATATTATTGTATTTCTTCAACTATATTTTCTGTACTTTACTTTATTACCTTAATTTTCTAGATATTTTTATAAGTGAGTCAAGTTTTAATTTTCTAGATATTACCTTAATTTGCTTTGTATAACTTAGTTCATGATAGTTCGAAATGCATTATGGAAGTGGGACTCGTTAATGCGATAAATGCGATAAATTTGATAAATTTTTGAAAATTAGTAGGAGTTTTGCATAAAGTGATATTATTTTATAAGGTGTTAAGGGATAATTAGAGGTTAACTAGATAGTTTAGCTTATGGAAGGCAACAAGATAAGGATTAATCGTGGCTAACCATTTGTCACAAAGGTCTTGAACCTTTGACTTTGACTAAAGACTTTCTTACCTCTTTAATTAACAAAAAATTGACAAAAAAATCCTATCACTTTTCCCTCTTTTGGCTGAACCATTGAGAGAAAAAAAGGGAAGGTGGGGCCGTCACACTTTCATATCTTTGCCTTCTGTCATTTGCCATTGGTTGTACTTTCCCACGATGAATTTTCGTTTTGTGGTGTTTTCGGTGGTAAATTTTGTTATCAACTTCCCAAATTATCTTAGCTTCCTTGCAGCTACAGTACACACCAAACAGTTTATTTGAAAGTGTTGTAAAATAGTATGTCGACATATCTTATTGGCATATTGCCAGGATTCTTGCGTCTTGACATCTATAGTTGCAGTTGGTTATGCTTCTGTTAGTGCATAGGCCACTCTATAAATGTCGAATAGAGTGTGTACATGTTTTTGCCACCTTTTGAAGTTTTCATTGACAAAAACTTCAATTTTGGAGACGTCCGGAAAAGTCTTAGCCAAAGGTAGGGCCACTGCAATTGATGCGGATGCAGGTTGTGAGGTATTAACATTATCGAGGCCATAGTTTCTGAGATTGTAGAAAAAATAGCCAAAACAATGTTAACTAAACGTAATAAAATGAAGTTTGAGTCGTGTTTAATGGCACTGTGCTAAGAAACTATTTCAAGGATACTGAAATGTTTCCCCAAAATTAAACAAGTCTTCTTCTTTTTTCAAGAAGGAACAAGAATAACAAGTTGCACTATATCCAGCAGAGAGTAGGAGAATTAAAATAAAGAGCGGAGAGCAAGAGAAAAGGAGAACGACTTTTGGAAAGTCTGGTGATGTACATGGAGAAACAGGAATCCCTAGTATTTATAGACCTAGGAAAAGTAACGTTCAAAGGGATAAAACTTATCAAAAGTCACGTTTGTTGGCTGATGAGAGAATCATGGATTTTATCCATGTGATGCAAATGTTTAGGAACCAATAGAACCGTTGTTGTGTAAGCTATCAAATAAAAAATTGTAGATAAAGTTGTATCCTTTGGAGTGCACATGCTAAAGTTTAGAAATATGTTGTGCAGATAAAACTTTGAAAAGGTCAAATCTTTATCCAAGATAACTTCCTTTGGTTTACAACATGGGCCAAGAATCTTTTGAAATATATTTATTTACAACACATTGAACATTGTAAATCTTGCATATCAATCATCAAGCAATTGGAATGCCGTTGGTCAAGTCAATGCCTGCTGGTCCATTATTCATGAAAATTGAAGTTCGGGACAACAAGTTTAATTTCATTCACTCCACAGTGTCTAATAAGTTAATGTAGATTTTGACAATTGGAGCATGAGAAAATTGAGATTATGTTCTTGACTATGATGCCATCAACTTAATGGTGCATCGCAACCGCTGTGAGTATAACATTTCATATTACAATGTTTGTTGCAGATTTGAAGCTATTTGATGGCATCTCGTCTTGAATACTGAAAACTTTGTCATCACATCTAACTACATTTGAAGCCATTTGATGGTGTCTGGTCTTGAACACTGCTAATGTTTTCACGTCAAATTGTATATTGAAACCCAAATTTGACAAGAGAAAGGTGCACTATACCTTCAAGAAGTTCTCCACGAAATCAGCATGTTGTCAATGAAAATTTGTTGCAATGGGCGTCTGTTAGGAGGGGACAAAAAAGGAGGTCAAATTGTTAGGGGTTAAAGCCCCAGGCAGAACAATAAGACGACAGCTTGAGTAGTGTAATTTAGAAAAACTTCTGAGCTCGTTCTTGAAGTGAATCCGAACTTTCAATGAAGTATTTGCAGTGAATCCTCTAGTTAAATAATCAAAAAATTGCAATAGTGCCATGAAATCCATGTGAATTAGAGATGCCTTGGCCCTTTTAGAGTTAGGGTTTTGATGTTACCAAGAAAATTGAAGCTCTGAAGTTCAAAGTATCCTTTCATGAAAGCTTGCACTTTGTGGAAGCCTAGGTGGACAAGTTGGCATCCTTGTAAGAAGTAGAAGTCCCTTTGAAGTAAGGCTTTGTTTGGATTGCATTTTTTTGGACTTTTTGTAGAAAAATTATTGTAGCAATTTGATACATATGAGGTAAAAAAATGATTGGAAAATATGTTCACGAAAAACGTAGCAATTTGAAAAATTGCAATGAAACCACACCCTAAATCTGTGAATGATCAATTGCAGGTTCTTTGTGGCAGTTCATCACAGCTGGAGGGTAGTGGTAGCCCGTGAAGTTTTTAGTGACACTTGAAAGTTGGATAAGGCCGGCTTTTTTCGACAACAACAATTGAAAGCAGCAACATGGTGGAAATTGGAGGGTTGTAGTAACTGATAGGGATAAACACTTAGAGAGATTTCATCAAAGAACCCAATATATAAGTCAGGAACCCAACTTTGATCCAAAATCTTAAGCCATTAGGTCTCAAACCCTTACTTATATATTAACCATTCTTTCTCTATCTTTCGGACCAATATGGGATATAACTCTTTACTTATGAATCCAACAAATCTCCCCCTTCAAAAGTAACCCGTCACATTAAACCCAAATTTACAAGTTTTTCTTTAAACCCATTTTAATATTCAACGCAAATCTACCTTATCATCTAAGGTCACGTCTTCTCCCAAACATGGACCTATTCTTCTTCAACATCTAAACTGCATTTTGAACCCCTGCCAACCCTTAACTCCTTGGTATAATACCAATCAGACCCCTATAAAACCCATGGTGTACTTGATCCAATACTAGTCAAACTCCTTAACACTTTGGTACTTTGGTCCACCATCAAGAAGAGAATTTTTATCGGTACAACTCCGAAAAAAATTCACTTACCCATGAGTAATCTAGTCTCACAATCTGAAGTTCTGATACCAATTTGATAGGGAGAAACACCTCGAGAGAGTCCACCAAAGAGTCTAATACGTAAGTCAAGAACCCAATTATGACCCAAAAGTTTAAGTCATTAGGTTTCGGGTTCTTACTTATATATTAACCGCTTTTTCTCTATTTTTTTGGATCAATATAGGACATAACTCTTTACTCATGAACCTAATAGTAACAATTGCAGATTTTCTAAATATCCAAAATATCCCAATCCTCCTCTATCGTGTTAGTCGTAGAAATTTTTTCAAAATTTGAGTGCTTGATGATTCTACGACAATGCCAAATTATTTCTCATCTTATCATTCTCACTAACATTTGGAGCAAGTGCTACTTTAATAAATTGACATAACTTACAAACTTTGAGATGGATTTTCATCTGTTTCTATCAAAAATTAAACTCTATCCTCATTTTGAATTTTTAGACTAGACAAATAATATTAGGGATTGTCATACTTTCCATTTTTCATAATTTGGTACTACTCATGGATCCAAATTAATCATAATTATAAACCCACAAAAAAAATTCACAAAAAATTGATTAAAGAGGTAAAGGAAATTTTTCTCAATTACTGAAACAATGCTGCGGCTACTCTATTACTAACGAAATCGAAGCAGAAGCTTTTAACTATTCTAAATGAGGCTTCTGACTATGACAAACCAAACCTGAGGCTACTTCGATACCAGTTATATCGAGTCAAACTATATCGAGGCAGAAGCTTTTGACTATAACAAACGAAACCTGAGGCTACTCGATACCTCTATGGCTGATTGTATCACATACGGCTACTATTGACTAATTAACACAACTAACATTGCTAACCACTCAACTAATGACACATGGAAACATAATTAAATAAAAAATACACACCCTAAAGCTTGGTTTAATTATTTCCCAACAAATCACAACCACTTCTAGAAATCTGTCGTTAAATTTAGATTACTTTATTATGAATTGCATCCAAAGGTAATTATGTACTCATCTGTATATTACATTACTAACCACTCAACTAACGACACATAGCAACATAAATAAATAAATAAATACCCTAAAGTTTGGTTTAATTATTTTCTAACAAATCACAAGCACTTCTAGCAATCCGTCATTAAAATTAGGTTACTTTATTATGTATTGCATCTAAAGGAAACTATGTACTTATCTGTGTATTATAGGAGAAGTTAATATTCAATATGGAAATTCTTGTTTGTGCACTTAAGTATAGTTTGGTTTCAGAAAATGTGTTTGTCTTTTTCTTTCTTGGTTATAGGTGAAGATAGAAGTTAACATTCAATTTGAAAGTTTCTGCTTGTGCACCTAATTATGGTTTGGTTCCAAAAAAGGAAAAAATGCAGTTTTGGTTACTAAAATTTGATACATGAGCAATTTTAGTTCTCAAAGTTTAGGTCAAAGTAAATCTAGTTCCTAATATTTTAAATTTAAAACACATTTAGGACCATCAAGTGATTGTTTTTGAAGACCTCCAAATCTTTCATTCTTTGATTTCAATGATCAACAAAATAAATGATGAAATGATTAATAGTTTAATTGAGTTATATGATATAAAACATTCGGACGATCAAATATGAGTCATTAAAAAAAAGAAGAAAGAAAAGAACCAAAAGTTAACAAATAACCTTTGGACACAAAGGTTTGGATGCAAGCCATTGGTTCGGCCATGATGAGTAGTCAATGGCGACTAGAAATCTCCGGATGCATGGTTCAGACAGTGACGCATTGGTTCAGCCATCAAATCGGAGACCAGATGTAGTGCATTTGGATTGATTATTCGATATTAGTAATGGTTAATTTTAACCATCATAGTTTTTTCTATTTGGAGCATGTTTTGGACATCTATAAAAGGCCAAATCTTCAACATTCAACCCAAAAATATTCCTAAGAATGTATAGGTTAATCCCTTTTATCTATTCTTCAAAATCAAGAGTTTAAATTTTAGTATCTGCCATTTTCGAGTCTCTATTGTAAACTTCGCACCATTAAGGGTGCTGGTGAACTCTCATTTGCATCATCCACGCTCCTAGAGTATTGTCTTATCATACATCAGATTATTTACACATTTACATGAGGTTTCCCATTAAAGAGAAGTAAAATTTTGGAAAAGGTGATCGTCATTTGTAGTACAATAATGTTACTTTACGGAGGTGTAAAATCCTTGATTCAAGTGTTGGTGAACTTAATGAGGAAGGTTGATCCTCAAATATATGTAGGTCTGTCGTCTCACCTGTTGAAAGAGGAACATAGTGGAGAAACACTAAAATTTAGAAGAAACTTAGGTGTGGACATAGGTATCAAGAAAGTTGGGCGAACTACTATAAATCTCTTGCGTTTGATTTCGCTTTCCTTTCTTTATCTTTAATTGTTGTTCTTTTTTGTTTAATTTAATTAATTTGAGTTTTGCTTCCTCAATCTTATTGAATATTTACAAAACTTCATCTTTTAGATTATCCACTTAGATTAAATTGCTCTAGTGCATACATTTAGAGTTATGGAGTCACATGAGGTCTGTGATGCCCCCGCTTCTCCCAAGGGCGAATCCTGGGGTATCGGCGGGATGCCTGCCTAACTCACGTCAGGACTCAAAATTTCAAAACAATAAAAACTAGATAAACCAAAAGCATACTATTCACAATATATTCAACTCCAAAAGAGTTCTATTTACATCCCCAAAAGTAGCTATTCAGACCACTATATTACTTTATGATAATGACCAAAATTAGAAAATATACTCGAAAAAGGGTCCTTATACAGATCACTAAAATAAGGATAAATATCTTAACTGTCCAACTATTACAAGCAAACCTAACTATACTAGTGAATGTGCCAAGGAGTCCCCCGCGTCGGCCCCTGCTAAGGAAAACAAAGGGAAAGGGGTAAGCTATATGCTTAGTAAGTAAACAGGGGTAAAATCATAAATTGTATATTCAAATAAACATATAAATCCAAATATTTCACATCAATACAGAAGTGTAACATTACAATGGTAGGATACAGGTTGGCTTCAAAGCCAAGTCGTTTGCCATGCGTGACCTCCTGCCGACATTCCGTCGACCACAAATAAGGTCCGTAGAACTCCACTTGTACTCCCACCTAACACCTTATCACCCTCACTGGCTAGTCACCTCACAAACTTGCTTGAGCGAACGAAACGAAATTGAACTTGCTTCGCAAGCTCGATTCACAAACTTGGTTCACAAGTTGAACCTACAAACTTGGTTCACAACTTGAACCTACAAACTCGGTGGGCTCAAGACTAGGTTGGACTAGCTTCGACCAAACCCCCACCGGCTCGAATAGTCCATCTAGGTCTTGGGATCGGATCCCACAAAAGTCACCCCGAACTACAAGTTCAAGGGGTTCAACACCAAAATAATTCATGTATACACATCTCATAAAGGTACACAAGTGCAAATTAGGGTTTAGGTCGAGTGTGATGAAGTACACTCTCGCCAAAGCACCCTTACATTCATCTCGAAACACATAAGCAATGTATACAAACAAATACCCTGAGTACTTACACAAAAGCAAATATAGCAAAATGTGAAGATCACGTCACGTATCCCAGCTAGTAGGCCCCACTGGCACCGTCTAACTCACCACCGTCTGAAATAGAAGATTGCATCACAATATATCACAAACGGCTACTAGAATGCATAAATCAAGCAAAACGGCAAAATTGGCACACACAAGTGCGGAAACGGCATACGGAAACGGAAATGGCAGCATAACCGTTTTGGTGTCAAAAACCTTTTCGAACACAATCGAAGCTACGAGTGTCGGATCAAAGTGCATGAGGTACAGTTGTGAAGCTAAGAGGAATGGCTACAATTTTCATGAAGACACCTTAATCTAGATCTGAATGGAAGCAGGTTGAAATTATGGGAAACAGTACCAGAAATTTGCATTTTAGGGTGACGGACAGGGTTTGTTTACTGGACCATAACTCACAGCTCACAAATCCAAATCAAGAAATTCCAAAAGTGTTGGCAAGCTATGTCATAATTCTAAAACTTTTGTATTCTGGACAAAACCTGAATCAATACGGAGCATGGGAAAAAACGGGTCCAAAGTTCCTGTCAGAACTGTCCAAATTCAAAGGCAGTTCTGACAACCGATCTTGGTTTGATCATAACTGAAGCTACGGAACTCGGATTTGGATGCAATTTATACCATTTTGAAGCTAAGACCAATATCTACATTTCTTATGAAGGAATCAACACCCAGTTCGCACGTTATCACGACGAACTGAGCATGGTCAGAGGCCAAATCAAGAAACGTCACCAAATCCACAGTTTTGCATCACTATTAGTGTTTTGGTTATAACTCAGGCTACATAGATCCGATGGACCTGAAATTTTGTAAGCACAACAAGCACTTAAGAAGCTACAACTTTCATGTTTTGAGAAACTTCTGAATCAGCACGAAACATAAACAAAAATAGAGCTCAAGTTCGGATTTGTGGACTGCTCTGTTTCCAGTTTTGCCGATTTCGCGCGCCGCAACCGCACAGTCCGTTTCTATGGTTCTTATACAAGCTTTCTAGCCAAACTCATACCAAATAAACACACACATACCAGCTTCTAATTGCTCCCCAAAAGACCCAAAATTCCTTTCCCAATTTAATCCCAAAACTTACCAAGCACTAACTATAATAAAGATTCTAATCTCACCAACTCTAGCTACTTCAAAACTTAACCCATTAAACCCTAACCATCCAAGTTTTAACTAACCCAAACTAACTTCCCCTTAACCTAGGGTTTCATAACTAAACTGGATTTGGTTAGGATCCATCCATACAAGTGAAATTAGCACATCAAAAATTCCATTTACAAGCCAATTACTCAACCAAACCAACTAAGGAAAGTATAAAGCAAGAAGCCCTAATTCTTCCATAGTCTTAACCGAAATTTGGGCAGCAATAAATCACTGAAATTAACCATCAAATTACTCAATAATCACTACATAAACCACACAAGTTCACAATCATAACAAAACATCACTTTCATGACTTCAAAGCTTAATCACTAATTTTTAACTCCCAAGAGAGAGATGTTTTACCTTCAAGAAAGCTTTGTAGGTGAAGAATCTACCACAATCAAGTGTCAAAGTTGTTTCCTCCAACTCCAAGATCAACATGGAAGCTAGAAGAAGAAGAACTTTGAAGAACTTTTCCTTTCTCTCTTGCTCTTGCTCACGGCCCTCTATCTCTCTCTCCCTTTGGTTTTATTTTGTTTTGCTTCTTATGATTATCTTGTCCATCCTATGATATATAAGCTTGGTCAAAGCCTTGGAAGATATTTTCTACTTCCACCAATCACACAAAAATTGAAATTTGTTCCTTAGCCCCTTACACCTTCACTTTGCATTTGATCAACTCTTGCCCTTAAACACTTGAAAAGCTTTCAATTTACTCCATAGGTCTTAAACTTAATCTAGTCCAAAACATGTAATCACACTTAATTACTTCACTAATCACTTTCCTATCTTAATCACCTATACTTAAACATACGTTATCCCACATAAGAGCAATTAAACAACAACCTTTTTGTCAAAGGCAAAATTAGGGTTTTAACCCCAACTTAGGACTTCTTATCGATTATAACACTAGAGATTTTGCTCATTTAGGGTTTTTAACCTTCTTAAACCTACTTAACCTTGATAAAAGAAATCTATCCCTATACTTACCTGTACCAAAACACACACTAAAATACCAAACATGCAATACAACCCAAACTTATGAATAATACAAAACTAGGCGGGTTTCAATCCTAACCCAAATTAGGGTTTTCTAATTAGCTCTAAAGCCCAATTTTACTGCACAAATCATGAATATCACATAATATCAAACTTAGGAACTGACTGGGGTCTCACAAGGTCACATGACCCTTGTCAGAAATTTTGGTGATACATTTTTTCTAAAGGAGGAAGAAAGAAATTAGGTCAAGATCGAGATTAATTTTGGGATGTCTGAATGTATGTTTTTTGGTTTTTAGTAATTTCTCTATTACTTTTTTCTTTTAATTACATGGCTGTGGTTATGTGAAAATTAAATCTTAGCATCACGATTTATTTATTTTTTTTTAATAATTTTAGGCAAGGGTCGCGTGATAACACATGACTCCATTTTGATAAGAATTGAAAAAAAAATTAATTAATTGTACTAAATGTACTTCAAATTTAAAACATTAGGGACCGGATTTACTTTGTTCCAAACTTTGGAGACTGGAACAATTGATGTGCCAAAACTTTGAGGACCAAAATTGCATTTTTTTTCCTTTGAGGAAGCTAAGCCCTTAGATTTATAAGAATATTTTTAATTAAGCCTTTGTTTGTCTTCTTAAATAGGGGAGAAATGTAATTTGATCCTCAATGTTTGGCACTTGTGCAATTTTGGTTCCTAAAGTTTCAGCAAAATCAAATTTAATTCCCAATCTTTGGTACTTTATGAAATTTTAGTCCTTAAAATTTTGGCAAAAATAATTTAGTCCCCAATATTATGAATTTGAAAGAGATTTAGAACGATTAACAGATTTTTCCAAATATTGACGAAATCGTTCACATGCACTTACATGTTTGTTGCATTATACTTCTTAAAAAAGAAGCAAAATAAAAAAATAACCTTGAACAATAAGAATAACTCAATGTGATGGCACATTAGTAACAATTAACCAAGAAACAAAAAGGAACAGAAATTTATTAATCTATTTAAAAAAATAAGTGTGTAGACAATCGAATTTTAATCAATTCCTAAAATTACCATTGGTCTATAATTTATTTTTGTGGCTTATTTCTATCCAATCGGATATTGCCACATGTCATATACGCTTGGAAAGATGGGTCACTAAATGTCCAATTATATTTTGCCAAGTGTCAAGTTGAGATTTTCCAATCAATCGAAATCACTAGGATGTCTCCACCAACCAGGTCGTATCATATCACATGTCTATTGGATAGATATCAAAATATTTATTTCTTATTAAAGAGGTAATTAGGGCTGCAAACGACCCGAGTCGAGTCGAGTTTTGAGCTAATCGAGCCGAGTCTCGACTAAATTTTACCAATCTCAAACTCGACGAGCCAGCAATTTTCAAGCTCGAGTTCGACTCGAATCAAGTCGAGCCGAGCTCGAGTCGAGCTCGAAAAAAATAAAAAATTTATTATTTTATTTTTTAAAAAATAAATAAAATAATATTTTTTTCTTAATAAATAATAAAATATTAAGGGTATATACGTAATTTTACTATGAAAATAAAAAAAAAATATATATATATATATATATACTAACGAGCTTAATATTTTGAGCTCGAGCTCGACTCGAGCGGCTCGCGAGCGGCTCGATTCGTTTGCAGCCCTAGAGGTAATATTTGGAGTTGTTTAATCCATATATACTTCTTATATACTACAATAGCTCGTTCAATCAGATGGCGCCACGTCACATGTCCCTACAAGTTTGACCAATTAAGGAATTACTTATTGGTATTATCTCTTTATTAGTAAATATAAAATAAAGAGATAATATTTAACTGGCACAGTCCTAATATGACGGCACGTCTTGCAAGACAAGTAGAGTGGTATACATGGTTTCAACCTTTACCTCATACTACAACTATAAATAGGGGTTTCTCTACTAAGTCGGAGGACACGCACACAGAGACATTCAGAGGCATCTCATGCGCTCAAACATTAAAGCTCAAAGCCACAAAAGGTCCAGGTCTTCAAGCTCTTCAAGTCTCCCATATATCAAGACTTGAGTCTTCAAAATATCTTTCAAGTTCTTCAAATCTTCCATCTTAAGATTTGAAGGAACCAGTGGATCCAAGGACAAGCTGTGAAGCCTTTGAATTGACGTTCGAGGAGAATAATCGAGGGAAACTCTCTACAAGTTCAAGAAAACCCCATAGATTGTACTCACATATTTTCTTAGATTTATATATTACATATTTGTCGTGTATATTTCTTATTTTTTTGTAGACTTGAAATTTTATCTAGTACAAAGTGTTACAATTTTTTGCTTAGGGGCAGTGAGAATAGAGAGTTAAAATGACATCTCGATTGATGAATTGGTGTCCCAATTAGTTTTAGGTTTCTAGTTACAAAATTTTCATTCCTTTTACTAGTTAACTAGTTACTAGGTGAGTTATTAGTTTACTTACTTTTTTTTCAAAGTTAGCTACTAGTTTGTTTCATTTTTTTTGAAATGTAATTTAACATGCACATGATTAGAAATGACTAAATTCTGTTAGTGATTGAAAAAAAAATCTTCAAATGTCTTAAATCTGTTTTGAATTGAATACATTGAGAACTAGATTTGCTTTTACCAAAACTTTACGAACTAAAACTGCACGCATGTTAAACATTAAGGACTATATTTGCTTTTGCCAAAATTTCACGTACCAAAACCATACAGGGATATTGGGGAACTAAAACACCATTTTCCCCTTTTAGCAATTGAAGGGCTACATTAGAAATTATATAATCGACGAAAACTTATCAGAAACTGATGTAACAAAGTCTGAAACACAACCGAAATTGAAAAAAAATTAGTAAAAACGGACGGAAACGAGAGAGAGACACAGAGATGAAGAAAGGAAGCGGAGGCGCAGTGGCGGATAAGAAGAAAGCCCGTCACGCTTCCACCAGCGATACTCCTCCCAGGGTTAGTTTTGCCCTTATACAACCGAACCCTTGATTTATTTTACCAATTTTCTTCTATTTGAATTCTGGGTTTATGGTGATTTTGCTGGTTTGTGATTGGGTTTCTTTAGAACGATCTAAAATCAGTGGACTTACTTGTGGGGATCGGTGTGGTGGGAAAGAGAAATGTGTACCCAGTTTTGGAAATTGATGAAAGCCGCTTGTGTTGTCAATTTTTAATTTATGTTAGTTTTCTAGAATTTGGTGTTTTTGTTTCGTGTTCTCTGGGGATTTGAATCACTTCTAGAGTGGATTTTACATACATTATTTTTTTTTAAAAAAATTGAATTTTATTCTATCTTTTCCTCCCCTTGACACTAGTAATATTTTTTTGCTGCACAATGATGGTAAAAGTAGAGTCAAAGTTTGTGATGTTTGCTTGAGTTGCTTGATTATTTATAAAGAAGCAAATTTTAGATGTAGAAGACTGAGTTTATGCTGCCAAAGTAGAGTAAGACCAGAAGGTTGGCATATAACTTATGGTTGATATAGGTGCATTTTGCAGTGCTATGATCAATATTAATCACTGTGTGATGGTTTGGCAAGCAACAGCGTTGTTCATTTTTTATGGAGGGGATATTAGTATCGTGCTCTGAGGTATTGAGCATGAAATTAGGTTGCATCACATTATTCCTCCTAGGCGGTTTTGGGACTCAGGGAGACCCTGGTGTCCTGCATTAGGAAATTTTCCTGCAACTGAATAGGGAATTACAACAGATAGAAGTCTCCCAAGTTTTATTGATATTCTCTTCATTCTGGATCTTTTTGTTCAAGTTGAAGTTACAATGAAGGGTTATTAGATTGTATCTTGCCTGTTTGTTAAAATGTTGAAGATGCACTTGGCAGTGATGTTTCTGGAAGTAATTTTACCTTCTTGTTAATTCTGTCCATGTGATTTGCCTCTTCGCAAGTGCGAAGCAAAACATAGCAGAGAAAGATGTGAGGACAAGGATCAATATTTTAGTGCCTTTTCTGTAGAATATTGTACGTGGATATGGTACTACATTTATTCTTTTTTTTTATCCTATAATAGCTGTTGTTTATAAAAAATCTTCTCAGAAATTGACACCTTCAGTTCTGTCTCTGTGAATTTCAGAAACAAGCTGCAAAGAGGGATGTGTTTCAGTTGTTTGCAGAGAAAGTTAGAGATCACAAGGATTTAGAATCTAGGTGGGCTGTCTTGCAGGAAACACGTGTGGAATATTTTAGAGGAAAAGATTTTCTCAGCTTCTTGAGAAATCATCCTGAGCTGAAGAACATACTGGAATCAGATAGGAATTTGGAAGTAGAAGATATTGCAAATGTTTTGTTGAGAAAGAATCTTCTAGTTCGCTGTGATCGAGTAGTCAAAACTGTTCGGCCTGGAAAGAAGAAATTGTCTACTTGGCCAGCGCACTTGGAGATTTTTCCTGTAAGTGCCTTTTGAAGCTTGATATATGATGGTGGAATATGTTGGTTGTGGCCATTTTCAAGTGATATTTGTATTTGATGATCCATTAACCAGTTGTCGATAATAGTAAGCATTCTTTTAAGGACAATTCATCCTTCATCTGACTGACAGTAAATGTCACTGCTGGCATGAATCTGTACAACCTATATGAGGATCTGAGTGTATCATTCCACAATTTGATTTTGTCCTGTGTTATGCATCTAAACAAGTTTTTACTGCACTTATTCTTGTCAGCCAATCCTAGATTTTAGGATGAAGGAATTGCTAATATGTTGATTAGGCTTTTAGTTCTGTGCATTGATTCTAGCTGGTGCCTTTACTAAACTTGTTAACTCCAATTACGTCTTTTTCGGTTCGCCTATTTCAACATTTGTAAATTTCTAGAAGAGTATTTACATCTCCTATCTGTCACACATGCACATGCATGTCTTATCAGGCAAATATATGTGTATTTTTTGTTTCTGTTTTCCAGAAAATTTAGAAGTCATGGCTTGGTAATGAAGCCTAAGAAGAGTTGGTTTTGTTTAAATAGACACCGAATTCCTAGATAATGTGCATGGAGATGCTGCAAGGCATCAATTTCTGCTGCTAGCACTAGTCAGTGGAAACTGGAAACGAACCTAATTTGAAGAGTATTCAAGAGACCTTTGGTTGGTATTTAAACTCTTTATCAAGCAAATCGCAGTGGGCCATTCACTCATTTCTGTTTGGTCTGCACAGTGGCACAGGGATCAGCATTTTTTTTCTTTCCCCCCCCCCCCTTCTTTTCTTAGTTTGTTTCCTTTCCTTTTGCCTTTCTTCATCATTATTTCTTCTATTAGAGCAAAAAACCTGGTGCATTGACAGTGGCAGTCCACCAGTGAGAATTCCTATGATATTTCTGGCTGAAACAAGTTATCTTCCTTGCTTATGCATGCTATGTCCATTTTCAACACCTTAAAGTATGAAAATCTGGCTAGATAGATTTGAATTGGTTGTGTCTGTACTGTCACCTCTGACATATCAATTGACTTCAATTGTGCCAATCAGAACCGAGAATTCTCATAGTGTAATTCAAGATGAAACTTTCTAATTTCAATGCAATGACAGAATTTGAATGTATCAGATGTTCTTGGCAATACAAGCTTTTTAGATCTTTATTTATTTTGGTTGAAAGCCATCCTGAAATCCAGAAACTGACATGTACTGCCTCGTGGACTCCAAAGCATAAATTATACCAGATTAAGGTAGATCTCACTTTATCTGTCTCCTTGCTGGAATTTCTAGATGAAGCCCCTGCCACTCCATGACTCCATTGAAGTCATTACCTTTCATTTCCTTCCTGGCTGCTTAACCCCCAATAAAATGGCCCCTTGGCTGAGTTTCTTACTTCTGCTGGAGCATAAAGTGGCTCCCCTTCTGTACAGAAACCCTGGTGACCGGAATTTCCAGATGAGTACCTTGCCATGTATATAAAATTAAGTCATTGCCTTGATTTTCATTCCTGGATACTAAACCCCCAATAAGATGGCCCTTAGCTTGAGTTTCTTCCTTGTACTGGAGCAAAAGTTTCATTATAGCAACAGTTTCATTCTGTTAACTCTCTGTCTCTGTCTATCTCTCTCTCTCTCTCTCTCTATGTATTCATGGTGTTTTTTTATGTTCTGTTTCTGTGTCCATATGCTGTGGCGTTTGGGTTTCCTACAAGTTGTCAGCGACAATTACACTGTGCATCGTATGAACTAATATAATTGTAGACAGTCAACTGCAAATGTAGATGCTAAGATGTCAACATGCAAACAGTGTACTGGTATCAGCACTGAAAGCAGTGTTTTTGCACTTCATTGTTTAGTGCCTAGGTTTGTTGGTGTAGTGTCAACATCTATCGCGCTACAGATTACATTATGGTTCAATTGCCACTGACGGTTGTATTAAACTGTGCTGTGTATTACACTTGATGGTCTTCCATATTCATTAAATTGAAGAGAATAGAATACGAATGTTAATCTTTGTTCTTCCTTTTTTTGGGGGGCCTCAGTGAGGGGATAGTAATTATGGCATGAAACGAATTCATTTCTTGTTCACATGAGGCTAGGTTAGCAAAGATCTAGAAGTCAATGCAAAACAAAGAAATTCAGACATCCATAAAGTATGATTTTCTGTTTGCTACTAGCTCAAACCTTAGCTGTTCAAAGCTTTAGAATACCGATAAAAAGAAGTTTAGTGATTCATCTTTTTCAAAGCCTGACATTGTGATAATGAGAACTGCAGTGATTCCCCCTTTTACGCTTGTAAATTAATGAGGATATTGCATGCAGTGAAAACTGAAGCTGTCTTTTCATACCATTAAACTAGTTGTTTTTCCGATCCAAGAGATGAAAGTGAAACAGAACTCCTATATTTATTTGATTGTACAAAATTAGAAGCAATTATATATATGCGAATCAAGCTGTGAGTAGATAGACTGTATCCATGATGCTGTTGAAGGTTTCGAGGGTTATAAAACTTTTGTTTATTAAATTAGAGAGTCCAGCAACATGTTGCTTTCCCTTAGATTTATGGATCAGAGAACCAAAATATTTAATCATGTTCAGATCCTTAGAGTTTATATGGTCAGTCAAGTTGAAAACATTTGAGTGTTGAGCATATGCATCCCACAACAGCTGTAGGTATCTTTGTTGTTTGATTTCTTAGTAAATTTAGTGCTGTACTATTGTTTTGCAACTATCAGTTACTATTTAAACTCATGATTTGTACAGGTATATTGATAACAATGACTGTGATGACTGAGTAAATGCTTTGATTTTTTTATTGAGCACATCAAAACCCATGCATGTGGTGATTAAGTAACTCATGGACAAGTAATTCCTACTCAATTATTTTTTTTCATTTTTATTTTCAACTGTATGGTTTATGTAAGTGTTATTTTTTCTAATCTTTGCCTTGAGCTTTGACATGTGGTTGGTTTGAGTTCCAGGATCAGGTGTTCTCTGATAATGATGCCTTTTTCGCATGGACATTTGTAAGAAGACATCCACTGTGGCAAACGCTTCTCTCATTTTCTTGGCCTGTGTTGACGCTAGCTATCTGCTTGTTTCCTGTCTATCCCCATCGATGCAAGCTGCTTATTCTCTACTCCTGTGCTAGTGTCCTCCTCCTCATTCTTTGCCTCCTCCTCTGTAAGTTTTCTGGAGCTTCTTGTGCTGTATTGATTCGACCTTCTCTGTTTCTCACCTTTGGTTCAACACAGTTTGGCTCCATTCATTTTTTTTTTTATTTTGTTTGAGCTGATGTTCTTGCATTTCTATTTGTGCCCGTTTGGATTTGTTTGGCTGGGGATAATTCCAAATTGACCACAAATTGGACCTCTAGTTCAATACTGTGCAAGGTTTTTGGAATTGTGTGATCATTTTTAAAGCTGTAATCTCAAAGAATTTCTTTAATCCTTTGGGTAAAGGGAAGTGCATACATACATACATACACACACACACATATAGATACATTCATACATATGTATATGTATAAATACATACATATACACATATAACCAGGACAGAGAGGCTGGGCTTGCATCACAAATTACTTCTTTTCGCACATTCTTAATAAAATGGCTCAGCTTACTATTCATTTTAGTACAGCTTGTTTTATTGTAGCATGCACATACTGTCATATTTTCTCTTATTCTACTAGATAATTTAAAATTTTCTGACATTTGAAGACGTTTAACCAGTCGACTTTGTCATCAGTTGATCTCATTGAGTAGCACCCTGTTTACATACTAACTTTTCATCCAGGTTCTGTTTTGAAGAGGTATCTATATGGCTATATTTGGCTTTTGATTTTGGTTAGAATTAGGCCAGTAGTTAGTTCTGGGCTGAATTATAGTTCACTGTTTGAGAAGCATAGGTAAAATTTGACCTGGAATACAGCACATGGTTTTTAGTCAATATATGGACATGATAGAAAACCAAAGACTCTTTAAAAGTTTTCTAAGATCCTAGTAGCAAAGACTTTTTTCTTCTACCTCGTCTTCTTTCTTTTTTAAAAGGGCTGAAAAACTTGGATTCCGTTATACTATTGTTATAAAGTCTTGGCTCTAGAACTGTTTAAAATCTCAAATAGTACCCTTAACTTCTAGGCTTGTGAGCATGGCCAGTTGTGTCTATTTGGCCAGTTGCAGTATCTTTAATTCGGTTAATTTTGTGTGAGAAGTTTAGATTTTGTGATTCTCGTTTGCCTTCCCATCTTCTCTCTCTCTCTGGGTGTCATTTTGCTTGCATGATAATAGTAATTCTGTGGCATTCTCTACCTCAAAGGATAGACAACCAAGACTACCATTTGTGAGATTCTTGTGCATGTTATTTCCATTTATCACCTATTCTGCACAAAATTTCGTTGCCATGATATGTTTGGCTTTTATACAATATTCTGCCTTAAATAAGATATATCAGGTGCATACTGCTGCTGCTTGTAATTTTGAAGGAGAAAATATAGAATAATAAACTCTTCAGCAGTGTTGCTAGGATCTCTACTATGTTTTTCTCTAAGTTATTTGATTAAACCAGTAGTCTTTAGCAAACGTAGCTATGTACAGGATCCACTTGAATGAGAGATGTTCTCCAGACTTCCTTCCTACTCTCTCTATCTTCAGTGTGTGGGATTTGCCAGATGCAATCCCCCCCCCCCCCCGCGGCCCCCAAACAAAACAAAAAAAATACCAAAATTGCTATATGGGTGAACAGGAGTTTGTTGTTTGGCTGCTTTCTCTTGCTCTATCTTCAGTATGTATGGGATTTAACAGATGCATCCCCCAACACCACCCACCCCCCCCCCTTCCCAAAAAAAAAAAAAATAATTGCTATATGGATCAACAGGAGTTTGTTATTTGCATCCTTACCTGGAAGTAGAGAGATTGTTTCCATGTTTCGAATGAATTCCCTTCTAGGTCAGAGATGAGCAGTTTTACTGGTCTGCAAAGTCTCACTTTTAGAGACTATTATTTGCTGCTGGTCATCACGGCAACATTAAAATACTTTAAAGTATTGGTAAAGTAATTATTAGAGTGTCAATTTATTTCTTTGATTTAAAGAGAATTCCATTCTGACTGTAGACTTTTTTGAAGCCCCCGGTCCATCCTATGATAATATGAAAGAAATCCAGGACCTTCATTTGAGCCAACAATGAATTTTAATTTGTTTGAAGAGTAGCTTGTGCTTCAGTCTTTTCTTGCTAGTGCAGTGAATCTAGATTTTTGAATTTTCAACATTGCCATTCGTGATATGCGTCTTTGACCAAAAAAAGAAGTGTAATCTGTGTGACTGGTCCAGATCCGTGCTAGCATTTTGTGTCTCTTCAAACGAGTAGAACTTTCTCTATATTTGAGATTTTGAGGTTATGTAGTATTTTCACCTGGGAAGTCATGGGCAGTTAGTATTCTTTTGTTCATCATGTTTTATATTCTGGAACCTGTTGGGTTTCTTTGCATACAGTTGCTTATTGTGGAGTACATGCTTTTGACTTCAGTTTCAAGTAGTTATAGGCAATTGATGCATTTTATAATTCTTTTTTTTTTAACAGTGAGGGCTTTGGCTTTTGGGGCTGGATGGATATTACTTGGAAAACGAATTTGGTTTTTCCCCAACATCCTTGCCGAGGAAGCAACATTAAAGGAACTATTCCAATTTTGGCCGCAGAAAGATGAAGGAGAGCCTCCAAAATGGACAGCAAGACTCTTCTTTGCTGTTGTTTCTGTTTTGGTCATATTACTATTGAAGCACCATGCTCCTGACGAAGCTGCCAGAGCCAGGTTTGATTTCTTAGTTTCAAATCCTGTGACTGTCTTATGGAATACTGGAATGAACTGAGATCTTAAATTTCCTCTCCCTCTTTGGTGGAGAACAGTCATTTTGATGGTAGTGTGTGTGTGCGTATATATGCGAAAGAGACTTGATGTCATTTGCAATTGGTTCTAGACTGAATATAGAATCAGTGCGTATAACAAGGTCATTCATGCCTTATAACAAGCCGCTTCTAGCATGGAAGCTCTTTTCATCTTTTGGAAAAGCCATTTTTTTTTCTCCCAAATAGAATTTTTTTCTTCGTCTTTACAAAACGCATAACTGATTTTAGAAGAAAGAACCCCATTCCTTCCCCCAATTAATGAAGAGATCTTGGAAACTAAGAAATCGACGCTTGAGAGGAAACTGCTGCAACGGTTTAGCTTTGAGACATTGCCCTTTCTTCTACCATGCGCGTGGCATTACGTCGTCAACTGACATGTTTGGCAACCATACCTGTTTAACATGGATGGGGTTATGCAGTTTATTAAAGATCGATGGTGGATGTGCTTCAGATTGGAATTAAGAAAGCCAGTGGTTTTTTATCTGCATACTTTGACTATTCAGCCGAATCTACCTCTTCTTTTTTAGAAAGCCTGTATAGTTCCATGCTATTTTTAGAAAACACTGATATCACTATGCAGTCACATTGAACACTTGGTGTGAGAGGATTTCTTGTGCGCATTATACTGAAGTATTCATTTTCTTTTTGCAGGTATCAAAAGCGGGTATACAACATTATTGATGATGTTCTCGAGTGGTCGCCCAGACTAGCTTTATCAGGGATGATGGAGAAGCAATCCGTTATAAATGCCACTGAGGCTAATAACTTTACTGAAGGTGGCAAATCCAACCCGGAAGAGGTGGTTATCCCTGAAGATGGGCAGAACATCTCAGAAGACGAGGCTGAGGAAGGAATTGGAGTTGTAGAAAGCACGGATCAGCATGAATTTGAAGAAGAAATTGAAAATGTAGATGACACTGATCATCAGCATCAACGCAACAATGATTTGTAATTTCAGAAAATGAATGCTTATAGAAGTTAGTGGCAACAGATTATTGTATTTTCTGTGTTTCCGAGTTTTACCCTTGGAATTATGTTTGCTCTGGCACCAGTTTGTCTGATTGTAGAACTTTGTAACAAAAGTATGAAAAATAATTCTACAGTTTGCTATATATTGAGTACATTGAGAAAGGATGATACTTCAATAAAAAAGTGAAAGGACTAATGTGAGAACCCGTACTTTTTCCATTTCTAGGGTTTTATTTATTTAATGGCTTGTTTTTTGCATTTTCTTTAGTAGGAAATTTTTCTAGATAATTTTTATGAGCGGATATAATTTTTAGATGATTTTTCTAGTATCGAATAATTTTTGAGAAATTAAGAGCGTATACTGGACGTGGGACCAATTAGTGCGAAAAGTTCGAAAAAATTCGGCCAACTAGGTTAACTTTTGGATGTAATTTATCGGATGTTAAGAGATAAGTAGAGGTTGCAATTTGGATTGGTGTGAGAGGAAACAAAGTGATACACTTGCATTAAATAAGTGACAAGTGTCACCATTTGGTTGGAGGGACTTGCAAGACCATTATTCATTGTCTTACAATTGACCAAATAAATAAAAAAAAATAACCAAAACTTCACCATTTTCTCTTCATCTTGGGCGAGCTCCTTGAGCAACAAAAGAAAGAAAACTCTTCAAGTTTTTTGCTTCAATCTTGCTTCAATCAACTCACTTAACCTTCCAATCTTGTTTGTACTCCATAAAACCACTTAAGGGAGTGATAGTGAGGTGTTGTGTGGAGTTATTTGGAAAGCTAAGAGGACTTATTGCTCTCTCTCTCTTGTTTCTAAGGTGAGTTGTGAAGAACTACTCTCCTCCCTTTATTGATGCTTAAATCATGCTTAGTGGTAGTATGAGATGCCATTTTATGGATTATATTTTGAGTTGTGGTTGAATTGATGAACTTTTATAATTTTTGGAAATTTTTCTGTTTTAATATGAACATGATTGTGTGGCTATCTATGATGATTGGAAATGGTATATGATGACTCTAGAAGGTGGAAAAAGTGGCTAATTGCAACCAATTTCTGATTTGGAAGAAGTTTTAGAAAGTTAGGGTTTTATTGGGAACATTCTGCCCGGTTTTATATCTCCTAGTTAGAGGCCGAATTGGCCTTGGCTTAAAACATGAAAATTGTAGGGAATGATATTTTAAAGATGCCTGCAAAATTTCAGGTCAATCGGAGTAGCGTAGAATGAGAAAAGTCGAAATTACCCTTGCTGTCCTGATTTTACCCGAATGTAAGAATTGCGCCTGTAATTGGTTGTTTTGGCTGGAATTGCTTCCGAATCGGTTGTTAAGGTCTTCTGATGAAATGTAGCCCTGTTCCTAAGATTTCGGATGGCTTTGGAATTTCGGGATTTGGACTTAGGTAGGCTGATTTATGAGGTTTGCACTAGAATGTGGTTTGTGAAACTGTTTTTACGGGTTTTGGTGTAGTATCTTGCATTTTTGACCTGGTTGCACTCGAAAATGGGTTGAGTGACCTTCTATAATGTTGTAGCCCTGTTTCTTAGCTTCGAAACGGTTGGTCTTACACCTTCATCCGATAATCATAGTGCCTTTGGTGCCATTACCGTAAAATGATGTCAAAAAACTGTTTTTCTGGTTTTGAACTTAACTTTCATTCCCGGACTTTTCCCTAACTTGAATTGTACTTGTATTACTTGGAGCTTACTGAATGGCTATTTAATGAACTTATTTTGTGTGTGCCTTTGGGAGTGATTGAGGAAAACAAAAGAAGCCTTGATGGCTGGAAAAGTAAAGAGAGACAAGGGGAAGTGCTGTCCAAATGTTTGCAAGAGCTTCTGCGCAGTCTCGGGAGATTTGCTATATCTTGATGTAGAAATGTCGGAATTGAGTTCCGTTTATTGTGTTTTAAACTAGATTCATAGGGCTATAAACCGTGTAAATCTCAGATCCTATTTCTGTTTGTCCAATTTATGGTGATTTTTCAAATTTGACTGAAATCTTGTACCTGTTCTGTCCTCCACTGGATAAAGCAGCAACTTACGACTTGAATTCGACTGACTTACGTTCTGAATCTTACAATAGTGTTTTCTGGAAAGTTATAGCCCTTTGAATGTATTTTCCAATGGTATAACTTTTATTAATTTTGGACTTACAAAACTTGAGATATGATTTTTCATATAAGGTCGCGCGGAACTGGAAAAATTCTGTTTTCCTAGTATTGATCTTGCTTTCTTTATCTACTTCAAAATTGGAGTTGGTCAGTCATTGTAGGAAGGGCTTTGAGGTTGTTCATGCTTTTAAGACTAATTGTTACCTTTTCACTCCGAGATCGCCTTTTTGCTTTGCATTAACGGTTCGTTTAACTAGGCATATGGCTCGTAACCGAGTCTCACTTGCGAATTCCATACTCGGTCTTGGAGTCGAGTCTTAAGTGTTTGCCTTGATTGTTCTAGGAGGTAACGACGAGTGAAACCACACTTGGGAAGGAAACTTTTGAAATTATCCTTGTTTGATCAGGTGAGTGTGCCACTCCCTTGAGTTATTGTTAAACTGGTTTTCTGTACTTGAATATCTTTCCTAACCGTTTATCTTGTATGAGACGAGGGTGTACTTTATCACACTCATTCTCTTACCTGTACTGAACAAACTGGAATCTGTTACTTGTACTTGTTATGTACTTGAACTTGTTACTTGCACTTGTTAATCGATCGTTTGGAAGTGTGTCCACGATCGTCCTGTTAAACTTGATCGTCCTGTTAAACCTGATCTCAACCTCATGGGGAGTTAATTAAATCGAACCATGCAAGGGCTTGGTCGAGAAAATTGACAATCCGTGGGTGCCTGTTTTTATGGAATCTTTGAGTATTGAGACTCTTGATTCCGGTATACTCGAGTATTACTATTCCTGTTTTATTTGGCGTTCGGGCCCGGTAAGAGGGTATGATTGGTGAACGGGATTCGGTGTTAAAGCGGTGTTCTACTGGACTGGTTTTCTTTAGTTGAAAGTTGACGGAGGGTCAACGTAGTCGGATCAAGTACTGCAACGGGAAATTGGCTCCTGAGGGCCATCTGTATCTTTTCTATCTCAGTGTTTACATATCTCCTTAATTGGTACACCTATGTGATTAATTGAGCATGAAGTTCCTTGGTCCTTGACTGTTATTATTTTTGGTACCTCATTGAGCTTATAGTTCACCCCGTTTTGTTATCCTTGTTTTCCTTACAGGAAAATCTTTTGGGAACAATGATGTTTGGAAGCATGAGTTGAGCTAGATATATATTCTTTTGTATAGCTCCTCAAGAGATATAAACCTTGAATGTATTTTGATCCAACAACTCCCTTTGAATGTGTAATTTTGCAATCTTGTATTTATGTAAAAGTGTTTAATCAGGTACTTGTGTTACCCCGCTCGAACGTGTTCATTCTTTATGGCTACCTGGAGTTTAATGAAATTACTGAGGTTTCGGACGAGTGTAGTATCCAAGTGTGAAAAGAAAAAAAAATAAAAAAAAAAATCTGGCAGGGATTTTTACAATATTATGGGTTGATAAGTTACATTTAACCTGGAGGTTTCCCATTCGTTCATTTTCTTTGGTTTCTATCACGCGTGCTGCAGAGTTGGGAGTGATTTGACCTCGTAGTCCTGGCGAGAATTGGGCAGGCGGTCCGCCGAACCCTTTGGTTCGCCTTAGGGGAAGGTGGGGCTGTCACAACCAATAAATTGATGATGGTGGATTTGGGCACCACCGTTTTCCAACTTAAGAACTATTCTCTTCATCGCGGTTAGGATTCCTTATTTGAATGATAGATATAGGGCCGAATATTCAACTTGTTATGCCTGTTTTGGGAGAGGATGTTGATGATATATTTAATCAATTACAGGGCGGTGAAGGATATACTGGTATGGCAGTGCTGTGATGCCCGAAGGAAAAGAAAAGGGAAAATTTTCCTTATTTATTTTATTTTTCGCGTGCATTTCTCTTATTTTATTTTATTATCAAAATTTTCCAGAGACTTTTATAAGTGAATATAGTTTTTCAATCATTTTTCTAGTATAAATTAGTTCCAGAGAAATAAAGAGTGTATATTGGACGTGGGTCCCGCTAGTGGCATTAAGTGCGATAAATTCGACTAATTAGGTTATGTTTTGTATACCGGGATTAATATACTAGGTGTTAAGAGATAATTAGAGATTATTTAGATGGTTTAATCTTGGAGAGACAAAAGGATAAGATTAAAACCCTTGAGGACCATTTGTCACATAACCATTGGACCTTGACTTTTGACCAAGACTTTTTGATCTTTATCTTGGAAAAAAATTGGACAAATTTCTTCATTTCCTTCTTCCTCTTGGTCAACTTCCTTAGCTAGAAAAGAGAGAGAGAAAACCCCAACTTCATCTACCATTTCTTGCTTAGATCTTGCAAACTAACCGATTAAATCTTGAATTAGTCCATAAAATTGACTTGCTAAGGGAGTTTGAAGGTCTTGGTGGAGTTGTTTTGAAGAAAAAAACCCCTAAACTACTACCTTTCTTGAGGTGTCAAGGTACCTTGCTTGGAAACTTTCTCTTTGTTCTTGCTAATGTCAAATTAGTGGCTCTAGTGGCTAAATATGTTGATTTGTGGTAGGTTTTATGGTTGAAAGTGGAGTTTTGATGGATTTTTGATTTATTAGTGATTTTTCTGTTTTTATATCATAATTATTGTTTAGTCATGGATTAATAGCCTGTTATAGTATAAAATGGAGATTGGTATATTTTGGATATGATTGGTTGCGGAAAATTTCAGAGTTTATGCGGAATTTCCAGTTTAGGGTTTCTTCCTACCCTGTTCTACCAGAACCTGTTAGGCCATGATGGAGGCTGAATCAGCCTTTGCCCAAAACATAAAAGTTGTTGGTAATTGCGTTAGCTAGCTACCTGTAAAATTTCAGCTCAATCGGAGCACTGTAACATGTGAAATGACTGAAATACCCTTGACTGCCCATGAGCCCTGTTTCGCGCCCAGATTTCTGTTTTCGTGAAAATTTCCATTTTTGACCATGAAAATGCATGATTTGGCTTTGGAGGTCTTCATAATAAGTGTAGGGTTATGTCTTGGCTTCGAAACGCCATAAGATTCGTTTCAATCCGATAAGTGTAGCTTCAGTTATGGATATTGTGCCGAAAGGTGTATTTGATAGTCTATGATGTGTATGTGATTGATTTGAGATGAAATGGTGTTGCTTGTAGGATGGAAAAGTAAGGAAATGTAGGGGAAATGCTGTCCGATCTTTGAAAGCATTTGATTTCTTTGAGTTTGAGTTGAAGGCCTTGGACTTGATCGAGGAAATTGTCTATGATGGATAAGGATTATGAGCCGTGGTTGGTGAGTGCCCCCAAACTATTTCCAAAGTAACTTATGAACTGTTTCTTGCATTATTTACTCAATTGCATATCATATGTGCTTGCATGTGAGTTCATGACATGTTTTGGCTTTAATGAGTTCTTGGGAAGTCTTGTGCTTAGAACCAACGTCTCCACCATTTTTTACCTGGAGCAAATGGCTCCCTATCACTGTTTCACTGTTAACTGATCAATTTGAGCGTTGGAAGTCTAAGTACAATGATTTTACTGGCTCACAAGAGCAATAAACGTACATTTGATTACTGATTCATGACATCATTGAAATGAACTATTGTGAAACTTATTTGATTACTGATTTTACTGGTTACTCGCTGAGCTTCTAGCTCACCTCCAAAAATATTTTATTTCCCCTCCACAGGGCTCGAGGCGAAGGAAGCATTTGTATTAAAGTTCTCCGTGTGAATGGTTGGATGATCTCCTGTACCGTTGGAGTTTTAGATTTATCTTGTGTAATATTTGAGACTGCGATTGTACTTGTACTTATGTGAGAACTGAGGGCCTTTGTCTTATTTGGGAAATTAGTACTGCATGTATCTCTTGAGGTTTTAGTTTGTAGTGCAATAAAATTTGTCGAATAATTGATGTGCATTTGAGATTTATATTGTAATTTATTTGGGGACTGTAGTGAATGACTGAGTCTCGGCGAGAGCTGGGCAGGTGGTCTGCCGAACCCTTTGGTTCGCCTTAGGTGAGGTGGGGCTGTCACAAGTGCGATAAATTTTAACCCCATACTTTGCATATCTAGGTAATATTTGGAAATACTCGGTTTTCAAGGCATCAGAGTTAGGTTTGGTTGGGGTTATTCTATTTTGTTTAACTCGAAGGACAAAGAACACTTGGGACTTTGTGAAGTTTCAGTTCATGACCAAAAGTTTGTCCAAGATGTCATTCATTTAGATGGCTTTATTATTCTAATTTTTTAATTTGTTTAACTATGTGGAAGATAAAGAAGTGTTAAGAGCAGTTTCTAACATAATATGTTGCAGTTCGAAAGGGACCAATAATTGTATGGGACAAAAACCAGTTACTGAAAATAATGTAGTTTGAGGAGCCCAATCAAATGACCGGTTAGAGAAAGAAAACCTCCACCTAATGGGATGCAATGAGTCGAGCTATAGAGAGTTGCACATGAAACATGAAAATGTGACATAAGTAGAGAATAATTTATTTGGTGTGACTACGAGGAATCTAGCATAGAGGTGTAGATTGATTATAAACACGTTATACTGTCATTGAATTGGATAAAATTGAATTATATATATAGTGAATAGTTAAGTGCATCAATGAATGGAGTTGAAATTCATAACAACCAATAGGGAAGGAAAATGCAACAAGTTAAAAGGAAATAGGAGTAGGCTAATATGGTGTAAGAAATAGAAAATTATTGATGAGAAAGCACAAAACGAAGGAGATAAAAGTAGAAACAAAAAATGGAAAAGCAGTGAAAGTAAGAGGTGAAAGGGGGAGGAGCAAAGGGGTCAAATCGCACTGGAAGAAAGAGTTAAGGACTATGGACTCAATAATGTAAGGAAAATTTATTAATTTTTTTTCCTTTTTACCTTCCCACCCCTTCTCACAACCTTCTCATCTAATTACCAGACACAAAATTTGAATCCTAAATTTGGAGTAGAGAAGGCTCTAATCCTTCCATGGCTGCAAGAAAATTTCGTTAATGTAATTAATGAATCATGTATAATAATCTTTTCTTTTTTCTTTTGTTTAATGAGTTGTGAATAATGGCAATAGTAGATTTGCATTGGTTTGAAATTGTTTTGAAGAAAGATCCAATGCTAAAACTAATAAAGTTTCAGTAATAGTGCGTAGTGGTGAAAAAGAAGAATAATAATGATGAATTGGAGTAAAAATAGAAAGAAATTAGACCAGACTCATGAATAGAAAAGTGCCAATGACAATGCGAAAAGCATTACTTTTATAGTAGAATTATCATGAAAGTTGAATTGGCATTGGTTTAACAAAATTGCATAAGGTGGCAGTTTTGGTGAAACAAGAATGTGAAGTGGCTATATTCATGTCAAAGTACATACAAAAAGAGGAATGATTGAATTTCGTGAAAAAGAACATTGAAGAAAATAATGAGAGGCAGAAATTTGTAAGGAATGATGAAGTATTGTGAATTTGTACGTTCATAGCACGTTCTGTTATATTTGAATTTCGGAAAAGAAAATGCAGAGGCATAAATTTTGTAATCATTGCCAAATGCTAATTTGAATTGTGCTGACTATTAAAGTTTGAATTTGAAAGAGGAAAATATATATGTTTGTAGGGTTAATATCAAATTTGATAGAATTGGTTTACCTTTATTGCACAGATTTTAGTTTTTTCTTCCTATTATGGTAGTTCATCTCCTTTCTTTATTTTCAATATAGTCCTATAATTTGGAAGTAAAATTTATGTCCCCTCTATTTATTTATTTATTTAATAAAATTTAGTGGTGGAGTTCTCCTTGTATATGGGGTTAACCACTTAAAAAAAAGAATTATTAGTTATAAATTTTGCATTGATGATGAATCATTAGTTTGTATTCTAGTGGCCTAAATTTAGGCATGGTACTATAGAAATATGACAAAAGTAGGAAATGATTGATTTAATGTGAAACCGAAGAATCTATTATAGGAGTGTAGATTGGGTATGTGCCACATTGTAAGGTGGTTGAATAGTAAAAAATTGAAACACACAAAGTGGGTAGTTAAATGCATAAATAAATAAGTAAAAATTCATGATAGCCATCGGGGAATTCATCTCCAAAGCCACGGAGAGCAAGACTCTTGCAGTGACCGTATGTGATGATGACCATGTAGATTTAGCGTAACATCTAGCCCAATTCTTGATAATGTCAAAAAAAAAAAATGCAAAATGCAGAATGCAAAATGCAAAAAACGAGTACTTCGAAGTTAGAACCATGACATCCAGAGATGGAAGGATTAGGGCGGGAACTGTCATCAAACAGACTGTTCCCAAGCTGTCCTCTCACAATCCCAGGCCAAAGGACTAGAAATAGTCATGTCAACTAGTTTTGGGAAGGGGGAAAAATGACATCGCTTGAATTGGTAATGGACAAAAGAAATTGATGCTTCTGACAGACCTCGTCACAAAGCCTTAACGCCGTTCCACAAAATCCCACGCAAATGAATTGTTAAACAAAAAGGTCATTTGCTTTTCCTTCACAATAATTGCCAATTTTCATTTATCCACAACACCAGAAAATGGAAGCAAAAAGAGAATACAAGAAAGTGGCTGGAGGCAAAACAAGAAAGTGGCTAGAGGCAGACTACGGATAGGGGAAAGCAGGGGAAATACAATTGCGATGAAAGTATATTACAACAAAAAGAAGGAAGAAGCAGCGACATAAGGGTAGAGTTTTAGTGGTGTGAAATCTAAAAGGGCTTGGGAAAGGTGAATCAAAATTGTGAAGTGGAATGTTGGGGCATCCGGAGAAGAGGAAAAGCAGGAAACACCCAAGTAACAAAACAGTAATGGTATAACATAGCTTTCGAATTTTGACATGGTCATGGAGTGTTTGACAATGTTGTGAATGAATAGGTTAATTCATTTTTAATGGTTTTGGTGGAACGGAATGTTTACTAGTCTCGGGTAGTAGAAAGTAGGTATTTTGGTGGCCAACATAGAGGAGAATAGGTGAGGAAAACTTAATGCGCCAAGTGTTTGCAAAATTGTGTGAATAGGATAGGGAGTTGCTTGGGTAATAATATAATAGGGATGCTGGTTGTTTCTATGAATTTCTTGTAGATTTTGTTGGTTAGTAGTGCCTGCGTGTGGATTATACTTTGTGTTTTGTGGTTTGTACATACTATTCATGGAGACGTACAAAGCAAAAAAATTGTTACAAAGATAGTTCCCTTAAGAAGGCCTCTTACAACATGTTGTATAAGAGACATTTCTTATGAATACATAGTGATGCAGAGTAAATAACATAGCGCTCAGATTGGTAGATGTATTACGAAAAAAAAGGTTACAAGTGTTTTAAGCTAGTCGGGTTGGACTCCAGATTGGATAAGTGTTACATGTAGTGAGTCAGCAGTTATAGTAGCAGAACTGATGTGTAATATAGCGTGAACATACTGTGAAATTGCTACCTATTGTTTGTTAGTTAACTCGTATTTGCATAATCCTAGGATAAATTGTGACAGCCCCACCTCACCCTAAGGCGAAACAAAGGGTTCGGCGGACCGCCTGCCCAACTCTCGCCGGGACTCAGTCGTTCACTTTAGACCTCAATCAAAACCGGAATAAAACCACAAGAATTTGTATAACAAAATCCAAAACTTAAAACGAAACTTATCTACATTTCTATCTCAAAAGGGAGTTCAACCATTGAATATACAAAGGTTCTCAATTCTTCATACATCCAGCCCATGCCAAGCGCTAGGGCGAGAACCATTACAAAAGAAATGAAAGAACTAGACCAAGCTAGTCTACACCGAGCTCTTGTCCTTGCTCGCCTTTCCCTGTTAAGGAAAACAAAACTAAAGGGATGAGCTAAAAGCTCAGTGAGGTTCCGAACATATAATCAAGCGATAAGTTCAATGCATTTACCATAAACAATCAATAACTCAAGAAACATTACAATGGAAAGTGATAAGAACACATTCATTAAAAGGATATGGGCTCCCTTATTCGTTCGTTCGTTCGTTCTCCTGTCATTTCCCCTTATTCCTCCAATCATTTGAAAATACATTTTGATAAGTAAAACCCCTCATTTGCATTGACATTTGTTCATTCATTTCATTCACCCCTTTCCCGGACATTGGCCAGGCTCCACCAGACTTCAAGGTAATACTCGAGTATACCAATGTTCACACCCAGGGTCACCATATCGCCCGACCGAATCCGCTTCTGGCTCGAGTCGATCGGTAACAAAAGGCAGGGCCCAGTTCAGCCAAAAGGCTTACATCATGCACAACTAATGTATCAATCATTAAATCATTGAAAATTTCACGTTTCATTTAGGTCGAGCGCGATAAAGTACACGCTCGCCTAGAAAATTCGTGTTGGAAATCATTGAAAACACTTAACACATTATCAAACAACAACAACAAGTCATGAAGTCAAGGAGAATATAACAAACAAGGAACACTCACCTATTTAAGCAAAATAACGTCCAAAGTTTCCTTCCGGATACATCCTCAATCACCAAGGTATCCTAATATAATCAAACGAACACATTATGCTTCAACCATCCAAGATATAAGTGAGTCAAAGAAAAGTCGCATACGTACTAGTACAAAGTATAAATATGGTTTTGGTAGTGAAAAGAGTACATTGAAACCAAAGAACATAAGTAAAATATTTGTAAACTTAGACTCACTTGTAAAACTTTAAAATCGCTATTTGAGTCGAAGTGACAAAGAAAACGTAAATACCCTAGATGGTTTGCGTGGTATTCGCTCTTAAGCCTTACTCAAGTCGCTAGTTGTCGCGCCCCATTTTTTGATGAAATAAATAAATAAATGGTTTAAAAAAATGTATTTTGTGATTGGAAAATGAATCATGATTTAAAAGAAAAATGGGTCTAAATGGGGTTTTGAGAATGCGACGATTTGACCCAAAATTATAGTTTAAAAAGGGTTTTTAAAACTAAATACGGAGTCGCCACTTGGTAATGAGTTAAGGTGTACCAAGTCACCTAAAAAAATGTATTTTTTAAGAAAAATAGGAAAAAGTAGTGAGAAACCCTTTTTAAACGACTCCTAGTCTACGTAAACCAAAGAAAAAGGTTCGGGAGTCACATTTGACAAAGGGGAAGGCAAGGATAAAATCCAAGGCACCCCTTTGACCTAGCCAAGGCTAGTTGCGTTGATTTAATCAAAGATTTTCTTGTTTTAACCAAAGAATTTATTACATTTGGATGCACTACGTGAATGCAAACCCTAGACCTAGGGGTATTGGGGGAAATTTCCCTTCAAAGGTTGAGTGGTGCCAATCACATTAATTGTGAAGCCCAATAACGATCCTTCGAAGAAGTCACGAATAATGCAAGTGGAATGCTCAAACAAGGAAAGAAAATATGAGAGGTGTGCAAATGAAGGCAAAAGTGCTCGTGTGCAAGTAAAGGGATAAAAAATGCATATGTGCAAATGAGACAAAGTGTTCGTGTGCAAGTGAAGGGATAAAAAGGTGTACGTGTGCAAATGAGAGGAAAAAAATGAAAGTGTAATGATAGAGTAGATGCATGAACCTAGGGAATTCATGCATAATGGGTACGGGGAGACCTAAATCGTGACTCAATTTGCCCTTTGATAGAGAGGATACAAGCGTGCTAAGGCTTAGAAAAAGCCACACTCGTCTATATCCCATATTTAAGGGGACTCTCAAGCAAATGAACCCTATAACTAGCATGAAATGCAAAAATCCTAAAATGGAGGGGAAAGGGGTTCGAGGGGCATGCAAAATGATAAAACTAAAAAGAATGCATGACATGAAGTGAAACATGCAAATGATGTACTAACGAGGGAAAAACCCTAAGGGTCTAGCGTTGGACTAGCCCATTCTATGAATTCCGACTAGCGTTGGACTAGTGGAAACGATAAAAGAAGCCACAACTAGCGTTGGACTAGTGTGGTGACGTACATTCATCCATTCCATTCATCCACACTATGGAAAGCAAGTAGATATACCAAATACTCATAAACACGTAGCACGTAACATTTAGCAGGCTCGACTAGATGCAAGGACCTAATAAAGCGATTAAACACGTAGCAACGAAAGCAAGCAATGAACTTATTACATTTGCTAACTAAAACAAAGGGGGGAAAGGGAAATTGGACAAGAAAGCTCGCCAAGCCCTATCTATTACAAGCCAAGAGGTGTACACATACCCCATTAAAAGAATAACTTAATGAAAACAAAAAGTAAATGACATAAGTAAAAGGAATTAAAGAAAAGCTTAGGAAAGCAAAGTAGACATGCAATTCACTTAGCACATTGGATCACATAGGAGAGACAAAAAGATAAAAGAGATTATACCGCCCCCTTGGAATGGTGTCCAAATGAAAGAAAAATGGCTTTAAAACAATAAAAAGGTCAAGGTACCTTAAATAGTAAAGTATGACAAAGTCACCAAATCTCTCCTAATTACAATTTAAATGAAATCAAATAATGCGTAAGTTTCAAGAAAAGGACCCACCAAGGACCTAGTTACCAACTAAAGACCCAATTGCAAACCTTAGTCAACCATTCGAATTCAATCGAAATATTTAAGCACTCCAAAGGTCCCAAGAGCCAAAAAAAGTCAAACAACCAATTTATTTATGGAAATTAAAGGAAATAGGCAAACACGAGCTCATTCAGTCATAAAGCCCCTAAAGTCATGACTTAAGTGCAATTGACAAAGCATGGTAGCCAATCGAAGCAAAACAATCAATGATATCGCAAAAATTAAAGCTGCCAAGGACCAAATTGAAGACATCATTCAATTGGTTGGGTCATAGTAGAACAAAGGAGGACTTGGGGGGTCAAAATGCAAATTACACAAGGTTTCCATGCATGCATACGAGGAAGATTTAAGCTTCTGCAATTGAGTAAAAAAAAATCTTCTGCATTTCGTTTCACAAATGGAGATTTATCCAACTTCACACTGAGCAGCAAAGCCAATAACTTTCACAATCAACAATCGAAAACATAGCAGCAAACTATACAAATTCTGATGAAAAATTTATGCAAGCTCAAAGAAAATTTCTGCAACAGCAAGTTTCTGCAATATTTTGTTCTTATGCTTTCAGCCAACAAAACAACTCCACAATGCACAGATTGTCTATCAAAAATCTGACTTTGCACAGCTTCAAACTACACAAACTACATACCAATCACCATTCAAACAGGTAGACACCTTAGAAAGATCTCCTACTCATACAAAACTCTGGGAACATACAAAAACTTGAAGAATACAAACTGCCGTAACTTCCTGCTGCAAATTTCTGCAATTTCATTTGCATGTAAACTGGACTTTGACCCAAATCTCCCAGGAAGTAAAACAGACACACATGAATCGGAAAAAAAATGCACATGAATGAAAGCCAATGACTTATGCTCTGATTTCGTTCAAAAGGTAATAAACATATCTTTGAACAATAAAACGCAAGTAAGAAAACTTCAGCCGAACGATCAAAGCTGGGTCAGGACTCATCTACCACACACACAGGGCTTCACTAGACTTGTTCTGAACAAACACAACTAAACTTCAAGCAACCCAAGCAACGACCATCAAGCATGCAAGTCTGGAATGGGAACCTTATGCAAAGGAGCTCGACAGCAAGCTTGCGGCACCACAAAGATTTAGGCAACAAAAAGACCGAATGGAAGATGCCCAACCCAATCAGAATTTTAGCTATACCAGAAAATCAGTTTACAAACATCGATGCAGCAGATTCTCACGCATAAATCTCAACCAAAAGCCATCTGAACCTAGGCAACAAAATCCTCCAACATTCTTCCTAAATGCAGCAAAAAGATTCTAAACACCGTTATGATACCCAACAAGTTCACGGCATCCCCAGTCAGGCAACAAACAAAACAAGAATGATAAACAGGTCACAACTTCGGCAACTAAAGGATGATTTGCAGTCATCGTTCTCAAACATTAGCAAAAATTAGGAAAAGAAGGCTCAGAAAACTGACCCAAACCAAGATTAAGAAAGATCCACACTTACCTGAGGGCCCTCAGGCTGCCAAACGAAACAGGAGAAGCTCGTGTAAGTCAGACAGCTCTGGCAAATGAAATCCACAAACTGGGAAACTTCCAACGCTGATGCAAGGGATGCTAGCCGAAGATCTATCCTTTCCCTTTTCTTGCCTGTTGCGATTGCCGAAGCTTTCTTCCCCGTCACTGCCCAAAGTTGTTTCTTCCTTCACACATCAGCTGCCAATCCTTTACTGGTTTTCCTTCTTGGTTTCTCCGTCAGCCACCGCAGCCTTTTCCTTCCTTTAATCTTCCCAGCCGTCCTCCCTCTTCTCTCTTTTCGTTTTTCTCAAAGTGGTTCCCCTTTCCTCTTGCTCTCGGCTGCTCCTTTTTTTTCAGAAACCCCCCCCGTAGCCTTTTGTTTTCTTTCGCCGCTGCTCAAAATGCTACCACTTCCCCCCTTTTCTTCTTTTTTTGGTTGCGGCTGCTTCCTTTTCTATTTATATCGAGCCAGTAGCCCTAAAATTTCAGGTCCTTTTCTCCATATTTGCACTCCCAGGAGCCGTCCCAATCCCCCTTTGCAAGCTGCGCAAGTCCGCAGCTTTCATGCTGCGGCATTTTTCATTCCTTTTTTTTTTTTTTTTGAAACTAATTAAAACAAAAATAAACTTAAAACATATAACAAAACAATTTAATTAACGATGAATGGAAAATAAATGGCCTAAAAACAACACAAATACAACTTCCATTTTTCGTCGATTTTCCCCTTTTTTTTCATTTTTCTCTTCTTCTTTTTGGCATTTTCTTTTTTCCATTTTTCAAATTTTCACTTTTAAATGAAGAAACTAATCTAAAACATATATTCTTTTTTTTTTTTTTTTTGAGACATTCTACGCTAAAATAACTAAACTAAAGTAAACAAAACTACATGTGAAAAATAAAAATAAAAACAAACAAATAGTAAATAAATAAATAATAAAGCACCAAAAATTTGGTGTCTACAGTTTGCCCCTCTTTGTCTGAGTTTTGGAGAAACTTGAGACAAAGAAGTAGACACCAAATACTTACCTGTGTTATTTGGCCGCGAACGTCACAAACGGTGGACGCTTTTAGAGATGGGGACTGACCCCTTTTGACAAAAACTTTTAAAATGGAGAGGACTCAGACAGGAAATTTAACGCGGGACTGACCCGAACAAGAATTGAAAACGGGACTGACCCGAAAAGGAATTTAAACGGGACTGACCCGAACAGAATTTAAAACGGGACTGACCCGAACAGAATTTAAAGTTATGAATTGAAGTGAGATGGAGTCTTAGTGGGATTGACCCATGTTTACTGGTGATGTAAATGAAAGAAGTGAAATGAAATGTTAATGGGACTGACCCATGTTTGTTAGTGATGCAAATGAAATGCTCACTGGCGGGACTAACCTCACGCTCCAGTGGCTATGAAAACGGGATGCTCACTAGTGGGACAAACCCAACGGCTAGTGGCGAATGCAAATGAAAGGCACACTAGTGGGACAAACCCAACGGCTAATGGCGATGAAAATAAAAGGCACACTAGTGGGACACACCCAACGGCTAGTGGCAATGAAAATGAAGACTCACCAGTGGGACAAACCCAACGGCTGGTGGAAAAAGCAATTAAAAGGCACACTAGTGGGACAAACCCAACGGCTAGCGGCGATGAAAATGAAAGGCTCACCAGTGGGACAAACCCAACGGCTGGTGGCGATGAAAATGAAAGGCTCACCAGTGGGACAAACCCAACGGCTGGTAGCAAATGCAATTAAAAGGCACACTAGTGGGACAAACCCAACGGCTAGCGGCGACGAAAATGAAAGGCTCACCAGTGGGACAAACCCAACGGCTGGTGGCAAATGCAATTAAAAGCACACTAGTGGGACAAACCCAACGGCTAGCGGCGATGAAAATGAAAGGCTCACCAGTGGGACAAACCCAACGGCTGGTAGCAAATGCAATTAAAAGGCACACTAGTGGGACAAACCCAACGGCTAGCGGCGACGAAAATGAAAGGCTCACCAGTGGGACAAACCCAACGGCTGGTGGCAAATGCAATTAAAAGCACACTAGTGGGACAAACCCAACGGCTAGCGGCGACGAAAATGAAAGGCTCACCAGTGGGACAAACCCAACGGCTGGTGGCAAATGCAATTAAAAGCACACTAGTGGGACAAACCCAACGGCTAGCGGCGATGAAAATGAAAGGCTCACCAGTGGGACAAACCCAACGGCTGGTGGCAAATGCAATTAAAAGCACACTAGTGGGACAAACCCAACGGCTAGCGGCGATAAAAATGAAAAGCTCACCAGTGGGACAAACCCAACGGCTAGCGGCGATGAAAATGAAAGGCTCACCAGTGGGACAAACCCAACGGCTGGTGGCAAATGCAATTAAGAGGCACACTAGTGGGACAAACCCAACGGCTAGCGGCGATGAAAATGAAAGACTCACCAGTGGGACAAACCCAACGGCTGGTGGCAAATGCAATTAAGAGGCACACTAGTGGGACAAACCCAACGGCTAGCGGCGATGAAAATGAAAGGCTCACCAGTGGGACAAACCCAACGGCTGGTGGCGATGAAAATGAAAGGCTCAACGTGATCTTTGGAATGTTGGCGGCACGAAATCCAGGCCCAACGTGATGTTGAATGTTGGCGGCACGAAATCCAGGCCCAACGTGATTTTTGAAATGTTTGGGAGGTTGGCGGCACGAAATCCAGGCCCAACGTGATGTTGAATGTTGGCGGCACGAAATCCAGGCCCAACGTGATTTTTGAAATGTTTGGGAGGTTGGCGGCACGAAGTCCAGGCCCAACGTGATGTTGTGAACAAGAAATTGAATTTGATTTGTCAAGAAACAAGCAATTAAATTTGATTTTTCAAGAAACAAGAATTTGAACTTGATTTTTGACTTTTGAATTTTTTTTGAATTTTCCTGATTTTTCGAGAGAATCTTTTTTTCAAAATAATTTGCCCCAGTGTCGAGACCATTTTTTCTTCTTCTTGCTTCTCTTTGCAGTATCGGCCTTCCGCCTCACTGGATGCTTTTCGTCATTTTGAAGCATGACTACCTGCACAGGGGAGCTTAACAAAGTATGACATGCATTCAAATTTCTTATTTGGAAAGAACAGCGTGATTGGTTTTGACATCCTCAAACGTATTACAAAAAATTTTTGCCCCAGTGTGGGCTATTTTGCAAAATCTCTCTCATGAAAATTTGCCCCAGTCTGGGTCTATTTAATTGCAAAAAATTTGTTTGAATGACCCTCCATTTATTTGAACAAAGTAAGCAATTGCTTTTCCTAACATATCATGTGAAGAAAATTGAATGTCTTGCTTAAATTCACATAGCACATTTCATGATGAATTTCTCAAAATAATGCCAAATTACGAAAGATTTCTTCCCCACTTTAGCATCAATGCTTTTGGGTGATGGGTCACTATTTTTGGTTGGTTCATCTTTCAGGACCAATCAAGTGACTTTATTTTTGGATTTGGAAGTGGCTTAAAGGAAATGGGAGGTAAGAATCTGTCTCATTTTTGTGCCCCAGTTGTATGTAATCCATTCAATGTCACATCTTAGTGAAAGCAAATAGTTTGTCACCCTTATTTCTTAAGAAAACGAAGTCCACATATGAGCTTTATAGGCTTGCAACAATATGGATAACGATAGCTAAACCTGTGAAAACTGGTTATACCCCCATGATCACAAATGATTGATAGATTTCTTACGAGCATGATCCTCACTTTAGATTGTCATGAAGGAATAAGTCAACGATGGACTTTATTAGCTTGTAATGTGGCTTGAAAACGATAGTTAAAGAAATAAGATTCTAAGGACATTGCACCCAAAATCGCATTTTTCTCAAAATTGCCCCTACGTTGGAACTCAATGATCTCAAACTTTGATTGCATTTTTCTTATCATTCACCAGGGACTTCAGCGTCGAATTTTCTGCATTCTCTTTTCTTGCTTTTCTTTCGCTTCTTTTCTTTTCCCTCGAGCTGATGGGTTTTCACATGGTGAGTAGAGTCAACCCCATACCCAAGCAATTCAGAAATACAGCTAAAATTTTCCGGCATCAGAAATTTTCTTGACAGGGCTATCGCAAAGAACGGAAGTCAGGACTTTCGGCTTTTGTAATGGGGTCAGGTGGGGTGTTTAGAAAAGTTAAGGCTTGAAGGCAGATTTTAAAAATGGTTTGAAGAATCTGAGATCGCATTGTTACACCAACCCTATTTTAGGGTTAAATCAGAATTTGCCCCAGTTTATGCTCAATTGAGGCTTTTTCTCTTTCATTTTCTTTCTTCTTTTGACTTTTCGGCTTTCTGCCATTCCTTTGAAATTTTTCAAAAATTTGCCCCAATTTATTTTGAACTGAGGTTCTCTTTTCTTTTGCTTTTGTTGTTGCCTTAGCACTTTTCACCTCTTGGGACTTTTCTTTCCTTTTCCAACTCAAAGTTACCCCAGTGTGGGGTTTGCGATTCTCAGGGGTTGCCAAACGAAGTAATTTATTCTGAAAGCTCAAAAGGGATAATTAAGGATAGAATGTTCGATTGGAAAAGAAGAGGGCCTGACTTTTAATCCGTTCCTTACATTAACCCTGAAAGGAAAATTTTCATTAATGCGAAATTTTTGCATGCACCTGAATCAACTGACTGATCTTCCTTGGTCATCCATATCTGTGAAACATAGAGGATCCGCCAGACAACTTTTCTTTCTTTTTTCAACATTGGAACCCAAGTGGAATCAAATTTCCAATTTGCGGTTCTCTCCCTTTTAGCCTTAGCATTTTGGCTTTTCTCTCTCTTTTGGACAATTCTCCAATCTTCTTCCCCAGTGTGGGGGCGATCATAAGTGCTTTGAAAAGAACCAGCAATTTTGGCTCAAACGGGGATGCAAGGGATAAAACAGTGTTTAAGTTGTAGAAATGATGGCCAAAGCATCATTCTTACACTTCATGACAATCAACGTAACGCAATGCTCATTAAGAATCTATTCCCCTTTTGATATTTGAAAATTTTCCAATGAAGGGTAGTGATCATTAGGGCTCTTATTTGAAACGAAACTATTCTTTCACAGGCTCAAATGGGAGAGCAAATGATAAAATGTGTATAGGTAGAGAAAAGAATGCTCAAAGTATCATTCCAAATTTTCAAAACAAACAAGAATAATGCACATTTTTGCTTTCACTTAGAGGTGAATTGAATCGGTTAAACACAATGGATATTTTCAAGCAAAGATGGCCCCAATTTGCAATTTATCAATCAATGTGACTGATTGTATTCTGGGGTTAATAGAAGGAGAAAAGGTATCTCATTGGGCCTTTTGAGTGACATCTTTTAATTTTGAGCACTCTTATTGTGTAGCTTGGATCACCGATCTAGTGTATACAAAAGTTAGAAAGCATACACTTGTGAAATTCAGGCTATAGGTTGAAAAATCTCAAATTGGATCTTATTTCTCAAAATTCATCATGAAATCTCCAATGAGCAAAAGAATGAAATGTACATGGATATACAAAACAATAATTGTCCAAAAATTTTATTGCTGAAAGAGTTTGAAACAAAATGCTCATTCAATTATAATACAAACGAGAAGAGAAAAACTTCAAAGAACTCCCCACATACACATTTCTGCCTCTTTTGGGAACAAGAATGTATTAACAAATCCAATATACAGGGTCTTCTTTGAAAAACAATTATGAAATCTCTTAGAAGCTCTTAGTCTAGAACTTTCAGATGGATCTTTCACGTTTCCATTGTAGGATCTGCCCAAGAATCAAATAATACTTGTAATTTTTACACTTTATTAGATCAGAAATGTTATCAAATGTAGAAGAATATTTTTGCCTTATTGAAACATCTTTTATGAATGCAGGGGAGGGGGAAAAACAAAAGAAAAATAACCCGAGTTAGTAAACAAGACTGCAAAATCGGTATGCATGTCCTATGGGGGAACCCTTTTTGTGCCAAGGGTAGGCCTAGCATGAAAATGCAATCCGCTAGAGTAGGCACTATACAATACCTGATGGATCCAATCAACTCATGGAGTGAAAAATAATTTGAAAAGAATTTGGCCCATTGGAATGAGAAAAGACGTTGGTCAAAATGAGGACCTCGTCCGAAGGGATTGATCACTTTTGATCGATATAAGAATTTGCAAAAAACGTACGGGTATGACCCTGACGAACTTCCTATCGAAGAGATTGGAATTCGTTGACAAACTTTCTCAGTGAAGCACGGATCAAAACTCCAACTGATGATTTTCTCAAAATCACCCAGGTTTCCCTATTTGAAATTCGACATTGAGGCCCAAATTGGTCAAACGGGATTGACGATTTATTAAAAATCAACCGGATTACCCTAAAAAAAGGGAAACATGTCAAATGAATTGAATGAAATTTAATTTATCCAAAATTAATCAGATCACCCTAAAAAGGGTAAATCGATCAAATAGATTAAACGAAACTTGATTTATTCAAAATCGGCTCGATTGCCCTAAAAATGGGTAAATTGGCCAAATGAATGCAATTGAATTAGTGATTTATTCAAAAATCGGCCGAATGACCCTAAAAAGGGTAAATTGATCAAATGAATTGAAGATTTATTCAAAATTGACCAGGTGACCCTAAAAAGGGTAAATTGGTCAAATGAGTTGACGATTTTTCAAAATCGACCGGATGACCCTAAAAAGGGTAAATTGATCAAATGAATTGATGATTTATTCAAAATCGACCAGATGACCCTAAAAAAGGGTAAATTGGTCAAAATGAATGGATGATTTTTCAAAAATTGACCGGATGACCCTAAAAAGGGTAAATTGGTCAAATGAATGAATTGGTCAAATGATGAATGAATTGACAAAATGGATTGGATAAAATGGATGATTTATTCAAAAATCGACCGAATCGCCTTCAAAAAGGGTAAAATGGTCAAATGCATTTATTCAAAATTGAATGGATAACCCTAAGAATGAATTAAACTAATCAAATGAATTGAATGAAGTCAATTGATCAAACAGATCGAGTGAAATGATGATTTGACCAACTCGCCCTAAAACTAGGCAAATCGGTCCAATGGATCGAATGATTGATTCAAAATTGACTAGATCACCCTAAAAAGGGTAAACTAGTCAAATGAAATCGGATGACTTATTCAAAATTGATTGAATTGACCTAAGAAATGAGTAAATTGGTCCAATGAATAAAATGGAGATTGATGATTTATGCAAAAATCGACCAAATCACCCTCAAAGGGTAAATTGGTCAAATGAATTGATTTATTCAAAATTGATTAAGAATTGACAAAATGGATCGATTGAATCGTTCGGCCATTGATGGTTTCAAAAAATTAGTCTATGAGCCTTCTAAAATCACGATTTGGCCTCAGTTTATTAACTGTCTCAATGATAAGGAATTATTTGTGAATTTCTTCAAATTAATGTCCTTTACGCAAGGGATTTTTACCAACTTTGATAAAATGGCCAAAAAGTGATTATTAGACGTTCATATTCCAAAAATCACTCTATGAAAATGATTGGATCCTACCTTACCTTGTGCACTACCCCTTTGGATGGTACAAAATGTAAACGTGCAAGTCTCACTGGATTAAGTATCCGAGACACAAGGTGGCTTATCCCTAACACGGGATCCCCTAAATGGCATTCCCTTTCTAGGGTTTAATGCATGATGCCAGTTATTAAAGCGATAAAATGTGCAATTCGAAATGAAACGTGACCTAAGGAACCCTTTATTTGCCAGGGTAGGCCTAAAATGCTATGCAATTACCAAAATCTATGCATGCAATATACCAAAATCCTTAAACGTGCAATAACCTATCTACGAGGGTAGGTTCTAAAAGAAGGTCATGCCAGCCCTTTTATTTGATAGGGTTTGTGAATGCAATGGGGACATAAAACCAAGAAAAGTTAGTTCAGCCAGATAAATACACATAACACATTGTAGCAACGAAATCAATACAAAGAAATAAAACAATAAAAGGGAGAAAGGGGTTGGACCCCTCCCCTCGTGAATAGTGTCCCTAGCTCAGGATAAGGCCGACTCTACCCTAGGCAATTCTAATATGGATGCATGAGGCTGGGGTTCGCTAATGCATCTAAACTCGATAAGCTCAGGTCCCCGAGCCTTCAGACTTAGAAACCAAGGGTCATCAATCCCAAGGTTCTTTGTCGGTGGCTCGAGCGATTCCCCAAACACCGCTACGCACACATCGTGTCACGGCTACGTGTTTGAGTGAATCTATCAAAATCCTCAACCTTCGACCAAAAGCTAAAGGCTATCAACCAATAGCTTTAAGCGGAAGATTGAGTGACTCATTGGAACATGCTACACACACATCGTGTCGTGATCACATGGCCAAGTGAGTCACCTAATCCTAATAGGGTGGAGTGGCGTGACAAGCCACTAAAGAAAAATAAAGGGGGATGAATAGTAAAGCGTATGCGCGTATGATAGTGCACGTTTTGGAGGGGAGGGATCAAGAACCCACGCAAGGCTCTAAGGTAGAATCCCCTCCCAAATGCAATGCAAAGCGCGGAATCACATATAAACATCCATTCATCAAAACAATCGTAGGCGAACGTATGAGGAAGTGAATTGATATGCGAAATGCAAAAATCCTAGAAAAGGGAAAAATGCAACCCTAAACATCCAATGTGATAAATAAAAAGGTTTAAAAGAAGAAAAAGATTGATTAAATCAAATTTGCTCGGACTCTCGAATGTCCCCAGTGGAGTCGCCAACTGTCGCGCCCCATTTTTTGATGAAATAAATAAATAAATGGTTTAAAAAAATGTATTTTGTGATTGGAAAATGAATCATGATTTAAAAGAAAAATGGGTCTAAATGGGGTTTTGAGAATGCGACGATTTGACCCAAAATTATAGTTTAAAAAGGGTTTTTAAAACTAAATACGGAGTCGCCACTTGGTAATGAGTTAAGGTGTACCAAGTCACCTAAAAAAATGTATTTTTTAAGAAAAATAGGAAAAAGTAGTGAGAAACCCTTTTTAAACGACTCCTAGTCTACGTAAACCAAAGAAAAAGGTTCGGGAGTCACATTTGACAAAGGGGAAGGCAAGGATAAAATCCAAGGCACCCCTTTGACCTAGCCAAGGCTAGTTGCGTTGATTTAATCAAAGATTTTCTTGTTTTAACCAAAGAATTTATTACATTTGGATGCACTACGTGAATGCAAACCCTAGACCTAGGGGTATTGGGGGAAATTTCCCTTCAAAGGTTGAGTGGTGCCAATCACATTAATTGTGAAGCCCAATAACGATCTTTCGAAGAAGTCACGAATAATGCAAGTGGAATGCTCAAACAAGGAAAGAAAATATGAGAGGTGTGCAAATGAAGGCAAAAGTGCTCGTGTGCAAGTAAAGGGATAAAAAATGCATATGTGCAAATGAGACAAAGTGTTCGTGTGCAAGTGAAGGGATAAAAAGGTGTACGTGTGCAAATGAGAGGAAAAAAATGAAAGTGTAATGATAGAGTAGATGCATGAACCTAGGGAATTCATGCATAATGGGTACGGGGAGACCTAAATCGTGACTCAATTTGCCCTTTGATAGAGAGGATACAAGCGTGCTAAGGCTTAGAAAAAGCCACACTCGTCTATATCCCATATTTAAGGGGACTCTCAAGCAAATGAACCCTATAACTAGCATGAAATGCAAAAATCCTAAAATGGAGGGGAAAGGGGTTCGAGGGGCATGCAAAATGATAAAACTAAAAAGAATGCATGACATGAAGTGAAACATGCAAATGATGTACTAACGAGGGAAAAACCCTAAGGGTCTAGCGTTGGACTAGCCCATTCTATGAATTCCGACTAGCGTTGGACTAGTGGAAACGATAAAAGAAGCCACAACTAGCGTTGGACTAGTGTGGTGACGTACATTCATCCATTCCATTCATCCACACTATGGAAAGCAAGTAGATATACCAAATACTCATAAACACGTAGCACGTAACATTTAGCAGGCTCGACTAGATGCAAGGACCTAATAAAGCGATTAAACACGTAGCAACGAAAGCAAGCAATGAACTTATTACATTTGCTAACTAAAACAAAGGGGGGAAAGGGAAATTGGACAAGAAAGCTCGCCAAGCCCTATCTATTACAAGCCAAGAGGTGTACACATACCCCATTAAAAGAATAACTTAATGAAAACAAAAAGTAAATGACATAAGTAAAAGGAATTAAAGAAAAGCTTAGGAAAGCAAAGTAGACATGCAATTCACTTAGCACATTGGATCACATAGGAGAGACAAAAAGATAAAAGAGATTATACCGCCCCCTTGGAATGGTGTCCAAATGAAAGAAAAATGGCTTCAAAACAATAAAAAGGTCAAGGTACCTTAAATAGTAAAGTATGACAAAGTCACCAAATCTCTCCTAATTACAATTTAAATGAAATCAAATAATGCGTAAGTTTCAAGAAAAGGACCCACCAAGGACCTAGTTACCAACTAAAGACCCAATTGCAAACCTTAGTCAACCATTCGAATTCAATCGAAACATTTAAGCACTCCAAAGGTCCCAAGAGCCAAAAAAAGTCAAACAACCAATTTATTTATGGAAATTAAAGGAAATAGGCAAACACGAGCTCATTCAGTCATAAAGCCCCTAAAGTCATGACTTAAGTGCAATTGACAAAGCATGGTAGCCAATCGAAGCAAAACAATCAATGATATCGCAAAAATTAAAGCTGCCAAGGACCAAATTGAAGACATCATTCAATTGGTTGGGTCATAGTAGAACAAAGGAGGACTTGGGGGGTCAAAATGCAAATTACACAAGGTTTCCATGCATGCATACGAGGAAGATTTAAGCTTCTGCAATTGAGTAAAAAAAATCTTCTGCATTTCGTTTCACAAATGGAGATTTATCCAACTTCACACTGAGCAGCAAAGCCAATAACTTTCACAATCAACAATCGAAAACATAGCAGCAAACTATACAAATTCTGATGAAAAATTTATGCAAGCTCAAAGAAAATTTCTGCAACAGCAAGTTTCTGCAATATTTTGTTCTTATGCTTTCAGCCAACAAAACAACTCCACAATGCACAGATTGTCTATCAAAAATCTGACTTTGCACAGCTTCAAACTACACAAACTACATACCAATCACCATTCAAACAGGTAGACACCTTAGAAAGATCTCCTACTCATACAAAACTCTGGAAACATACAAAAACTTGAAGAATACAAACTGCCGTAACTTCCTGCTGCAAATTTCTGCAATTTCATTTGCATGTAAACTGGACTTTGACCCAAATCTCCCAGGAAGTAAAACAGACACACATGAATCGGAAAAAAAATGCACATGAATGAAAGCCAATGACTTATGCTCTGATTTCGTTCAAAAGGTAATAAACATATCTTTGAACAATAAAACGCAAGTAAGAAAACTTCAGCCGAACGATCAAAGCTGGGTCAGGACTCATCTACCACACACACAGGGCTTCACTAGACTTGTTCTGAACAAACACAACTAAACTTCAAGCAACCCAAGCAACGACCATCAAGCATGCAAGTCTGGAATGGGAACCTTATGCAAAGGAGCTCGACAGCAAGCTTGCGGCACCACAAAGATTTAGGCAACAAAAAGACCGAATGGAAGATTGCCCAACCCAATCAGAATTTTAGCTATACCAGAAAATCAGTTTACAAACATCGATGCAGCAGATTCTCACGCATAAATCTCAACCAAAAGCCATCTGAACCTAGGCAACAAAATCCTCCAACATTCTTCCTAAATGCAGCAAAAAGATTCTAAACACCGTTATGATACCCAACAAGTTCACGGCATCCCCAGTCAGGCAACAAACAAAACAAGAATGATAAACAGGTCACAACTTCGGCAACTAAAGGATGATTTGCAGTCATCGTTCTCAAACATTAGCAAAAATTAGGAAAAGAAGGCTCAGAAAACTGACCCAAACCAAGATTAAGAAAGATCCACACTTACCTGAGGGCCCTCAGGCTGCCAAACGAAACAGGAGAAGCTCGTGTAAGTCAGACAGCTCTGGCAAATGAAATCCACAAACTGGGAAACTTCCAACGCTGATGCAAGGGATGCTAGCCGAAGATCTATCCTTTCCCTTTTCTTGCCTGTTGCGATTGCCGAAGCTTTCTTCCCCGTCACTGCCCAAAGTTGTTTCTTCCTTCACACATCAGCCGCCAATCCTTTACTGGTTTTCCTTCTTGGTTTCTCCGTCAGCCACCGCAGCCTTTTCCTTCCTTTAATCTTCCCAGCCGTCCTCCCTCTTCTCTCTTTTCGTTTTTCTCAAAGTGGTTCCCCTTTCCTCTTGCTCTCGGCTGCTCCTTTTTTTTCAGAAACCCCCCCCGTAGCCTTTTGTTTTCTTTCGCCGCTGCTCAAAATGCTACCACTTCCCCCCTTTTCTTCTTTTTTTGGTTGCGGCTGCTTCCTTTTCTATTTATATCGAGCCAGTAGCCCTAAAATTTCAGGTCCTTTTCTCCATATTTGCACTCCCAGGAGCCGTCCCAATCCCCCTTTGCAAGCTGCGCAAGTCCGCAGCTTTCATGCTGCGGCATTTTTCATTCCTTTTTTTTTTTTTTTTTTTGAAACTAATTAAAACAAAAATAAACTTAAAACATATAACAAAACAATTTAATTAACGATGAATGGAAAATAAATGGCCTAAAAACAACACAAATACAACTTCCATTTTTCGTCGATTTTCCCCTTTTTTTTCATTTTTCTCTTCTTCTTTTTGGCATTTTCTTTTTTCCATTTTTCAAATTTTCACTTTTAAATGAAGAAACTAATCTAAAACATATATTCTTTTTTTTTTTTTGAGACATTCTACGCTAAAATAACTAAACTAAAGTAAACAAAACTACATGTGAAAAATAAAAATAAAAACAAACAAATAGTAAATAAATAAATAATAAAGCACCAAAAATTTGGTGTCTACACTAGTATATCGACCTAGTTCTCGAGCGTAAATTTAGGCAGCATGCCCTTTGTATTTACCTATTTTCCAGCCATTTATGACTTCATTCTTTTCCTCAATCAATCCCAAAGTTACACACCAAATAATCTCATTTCAATAGCCATTCCATAGGTCCCAAGTCATACAAGTACAAAGTCAAGCTAGGAGCATGTGCGGAAATGAAGGTTGAGTTGGAAAATAAAAGACAGATTTGACGTTATTTTACGTAACGGACACAACCGAAACTATGCATATCGGATTGGGGTGAAATTTATACCGTTTCGAAGCTAAGACAGAGGGCTACAACTTTTATGAAGACAACTCAGTCCAGTTTGTAGTGTATCTAAGTCAAAATTCCAAATTACAGAACCAGCATCTCACATTCGGGCTTGTTAACTGCACTATGATTCAACGACAATAACTCAGGCTGTCGAAATCCGATTGAGGCGTATCTTATGGTTTTTCGAAACCAAGACATAAACCTACATTTCTTATGAAGCCCTCCAAAGCCAAATCATGCATTTACATGGTCAAAAATGGATATTTCCACGAAAACAGAAATCTGGGCGCGAAACAGGGCTCATGGCCAGTCAAGGGTATTTTGGTCATTTCACATGCTACGGTACTCCGATTGAGCTAAAAGTTTACAGGTAACTAGCTAACTCAATTACCAACAACTTTCATGTTTTGGTCAAAGGCGGATTCGGCCTCCATCATGGCCTAACATGTCCGGGCAGAACAAGGTAAAAATGAAACCCTAAACTGGAATTCATGCATTCAAGTGCTAATCTTCCACAAAACAACATCTAAAACAACTAAAAACCACTAATAAGTAATTAATTGAAGTAAAGAGGATGTTCTTGGCAAAATACCTTAAAACCACAAGAAAGGTAGGAGCTTAATCTTTCCTCCTCCAAAGCAACTCCACCAACACCTTTAACCTTCCCTAATGATCACTTGTATGGTGTAGTTTGTGATTTGGTTGGTTGAAACTCAAGATTTGAGCAAATTTGGAAGCTAGAAATTGAAGAGCTCTCTCTTGTTTTCCTCCTCCAAAGGTTCGGCCAAGACACAAGAAAAATGGGAGAAAATTGAGTCAAAATTGATTTTAGGAAAGTTAAGAAGGTCTTGGTCAAATCCAATATCCAATGGGTTTGTGACACTTGGCTCTTTTAATGTTTAAATTTATCTTCTTGTCTCTCCATACTAATTGATCTAGCTAACCTCTAATTGTCTCCTAGCACCTTGTAAAATAATATCACTTAATACAAAACTCCAATGAGTTGTCAAAAATATATTGCACTTAGCACACTAGCGGGTCCCACTCCATAATACACTTCAAATTTAATATGAACTAACTTAAACTAGGAAAATGATTTGAAAATTCTACTCACTTATAAAAATCTCTGAAAAATCAATATAATAGGGTATAATGAAGAAAATGCATGCGAGAAAATAAAATAAAAAAATATTATGAAATAAGGAAGATTTATGGTCCTCACATAAATAGAAGAAAAAGTTGATTGTTTGAAACTTGATAGTTAGGGCAGCAGATGACAATCTGAACAGGGTAGGCAAAATGAATAACATAGTTTTTAGTTTGGCATACACAGTGAGTCAGTAATTACAATTTAAGAACTGCTCTGTAAAATTTCATCAACATAACTATGAAATTGGTATCTCCTAATTGCTACATAACTCATATTTGTAGAGTAGGACAAGAAATAGAAGAAGAATTTGATCCCATGAAGCTTGATAAATGAGTGAGAGTAGATTGTAAGTGGAATTGTGTGAGGACCCGAAAATTTTCTTATTTATCGAATATTACAAGTTTACTTAAATAATTATTTACTCATTTTCTCCGAATTATTTATTTTGACCATTTAAGATCCATTTATATGGAACAACGCCTCTTTTATATTTTAAAGCATTTTGTTGGAAAATTCACTTTTCGAAAATTCGTTTAGTTTGGAACAACGAGTGCACGTCTTTCGAGGCCGTACTTGAATCGGGAGTGTATTAATATTGGAGAGTTAAAAATGATCAACGGTAGATTAAAAAAGGTTAATTGAGAAATTAATACTCGACTCATGTGAGGAGTAACAAAAACTTATCTATTGTAAACTCCAAATTCTAGCTTATTTAATTATTTACTTGGCCATTTACTCCGATTATTATTTTCTAACCTTATTAGACCTAAATACATAGAATTATGGCTTCATTATATTTTTAAAGTGACTCGTTTCAAAAATTAATTTTTGGAAGCTCAATTAATGAAAATAGCGAAAGCGTGTTTGGAAATTTTAGCCAATTGAGGGTACAATAAGTTTGAAAAATTGGAGACTTGTACAATGGCCCTAAAATAGGTAATTTTGTGTTTAAGTACTCAAGTGATAGTTATTAGTACTATCAGTATAAGAAACTCTTAGAGGTTTTGTTTTATTGCGCTTAAATTGGAGATATGCGTTTTCACACGCGCGATTTAATTGAGGGACTTTAGACCCTTATTTTAGGATAATTAAGAGTGAATAATATTAATATGAATACAAGTGCATGAGAGGTTTAGTGCACTAGTGAAACAAATGCAAGAGGAATTAAACACGAAACGCGCGTGCGCGCGCGAGGGAGAGTTGACTTCTGCACTATTCTTAGCCACACAAATGAAGCTTCCTTAGGAAGCCAAATTTAGACCCAAAACACTCTCTCTCCTCCTCACTAAGACAGCCAAACCATCAGCTGCAAAAACAACTCAAAGTTTCTCAAAATTTCATCTCCAAATCTTGCGCAAACCTTCACCAAATCCTACCAAAATTGAACTACACTTAGCTTAATACTTGGAGATCACATTAAGCTACAAAGGAGAGCTGCAAACCATGGTTTTCTTGGCCAAGGGAAGGACTAAAATTTCTGCTTAGCTCATCAACAAACGTAAGTGATGATCAAACCTTGAAATCTTGGTTTATGGAAGTAGAATTTCACGTATAAACTCTTGTATGCATGTGGGTAGTCTTGTTTATGGTGGATTTTTGTTGTGTGGGCTCTATGAACTCCCACTTTTGATGGAAGGACTGATATAATGATTGATGATGAAATTTGTGGTGGTTTAGAGCTTAAATTAGTGGATTAATGTTGTATTGTTGGTCGAAAATCAAAAGAGGTGCTTGGAGCAAAAGTGACCGTTTTACCCCTGCCTTGTCCGACCCCTTTTGTGCACAATTTTGAGGTTCTAATGGCTTTTTTATGTTGTTTACATGCTATATTGGTTGTATAAAAAGTTTCATTGAAAAACAACATGATTTGGTCACTCAAATGTTGAATTTCGAAAGATTAGAAAACCGGAATTTTGTTCCCGGATTGCCCAGGCAGTCTTCTTGTTTCGGCCATAACTTGTTGCTCCAATGTCAAAATCAAGTTCCATTTGTGGCATTGGAAACTAGACATTCTTAGCTTTCCGTTGGTATAAAATGCATGTCCTGGTTCCACTTGAGCAAGCCAAACCATTCGTTTGAAATTTGCTGTCCTGTTTTGTTACTTCCTGGAAGGCAGCACATGAGCTGTAACTTGATGCTCACGAACGAGCTAGTTATGGACAGATTTTGAAAACCATTTCTTCTGAGAAAATGTAACCTTAGGAGTCTATTTTCTAACGCCACCAACCATGTCCAATTCCAAGTTGAATTGAGTGATTTGTGGCCGTATTTTGAAGCTGACTTCTTGAAGGAAAATTCTCTTTTGGGCAGAATTGTTACTAAACTTGATTGAGACTTGTTAATTCGAGATTCTTGGTGTTAATCACCATCAAACATATCTTGGATATTTAATAAACATTTTCTACTAAAATGTACCATGTTTGCAAGGATTTCATGTGGCCAAAAGCTTGGAAAGAGGACATTTTGTACACAAGGCAGTTTTGCCTTGAAATTTTAGAAACTTGGGTGTTTTAGTTAACCAACTTTCCGTGCTTATTTATCCATGAAATTTGGCCGAGAAATACTCCTTTTATGGTAGTATTATACTGCTAATTTTGGTGCTATTCTGAGGCCGTTTCATTGCTCAACTAAACTTCCAAAGTTCATGACTTGATTTTGGAAAACCCTTGTTTCACAAGGAAATTTGGGTAACTTTGAGCTACCATATCTTGGTGTTCAAAATTCAATTCTCGTTCCTCTTGTTTTGTTCTAAACTTGGATTGTAGCTCTAGTAGAGTATCAAATTTCAAAGGCTAGTTCAAATTGAACGAATTTTGCCGAATTTCCAAAGTTACCGAAAAATCAACCCCGACACAATCCTAAGTGCCCTGAAACAGTGACTTTGAGCCCATTTTTGAATACTATCCGTTTGGAATCCTGGAAAAGTGTCTTCTAAGAACTTTTAGTACTTTCTGAGAGGTTTTCAACGGTACCAATTTTTCTAATTTTGTACTTGTAAAGAGTGAGATACGATTTTTCTAAAATCTTGTATCAAAACTGAAAAATTTCCAAGCCTTAAGGAAATAGAGTTTTTCAAATTTTCCTTATTCCTTCGATGTTACTTGAACGTATTAAACTTGATTTCCAAGATGAAACCTTGATTGCTTTGTGCTTTAAAATCCCATCTTTGAACCTCGATTTACGAGTGATTGGGGTTCGTTTTCATGGGATTTTCTTAGATTGTGCACTAAGTACAATCTTTGTAATAATTGGGGCTTTATGAGTGATAAATCCTTATTAATTGCTTAGGCACACAAGAGGAACTTCAAGAGGATCCCATGGTGGACGCTTGAATTTCGAGTGCCGTTTCTTCTTATTTACTTGGTGAGAGTCAATTGTGTGTTACTTGAACTCCTGTGAACCAGATACATGTTTACTTGTTATTGATACTTGAGATTTTAAAATTCGAGACGGGGGTGTACTTTATCGCACCCGTTCTCGCTTGAAATAAATGACTCGCACTTGAGATAGTCGAATGTCTCAATTGCTTGCACATGTTACTTGCTTGCTTGACTCGAAATATTATGCTATGTGTCGCGCCCCATTTTTTTGAATAAATAAATAAAATGGTTTGAAAAATGTATTTTTTGATTCAATTTGTGATTGAAAAATGAATTGTGATTTAAAAGAAAAGTGGGTCTAAATGGGGGTTTGAAAATGCGACGATTTGACCCACAATTATAGTTTAAAAAGGGTTTTTGAAAAAATGGGATTCGCCACTTGGTAATGAGTTAAGGTGTACCAAGTCACCTAAAAATGAGTTTTTTAGGAAAAAGTTGTAAGAAACCCCTTTTAAACGACTCCTAGTCCACGTAAACCAATGAAAAAGGTTCGGGAGTCACATTTGACGAAGGGGAAGGCAAGAATAAAAATCCAAGGCACCCCTTCGACCTAGCCAAGGCTAGTTGCATGATTTAATCAAAGTTTTTCTTATTTTAACCAAAGAATTTATTACATTTGGATGCACTACATGAATGCAAAAGGAAAGAAAAAAATGCAAATCTAAATTCTAAAATGTCTCTTGTAAGGTTTTTGGTCCCAACCACATGAATTGTGGCGGCCAATAAAGGAAAACCTTATAGAGGTCGATTAATGCAAATGATGGCTAAAGTGCAAGTGTGCAAGTGTATAAAAGGGTGCACGTGAGAAATTGTATGAAAAATCCAAGTGTTTGTGTGCAAGTGTATGAAAAGGTGCATGTGTGAAATTGTATGAAAAATCCAAGTGTTTGTGTGCAAGTGTATGAAATATAGTGATAAGTGCATATAGGTGTAATTAAGTGCAATTTTGTGAAGTAGAAACCAAAATTGAACAATAAGGAAAGGACAAGTAATGAGGAAATGTGAATTGAAAAAGTGAGTAAGTGAAAAATTGAGAATGAATGAACCTAAAGGAATGCATCAGGTCGGGTATGGGAATGACCCCTAACTTTTTCGACTTCGATTTTCCCTTTGATTAGAAAGCAAAACTAGCGTGCTAAGGCTATCGAGTAGCCACACTCGCTCGTTTCCCTTATCAAAAGGGGACTCTTCAGGCAAATGTACCCTAACTAGCATGAGATGTAAGACCTAAAGTGAGGGGAAAGGGGAATTGAGGAGCATGCAAAAATGATAAAACTAAAAAGAATGCATGACATGTAATGAGCATGCAAACATGTACTAACGAGGGGAATCCCTAAGGGTCTAGCGTTGGACTAGCCCATTCTATGAATTCCGACTAGCGTTGGACTAGTGGAAACGTACATTCATCCATCACATTCATTCAGGCTATGGAAAGCGAGTAGACATGTCAATCACTTATAAACACATAGCACATAACACTTAGCATGCTCGACTAGATGCAAGAACCTAATAAAGCAAGTAACACGTAACACATAGGCATGCAACCAAGCTAATGAACCTATTACATTCACTAACTAAAACAAAAGGGGGAAGAGGGAGAATGGACCAAATTGCTCGCCAAAGCCCTATCTATTACAAGCCAAGAGGTGTACACATACCCCATTAAAAGAATAACTCAATAAAGCAAGAATAAATGAAATGAAAGGGTCTAAAGCAAAGGCAATGAAAGCAAATTAGACATGCAATTTCCACGTAACACGTAGGAGCACGTAGGAGAGACACAACAAGGGATAAAAGAAATTATACCGCCCCCCTTTGAATGGTGTCCAAATGAAAGAGAAATGGCTTCAAAACAATAAAAAGGTCAAGGTACCTCAAATAGTAAAGTATAACAAAGCCACCAAATCTCTCCTAGTTGCAATTTAAATGAAATCAAATAATACATAGTTTCCAATAAAGGGATCCACCAAAGACCCAATTGCAAGCATTTATCAACCATTCAAAGCCAATTGAAACATTTTAGAAACTTTGAAAGTCAAAGAGCAAGAAAAAGGCCAAAGCCCATTTATTTCAGAAAATTCAAGAAATTAGGCGAACACAAGCTCATTTGATCATAAAGTTCACAAATTCATGCATTAAGTACCACCTAAACAAGTGAAAGCAAACGAGCAATCGAATTGCAAAGTTGAGGCTACCAAGGACTCAATTGTGAACACTAACCAAGCACTCAAACCTAATCAAAACACTTTTAGGAACTTCAAGGGTCCAAGGGCAAAGGAAAAGGCAAGTAATGGTTCAAATGCAAATATCTTAGGACCTAATTGCAAGAACATGGAATGTAATTGGGTCCTTGTGACATTGCTGCAAATCATAGGGACCAAATTGATTAATTTTCTCAATTTTCTGGGTCATAGTGTCATAAAGGGAAACTTGAGGGGTTAAAGTGTGATCTTAGAAAATTGATTCATGCAATCTTCATGCAACAAGCGTAAGAAACTTGTTTCTGCAACAATCATTTTTGCCGAAAGCTTTCTGCGGCCCAAAACAACATTGCTACTTTCATTTCCGCAAAACAAATGTCAACCTCAACACAAACTTAATCAAAATTCTTTCAAATCAAACCAACTTCATTTCCGCAAACAACTTCAACATTCAATCAAACCAAAGCATAAAAGAAAAATCATGCAAATGCCATGAAGAAAATTTCTGCTATAACCATTTCGCAGCTTCAGGAAAAATCTTTCCTTCCACAACCATTCTCATACAATTTCTTCATGCACTTAGACATATTCATGCAAACAACCAATAAAAGGCTTGATTGAACTGTCATCTAGACAAGATACCAGCTTGGAACCGAAATGAAAGAGTAAACAAAAGACTAAAACCGTAAGACATGAAGGTTCGGCCAGCTATGTACATTTTCCAGCAATGTTTCTTGCCATTCTTGTGGTCATTCTAATGCAACTTTTCCATCCAAACAACAGCTAGAATCTTAAACAAACATCATGCCCTTGACCTTAGCAATAAAATTACCAAATTCAACGTCCTAATGAGCCAAAACATAAACAGAAAAACACACCAGTGCTTAGAGAAAAGTCCAGCCAGCATTCGGCAATTGGAGTTGTTCATTTTCCAGCAAAATTGTGATCATAACTCAAGTGCTTAAAACACAAATTTGCAAACCCAAACACCACTCATTCTATTTCCTTTCAAGGCATCAGGTCAAGAAACAAACCAGGTAATAAACTCAAGTGATAGACATGACATTCAAATCAGATTTTTCACAACCATCAACTTAATCCAAATGCGTGAACTTGGGATAGGGAGTGGGAAGAGGAAAACGCAGCTTCATGGCATCAACATCTACTGAAAAACATGTAATACAAGGCTTCAACTACTCAAACGAAGATCAAAGTTATCAACCATTGCTTTAACGAAGGTCTGCTATGACTTTGCATTGGCCAGATTTTAATTCGTAAGAAACAAAACTAAGTTTCAGCTTAACAGGCTGGGCTCCATTTAGAGATGGAAATGAACAGGAAAAAAAACAGGATGGATAGTTACACTTAACGAAGGAGGTTACCTAAGAACGTGAACTCTGAAGAACGCCTTCAAACCGAGAGATTAAATTTGCAAATTCTCGCCGACGAAGATTCGAAACTAGTGACGGGCAGACTTAGAGCAGAATTTTGAAAGTCTTGTGGCCCTTTTTTATGGAAGCTACTCAACACCAAAGTTGTCCTTCAATGACCAGAGAAGATGCAGAAAGCAAAAGGTTCCTCAGAAACCTAACATCTGCGCCTGAATTCGAGACAGAACCAGGCTGCTTGTCGTGAAATTTCGCAGAAATTTGTGGCAATTTTTCCTCTCTTCATTCTTCCACTCTCTTGCCGTTCTTTTACCGTAACCTCCTCTTCGCTTTCGTTCGCTTCCTTTCTTTCAGATTCTCCAATTCTCGGCTCCAAACTCAGCTCTTGGTTCCTTTCTTTTTCTTCAGTGGCCGACCTCTCCTCCGGTTTGTTCAGCCGTCACCCCTCACAACGAAGATATCTTTTCCCTGCTTTGTTTTTCTATCTCCCCGATTCCCTCTCTTCTGTTTTAATCTTCCTCAAAGCTGCGTTCTTTTCTAAAACCCAGTCGCTCCCCCCCTTGTTTCTTCTTCCCTCTCTCCATCTCACTTCCCTTTCAACCAGAAAAACTCTTGATCACTCTCGGCTCTCTCCTATCCAGCCCGTCAGCCTCTCTGTATGCCCAAAACCTCTCTTCAATCTCAGCTTTCCAACCGTCACTCCTTCACCTTTTTCAGCCGTCCAAACTCTCAGCCCCTCTAAAACCTCTACCGTAGCTCTTTTCCTGCCAAGAACCCTAGCCACCTCCCTCTATGCTCTCGTTCGTTGCTGTTTTCTCTTCTCACCAGAACCCCCTTTTTCCCAGCCGTCACCTGGTTCATCCTTTCCGTTGCTCTCTCCTTTTCAACTCCAAAACCCCTGCAGCCTTCTGGTTTTTTCCTCTTCAGCCCCCTTTAACCTGTCTCTCCTTTTAGCCGTCCATAAGCCTCTCGTATGCTCCCCCAACTCCTCCTGCGGCTGCTGCTTTTTTTTTTCTTTTTATATCAATTCCCCAACCTCCTAAACCCTGCTCTCAATGGCCAGCAATCAACCTCCTCTCAGCCTCTTATCTTGGCCATCCGATGGGCATGTACCACTCTTCTTTGCAAGCTGCCAAAATACGCAGCTTGCATGCTTCCCTTTTTTTTTTTTTTTTAAGTATAATATAAATAACAATAAAAACAAAATAATAATTCAAACAAACTTAAACTTATATAAATTGTATAAAATTAATAACCAAAAGATAAAAAGCTAAGATTTTCCTCTTTTTCCTTTCTTCTTTTTCCTTTTTTTTCATTTTTCAATTTTTCATCATTTTTTCATTTTTAAATAATGAAACTAAATCTGAAAAAACTACAACATATTTTTTGAACGCTCTTCTTTTTTTTTTTTTTTTTACTTTTTCTTTATGATTTTTCTTTTTTTTCATGATTTTCCTTTTTCTCTTTTTTTCAATCATTTTTCCTTTTTCTCTTTTTTTCCAAGAAATTCTATGCTAAAAACTTAAAAAAATAAACTAAAAACTATAAACTAAAAACTAAAAATCGAACATGACAAATAAAAAACTAAAAATAAACAGTAAATGAAATTACACCAAAAATTTGGTGTCTACAGTTTGCCCCTCTTTGTCTGAGTTTTGAAAAAACTTGAGACAAAGAAGTAGACACCAAATACTTACCTGCATTATTTGGCTGCAAAAATGATTCCAACGAACAAGAATCCTAAAATGAGGCTGACCCAAACATAAAATTAAAAACGGGACTGATCCGAACAGAAAATGTAAACGGGATAGACCCAGACAGAAATTTAAATGGGATAGAGCCACGGGATAGACCCGAACAGAAAATGCAAACGGGATAGACCCGAACAGAAATTTAAAATTGGGATAGACCCACGGGATAGACCCGAACAGAAAATGCAAACGGGATAGACCCGGACAGAAATTTAAATGGGATAGACCCACGGGATAGACCCGAACAGAAATTTAAAATTGGGATAGACCCACGGGATAGACCCGAACAGAAAATGCAAACGGGATAGACCCGGACAGAAATTTAAATGGGATAGACCCGAACAGAAATTTAAAATTGGGATTGACCCACGGGATAGACCCGGACAGAAATGTAAAATTGGGATAGACCCACGGGATTTTTAAACAATGAATTGCGTTCTTACCTGAGAGTAGTTCAAACTTTTGTACCAAGAGGGAGATTCGGATCTTTATTGTGACAGCCCCACCTTCCCCAAAGGCGAACCAAAGGGGTTAGCGGACTGCCTGCCCAGCTCTCGCCAGGACTAACGGTACGGTTTACGTCAATCTAAAACGTTCCGGAACATAACATCGCGCGCAAACAAGTCAAAACACGAAATAAAATAAAATAAAATAAAACGAAAACCGAAGCCGAAATTTATCTAAACCATAGCCAAGCATATATGAACAACGGAAATCAACATTTACAACCATAATGGCATGCCAAAACCATTCATTAAGGAGTACACATTCGATTTGCCTATCAAAAGGAAATGAACCCGTTATACATTAGGGTTTCACTTCAAGAGCTATACAAAAGACATTTACAAGCTCAGTATGGCAATTTACTATCCAGTCCATTTTCAAAAGCAATTATATCCCTGTAAGGAAAACAAATAACACGGAATGAGCCAAAGCCCAGTGGTATACCACCCAATAAGCAATCAAAGTCATATAAGAATGAACCTTCATTTAAAGTGCACAAATAAGCAATGAAGCAAAACAGTAAAAGGATACGGTCGGCTCTCAAGAGCCCATTTCCACGCTTGCAATCTTGAACCAACCTCATTGACTCTCCGTCAATGTTAAAATACCAAACCGTAGACAACTCTTTACTTCCATTCCTTCCACCCAACATACCCCAACCGGGCCCGCACTCCATTCAGTAATATTTTGGTAATACTCGAGTTTACCGGAACCAAGGGTCTCATTACCACAAGGTTCCCCAGTACAGTCCCCGTGGCATGATAATTTTCACGACCAAGCCCTCGCCGGCTCGATCCAATTAACTACCATACGGGGTTGAGCTCATAAATGCAGTAAAGCCATTGGATACTCGTCCAACGACACCAAATCAGTTTCCATGAATGGAATGCAGTATTTCATATATCCAGTGCAGTATTTCAGTAAAACAATCAATAGCCACGAATAAAGTCATGAGGGGTGAGGGCGATCAAGTACACCCTCACCTCAATCATTTCCAATAACCAAATAAGCCTTCAAGGCATCAAATACACATAGCACAAAGCCACATTATAACAAGTAAGTGAGTAGTATACTCACCAAGTAAGAAAATGGTGTTTCATACACCGCGGTCGCCAAGACGTCGTGCACTACCTTCACGCCCTAGAATCATGCAACACATACAATAAGACTCCATGCCGAGCCATAAACAACACCAATTCACAACCCTAATAGGGTTTCATATGCATAAATGAGCATAATAGCAAACCAGAAATTAGAAAATGGCCTTAGTCTTGGCCCCAAATAGAAAACTGTTTTACACTCATTATGCGGTAATGGTACAACTCTCACTACAAATATCGGTTGGGGGTGTAAGACCCACCGTTTCGAAGCTATGGAACAGGGCTACAATAATGTAGAAGACCACTCAATCCAGTTCCTAGCTTAACTAGGTCGAAAATGCCAAATACTAACCCAGAATTCCTAAAACAGGTTCGCAAAACACAAAAAACTGTAATCGGTATATCTCAGTCCTTACAAGTCCAAATGCCGAAATTCTAAAGGCATATGTTAGCTAAGACACTCAGCTACATTTCATCAGAAGACACCAACTCCAAAATCCAAACCAATTCCAGTCAAAATAGCCAACTACTATCGCAGTTTTCGCATTCTGCTCAAAGCAGAACAGCTACAGTAATTTCGTCATAACTCATTCTACATTAATCCAAATGACCTGAAATTTTGCAGGCACATCAAACTCATCAATACCTACAACTTTCATGTTTTGAGCAAAGTCAAATTCGGCCTCTAACACAGTGATCTAAAACCGGACAGAATTGGGGCTTCAAGAACCCTAACTTTCCAATTTTCCATCCAAATCCAAAATTAGTTGCATTTAACCACATTTGACATCCACTAGAGCCATTTCCAACCATTACAATTCATCATACAAGCCCCCAACATCAAGATCATATTAAACCAGAAAAATTCCCAATAAAATAAAAACTTCACCATAACAAGCCAAATCAAGAAATAAATCACATTTTCACACACTCATGCCACTTCTAAGCATCATATGACCATTATTAGAGGTAGTAGGGTGTTCAAGCAACACTTACCAAGAAATCAAGAGAAAGAGGGATATTGGACACCTTTGATCTTCAAACAAAGTTCACCAATACACTTACTAACACTAGAAGCAAAGTTTTTATGGAGTAGAAACAACTCTAGGCTTTGGTTTGTGGTAGATTGGACCAAGTGGAAGCTTGCAAAAATGAAGAAGTTCTTCTCCTTCTTGAGCTTGGGATGGCCGGCCAACACAAGGTAAGAAATGGTAAATTTTTATGATTTTTTTGAGATATTTAACCCTTGGTCAAGAAAGTCAAAATGATGAATAGTATTTCTTTAAAAGTATCCAATAAGAAGGTGACACTTGTCACCTTCATTAATGCCTTCTTATCTTTCTTTTCTCTCTCACATCAATCACTTCACACACACTACTTATCTCTTAACACCCGATAAATTTATAACAGTATCCGAAACTTAACCTTATTGGCCGAATTTTTCCGAACTTTTCGCACTAGTGGGTCCCACGTCCATTATTTATCCTTAATTTTCTAAAAACTCGCCAATGCTAGAAAAATCATCTTAAAACTATAATTGCTCATAAAATCCTCTCAGAAAATATTTCTAAGCCAGAATATGCAAAATTATGCAATTAAAGGGGAATAAACCCTAGGAAAATAATTAGGGTTTTACGGGCTCTCACACTCTTCCCCCCTTAAAAGAATTTCGTCCTCGAAATTTCTCACCTTAATTCCCGAAAAGGTTTGGGTATTTCTTTCGCATTTCCTCTTCCATCTCCCAAGTAGCTTCCTCCACTCCGTGGTTTCTCCATAGCACTTTCACTAGCGGAATCTTCTTGTTTCTGAGCTCTTTGACTTTTCGATCGAGTACTTGAACCGGTTTCTCTTCGTAGGCCAGTGATTCATCTACTTCGATATCCTCCGGTTGTAAAACATGAGATGGGTCAGGATGGTACTTCTTTAGCATCGAGACGTGAAATACATCGTGGATTCGAGATAGACTGGATGGCAGTTCCAATCGATACGCGACCGCTCCAACCCTCTGAAGGATCTTGTAGGGTCCGACGTACCGTGGTTGGAGTTTCTTTCCTTTCCCCATTGTAAGACTTCGTAAGGGTGTGATCTTAAGAAATACTTGATCTCCAACTTCAAATTCTAAATCCTTCCTTCGGTTATCCGCGTAGCTCTTCTGGCGACTCTGGGCGGTTTGAAGCCGTTGCCTTATCAACTTGACCTTCTCGTGAGCCTCTTCCATCCATGGAATAGTTGTCGGGTCCAGTGCCTTCTTTTCACCAACTTCATCCCAGTAAATCGGTGAGCGACACTTGCGTCCGTAAAGAGCTTCGTACGGAGCCATTTGAATCGACGAATGAAAGCTATTGTTGTACGCGAACTCCACCAAGGTCATGTGCTGACCCCAACTGCCTCCAAAATCCAAGATGCACGTTCGCAGCATGTCCTCGAGAGTTTGAATTGTCCGTTCTGACTGGCCATCCGTCTGAGGATGATAAGTAGTGCTCAAGTTGAGTTTCGTCCCCAGGGTTTCTTGGAACTTCTGCCAAAATCGCGACACAAACCGTGGATCCCGATCGGAAACGATGCTCACAGGAACACCGTGTAGTCTTACTACTTCGTCCAGGTACAGTCGGGCCAACTGATCCATTGAATACTTCATGTTCACCGGCAAGAAATGTGCCGATTTGGTTAATCGATCAACGATCACCCAAACGGCATCGTGTCCCCTTTGCGTCCTTGGTAAACCTGAAACGAAGTCCATAGTGATGTTTTCCCACTTCCACTCGGGTATCTCCAAGGGTTGTAACAAACCCAATGGTTTTTGATGCTCCGCCTTCACTTGCTGGCAAATGAGACATTTCTGCACGTATTGAGCTATTTCCCTCTTCATATTATCCCACCAATAGGTCCCTTTCAGGTCTTGATACATCTTGCTGCTACCCGGATGGATTGTATACTTGGACCGATGAGCTTCCTCCAGAATTTCTGCTTTCAATGACTCGTCCTTTGGTACTACAATTCGGTTCCGATACTTCAGAAGACCCTCAGGACTTAAATTGAAGTCCGTAGTTTCTCCCTTTTCCACTTTCTCTCTCCACTTCCGCACCATCAAATCCTTGCCTTGCACCTCTTTTATACGTTCCAGTAGAGTGGATGTAACCCTAATATTGCCAAATATCACCTTATGGCTCCCAAGACAGGGTTTCCACTCGCACACGGATTCTAGCAAATCCCATTCCTTGATCATTAGCCCTGCCACTTGCACTTTACGACTCAAGGCATCTGCTACCACATTTGCCTTTCCCGGATGGTAATTGATTGTACAGTCATAATCTTCCAGGAATTCCATCCATCGCCGTTGTCTCATATTCAGTTCCTTCTGGGAGAAGAGATATCTCAGACTCTTGTGATCCGAATACACTTCGAAGGTCACCCCATATAGGTAATGCCTCCACTTTTTCAGAGTAAATACAACAGCAGCTAATTCTAGATCGTGAGTCGAGTAGTTCTGCTCGTGAGGCTTCAATTTCCTAGAGGCAAAAGCAATCACATTCCGGTTCTGCATCAAAACGCATCCCAATCCTTCTCGCGACGCGTCCGCATACACTGCAAACCCGTCCACTCCATTTGGCAAGACCAGTACTGGAGCCATGGTCAATCTTTTCTTTAATTCCTGAAAATTCGTTTCGCATCGGCCGTTCCAAATAAACTGGCCATGTTTCTTTGTCAAGTCAGTTAATGGTCCGGCTAACTTGGAGAAATCTTTAATGAACCTTCGGTAATACCCATCTAGCCCTAGAAAGCTGCGAATCTCCGTGGGGGTTTCTGGCCTCTTCCAATTGGTCACAGCTTCAACCTTCGCCGGGTCCACTGCAATACCTTCATGAGAGATCACGTGCCCTAGAAATGCCACTTTCTCCAACCAGAACTCGCATTTACTGAACTTGGCGTATAGCTGATGTTCCCTCAATGTCTGCAACACCACTCTCAAATGCTCCTCGTGTTCCTCGCGTGACTTAGAGTAGACCAAAATGTCGTCAATAAACACCACGACAAATCGGTCCAGGTAGGGTTTAAAAACCCTATGCATTAAGTCCATGAAGGCGGCGGGAGCATTAGTCAATCCAAAGGGCATAACGGCGAACTCGTAATGCCCGTATCTCGAGTTGAAAGCAGTTTTCGGAATGTCCTCCTTCCTAATCAACAACTGGTAGTATCCCTGTCGGAGGTCCAACTTCGAGAAGACCACTGCTCCTTGCAGCTGGTCAAACAACTCGTCGATGTGGGGCAGTGGATACTTATTCTTGATCGTCACGTTGTTCAGCCCCCTATAGTCAATACACACCCTCAAAGTTCCATCCTTTTTCTTCACGAATAAGACCGGAGCTCCCCAAGGAGACTCACTCTCGTGAATGAATCCCCGCTCCAAAAGGTCTTGTAATTGCAACTTAAGCTCTTTAAGTTCTGCAGGCGCCATTCGGTAAGGGGTTTTGGAGATAGGTGCGGTTCCAGGTAAAAGATCTATTCGGAATTCTATCTCTCTTTCCGGAGGTAAAGCCACCAACTCATCAGGAAACACATCCGGAAATTCCCTCACTATGGCCACGTCTTCCACTTTTAACTTATCCGTAGGGGTGTTAATTAAGAAGGCCAAAAATCCTTGCGCCCCTCTACTTATCAATTTCCTAGCTCGAATGCCCGAAATGAGAGCAGATGAGGCTAACCTACTCCTTATATCTAACCTTAAGGTTGCCTCGCCAGGAATGCGAAATTCAACTATTTTCGTTTTACAGTCCAGTTGGGCGTTATATTTAGCTAACCAGTCCATACCCAAAATCACGTCGTACCCCTTAATGGACAAGCTAATCAGGTCTCCTAAAAACCTCCGCTCACCTACCCATACATCACAATCCTTATAAACCATACTAGTCACCAAACGTTGATTCCCCGTAGGTGTACTAACTTCTAGGTCATATGGTAAACTAGCAGGTTTTATATCGATGCCACACATGAAATCAGGGTTAACAAACGAATGAGTGGCACCAGGATCAATTAAAACTTTGGCAAAGCGGTGGAAAATAGGGATCGTACCTTCCACCACCTCGGAAGACTCTGGGATCTGGTGAGACTCTAAGGAATATACCCTAGCCGGAACTTTTGATTTGGATCCGTCTCCCTTGGCCGGTCCAGTATTGGTTCTCTACGGTAGTTGGCTCCCCTTTCCGTCTTGTTTCAGGACCGGACATGTAGCCAGTTGATGGTCCGCACTTCCACACCGCAGGCATTTACCCAGTTTCCTCCAGCAATTGTCCTCGGTGTGGTTTGTCTTCCCACAGTGTCCACAGGGACCGCGAGGTGCAGAAGCCGAGCCACTCTGGGTGTTTCCCCTTGGTCCTCGCCCAGCTTGTCCACCCCTAAACGGAGTCCCTCTACCTGCTCCGGACTGTCGACCACCACCCATGCCTCGTCCAATTTTGGAGGGAGTGCTCTTCTCACCCTGTCCAGAAGTACTCCCAGGAAAGCCACGCTTCTTGGCTTGAAAATTTCGGACCTGAAGCCGTGCACTCTCAACCCGTTGGGCTTTTTCCATTGCCTCGCTAAACGTGGTAATTTGAGCCGCCGCGAGGTCCTTCTGGATCTCAACGTTCAAGCCCTGAATGAAGCGCCTCACTCGTCGTTGCTCGGTCATGATTAACTCTGGCGCGAATTTGGACAGGCGGGTAAACTGGCTCTCATACTCCGCCACCGTCTGAGCCCCTTGCCGGAGCCGGATAAACTCGTCTTCCTTCCTCTCCTGGACTAGAGGAGGGAAAAATTTGGCATTAAATTCCCGGATGAAGTTCACCCATGTCCTCGGTGTCTGCTCTCGCTCCCATTTCTGCCTAATTACGTTCCACCAGGAACGGGCAGCTCCTTCCAGTTGAAACACGGCAAAAGTGACCTGCCGTTCGTCCGGGTAGTGTAAAGCCGCGAATATATCAACCATCTTCTCCAGCCATTTCTCGGCGACGTCAGGGTCGGGTCCCCCAATAAACTTTGGTGGGGAAAACTTTTGAAAACGCTCAAGAGCTCTATCCTCGCTCTCAACGTGGTTACCAGGATTTCCGGGGTTAGGGTTTGGGTTTTGGCCCTGTTGTTGCACTACTTGTGCAAGTAGGTTGGTCATTTGCTGCATAGCAGCAGCTATTTGCACATTAGGGTCTATTTGGGGTTCAGGATTCGGTCCAGTAGAAGCTTCTCCCGTTTCCCTAACTGGTGTGGGTTGCCTAATACCGCGCCCACGTCCCCGACCACTTCGCGTTCCTTCCATAAGATATACTTGGTCTAGGCAAGATTACTAAACCAAAGCAGTAACAAAGCATATAAGTAGCAAATAAACTTTCACTTAGCACATAACGATGCATTTCAAACAAGATCAAAAGCACACATATATACAAGCCAAACATATATACAAGCAGTCAGTCAGGTACGGCCAAAGCACGTACGTACACAAAAGATCCACCTGAGGATAGGCCTATCAAAAGAGATTTACACGTAGCTAACTCTACATCCAAAACGGTTAGCTAAGGCTCTATCCCTATCCCTATGTACATTCAAAAACCACCACTAGCCCAAAAGGTGCCTAGATATCATAGCTTAGTCGGTTGCCGGGGTCTGAGACCCAGGCGATGGGGTAGACTCCTCCCCAGCCTCGGCCCCAGCATACGAGGCCTCGTCACTAGACTCCTCGAGTCCGTCGTCGCATAGGTTAAGGATCGCCTCAGCACGACCCCTGACCTTACGAGCTCGCTTAGTCTCGCGCTCGCGTGCATCTCTCAACTGATCACATAGATCATCAACTCTTTCCTCGACCTCTTGCACGTCATATTCTAGCTCTTTAATGCGCGAGGCTTGCTTCTCATTGGTCGCCTTAGCCTGAGTCACCTCAGCTTCCAACGCAGCAACCACAGCTTCAAGCTTAGTATTTTCCTTAGCAAACTCCTCGCGTTCCTTTGCCACCGACAAAACTAGTGTATTTGGGTAGGCAAAGTTGCTACGACACCCACACTGTCGAACGCGGCTGGCCGGGCTCCAACGGACCACGGCCCCCTTCTGCCTAAGTTGATACTTAATCGGCGGCAACGTGCTACGAGGACGATCTCCTGCCGGACGGTCACTCGGGTCACCACTGGCATCCATCCTATAGCAAAGGAATAAACAACATGAATAACCTTAAAAACCATAATCAATAAAACCCTCAAGTCGAGCACTTCTATTACACCCAGGCTAATTCAAACCTAGGCTCTGATACCACCTGTGACAGCCCCACCTTCCCCAAAGGCGAACCAAAGGGGTTAGCGGACTGCCTGCCCAGCTCTCGCCAGGACTAACGGTACGGTTTACGTCAATCTAAAACGTTCCGGAACATAACATCGCGCGCAAACAAGTCAAAACACGAAATAAAATAAAATAAAATAAAACGAAAACCGAAGCCGAAATTTATCTAAACCATAGCCAAGCATATATGAACAACGGAAATCAACATTTACAACCATAATGGCATGCCAAAACCATTCATTAAGGAGTACACATTCGATTTGCCTATCAAAAGGAAATGAACCCGTTATACATTAGGGTTTCACTTCAAGAGCTATACAAAAGACATTTACAAGCTCAGTATGGCAATTGACCATCCAGTCCATTTTCAAAAGCAATTATATCCCTGTAAGGAAAACAAATAACACGGAATGAGCCAAAGCCCAGTGGTATACCACCCAATAAGCAATCAAAGTCATATAAGAATGAACCTTCATTTAAAGTGCACAAATAAGCAATGAAGCAAAACAGTAAAAGGGATACGGTCGGCTCTCAAGAGCCCATTTCCACGCTTGCAATCTTGAACCAACCTCATTGACTCTCCGTCAATGTTAAAATACCAAACCGTAGACAACTCTTTACTTCCATTCCTTCCACCCAACATACCCCAACCGGGCCCGCACTCCATTCAGTAATATTTTGGTAATACTCGAGTTTACCGGAACCAAGGGTCTCATTACCACAAGGTTCCCCAGTACAGTCCCCGTGGCATGATAATTTTCACGACCAAGCCCTCGCCGGCTCGATCCAATTAACTACCATACGGGGTTGAGCTCATAAATGCAGTAAAGCCATTGGATACTCGTCCAACGACACCAAATCAGTTTCCATGAATGGAATGCAGTATTTCATATATCCAGTGCAGTATTTCAGTAAAACAATCAATAGCCACGAATAAAGTCATGAGGGGTGAGGGCGATCAAGTACACCCTCACCTCAATCATTTCCAATAACCAAATAAGCCTTCAAGGCATCAATACACATAGCACAAAGCCACATTATAACAAGTAAGTGAGTAGTATACTCACCAAGTAAGAAAATGGTGTTTCATACACCGCGGTCACCAAGACGTCGTGCACTACCTTCACGCCCTAGAATCATGCAACACATACAATAGACTCCATGCCGAGCCATAAACAACACCAATTCACAACCCTAATAGGGTTTCATATGCATAAATGAGCATATAGCAAACCAGAAATTAGAAAATGGCCTTAGTCTTGGCCCCAAATAGAAACTGTTTTACACTCATTATGCGGTAATGGTACAACTCTCACTACAAATATCGGTTGGGGGTGTAAGACCCACCGTTTCGAAGCTATGGAACAGGGCTACATAATGTAGAAGACCACTCAATCCAGTTCCTAGCTTAACTAGGTCGAAAATGCCAAATACTAACCCAGAATTCCTAAAACAGGTTCGCAAACACAAAAAACTGTAATCGGTATATCTCAGTCCTTACAAGTCAAATGCCGAAATTCCAAAGGCATATGTTAGCTAAGACACTCAGCTACATTTTCATCAGAAGACACCAACTCCAAAATCCAAACCAATTCCAGTCAAAATAGCCAACTACTATCGCAGTTTTCGCATTCTGCTCAAAGCAGAACAGCTACAGTAATTTCGTCATAACGCATTCTACATTAATCCAAATGACCTGAAATTTTGTAGGCACATCAAACTCATCAATACCTCAACTTTCATGTTTTGAGCAAAGTCAAATTCGGCCTCTAACACAGTGATCTAAAACCGGACAGAATTGGGGCTTCAAGAACCCTAACTTTCCAATTTTCCATCCAAATCCAAAATTAGTTGCATTTAACCACATTTGACATCCACTAGAGCCATTTCCAACCATTACAATTCATCATACAAGCCCCCAACATCAAGATCATATTAAACCAGAAAAATTCCCAATAAAATAAAAACTTCACCATAACAAGCCAAATCAAGAAATAAATCACATTTTCACACACTCATGCCACTTCTAAGCATCATATGACCATTATTAGAGGTAGTAGGGTGTTCAAGCAACACTTACCAAGAAATCAAGAGAAAGAGGGATATTGGACACCTTTGATCTTCAAACAAGTTCACCAATACACTTACTAACACTAGAAGCAAAGTTTTTATGGAGTTAGAAACAACTCTAGGCTTTGGTTTGTGGTAGATTGGACCAAGTGGAAGCTTGCAAAAATGAAGAAAGTTCTTCTCCTTCTTGAGCTTGGGATGGCCGGCCAACACAAGGTAAGAAATGGTAAATTTTTATGATTTTTTTGAGATATTTAACCCTTGGTCAAGAAGTCAAAATGATGAATAGTATTTCTTTAAAAGTATCCAATAGAAGGTGACACTTGTCACCTTCATTAATGCCTTCTTATCTTTTTTTCTCTCTCACATCAATCACTTCACACACACTACTTATCTCTTAACACCCGATAAATTTTATAACAGTATCCGAAACTTAACCTTATTGGCCGAATTTTTCCGAACTTTTCGCACTAGTGGGTCCCCGTCCATTATTTATCCTTAATTTTCTAAAAACTTCGCCAATGCTAGAAAAATCATCTTAAAACTATAATTGCTCTAAAATCCCTTCAGAAATATTTCTAAGCCAGATATGCAAAATTATGCAATTAAAGGGGAATAACCCTAGGAAAATAATTAGGGTTTTACGGGCTCCTCACATTTATGGCTAGAACGATAGCTGATGTTGTTTCTTATGACCCAACCTTTGCCAAATTATCATTTCGTCTTTGCTTACTGGGAAGCTTTTTCTGACGTCTATTTAGGTGCGAAAAGAAGTGTGGTTGTTTGTGTTTGTAAATGCAACGTTCCTGCAAGAAAAAAAGAAATAATGGACTTGCCACCATCATTCGATCCGACTTGCCTTGAGAGTCGTGTAAACATGAGTCTTGATGCCTTTGCCAACTTTTGCTGCGGCATCTGCCTTGGTTGAATTTGTAATTTTGAAACCTTTCGATTCCGGAGACCAATAAAGTGCGCATTTACCATGTAACCAAATCCATGTAGCAGTTTGGTTGCATTTTACTCACTTTAATAGATGATTGAATCCCATATTCTTGCACAAACCTTAGGGTTTATCATTCATCCGAATCCAATGATAAAAGAATGATGCATGAAAAATCAAAATATATGCAAGGTGATTTCCTATGTTCTGCATGGAATGAATATGTCAAAGAATGTAAAACACATCCAAAAATGCCATGAATACAAGCACATGAGAAAAGATGTATTTGGAAAAAGAATATTTCACAAAGCAACACAGTTTTGGCCAACAGATGTCATATTCAAACCTCTGGATATCTTGTTCTGGAATTTAATATTGGCAGAAGTATGACAAAATGAGAAGAAATCCAAATGAACCAAGTCACCAGCTGTTCCTCCTCGTGCTTGCTCGTTGCAAAAACCTGCCTTGCGCCCTTTCTGGTTTTCACCAAGGTTGCCCCCACCCTTTTGTTTTTGTTTTTTTTTTGTTTTTGTTTTTGTTTTTGTTTTTTTTTTATGAGGTGCCCTTTCGGGCTTTCACCCAAGTAAGCAATGGAAGAGCTCGACCATAATCGACTCAGAAATGTAAGTTGAAGATTGCTGGCATCAGCAAAATGCACTTCCTTTGCAAGATTAGGCGAGGGCATTATGGACATCACTTGCCAGTTGATTAGCAAAAATCCCAATAGAAATACAACAAGTGACGAAAGCCAGGACTTTGGGCTCTTGTAATGAGGTCAGGTGGGGTGCTTTTTAAGAAAAGTTGAGGCTTGAAAGCAAACATTTCTGAAAGGTTGAAATAACCTGAGATTGCATCATCTTGAGACTATCTCCAATTTTTTGAACGAAACCGAGGAAGATTTGCCCCAGTTTGATTGAATTCTTCTCTTTGCATTTTTCATTGCATTTCCTCACTTTTTGCATTTTTCTTCAAAACTAAATTTGCCCCAGTGTGGGGTTCTTTCTTTTTCCATCTTTCTTTCAAAGATAAATTTGCCCCAGTGTGAGGTTTTCCTTTTCTTTCCGATCATCTTTTTTTTAAAAATGAATTTGCCCCAGTGTGAGGTTTGCAATTCTCAGGGGCTGCCAGAAAATTTGTCAATTCTGATGGCTCAAAGGGACAAGTTAAAATGCTTTAAATGTAAAAGAAGAGGGCCTGACTTGCATTTCGTCATGTTGCATGAATTTCTAAGGAAAATTTGCATGATCAAATGAAAATCTTCTTGCACATGTCCGAGTTGATAGGTCGAGATGTTTGACCATCATTTCCGTCAAAATAAGTTTTCCGCCAGGTAATACCTTTTGGACGATGAACGGCCCTTTCTGATTTGAGCGAATTTGTCTCTGCCTTCGTCTTGTATTGGCAATTCGCTTGAGTGCTTTGCCCCTTCCTCAAATGTACGCGTGAACTTCTTGTCGTAAGCTCAGGCCAGGCATGTTTGTACATTTCATGACAAACGGCATTCTTGGCTGAATCCCTTAGAGTGTGCAAATTGAATTTCTGCTACTGCAACGAGACTGCCTCCAACCATTGTACACCTTGACACAATAGTAAACTCTTAATCATCTCCTTTTCTGCTTTTGTCCAACGAATGATAATTTATGGCCTTTTGACCTCATTCTCAGTGCCAATGTGAACAATTGTTTGGCTTCTAGTTGGTTCGAATTTCTCCTCATTTTGTTCAAGAATTTTGAAAAGAATCTATTATTCTCTTTATCACTCCTCAAATCTGGGTTTCAAAATTCTCAAGTCGTGAGTGAGAGAGTTGCCATTATTGAATTCCAGAAAAGTGATATCCAAAGGGTCAACAATTTCATCTTTGGCCATTTGAAAGAATTAACGAATTTGGAATAATAAGCAAACAAATTACAACAAACAAATGAACAAGCAATATGACCGAATATAACAAACGAATAAACAAAATAACCTGACAAGAATGACTTGGTGCATTTTCATAAAACCTTTGATTGAAAGCAAATGAAATAAAAACTTAAAAAATATTTACATGCGCAAATTTTTAGTCAAAAGTAAAGATGTTTTCATTAGCTAATTAAGATGCAAAAGTTTTTTTTTTTCATGAATTCGCGATGAATGACGAACCCCTTTTAGGTTTACCGAAACTCCTTCTGAATGGGTAGAAATTCGGCTATCCCAATTGGAAATTGATCCTCAGGGATATCGGGAAATTCTGCGTCATTTTCCAAACACTTCAGCCTCACTTGATGAGTTTTTAGCAGACTCCTTAAATTCCGTATTGTCCATAATAACCCCAATGGTGTTATCGTACTTGGCAAGGGGGTCTTATCCACATTTGGTCCTTGTTCTGGCCCTCTCTATCACTATTTCCGCTGCCTCGATCATGTCTTGCACTTTATGCTTAATGCTCTACATCAGTGGTTGGGTGGGCCGGGTGCTCCCGAATGATAGGCGCAAGTGCATCTGAGGATTGGAGTAATCCGACAGGGACGCCATGAGAGAGTTGGAGGGGAATTATGCCAATTCTACCGGCAGCCTTTAATTGTTCCATACAATTGGTCCAGAGGCCTGCATAGGTTGGTGATGTTCGGGTACGGCTTTGATTGTAGGTTTAGTGTGTTGGGGATAGTTGTAGGTATGTCTATTTGGTGGGAGAAAATTGTTGATTGTAGGGAGGTCGCGGGTCGAACTTTGTTGGAAGTTAGGCTGAGAATATTTAAAAAGGGGCTATAGACGAGTTGGTGTATTTTAGGGCGAGGTCGAGGTTGAGTGGTATTAGTGTGATGAACAGGATGAGGGTTTGAAATAATAAGGGTAGGAGGTTTGAGTAGTAGGGTGTTGTCTAGGCCTGGAGCTTGGG